>OY755043.1:505000-1705000 GCA_963576565.1 Aspidapion aeneum | reverse complement strand
TGAAGCTTCTCGTTTTTTAAAGTTTTGTAAGCTTGGTGAAATGTTCCATCATCGCCATCAAAGACATAATTTTCCAGCTCAGGACCGGAGTCGATTTCGTTGTAGCTCGGAATACCTTCTCCACTGACGTCACTTTTGATTTGTTGGTAGTCGTTCAGTTCGTGTTCACTGCTGGTGTAAACCTGGAAAAAATAATGAAAATTGACGATCTCCATCTTATATCTCCCTCTTTTTCTATTGGAGAAGTGGACCGGACATAACGCTCTCTTAAAAACTACTTAGTAAGTTCAGGCACTTTTTTAGGAAATATTGATTTTAATGAAAATATTATAATAAAAATTAGTCTGTACTCCACTCCCCACTTTTGCATCATTTTTCAGATGACTTAGAATTGAATTGAAAACGTTTAATCTTAAAGAATTTCCTACTTACATGAGGCTCACTGCGTTCCAAACCGTGATGGTGATGTCCATGTCCCTTTTCGTGATGATGTTTGTGATGATGCTTGTGCTAAAAAAATATTGGAATAAAAATCTTTAAGAATATGAGCATTGAAATCTATTGATTTGTTCGAGTGCCCTACACTGACTCTTTTGGTTTATTTAATTTTTTCCCACCTCATAATTAAGTTTTGTGTCTTGGTATTTGGTACTTGTCAGGGACAGATGGAAGTTAAGAGGTTCCACTTCCGCTATAAAAATGACAACTCGCCTTTTAAGCAAAATAATAGGGACCTATTGCAATAGTGCCAGGCACAAATTATGCCGGGCACTATATTGACAGTTTTGCATTATAAGAACAGCTGTCTTCTTTCAAAATTAGGCCATTGTGTATTATAAGAGCCGGAATTAATAGTGACGCCACTATTAATGGAAAATAAACGACTAGATTTCTAAATTCGACTTTGGTATGTCAATTTTGAAAGATCAACTGTCAGTTTTTAATGCGAAACTGTCAATATAGTGCCCGGCACAATTTGTGCCTGGCTTTATTGCAATAGGTCCCTAATAAGCTTTTCGTAGGTAAAAATCAATACGCATAAAGACCGAAGATCTCTACGAGGATGGGAAGAAAAGTTTCTGGTCTAGCCTGGCCCCCCCTGAAATCCCTCAGGCCCCCCTAAGATATTTTAGGCCTTCCCTACCGACTACTAGTAAAAGAACATGACGCTGAAAATACATACTTTTCTATTATTATTCGAGAAATATTCAAATAAAATAGATGCATTAAAATTTAAAATCATTCAGATAATGTTTACATTTCAGGAAAAAGCCCTTGTCTTGCGGAATTAGGCTTTTTCTCTTTAAATTATCGGTAACTTTTCTGCACTTGCACTGCAATTTCCCGAAAATATTTTTTAAATTTAAACATAATTATGCATATTAAATATTTCATACATATTGGCGACATCTTCTAAAATAAGTGTAAGTTAAATTTCGCATTTAATAAAGACAGCGACCTTTGCCCCTCTGTTTCCGAAATCGGGTTGTAGATGTCGTAAGGTTATAAAAGACCTTTTTAAACTGTTTTTCTAAAATAAATATAATAATCTTTTTAGTTTTTTTGAGGTTAGCGTTTAGTGTCTTATGAAAATTTTCCGATTTTGGTGATAATTTCATAACCATTTTCATATTAAGTTTTCCCACGTCGTTAAATGGAATAAATTCGTCGAGCAATACCGGGAAATTTTTAATATTAATACTTCTACTCTAAGAGCAGAAATGACCGTTTTAAAGAATTGTATTTTTCGGTTAAATCAAACTGTTGGTCATGATTCTATCAAACAACATATAGCAGAAACAGCAAACCTCTACCAACTTTTTAAAGTTGCGAGTATTCTTCCAATTGCAAGTGCAACTTGCGAGAGGTCTTTCTCTGCCATGAGGAGAGTTTTTAATTGTCTTAGAACAACTATGACTCAAGAGAGACACTCAGGTTTGTCATTGTTATTCATAGAAAAAGATGTTGAGGTCGACTTAGACAGTGTGGTAGACGCTTTCAGTCAGCGACGTAGAAAACTTTCTTTGTAGAATTGCTGAATTACATACTTCCTGTGTATACATATAAATAAGTTGGTAAATGTATTATTAAATTTGTTATATTAAAATATTAGAACATTTAATGCGCGTATTTTTTTTTATTCATTGCACACTTTGCACGACTCTTTAAAACCTATGTTTGCTTTTTGTTCAAGATAGACCGGGGCCACGGCTCCCCCTGAAAAGCAAGGCTAGCTACGCCAATGTGGTCTAGCCTATAGCAGGCCCGATTTGCTTTTTTGTTCCAACGTGTTTGTGTAGCCTTGCTTGTGATCAGTATATGCTCCAAGTTTAAAGTGAGTGCGTCAAGTAGTTTGTGTCCTGCTTATTTTGAAAGTTTATACAGTGTGTCAATTTTAAAAGATGGAAAAAAAACGAGTTAAGAGCCGTGATAAAATATTTTTATATCACTAGGGAAATCTGCTCCTTCCTATACCACAGTTAAAACCTAGGTATCGGACTTTAAACGTGGTCGTACTAGCAATGATGATGCTCCGCGTTCTGGAAGGTCAAAATTCTAAAAGATCGCAGATTAAGACTGGAAGAGATAGCTGAGGTTGTGGGCATATCAAAAGAGCGAGTTCACCATATTTTATGTGAAGTTTTAGGTATGAGAAAGCTATCCGCCCGATGGGTGCCGCGTTTGCTGACGCCAGATCAAAAGCTCGTGCGTCTAACCATTTCAGAGGAGAATTTGGCACTGTTTAGACGTGATTCAGGGGACTTTTTGCGTAGATTTATTACGGTTGATGAAATATGGGTTCATCATTATACCCCTGAAACCAAGCAACAGTCCAAACAATGGACGGCAAAAGACGAACCAGTTCCAAAGAGGGCAAAGGCAGTACCGTCTGCTGGAAAGGTCATAGCAACGGTCTTTTGGGACGCTAAAGGGATACTCCTCATAGATTATCTCAAAAAAGAAAGAACAATAAATTCAGAGTACTACAGTGACTTACTGGACCAGCTTAAGCAGAATATAAGCGAAAAACGCCATGCTTTGGCAAAAAAGAAAATTTTGATTTATCAGGACAATGCACCTTGCCACAAGTCCGCTCTTGTAATGGCTAAAATCCATCAGCTAGGCTTTGAACTGTTAAACTATTTACTTTATTCCCCAGACCGAGCCTCGTCAGACTTTTATTTGTTTCCAAACCTAAAAAAATTTCTTGCTGGAAAAAAATTTTCCTCAGATTTAGAAGTAATTGCAACTTCAAACGCCTATTTTGATGAGTTGGATAAATCAGATTTTAGTGATGGCATCAAATCAGTTGAACATCACTGGGCCAAATGTATTACCTTGCAAGGGGACTATGTAGAAAAATAAATTATTTTTTAGTCACTATGGCGTTGCCTTGCTTCTGTATTCTGTAAAAACTTATTTTTCTTCCTAAGAGAATGTTTTACAAAAATCCTTTTTCAGAACTAGAATATCTTCCAAACCCAACCAAATAATTTACCTTGTGTCCATGTTTATGCTTATGTCCGTGATCATGCTTATGTCCATGTCCGTGCTTATGGTGGTGTCCGTGCTTGTGCTTATGACCGTGCTTGTGTCCGTGCTTGTGCCCATGACCGTGTTTGTGGATGTGCTTGTGGATGATGACTTTCTTTTCTTCTTTTGGCTTCTTGTAGATCACGTGGGTATGCTTATGTGTGTGTTTCAGGATGGGCACGTGGATTTTGACACTACAGAAAATATATATTTTTTTTTTATAAAAAATGGTATGTTTTTTTTGTACTGGGTGACCTTCTGTAGCCTATGCTATTTGTTATGGTACACAGTTATATCAAAAATTATGATATAGAGTTTAGCGGCATTTCTTGTAGTAGTGCATACAATTTTAATTCCTTTCGAGTGCAACTTAGAAGTTGGTATACGAAACGTCCGACATTAGATAAGATAATTTTTTAGGAAATCAAACAGGTTCGGTTTGTCTTCCTCCACTAATTTTTAATTTGTTTTAAACAAATAGTCCCGACATGTTTCGTAAGCAGAAACTTACATCTTCAGGGGACATTACCAAACTAAATCAGCACAACATTTTGAAAAACTGGTTAAAAAACTATGTTTAGCTACTGAAACGGTTAAGTCATAGACATTTAAAACAAAAAACATTATTGACAAAAGCAGTGCTTCCTCCATGGTGTATCAAAAACTGATCTGAAAACGTACATTAAAACTACTAGTAGTAGTAGTAGTAGTGGGGGGGGGGGTTGACCCGCAGGTCTGACAAGTAGGCCAGAGTAGGCCCTTTTTGCCATGCCCCAAGTCTGTCCCTTAATCCACTCTCTGCACTTCCCTTCGATGGTCGGGTAACTCATTGGGCCTTCCTGTTCTCTTTACAAAGTCCAGTAAGTCTGCCCATTTGAGCATGTGCAGTTCTTCCTCGCTCAGAGTTGGCGCTCCGAGTGCCTGTTGTCTCATCCTTGCGTAGGCCTCGCATTCTGCCACGAGGTGTCTTGATGTCTCTTCTTCCTGTCCACAGGCTGGGCAGGAGGGTCATTCTCGACTCCTATACGTGTCATGTGCTTCCTCAACCGGTTATGTCCGGTTAGAGTACCTATCAGCAGTCCGAGGTCTTTTCGTGTCCGTCCCAGCATCCATCTAATTCTGGTCGCTTTTGGACGGTCTACGAATTCTCTGGTCTGTCTGCAACCCGTTCCTGTTTCCCAGGAGTTTAATAGCGCGTCCTGGGCCCATTTGTTGAGTCCGCTTTGCACTTGTCTTTTTGTCACGCCCAAAAGTGGCTCCGGTCCTACATAGGCGGTTCCTGCCCCGAGTTGTGCGAGTTCGTCTGCCTTCTTGTTGCCTGGTACCCCCGTATGTCCCGGAACCCAAACCAGCGTCACCCGTTTGCCATCGCTTAGGGTCTCCAGCGCCTCTGCGCATTCTTCCACCAAGCCGTCAGCAATCTTGGGTGCGTTTAGCGCCTTCAGGGTGGCTTGACTGTCAGAGCATATATATATAAGCTCCTCTTCGCTGTTCCGAACCTCTTCTAGGGTTGCCGCCATTATTATGGCGTAGACTTCTGCTTGAAAAACAGTAGCCTGCTCACCGAGCGAGTAGCTCTTCTGAACTTCTAGTTTTTCCACATATACTCCCGCTCCTGTGGTTTGCCTCTCTGATAGTTTGGATCCATCAGTGTAGCAAACTAAAGCGCTCTCCTCAAACATCATTTCGTCTCTCTGCCCCGCTTCCCTGTCTGGGATGTGGATTTTGTACCTCTTCCCGAGCCTCCAAGGTGCGTGTGCTCTGCTGACCGTCATTAACGTGAGGGGGATTTCTCTAATTGTCAGCTCTTCTATAGCTAGATGACCAATTAAAACTACTAAGTGTGTACGCTAGTCTTTCAACCGTCATACTTGACTCTTTTGACTGACAGGCAAGACGTAAGGTAAAATGTTATATTTAGACCGGGCTTTACACTAAACTTACTGTTTATGATGATGTCCTCCACCACCTAGACCCCATGACACTTCCAGAAAATACCCCACAAAAACCACACAAAAAATATCCAGCTTCATAGCTAATATGGTAGAGTACTACCCGTACTACCTCACCACATAAATCTACGAAAATTCAGACTTTTTTTTAATCCATTCTTCACTTCATATTTTTATTTCTCACTATTGTATTATAATTTTTTTTAGTTCACATTCATAGCTTAAATAAAATATTTTCTTGTTTCAAAAATTTTCCGAAATTTTAAAAATTGTCTCAAGTTTCGTTGCGAAATGCATCGTTGAAACTAAGTTAAAATTATAGAAAAATTTCAATTTTATATGGGTTCGAATTAAGTCCCATTTTTGCTCTTATAAAACAATAATATTTGTGGTTTGGGTTCCTAATTTCGATTTTACATCGATTTTTATCGATTTTTCTTTTTGATTGATTTTGTTCGAGCGACGGTTTGATAAAATTTTGTTTGAACTAGAGTACCTATAATTTTAAAATAAAAACATAAGTACATCAAGGTACAAAAAAGTTACCATTCTCTTAATGTACTGTTAATAATGCAGAAAATGTCCCATATAATTTTTATCAAAATTATCATCAAAATCAAATTCTTCTCCCAAAAAAATACTAATTTCATTACTTTATGCTAAAATATTGGTTTGTAAACATTAAGTTAATGAAGAAAACCCAAACTAACAAAACATCTTTAATAATAATAATGTTTATTATTAACTATTAAAGCATAATTTATTATATACGTATTAACACTTTTTTATTTTGTATAAAACTTCTTGCGGGTAGTCTATGGTTCGATAATTTGTTTAGAAGTTTTTCTTAGATTGACCCACAATATTTTTTTTTGTATAATTTTTTCGTATATTCTTAGACTTTATAGTTAGATAATAACTTAAAAAGACAGCTTATGTAATACTTTCTTATGCAGAATAATAACTACGTTGTGATATGGGACTGTAAAAAAAACCTACAAAATATAATATAAATTTGTCGATTAAAAAAAAATTAAGCCAGCTCTCCCTAAAATAAATTCTAACTACTTATCTATTTAGTCTTCTCCAATCCATAGGCCTCCCCCAATATCTTTCCCTCTTCTCTGTTTGTTGCCGTGTTCATCCATCTTTTAATTGCCCAAGGTCTCCGCAGTTTACAACACATTTCTTCCATCGATCGTCTTTTTGTCTGATATAACCGGCATATTTCCATTTTAATTTTGCTACCTCTCCTCTGAAATCCCTTACTTTTGTTTTATTTCTTATCCATTGATTTTTGGGCTTTTATTACCTTAACCATGTTTGATTTTGTAAGTGTCCAGGTCTGGGATCCATAGGTAAGTTCAGGAAGGATACATTGGTTATAAACTTTCGTTTTCAGATACTGAGGATATTTTTAATTTTTTAATATGTAGCTTAATTTACTGAATTTACTGAATGCTGACAAATCACAAGCTGCAGCAGTTCTTTGATGTAAATTTTAATAATATAATGTCACTTTACAATATTCCAAATTTTGAAAAAGCATAATGAATCAACACCTATTGTAATTAGTACCAAGAGAATACGATCTTTACTTAAACTTGTCTCGATTTGTTGGGTAGTAAATATAATACCTCTCAGACTATAACCATCTGCATACAAAAATAAAACATCTGGTGTGAATCACACACCACTCACTCTTTTACAATATATGCGATCTTGACTCAAACTTGTCTTGACTTGTCGGTTGAAAAATTTTGGACTCAAGGGCATTTATTGATAATACCTTTTGCATCTGCATACAAAGCTTAATAAATGAACGCCTGGTGTAATTAGTAACAAGAGAATGCAATCTTTACCTAGACTTGTCTTGACTTGTTGGGTAATAAATTTGGGCTCAAGGCCATTCATTGTCGATGTCAATAAAACACCCTTTATTGTTTGCCTCCACATACAAAAGAGAAAGAACCACTCACTCCTGCACACCTGCACAAAGTCCAATATTTTCATTTACTCTCCTCCCCTATACATATAAAGTTATGTAAAAGTAACATTGTGCACTTTCAGAAACTCTAGAGAGCTGAGCTTTGGAAGGCTAATAGGAACTACGATAAAACCATGGAAAAAAATTAAAAAACCTCAAAAATTTAAGTAAGGCATTGCAAAAGTTTTGAACAATATTCCGCATATTTTACTACTTTAAAAATTAAGTATTATCCAATTCCTTTAAAAAGAAGTGAAATCATAACAAAAACATTTCATGTAAAAAAAGGCCAAGTACGCGAAAATGGCATTCCGTAAAAAGAATTGAGATAAAAGTAAAGCCAAGTTCTCCAGTACAAATTTCAAAATGAAAGGTTCATACTAGTTTGGAAATATTTTTCTAAACTTGGCTATTACGGCTGTAAATGACTCTTAGGGACAGTGCTAAATTGAACATAAAGAAGTTTGACTGTAATAACAAAGTTTAAAAAAATATTTCCAAACTAGTAAGAACCTTTCATTTTGAAATTTGTATTGGAGAACTTGGCTTTACTTTTATCTCAATTCTTTTTACGGAATGCCATTTTCGCGTACTTGGCCTTTTTTTACATAAAATGTTTTTGTTATGATCTAAATTTTTAGAAACATCTTCTAGAGGCTGCTTAAATAGTTTAGGAGATATTGTTTCACCCTGGCTTACACCTCTTCTTATGTGGATTGGCTTGGTTTCTTCGTCAATTTTAAACACGTACCGAAGGGCGTATCCAGAGGGTGGGGCAAGAACGGTGGCTGTTTCCCCCGCCACCCTTTCTTATCGATTTTTTTAAAATAAGACAATAAAATTCAAATAGATTATGAATTTTTCCCCCTATAGGAAAGGCTATATAATTCAGAAATGTGCTCCCCCTTCCCCCTTCTGTTTTTGCTGGATACGCCCTTGCACGTACCGTTACATCACATTAACTTACATGACCATGCGGTAAAAATGGTTAAATAATTCAAAATGTTCTTAACACCGATGCGATGGAACTAAACGATAAAAACTTCAAACCAAATAAATAAATTAACCAATTTTAAACGATTTTTTTATAATTAGGAATAATTCACTTCCGATTCGGCTTAGTAGTCAATCGATTAACGGTTTATTTACTCGTAAAAATTTCAATATTTTTGGATTAAAAGTTTTCCCTGAGCTACTCTTTATTAGAGACTCTGTATATACAGGGTGATCTGTTATATTTTACCCAATAGCTGCCTTCGGGTGTCTGTGCACGGTAAAAAATTTTGTCTATATACAACGAAAACACGTTCTTTTCTGGAATAAACTGTGTCACCTTAAAACAATTTGTTTTGAATTAAAATATTTCTTTTTAGTTCAACGCAGCGTTTAATCTTGAAATGAGACTTTATTTTCTTCTTTAATTGTTTTGATTCAGTATACTCCATTTTGTAACAAAGCAAATTGTCTTGATATAATTAATATTTTGCTTCCAGAGAAAACAGTGGCTTACATTAATTCAGTTCCAATTTATAATAAAACACTTTCTGTTTCACATTAAAATAAAGAGGCAAGACCAGCGGCGTAGCGTGCCCGAAAGGGCGGGGGGGGGGGGGGGGCGAAAGCGAAAAAGGGCGCCTCTGAAAAGTGAACAAAAATCTTGCGACCAAAAAAAAAAAAAGGTCAAGGCGGCCGACAGGTCAAAAAGGCGCCTCTCACATATCTTACGACCAAAAAAAAAACAAAACAAAAAAAAAAAAAGGTCATCATATGTGACGGGGGCGGTCGACAGGTCAAAAAGGCGCCTCTCAAACATCTTGCGACCAAAAAAAAAATAAAAAAAGGTCCTCATGTCGTTAGTTTCCTTTGGCGCTCAGTCAATTGGCCGTTGTGCCGGCCCGAAATAAAGCTGAGGGCGCTTCGGCCACCAATGGGGCGCGACTACCCTCGAGGCGGGGGGGGCGAACCCCCCCCCCCCCCGCTACGCCGCTGGGCAAGACATTGTTTGTGCTATATCAAGAAAATATTCTGGAAAGTACAAATTATTTTACTACAAAGCAATTTGCTTTGATCTGAGACAATTATTTTTACCGTGTGTGTGTGTGTGGCCAGGTAGTATTTTGAAAGTTTTACATTGTCGACTAACAGTTCATCTCTCAAAATTGACATCAAAAAGTCGAATTTAATAATAGATAATTTATTTGTCTTAAATAAAAGAAGGCAGTCTGTTTATTCCGGTTCTTATAGTAATCAAAGGCCTAATTTTAAAAAAATCAGTTTACAATGTAAAACTGTAAAAATACTGCCTGACTTTATTTCAATAAATGTTGAATTATGTTTACGGGGTCTTTGTAAACAATGACATAACGCACATTTTGTTGTAAAACACAGACGTAAAGAAAAGTTTAAACAAATTTATTGTTTAAATTATTTGTACAAACAAACAACCTTAATGCTAAAAATATCACAAAGAAACAAATCTTAATCTATAAATTAAAAATAAAACACAACAAAACAAAATTAGTGTGAATGGTAAGGTATGGAACAAAATTTTATGAATAAATCTAAAACACGAAAAACAAAAACACTGATTCCTTTGACTTGCCTATACAGTGTGTCCAAGGATTGAGCGAAGTTAAGTTTTAAATGACAAAAAATTTTCGAAGAAAATGGGCCAAATCAATTAATATACAGGGTGGTTTCGTGGGTTGATTTGATAAAAACTGTTAAGAGTAAAGTACCTTTGTTTTAACTTTTAAGAGATATCAGAATAGGTTATTTAGAAAAGTTGTTTAGAATTAAAAGTCGCGGCTGATTCTTACTTTTCAAAAAAATAAGCTTAAAATCGTCTAAATTTTTTTTTATAAACCACTGTAAAATCAGACTTGGTTGATTCTTCTGATAATTGAAAGTCTGTTCTGGAACTCTTGAATCTAAACAACTCATCTTAATAACAATTTCCTATATTTTTTAAAATGTAAAGGTTTTTTACTCTTAACATTTTTTATTAAATCAACCTACTAAACCACCCTGTATATTAATTGATTTGGCTCATTTTCTTAACATCTTAGTTTGAGACCAAGCAGGAGCGATTCGCAGAAAATGAGAAAAATTTTCAAAATTTTTTGTCATTTTATACCTTACCTTTACTCAATCCATGGACACACTGTATAAAAAAAAACCTGTTTTTTGTGAAGACAAATTAAACTTAATCCCATTTAAAAGGCTTTCCATGATGATGGAACTCAGGCGGAGAATTATGGACGATCTTCTTGTGGATTACCTCTTTGTGAACGTGGGTGTGATGGTATTCTGGAACTATTATCTTCACGTGCTCGTGATGCTTCCTTTAAAAAAAAGGTTAATCTATATTAGCCCAGTGATTAAAGCGAAAAAAAGACCTCCAGCTTGCAAAAAGTTCTGTCAGTTTACACTTGATAACGGTTAGAGATACTTACTAACCGAAACGTCGTGTTTTAAAATAAATAAAGACAATAGAAGTCCGAAATTTTATTTCTGATTTTGACATATTCATTGTTCACATTGGAGTCCTAAAAAAAATGTGGAGTTTTCAACCTTAGTAGATTTAGTGTGCACAAAAGGTTTTTTCTTTTTAAATTACTTGGTCCCTGTACATTTTAGAAAAAAAGTTTAAAAAAACGCTATTGAACGTTTTTTTTGTCAGACGAGTTATGACGCTAACATAACTCAAAAACCATTCGTTCAAAAACTTTTTAAGCTTTTTTGTAGTAAATTTTTGTATAAAACTTTTTTTTCTAAAACGTACAGTAACCAAGTAATTTAAAAAAAAACCTTTTTGTGTACACTAAATCCAAGATGGCGGGGGAACCCCAAGGTCGAAAATTCAAATTTATTTTTAGGACTCCAATGTCAACAACCAGTGGCGTAAATAGAAAAAAGTCTCGGGGTGGGCCCAAAATAGTTTTTTGGGGGGGGGGCCAGACCCATGTTTGATAGAATCTCCTTCAAACAACTAGTGAATTTATAAAGAAGAGTACTTATTAAAAATGTATTTGGCCATATTTAAAAAAACACCCTGTATTCAATTGCTTACCCATGCCCACCTCCTTGAACCATTATGCAGGATCCAACTATCACAAAGAAGCAAACACTAACCTAAAAATAAAATATTATCCGATTCCTTATTTTGTTTGTATTTTTTCACTATTTTTATCTTTAACTATTTTCTCTTTATACCTTTTTATTTTATTTCTTAACATTTTTACACTGTTTACCCAATTTAGTGATGAATTACCAACATTTATTAATAATGTGATAAAGTCTCTATTTTTCCACAATTTTTATATTTTTTTTACCTAGGTATTTTTTTTATGTTTCTATATTTTTGTGGGGATTAACATTGAACTTGGACAAGACACAGTACTTATGTATTGGAAACAAATCCAGTGAGTTAGAACTAGACAATGGACAAGTAATATCTCCATGCAATGAGTATGTTTACTTGGGTGTTACATTTAATAAAACAGGAACAGACTGTAAAGAACTGGAAAAAAGAATAGTAAAAGCAAAAAAGATTATTGGTTGTCTTAACAGTATTTTATGGAGCAGAGAGATAAAAAAGAATGTAAAATTTAACATTTATGAAACAATGGTGAAAAGCACGCTGTTGTATGAAATGGAATTATTTAGAGTAACAGAAAAATACAAAACAAAAATGGAAAGTGTCGAAATGGATGCAATAAGAAGATCAATGAGATAATATCTAGAACAGATCACATAAGAAATGAGATCATAAAAGAAAGAACGGGAATCGAGGGAAGCATAACGGATGACATCACTAAAAGGCAACTGATATGGTACGGCCATGTACAACAGATGAACGACGAAAGATTACCAAAGCAGGTCCTAGAATGGCAACCAATAGGACGCAGAAAAAGAGGGCGTCCTAAACGAGAATGGCAACAGTCAATCCAAAGATCAATGAGTCAAAAAAACCTGACAGAAGATGACTGTCAGGATCGAAGGAGGTGGAGAATAGGCGTCGGACAACGTGGACAACCGACATAATAATAAAAAAAATTCTATAATTTTAAAATTCTTACCCAATTTAGGAAAAGCATTGTTTTTTTTTTTTAATTTTTAAATTCTTCACTAGTTTTCTCCAAAGCCACGTAATTAGTGACTTTGGTGCTGTGCGTGCTACCCGCTTTTATATATCAGGTCGGTATTTCAGGAAACCTATTCTTAATTAAGTGTTAATAAGCGCATTTTTTTATTCGATGAGGGTGTGCAATAACATAGAATTACACATATTCTACCCGTTGGTTATGTGAACGAAATACAGTAGATCAGTATCAATCAGTAATTTTTCAATTGTTTCAAATTATGGCAATAACTCACTGTTATAGACCAGTGCAAACACCTAGCTTTTGGAAGAAAAAAAATTAATCATGAGAAAAACATTTCATTTAAAAAAAGCCAAGTACGCTAAAGTAGTATTCCGTAAAAAGAATTGAGATAAAAGTAAAGCCAAGTTCTCTAATAGAAATTTTAAAATAAGAGGTCCTTACTTGTTTGGAAATGTTTTTTTAAACTTTGCTATTACAGCCAAACTTAGCTTTAAATGTATGGGGGAAGGGACTAAATTAGAATTTTGGTGTTTTTTGATTTTTTCCAAGTGTTTGGTCATAATTTATATCAGTCTACCAAATTTCAGCTTTGTAGCATGTCTGGAAGTACACTAGAATTTTGATGATCTATACATTAGTGAGTGGCAATTTCGACGTTTTTTGAAATTTCGTAACTACTTTACTACTTTATGGAAGTTCATAAAATTTGGAGGGGTTGTTAACTTTATGAAGATCTACGACTGTGCAAAGTTTGAGTTTTGTAGCTCATTCCGAAGTAGAGTTTTAGATAGGTCAAATATGGGCTGAAATGTTTCAAGAAAAGATGGTACAGCAGTTGCGTGAACTTAGTGGGACACTACCGTGCCCCAGATAACTTTTGTATATCATTTGTATTATCTACTAGCATAAGGAGATAGGTAGGTATTGGTGATATTTATGTTGGGATGAGCCACAATAGACCACTTGAGTCGCAGTGGAGGGACGATAGTCGCACCACTCATAGTCAAACCTAAACCTACTAGCTATTAGACTAAGTATTTGCCGATTTACTCGTAAAATAAAATATGGCATCTTAAGTAGCCCATATTGGTAGGTAGGCCATGGTACCAAAACCAGATGAGTTTACGTAAAATCTTGTGTTTCAGAAAGACTTTTACTTTTTGTCGATCTTTATGGGTCCAAACGTTATTATATTTGATTCAAGTCAGTAACTACGTCTTAAATGATTGATAGGTCTCTTTTGTTTCATAAAATTAATGATTGTTTCAAAATCTAAGAAGGAGTTCTGTAAATGGCATAAATTAAGGGTGTAAGGGTTTTTAAATAATACTTTTATGGGAAAAGTAACTTTCAAAAAAACTGACATTAGCATTAATGAATTTTAACCAAAATGTAATCAGCTCTTTACGGTAGTGTACAGGGTGATTTTTTATAATTGCAAGATCGCTATAACTCGGTTATTATTGGGAGTAGAAAATTCAAACAAGAACTGTTCGGTTTGGTAAATTATGGCCACTTTAGACCCACCATTAGTATTTTTTTATAGGGTATAATATACAGGGGGCGACAATCAGATCAATTTTTTTAAAGGGAACACCCTATATATTTTTGTATTTTTAAGTTCCGCAAAAAATTTGCTTTACAGATATATGTAACACTATGGCTCTATCTTTGTTAGTTTTCGAGATATTGACGATTGAAATTCCGAAAATTAGCAAATTTTAAATAGGTATACGGTGCGGAGTATTTAACGTATAGACTGTAAATAACAAACTGAAACAATATTGACTGACATTTTGATAAATATAAATAATCATCTTTGTCAATTTTTCAATTTTAGTGGCATTTTTATTATTTTTCGCATATAATAAAAGTATCTCTTGCTTTTCTGCATTGGAATAAAGCAACATTGTTGATAAATATTTAAAATTTGGCACTGACAATGTCATTAGGTATCCACACATCTTAATATTGTTTGTGACTTGTCACAGGAAATACTCCGCACCGTATTTAAAATTTGCTAATTTTCGGAATTTCAATCGTCAATATCTCGAAAACTAACAAAGATAGAGCCATAGTGTTACATATATCTGTAAAGCTATTTTTTTGCGGAACTTAAAAATACAAAAATATATAGGATGTTCTCTTTAAAAAAATTGATCTGATTGTCGCCCCCTGTATATTATAACCTATAAAAAAATACTAATGGTGGGCCTAAAGTGGCCATAATTTACCAAACCGAATAGTTTTTGCTTGAACTTTCTACTCCCAATAATAACCGAGTTATAGCGATCTTGCAATTATAAAAAATCACCCTGTACAACGTATAGCGGATTAAATGGGAAACTCGGTTGTTATTAAAGTTATCGATTTTCTGATTGCTCCTTACCGTATTCTTTTTTTGAGCGATTAAACATAATGTAATCAGATTTTTGCTATACCTCGTAGTTTCGCTAATACAGGGAGTTTTTGAAAAAAATGCATTTTTAATAATCTCTTATATCTCGCTTATTTTGCAAGATATTTTTATTGGGTGGTTAACGACGGGGATCTTCTTATTAGCTAAAAACTGCTTAATGGATAGGGCATTGTGGGCCGGTGCATTGTCCTGGTAGAGCAGCCACGCGTTGTTCTTCCACAAATCTGGACGTTTTTTCCTTACAAAATACTTCCAAATATAAATGTTGGTTAACTGTTTGACCTACACGCGCCCATTCAATAAGAATAACACTCCTAATATCGAAAAGAAAAACAATGAGCATCACTGGTGTTGGAGCGCCCTTCTCGTTCATCATCTTTAACTTCTTCACGACCATCGAAAAAGCTTTTATGCCACATAAAAATCATTGCACGAGACATACACTGCTACCCTTTGACATCCTTTAGTAATCGAAAGCATTCAGTAGCCTTTTTTTTGAGTTGTACATTAAATTAATTCGTTGCTCAATTTTTTCGTTTGTCGTAATTCCGCCAAATGAGCTATGCACGATCTGCTTCAAACCACTGGGTAAGCCAAACTAGCAAAGGAAAGACGACAAGATTGTGCGCGGTAGTAGAACGCGCATCCAGGTGAATAACTCCAACCGCCCAAGGCGTGGAGATTTAAAACTTGTTAGTATGGGGGCCAGTCTTAAAATTTAATTGTCACACCTCGTCCACCCAAGTAACAAACTTTCGGCGTTACCTCAAAAAACATTTTTTCGTCGACAACAATACCTTCTCTAGCCATTGCTGTGCGGGTTAGGAAGGTAAAAAAAAACAGTAAAATTTCAGCTTTAAGAAACAAATGACCTCACGTCAACTGATGAGACTCATTTAAATTTTTAAGCCTTTTCTTGGTGCCCTTTAAACGGTCTCAGGCGCCTCCCAATTTAAAAGGTATAAACCCAATCCATCAAAACCATTTTTAATGACTTAAAGGCCGGTATTAGGGAACCATAGTATATTTTGCCGCTGAGAAAGTAGGACCGATTTACATTCTTTTAGCTCACACATATACTTACTATAGTAGTGTGAGCTACGGTGATCCTAATTTTTTCGAGAAAAAAAAAGTTGCTCCGATTTCAAAATTTTTTATATATCTTTGCGTTTCAGATGATTTTGAAACTTTTTTGTTGCGCCGTCTGTCTGTCTGTCTGTCTGTATGTCTGTCTGTCTGTCTGTCTGTATGTCTGTAACGACCAACGCGCATAACTCAAAAACCGCTTGGCCGATTTTAATGAAATTTGGTACCTAGGCTGGGTCTTGGGTCGAGATGGTCCCATTTAAAAATGAACAAAATCCACCGAACAGAAACCAAATAAAAGGGTGGGGGTAGATTTCAAAAATTAGAGTTTATGTGAAAATATGGCGTGTGTGATATCAAACGAAAGGTAATTGAGTCCGGAGTTTAACAAAATACATTTTAGTTTTTTGTTTTTTTTAAGGGTGGGGGTAGATTTCAAAAATTTGAGTTTAAGTCAAAACATGGCTTGTGTGGTATCAAACGCAAGGTAATTGAGTCCGGAGTTTAACAAAATACATTTTAGTTTTTTGTTTTTTTTAAGGGTGGGGGTAGATTTCAAAAATTTGAGTTTAAGTCAAAACATGGCTTGTGTGGTATCAAACAAAAGGTAATTTAGTCTGGAGTTAAATAAAATATATTTCAGTTTTTAGTTATATTAGCTCACACGTACACTATAACTATAGTACCTAGTGTGAGCTTAGGGGCCCATATATTGGCAGAGTATTTTTACCACTTTTACAAGTTGATTTATACAGAAAGGTCCACACAACTAGGAATATGGGAATCTTGCCGCCCAATTTATAATCGATTGGTAAGACATGACTTATGGCCAGCAAGATCGCCCAATGTTGCTCCCAATGATTTCTTTTTGGGGATATACATTAAAAATAAATCAAACAAGTTTCGTGGCTAATCGGGTAAAAAGGAGTTTTTGTTTCTCTCATATTTTTCCGTGGGTAGCCTGCAAGCTTAACCTCACGGGAGTTTAAGATCTAATTGGCACCTAATAAGTGTTGACAGTAAACTGTTTCGTCCTTATGGGACTCCTCAGAACACTGTTTGGTAGTGTTGTAACGATTCGAATTAAAATATTCGTTGAATCAGAGTACTAAAATCCTCGGGTGCATCCAAGTATTAAAATGATTCGGAATCGGAAAACGGATACGGATTAATTTATACCTCTTGCGATATTGCTAACATTTATAAGAACACAGAGGTAGAATTTATTGAATGCGGATTCGAATTAATTTTAGCTCACACATATACTATACTATAGTAGTGTGAGCTATGGTGATCCTAATTTTTTCGAGAAAAAAAAAGTTGCTCCGATTTCAAAATTTTTTATATATCTTTGCGTTTCAGATGATTTTGAAACTTTTTTGTTGCGCCGTCTGTCTGTCTGTCTGTCTGTCTGTATGTCTGTCTGTCTGTCTGTCTGTCTGTCTGTCTGTCTCTCTGTCTGTCTGTCTGTCTGTAACGACCAACGCGCATAACTCAAAAACCGCTTGGCCGATTTTAATGAAATTTGGTACCTAGGCTGGGTCTTGGATCGAGATGGTCCCATTTAAAAATGAACAAAATCCACCGAACAGAAACCAAATAAAAGGGTTGGGGTAGATTTCAAAAATTAGAGTTTATGTGAAAATATGGCGTGTGTGATATCAAACGAAAGGTAATTGAGTCCGGAGTTTAACAAAATACATTTTAGTTTTTTGTTTTTTTTAAGGGTGGGGGTAGATTTCAAAAATTTGAGTTTAAGTCAAAACATGGCTTGTGTGGTATCAAACGAAAGGTAATTGAGTCCGGAGTTTAACAAAATACATTTTAGTTTTTTGTTCTTTTTAAGGGTGGGGGTAGATTTCAAAAATTTGAGTTTAAGTCAAAACATGGCTCGTGTGGTATCAAACAAAAGGTAATTAAGTCTGGAGTTAAATAAAATATATTTCAGTTTTTAGTTATATTAGCTCACACGTACACTATAACTATAGTACCTAGTGTGAGCTTAGGGGCCCATATATTGGCAGAGTATTTTTACCACTTTTACAAGTTGATTTATACAGAAAGGTCCACGCAACTAGGAATATGGGAATCTTGCCGCCCAATTTATAATCGATTGATAAGACATGACTTATGGCCAGCAAGATCGCCCAATGTTGCTCCCAATGATTTCTTTTTGCGGATATACATTAAAAATAAATCAAACAAGTTTCGTGGCTAATCGGGTAAAAAGGAGTTTTTGTTTCTCTTATATTTTTCTGTGGGTAGCCTGCAAGCTTAACCTCACGGGAGTTTAAGATCTAATTGGCACCTAATAAGTGTTGACAGTAAACTGTTTCGTCCTTATGGGACTCCTCAGAACACTGTTTGGTAGTGTTGTAACGATTCGAATTAAAATATTCGTTGAATCAGAGTACTAAAATCCTCGGGTGCATCCAAGTATTAAAATGATTCGGAATCGGAAAACGGATAAGGATTAATTTATACCTCTTGCGATATTGCTAACATTTATAAGAACACAGAGGTAGAATTTATTGAATGCGGATTCGAATTAATTTTTACCTAGTATTCCTGGAGAATTTTTTTATTTAATAACTTTATACGAATACGAATACAGACCTGAAATTTATTGACCATCGAATTCATTTTAAAATTAGCGTTATAAAAAATGATTCAAATTCGGACGTATCTACATTAAATTAAAAAATGTTAAATTTATATTTATTTTATTATTACCACAAAACTCAACAATAGCGCTACCAAGTCCACTTCCAATCCCTGGCTTCGCATGCGTAGATCTACCAATATTATTTACCTCATGTATTAGAATCGATGTACAGGATGATTTTCACTTGAATGATTCTAACCACATGAAAATAGAAAGTTTCAAAAACCTAACCTAACGAAACCTAATCAGATCTAACCGAACCGAACCAAAGCAAACTAAACCAATATTTTTTTTCAAAAAAAAAACTTTCCTGACTTCCTACCTGGGATGCTAGAGGATGTGAATCCGAACCGGACCGTACCGAACCGAACCTATCCAAACCTAACCCTACCCAACTAAACCTAATTAGCAGTACGTATTGTAGTTTAGTTTGGTTAGGTTAGGTTTGGTTCAGTTTAGTTAGGTTCGGTTCAGATTCACATCCTCTAGGATCCCGGGCAGGGAGTCAGGAAAGTTTTTTTTTTGAAAAAATTATTGGTTCAGTTTCCTTCGGTTCGGTTAGATTTGATTAGGTTTTGTTAGGTTAGGTTTTTGAAACTTTCTATTTTCATGTGGTTAGAATCATTCAAGTGAAAATCACCCTGTATGCATCTATTCTAAGACATGAGGTAAATAATATTGGTAGATCTGCGCTTGCGAAGCCAGGGATTGAAAGTGGACTTGGTAGCGCTAGCGTCTTGTCAAAACTCATTGGTAAAAAGGGATTATTTTAATAAAAAATAAAAAACAGTAGGTAGTTTAACTCTTAAAACAGCGCATTAGAAAACAAAAATATTTAGAAAAATAAACCATCGTGGGAAAGACATATAATATTATCTATAAATTCTTTATAATTTTATCATATTAAAATGAACAACTACAAAAAAATAAAATCATGTTACGTTTTTTTGAAAATATATTTCCGTGTTAAATTTGTAACTGACCCGACCTTAGAGAATGGCCTTTCACTGCAAAGGTAATTTTGCTACATTTCAATTTTTACATAGGATTTTTACTGGCAACAAAAAGAATTAACACCATCGCAGGCAGATTCTTACAAGCTCAAAGATGAATTCGAATTTCTTCTTCCGAGTCAGAGATCGTTTTTAGCAACAAACAAAGCATCTAAAAAGGAAACAAGCTGGATTGCAACAATTACAGAGGAATTTCAGTAACCAGTACTCTCAGTAGATTGTACGGTAGGATTCTTAGAGATCTAATAGAGAAGGATTTTCATGAACAAGAAGAAGAAGAGCAAAGTGGGTTTCGTGCAGGCAGATCTTGTAGTGATAATGTTTTTTGTCTTAAACAAGTAATTGAGAAAAGGAGCGCCAGAAATATAGAGACTCATGTTACCTTTGTGGACCTACAAAAAGCATATGATACCGTTCCAGTAGAAAAACTATGGACAGTGCTAGAGCAGACTAATATCAATCATACATACATAAAAGCGATAAAAGAACTATACAAAGGGTCAAAATCTAAAATTAAAATTGGAAATCGACTTTCAAAAGAATTCCTGGTAACAAAAGGCTTAAGACAGGGATGTTGTATTTCTCCAACTCTTTTTAAAATATATATCGCAGTAGCTCTAAAAAACTGGAAACGGAAAGTGCACGGCATGGGAATACAACTTAACGACCGATTTACCATATACACACTACAGTTTGCTGACGACCAAGTAATTGTAGCTAATGATAAAGTAAATATGATGAGAAAGTTAATGGAAGAATACTAAAAGTGGGGATTAACAGTGAACGTGGACAAGACACAGTACTTATGTATTGGAAACGAATCCAGTGAGTTAGAACTAGACAATGGACAAGTAATATCTCCATGCAATGAGTATGTATACTTGGGTGTCACATTTGATAAGACAGGAACAGGCTGTAAAGAACTGGAAAAAAGAATAGTAAAAGCAAAAAAGGTTAGTGGTTGTCTTAACAGTATTTTATGGAGCAGAGAGATAAAAAAGAATGTAAAATTTAACATATATGAAACAATGGTGAAAAGCACGCTGTTGTATGGAATAGAGACTTGTCGCGTAACAGAAAAATACAAAACAAAAATGGAAAGTGTCGAAATGGATGCAATAAGAAGATCAATGAGAATATCTAGAACAGATCACATAAGAAAGAGATCATAAAAGAAAGAATGGGAATCGAAGGAAGCATAACGGATGACATCACTAAAAGACAACTGATATGGTACGGCCATGTACAACGGATGAACGACGAAAGATTACCAAAGCAGGTCCTAGAATGGCAACCAATAGGGCGCAGAAAAAGAGGGCGTCCTAAACTAGAATGGCAACAGTCAATCCAAAGATCAATGAGTCAAAAAAATCTGACAGAAGATGATTGTCAGGATCGAAGGAGGTGGAGAATAGGCGTCGGACAACGTAGAAAAACGTTCTAAACCGACTAAATAAAAAAAAACAAAGCATCTAAAAATCGGAATAATCGGACATGTATATGGCTGCACTACGTTTTATACGAATTTAAATAATTAATACGAATTAATTTGGATACGGATGATTAATCCGAGTATCACTTTAATCCGATTCAAGATATTCGAATATTAAAATCATCCGAGTATTTACAACACTACCTTGGTCAATGTGACACCTTTGCGAAGTTAATTAGACAGTTTTGTCTCTAATCCTATGTAATTAGTGAGAAAGCTCTCGCAAGAAGCGCCATCTACCGAAATACGAGAGAAACTAGAACAAGAGCAGGCGAAAATAAACTGCTAGCTCTCAAAATTTTAAGTGTTTCAAAAACTTCTTACTATTTCATATGGAAACAACTAAATTATTTCTTGGAAAGGAATAACTTTTTTTTTTAATTTTTCCGGGTAGACAATACTTTCTTAAATGGATATCAGTTATACTTTGGTGGTACCATGGGAAGGTACATAGCAACAAAAAAATAACAAATGATTATTAACCTCATGTGTTGACTAGTTTTATGAGATCCGTCAACTTAAAAAGATTTGATGCAGGTCTTCAGAAACACATCGACCGCTCTTAAAAGGCAACAAAAATTCCATATAAAATAATTATACAAGGTGACAATTTGAAAACGAACCACGTGGATTTTCTCAAAAATTATATAATTCAAAAAACTATCTTGAAATTTTTGTAGCATGAACCCCCTTCGAGGGGTATACTTTACCCCTATATTTTGAATAGGAAAAGTGGGTCTAGTAATACCTTGTTTTGAAGGCCTTCTGAATGTCCTTACAACCGTGTCAAAATTTCAAAAATCTATCCATTAGTTTTTCAGATAATTGCTTTCAAACTTTCAGAGTTAACATGGACTGATAAAATAAAAATTTAATTAGAATTTTATATTTTTCGGATTTAATTTTTATTTTATCATTCCATGTTAAATTTGGAAATTTGAATGCAAATCTCTCAAAAACTAATCGATGGATTTTCGAAATTTTTACACGGTTCTAAAGATATTCAAGAGTACATCAAAACAAGGTATCACTAGACCCACTTTCCCTATTCAAAATATAGGGGTAAAGTATACCACTCGAAGGGGGATCGTGCTACAAAAATTTTGAGATAGCCAAAAAGTGTCCCTCTTGCAAACAAAATCGATGTGTTTCAACGTTTTTTTAATTTCCTGATAATTTTCGAGAAAATCGAAGTGGTTCCTTTTCAAATTGTCACCTTTTATAATAATTATAAATAATGATAAAAACATAAATCTGTATAATAGGTATATATGTAATTTTATTTGTAATTAAAAAAAATATATTTGGTAGGTACTAAAAACATATTTTACAATAAATTAAAGAAAACATTTTTTAAAAAATACTAAAACGAGTGTTAGTTATTTTTAAACCTATTTTATAGGTATTCGTAAAAACTAAATTATAAAATCTAAAAAGAATAATAATAAAGAAAATAAAATTAAATAAGTTAGTATAAATAAATGAACAAAAGGTTTGTACTTAAAATCAGTCTAAAAGGGCAGGCAGTAGCAGTGGCGTAGCGTAGGGTGGGGGCGCGGGGGGTTTGTCCCCCCCCCGCCCCGAGGGTACTGGCGCCCCATGGATGCCCGAAGCGCCCTAAGCTTTATTAAGTAGCAGGGCCGGCAACGGCAAATTGAGAAGGCGCCAAAGGAAACTAAAGACATGATGACCTTCTTCTTTTTTTCCTTTTTTTTTGTTTTTTTTTTCGTCGCATGATTTTCGATGGGCGCCCTTTTTTAGCTGTCGGTCCCCCCCGCCCCTTCAGGCACGCTACGCCTCTCGGCAGTAGAGATGTTGAAAAAGTAACTATTCGTTATTCGAGCACTCGTTACTCGACACTTACCTAACGGAGTGACGAAGTTACTTCGATTACTTTGATTCCTTCGATTATTTTAGTATTCAGTAATCACTCAAAAGTCGGTAATCCGTTTTTTTTTGTTTTTGTCCAAACTTTTTGTATATTTTTTGATTACTCGTCTAAGATTGTTATTTTTGTCTCTATTTTTATTTACTTTTAGATTTTAAGTATGTATTTCTTTGTATGTAAGACATTAGATTTTTTAAACAAAATTGTACACAGAACAGTTCCTACGTAATTCCTACCTTTATTTTTTGAATTTTATCACGCATTTTGAAAATTTCAATAGGGTATTTGATCCCTAGTTTGCTACGCAAAATTATTAAAATAGTATATTTTATCATGACTACATTTAAAATCAAGTTTTCTAATTTCTGATTTGAATTTGCCACTAAAACGCTCAAGTTTAGCATTGCGTTGCAATGACGTCACAGCGCAGTAAATTCGCGGACAGATACACGGCATTCAAGTGTTTATTTGTCTTGTGTTTTTACTGTTTTTTATGTAAAAAATATAAGTGGTGTGTAGTGCCTCAGTGTTCGAAGACTAGCATAAAAACACCTAAAAAACTATTTATTCATGTGCCTACCCCAGTAAAAGAACGGAAAAAGTGACTAGAACTCGCTCGAAGAGACCCAAGGGCCTTATCTAATACATCTTCACTTTACATTTGTGAAGATCACTTTGATGTTAGTATAACTAAATTGTTTTTATTAATTTTTCTCACGTTGTCTATAATATATATAACTATTTCGTAAATGACGATGAAATTTTTGAGGTTATGTTTATTACAAGGGGTGAACAACTCTAATAGGCAGAAAGGTGCACAAACTTTTAGGCGGTGCTAGGCAGTTGTTAGGCGGGACTAGGGAGTACCTCTAAATGCAGGATTAGGCAGTGCACATGCAGGCTAAATGTAGGACTGAGCAGTGCATATGCAAGACTAGGCAGTGCATAGGCAGTACCTACGCAGGACTATTCAATGTAACCTATGCAGTACTTCAAGTATTGCTGGTCGTTGTATACTTTTTGCCTACCTGTCCCGCCCCCCCCCCATTTTAACGTTTCTAAATTCCGCAGAACAAAAATCACTGTTGTTGGCAAAGAAGCCTGCCACCATAAAGGAATTCAGCATTGGCAAGTTGGAGCTATCGGCTTTGGAGAATCCATTTTCCATTGAAAATGTTTTTTGTAAACAAAACACAAAATAAAATCTAATTTAGGTCGATAATTCGCACTTTAAACCAAAGCAAACAAATAGGTTCGTTCGAGGCGTTTACTGTTTTGTGACGTCACTCGCAGCTGACTGGTAGTCCGCCGGTTTGGAATCACGTGGCTAATTGTTTAAATTCAATGAATTTATTTAATTAAATGAACTATGAATTTGAGAAAAAATTAAACAAAAAAGTTTATTTTTAGCATTCCGAAGACCTAAAGAGATATCTAAAAATAAATATATATTTATTTTTTACTACTGTCAGACACCTTGTTAAATATTTCCATAATATCAACAACAAAAATATACCTACAAGTAAATGATCTTCGAATTAACGACAGTCCGAGAATTTTGCACTAATTGTATAATTGAATTGAATACAGTTACAATCAAAGTTACGATAGTAACGAATATATAAAATGATTACTTGGTAGTCGAGTAACGATTACTAACGAGTATTCAAAAGTAACGAAAATCAACACCTCTAGCAGCAAGCGCGGATTTGAGGGGGTATACCGGGGTAATTACCCCCCCTAGAAAATCAAATATGCACTTTTTACTAATAATTAAAGGGAAAAAAATATTAAAGTTTATATATTTGAATGCAAATAAATACATAAAGCTCGATAGATATTAAAAATTATTAATTCGGGTTTTTAAAAGCTTCATTTAACATTATTTGAACTTAAAAAGTGGGTAATAAATATTATTTATTTTATACTTGAAATTTACATCTTTATCTAACCGGAACAAAGTCCAAAAAAATATTTGGTGCTTTTAAGATTTTAAGTTCGGTAATCATATGAGAAACTTTAGAATTTTATAGCGGAAAATCTAAAAGCAACTTTGTATTTGTTCAATTTGTTTTCCCTTTTTCTCCAATGGAACTAAAGCATTTTATAAATGGACAAAGATTTGAAGTAAGTTTTCCAATTTAAACAATGAATTGTAATTTCTCAGTCATTATATCTTCACGCGTCTTCAGAGTTAGTAGTCTTAACAATAGGTGGCACAACCTGTTGACTTCTGCCGTACATTTTCCTCCCGTGCGTTCTGCTGTCGGCTTCTGCAGTTTGCGCAGGCGTGAGAGGTATCTGTTGCGCTTGTCCATTATTGTCGTAGCCGTACTCTGTGGTGACTGGACACAGGCAGGGTACGAGCTGGACGTTCTGGATATGAGCTGGGCCGAAACCGCCTTGTATTGGAACCTGCAGGAGAATACAAGTTCAATATAAGTAAAAGCAACGGAACCAAAAAATGTATTAATTCAATTGTCGAAAAGTACATTTTAGGGAACGTGCTTGAGATTTGACAGTTACGGAAGCGCACTTCGTCACACCGTCGTCAAGGTCACGTTAGGAGCTTACGTATTTACGTTACGAGTCGTTAAATACCGAGATGAATTCCAAGACGTGCGCAAGCGTTGTTCTGTCACTTCTGCCAACCAATCAACTGAGAGATATTTCAGTATGGTTTTATACAGCAAAACTTTAATAATTTCCAGTTCTTTTTTATGAAAATTCGTCGTTTTTGTGCTGTGAAAATGCCGGTGACGTGCAAGTTGTGTGACAAATTATTTAGTGCCCAATTTAATTTGAATAAACACTGTCATCGGGGTTCTACTGTATGTCTATGCTACGATAAACATTTTTTAAGATTTAGCGCATTTAAATTTGTCAATACTCCCATGGCAAACCAAAATAAACGTGAAATGCAATATAGAAGAAATACTGCATATACCTCAAAAAATATTAATCGCAGCACATAGATATTGTAAATTTTTGAAATTAAAAAGAAAAGGCGAATCTTAAAATGCAAAAATATACAGGGTGTTCCCTCTCAAAAAATCGACTTCACTGTCACGCCCTGTACAGGGTGTCCCAAATTCGTTGTTTTTTTGTGGTGTCGGGTATTTCTAGGGGAAATAGAAAAAAACTGAGCCCCCTTTGCGACGCTTAAATTTTAAGAGAAGCCTAAAGGTGAAAACCACATTTAGATATAGCAAGCCGTTTTAAGGCTACGGAGTGTTTTTGTCTGCATTTTGCTTTTGTGTAAATAGCTTTCTTATAGATCTTTTCTTGAAGATTTGAAAGATGTAAACGGTTTTTATTTATCTGTTTTGGTTTTTAAAATATTGCATAAATTTGTTATTTTTCTTACAGAATAACTCTCTTTTTATTCGATTTTTAAAATCAGCTTAAAATTTCCTTTAAAATGATGTATCACACCCAATATTTTAATTTTTTATTTTTTTTATTGTTTTCTTTATTTTTATTTTTGAATCACCTCTTTATTATTTTAAATATTAAATTTTAATAAATATTAAAATATTTTAAACCCATTAAGCAAACTAAAATATGTGGTAAAAATAAAAAAAATTAATTTTATGTGATATCTCAAAAACTAAACGTGACAAATGAAATTTAATTTAACAGTTTAATTCCTCTTAAAAAAGTGTCTTAGAATTGTTTTCACATAAATAAAAAATATTAATAAATAAACAAGTTATAGACCCCTTCCCAAAATGCAGACTTTTTAGAAACACCCCGTAGTTTAAAAACGGCTTGCTATATCAAAATACGATTTTCACCTTTAAGCTTCTTTTGAAATTTGAGTATCGCAAAGGGGGATCACGTTTTTTAGCCCCTCTAGAAATACCCGAAACCTCCCAAAAACATCGAATTTGGGACATGGTGACGAACAGAAAAAAATTATGTTGGCTTTTAACCAAAAAAATCTACAATTTATTATAGCCCGTTATTTTCAATGATAAAGTTGCTGAGTGCTCAGGTTATAAAAAACCACCCGATACCTACATAAAATCATACCTAAAAATTAGAATTGACCATTATTTTATACCTTGAATTTTTTATTATACGTTAAGCTCTTCGATCTCGCGCCAATCCCGGTATTCGCGCCAATAATTTAAATTAGACATTTTGATGTTAATTTTGGCGCATGCTCCTTTGATGGAATTCATCTCGGTATTTAACGACTCGTTTTACGTTAGATTACGGCAGTCTGCGGGCACCTTAACGTTACCAAAGAATAGAATTGGTTGATTGACCGATCGAAAAATGAGGCCTAGACGATAATTTCCGCTTCCAGTACCAACGATTCTTTGCAAATATATTCCTACTGTAGTTGAAAAGACAAAAAACAAAATTGTAACATCAAAAAAACATAGTGTCGAATTCCATATTCTCTGCTATTAGTAGACTTGTTATGGTAACGTAAAAACATTCAACTCAAATTTGGAACAAAACGTAGAGCGCTTAACGTGCAGTTTTACGTAAAAATATCTACGTAGCACAACTTAAACTATCTATTATGAAAATATTTAGTGTAACGCAAGGCCAAAACCCCCCTCCCCCTAGAGCTTTACGTAATTTAAGGACAGGCCCTCACGGGAAAGGTTTTATAAATGCATATTAGACAGTGGCGTAGCGTAAGGGGGCGCGGGGGGTTCGTCGACACCCCCCCCCCGCCCCGAGGGTACTGGCGCCCCATGGGTGCCCGAAGCGCCCTAAGCTTTATGAAGGAGCAGGGCCGGTAAGAAAACTAAAGACCTTTGTTTTTTTTTTGTGGTCGCAATATTTTTGAGGGCGCCCTTTTTAGCTGTCGCCTCCCCCCCCCCCCGCCCCGTCAGACATGCTACGCCGCTGGTATTAGATACGTATCAATATTTAAATGTAAAAAACGCAAGATGTATTAGAATCCTATTTAGCAACACATCTACCAAAACATTTGAAAATCGGTTTAATCATTGCTATCTTGTCCAAATAATTAAGATGTAGAATCAGGGCTATCAAAATGGACGGGCCACGATCCTCCACTTTGTTGACGTCACATCCGGGGCTGATTTTTTTTTGATGGTCACGTTACGACACGGCTGATTGTCTTTAAAATATTGAAGTTGGAATGACGGTTCATGGATATTTGATTTTTTGTTTAAATTAAGCCGTTTTTGAGACTGTTTTTACTTTATTCTGGCAGAACAATTTTTTTTAAATGTATAGTAAGCCCTAATTTTTCATAGCCGCTTCATTAGCTCACACAAAAATTAAGTTTAAAGCAGAAGCGAATGTGACAATCACATATGACAAAGTCCAATACATGTCAAATATAACAGTTGGCATGTGGTACATGGCGGGTAATTTGAATTCAAAATAAGGAATGCTAAATCTTGAAGATTTTAACCTTTTAATCATGTTGCTTCCTTAAAAACCTTTGGTGGAATATCGGGATGGTGTCTGAGAATATTTCACTGAAATTTTGCGGAAATCTGTAGTGCCATTTTGAAAATATCATAAAAAAACGTCTGACCTCCCCAATGAACTTGTAAAAAGCACCGAACCGAACCGAACCGAACCGAACCGAACCGAACCGCTTTTTACAAGTTCATTGGACCTCCCATAAGACCCAATGTAAAATTCAACCCCGGGAGAACAGCTGATTTTTTCAGGGTCGTGGCCTCTATTTTTGTGTTGGCCTTGGTAGAATATTATAGCAAACAGCTGACACTGACTTACTTTGTTTTTATTGGACATCTCCTAGTGACGTTTGGAGGTTTAAATATGGCTGCCACTTTTAAACCAAAATATTATATTTATTTATTTTTTAAAAGTTTTGTTTGGAAAAATTATATATATATATATATATATTATAGTGTTTCGATGACAATTTTTTTACTTTAAAAAATTCAAAATGACGAGTATTCTTATTTATAAAGCGATTTGTCGCAGTTTTTTAGGTCACTTAATATTTTTTTCGGCCAAAACTCAAATAAATCATAATGACGGATCCAAAATGGCGGTGTTTATAACACTGTCATTTCAAATTTTGTTTTTTGTGCGTCCTACCTGAAATGGAACATATGGCACATTGGAATAACTCGGAACATGCTGACTGTAGTCGAAGAACGGTAGTGGCCTCGCTGGGGGCCACGATGCTCCTGCCCATGTGGATTGACTAGAGTACCCTCCTGATGGTGACGATGCGACGGAGAATCCTGCGTTTGCCGGGTACCCTCCTTGGCTGATCGCCGCAAATGAGTTGCCTCCGGGGTAGCTCGCTTGTTGGAAGCCGGTTTGAGGGAAGTTGTTCGAGGATGAGCTTGCTCTGCCACCCCTGAAACAATGATGAAACAGAATAATTTTTAGAAAAATTCTACCCAAAGAAAAACTGCAGAACGGCGATAGGAAGGGTAATGTTTTTCGATTATTGTATGTAAGTAAATATGTTTGTGTCACGCTAGAGACCAAACAGCTGAACCGATTTTGACAAAAAAGGTGTCGTTGAATCAGGAATCAACATAGCGGTCTTTAGACGCCATTTTGTCACATGATGTAGGCTTAATAAGGCATACAAATTATATAAATTTCAGGCGATTTTATTGAAATTCCTTTGATTACCCATTGCAAATGTCCTCTACTTTGCTGTAGTTACTTTGTAGTCCTTCCTGCTCCCACTCATCTCCCCCTACTGTCATTCCCCACACCCTATTCAAAAACCATATTCGCATAATTTTATCAAATATGGAGCGATTTCAAAAATTCTTTCTGCATACGCTTTCAGATTTTTTTCCAACATCATTTACTAGTTTCCCCCTTCCTCTCCCTCTCTTCTCTCCACCCTACTTATTAGTAATAGTTGTAGCTATACCTTTCACAAATTTAAAGCGATTTCAAAAATTCTTTCGACACTTCTTTAAGATTATTTTGACACCATTTTACTAGTTCCCTCCTTCCTCTCTCCTCCCCCACCTTCACTCAATAGAAGGTAACACTGTTAGCGTTCATAGAAAATCTACACGTACTTTTATATATATATATATATATATATATATATATATATTACAGGGTGAGGAAAAAGTACCGGGACCCCTTCAAACAAGAATCAATTTGCGATTTGTTTTGACACAATATTAAGATATAATGTCATTGTCACAGCTACACGAATAATAAAATACAGGGGTAATTAAATAATCTACGAGTTTCTTAAAGTGTTAAGGCCACTTTAAGAACAATTATTTAATTTATATTCTTCGAAATGTCATTCTGACACAAAATTACAATGTCATTTTAAACGTAGATTTTTATTCTCCATCGAATGGTAAAAAAAAAATATGGTTTTCATTAAAATTTTTAGAGTTGACCTCCGAAAAACTCCTAATGCTGACAGATACGTCAATGTCAATGTCACGACCAAATAGAACAAATTCAATCCTAAAACTTTTATTAGAGCATTTTTGCAAATAACTCTTAGTTATCGAGATATTTAGGGGTCCCGGTACTTTTTCCTCACCCTGTATATATATATATATATTATTTATCGGTTTCACAACGTTCTACGTCTTTCGATACCCAATCTCGTTTATAACTCATCATCTAGGCCTCTTATTCCTATTTCACTGTCTATTCCTTCTCTCCAGCTTCTCCTTGGCCGTCCTCGTTTTCTTCGGCCAGTTGGTTTCCATTGTAGTATTTGTTTAGGCAGTCTTTCATCATTCATTCTTTGTACATGTCCGTACCACACCAGTTGTTTTGTTCTTTTATCATCCATTAAAGGACGTTCACCCACTGTCATAATTTCTCTTATTTTTTGATTTGTTCTCTTTGTGATTTCCTTGCTGCTCTTCTCCAATAGTCCATCTCCGTAGCGGAAAGCATTTTTTCTGTTCTATCCTTGATTGGCCATACTTCTGAGCCGTATCTAATAATACTTTTTACAGTGGTGTTATATATAAGCTTTTTGTTATGTTTTGATATACTTTGGTCCCAAATTATTCCATTTAATAAAGTTATTGCTTTTTTTCCTTGTACGTTTCGATCTTTTATAGCTTTGTCTAGTGTTCCGTCAGCTGTAATTTTTAGACCTAAGTATTTATACTCATCACAGGACTGAATTCGCTGCCCGGTATTTAAGATTAGATCCTGTTTCATTCCACCGATACACATATACTCTGTCTTATTGAGATTAACCTCTAGTCCCCACTTATTGTACTCTTCTATTAGTTTTCGTGTCATATATTCGAGGTCGTCATAATCCTGAGCCACTACAGTATTATTATAACACCCTGTATATAGACAATTATGGTGGACTAAAATTAAATAAAATGCTCTAAATCTCTTAGATCAACAACACTGAGGTAGAGAGCGCGAAGATGACTTGCACAGGCCGCATTCTTTTTTAATTATAATTTCCAAAATGTTTGACCATCAAGAAACGAGATGATGCCGCCAGATAAAAAAATTATGTAAATAGAAAAAGGCCTAAGTAACATATTAAATTTCCCGGCGCACTTTAATTGATTCGAAAGAAAAAAAATTCAGATAAAAAATATATAATTTAATTTTTCAATTATACATTCTTTGAAGTGCATGTATAGTTGAGGGAATGGAAAAATTCGCCGCGGCCAATTCACCGCGGCCGACCGCTTCGCCGCGGGGACAATTCGCCGCGAGATTTTTTGTTTTATGACATTACCTTTGGCAATTGTTTAAACATTTTTATTTAGCTTGACTTCATATTAATTTGTTTATTAGTTTGGTTATAATTTTTTAAAACTTTTACAACTAGGTGTTTTGTGGTTTGTATACAATTCAACATTTTTTTTATTAAAAAAATAAATAAAATGGTGGATCTAAAATGGCGGATTTTCCCATGTATGAACCGATTTGCAACAAACTCGGAACTTTGAGATTTTTTAGGTCGCTGATTATCATTTTTACTTGAATTTATAAAAATCAAAATGGGGGTTAAAAAATGGCGGACTTTCCCATTTATGAACCAATATGCTTCAAAATCGGAACTTTGGGGTGTTTCAGATCGCTGATTATTAAATTTACCCTAAATTTATAAAAATCAAAATGGCGGTTCCAAAATGGCGGATTTTCCCATTTATGAACCGATTTGCACCAAACTCGAAACTTTGAGATCTTGCAGGTCGCGTAAAAAGAATTGAGATAAAAGTAAAGCCTAAGTTCTCCAATACAAATTTCAATGTGAAAGGCTCTTACTAGTTTGGAAATCTTTTTTTTAAACTTTGCTAATACAGCCAACTTCTTCATGTTCAATTTGGCACTGTGTCTAATAGTCATTTGCACCCGTAATAGCCAAGTTGAGAAAACTTCGAAACTAGTAAGAACCTTTCATTTTTAAATTTGTATTAGAGAACTTGGCTTTACTTTTATCTCAATTCTTTTTACAGAACACCATTTTCGTGTACTTGGCTTTTTTTTACATTAAATATTTTTTTTATGATTTCACTCCCTTTTTAAAGGATTTGGATTGCAAAACTTTTGCAATGCCTTATTAAAAATTTTGAGGTTTGTTAATTGTTTCCTATGGTTTTATCATAGTTCCTATCAGCCTTTTTTCCTAAAGGAAGTGGATAATGTTACTTTTACATAAATTTACATGTATAGGGCAAGGGAGTAAATTAGAATTTTGGGGTTTTTTGATTTTTTTCCAAAGGTTTGGTCATAATTTCTATCAGTCTGCCAAATCTCAGCTTTATGACGGATCTGATACCTTTCTAGCCGATTAGCACACTTCAAGTGAACTGCACGCCACATCCGTCTTAAAAACAGTTTTTGTTAAATAATTTTCTGAAAAACTTACGTCGGTTTAGGCTGTTCCTCAGCCGGCCACCAAAAAGCTGACACGTATGACGTCATGGCTAAGAGAGTACTCGCTTTTAACTGAAAATTAAAAAAGAAACATTTTAGTACACAAAAAAAAATTCATCGTTTTCAATGCGGCGCAAATTATGTAGGCCGTCAGATATATTTTTTACTTTAAAACACGACGTTTCGGTTAGTAAGTATCTCTAACCGTTATCAAGTGTAAACAGTTTACACTTGATAACGGTTAGAGATACTTACTAACCGAAACGTCGTGTTTTAAAATAAATAAAGACAATGGAAGTCCGAAATTTTATTTCTACACAATCATTGTCTACGAGTTTCAAACAAAAAGGATTATTTTTTACATTCAAGCTTCTAACCTATAACTTCTATGTTCGATTCTTTGTTTGATATACTTAGACAATGATTAAGTAGAAATAAAATTGCGGCCCTCCATTGTCTTTATTTATTTTAAACGCGACGTTTCGGTTAGTTAGTATCTCTAACCGCTTTTAAGTGTTACTATCTATCTATCTATGTTTGATGATTCAAGCCACAGTAATTTTAAACTTATGATAAAATAAAACTACCTAGTAAATCTCCCGAATAGAATTAAAAAAGTTATTATGATCGGTTAAGCCGTTTGCAAGTTAAAACTGCCTAATAATATCATTTTACTTGCAAATGGTTGAAAATAAATATTGCACAATGGGTATTTTTGGAATCGGGCACAAAATTGCTATTCAGAAATTTGATAAAATAAAGGGATTGAAGTTCAGATAAAAAGAAAGAACTGATAATTTAATTAAAAATTTTTTCACACAAAATAAATCAACGAAGTTTGACGGATTTTTTTACCTTCCCAACTATAAGGTATTGCCTCAAAATATGTAAAATTTAATAAAGGCAATATTGCATTTTTGTCATGAATTTTTTATTTTTTTTTAAATTTCTTAAAAACGAAATCTGCAATAACCCACAAAATCTGTTATTTAAATTATGTTATCAACTTGTGAAGATAGTAATTTTTGCGGCGCATAAGCAGTAAAATTTTTTGTTTTAAACGAATATCTCAAAAATTAAAGCTCTGATAACATTTTTGGGTACATGTTTTTTTAGAAATATTATTATAGTGTCATAGAATATCTTATACTATTTCTCAATTTTAACGTTGAAAAGTCTGCATTTTAAGATAGGGTCTATAACTTTTTTATTTATGAAAATTTTGTTTTCGTGTGAAGAGCTTTATTATATTTTTTTTTTGGTTTTTATATATCTTTCTCAGTTTTTGAGATATTGCCTAAAGTTATAATTTTTCTTCTAGAATGACCCTCATTTTATTTGATTTTTAAAATCAGTGTAAAATTTCCTTTAGAATGACGTGTCACACTCAATATTTTTTTTTTGTTGTTTTTATATTTTTTGTTTTTCAATATTTTTTTATTATTAATTATTTTTTATAATTTGAATATTTTAAAATATTTTTAATCCAGTCATCAAATTAAAGTATAAAATGAAAACAAAAAATACTAATAACAATAAAAAAAAATTAATTAATATATCGAGTGCGATACGTCATTTTAAAGGAAATTTTACGGTGATTTTAGAAATCGAATAAAAAAAGGTAATTTCAAAATAAAAATAACAAAACTATGCAATATCTCAAAAACTAAAAGAGATATATAAATTCAGTTTAAATCTGTTAATTATTTACAAAAAGATCTATAAAAAAGGTCTGTACAAGAAAACAAAATTTTCAAAAGTAAAAAAGTTATGGACCCCCCCTCCCGAAATGCAGACTTTTCAAAAACACCCCGTAGCTATCAACTATCAAACTAAATTTTGTCTATCACGTTTAATTTCCAAGGTATAACAAAAAAGTTATATTTTTTCTTACGGAATGACCATTTTTCTTACTTTATTTTCGAAGTCAGTGTAAAATTTCCTTTAAAATGATGTATCACACTTTATATATTTTTTTTTAGTTAAATATCTATATATATCCTATATTTTTTTGTGATATAATTTTTGACACAGATTTTTTTTTAAATAAAAATATTTTTTTTTTAAATTAAACTTTAAAAAAGTAATTTTGATAAAAGAAAACACAATAACTTACCGTTGTTTGATAAAAATTAACCATGGTTTGTTCTTTGAGTCCAAAAAAAAATTAAATTATAAACTGTCACACTTAATTAACGACGCACTACGTTGCTCCGTCATTAACTTTTTTTTTAACCTCTAATTATCCGAATGACCAAACTCTAAACTAACCGAAATCTAAATGAAACCTGACAATGCCTTAAACAAGATTTTATATAGCGTTTTGGTCACATGGGCCTTATAATAAACATAGATAGCTGTGGGTCGCCCTTCCAACTTTTTTTCGGGGGGCCTTAAACTAATATTCAAGGAAAGATCTATAAAAAAAGGTCTTTACAAGAAAACAAAATTTTCAAAAGCAAAAAAATTATGGACCCCCCTCCCAAAATGAAGGCTTTTCAAAAACACCCTGTAGCTATCAACTATCAAACTAAATTTTGTCTGTCACGTTTAATTTCCAAGGTATAACATAAAGTTATATTTTTTCTTACGGAATAACCATTTTTTTTACTTTATTTTCGAAATCAGTGTAAAATTTCCTTTAAAATGATGTATCACACATTATATATTTTTTTTAGTTATATATCTATATATATCCTATATTTTTTTGTTATATACTTTTTGACACAGATTTTTTTTTAAATAAAAATATTTTTTTTTAAATAAAAAAGTAATTTTGATAAAAGAAAACACAATAACTTACCGTTGTTTGATAAAAATTAACCATGGTTTGTTCTTTGAGTCCAAAAAAAAATTAAATTATAAACTGTCACACTTAATTAACGACGCACTACCTTGCTCCGTCATTAACTTTTTTTTTGAACCTCTAATTATCCGAATGACCAAACTCTAAACTAACCGAAATCTAAATGAAACCTGACAATGCCTTAAACAAGATTTTATATAGCGTTTTGGTCACATGGGCCTTATAATAAACATAGATAGCTGTGGGACGCCCTTCCAACTTTTTTTCGGGGGGCCTTAAACTAATATTCAAGGAAAGATCTATAAAAAAAGGTCTTTTCACGAAAACAAAATTTTCATAAATAAAAAAGTTATGGACTCCTCTCCCAAAATGCAGGCTTTTCAAAAACACCCCGTAGCTATCAACTTTCAAACTAAATTTTGTCTATCACGTTTAATTTCCAAGGTATAACATAAAGTTATATTTTTTCTTACGGAATAACCATTTTTTTTACTTTATTTTCGAAATCAGTGTAAAATTTCCTTTAAAATGATGTATCACACTTTATATTTTTTTTTAGTTATATATCTATATATATCCTATATTTTTTTGTGATATACATTTTGACACAGATTTTTTTTTAAATATAAAATATTTTTTTTTAAATAAAAAAGTAATTTTGATAAAAGAAAACACAATAACTTACCGTTGTTTGATAAAAATTAACCATGGTTTGTTCTTTGAGTCCAAAAAAAAATTAAATTATAAACTGTCACACTTAATTAACGACGCACTACGTTGCTCCGTCATTAACTTTTTTTTTGAACCTCTAATTATCCGAATGACCAAATTCTAAACTAACCGAAATCTAAATGAAACCTGACAATGCCTTAAACAAGATTTTATATAGCGTTTTGGTCACATGGGCCTTATAATAAACATAGATAGCTGTGGGACGCCCTTCCAACTTTTTTTCGGGGGGCCTTAAACTAATATTCAAGGAAAGATCTATAAAAAAAGGTCTTTACAAGAAAACAAAATTTTCAAAAGCAAAAAAATTATGGACCCCCCTCCCAAAATGAAGGCTTTTCAAAAACACCCTGTAGCTATCAACTATCAAACTAAATTTTGTCTGTCACGTTTAATTTCCAAGGTATAACATAAAGTTATATTTTTTCTTACGGAATAACCATTTTTTTTACTTTATTTTCGAAATCAGTGTAAAATTTCCTTTAAAATGATGTATCACACATTATATATTTTTTTTAGTTATATATCTATATATATCCTATATTTTTTTGTGATATACTTTTTGACACAGATTTTTTTTTAAATAAAAATATTTTTTTTTAAATAAAAAAGTAATTTTGATAAAAGAAAACACAATAACTTACCGTTGTTTGATAAAAATTAACCATGGTTTGTTCTTTGAGTCCAAAAAAAAATTAAATTATAAACTGTCACACTTAATTAACGACGCACTACCTTGCTCCGTCATTAACTTTTTTTTTTAAACCTCTAATTATCCGAATGACCAAACTCCAAACTAACCGAAATCTAAATGAAACCTGACAATGCCTTAAACAAGATTTTATATAGCGTTTTGGTCACATGGGCCTTATAATAAACATAGATAGCTGTGGGACGCCCTTCCAACTTTTTTTTCGGGGGGCCTTAAACTAATATGCGTGTGTGTTTCTGCTCTGTTGGGTTCCGTGGAACCTTGTAGAGCAACTACAGTGGTAGAGTGAAACCATAATTTGTTTGGGACAGTAATATGATACGCGAATTTTTTATTATGATATTAGGGACCTTTTGCTCGTCATCCTTTACCTACATAGCAGAAAAATCACATCAACGTTAAATTAATTTGTTTGAAACTCGCAGACAATGATTGTGTAGAAATAAAATTTCGGACTTCCATTGTCTTTATTTATTTTAAAACACGACGTTTCGGTTAGTAAGTATCTCTAACCGTTATCAAGTGTGAACTAAACAATCTAGTCTCTAGGCTACTACTTATACTACTTGGTGTGCAGTCAGGTGTGACGGCCCGCCCCCTTTTTTAATCCTAAGACGCCTGTTTTCCTTAAGGAGTGGTTTCCATATGTTTGGTATGTCCGTGCTTGGTTGACTGAAAACTTCTTTATTCTGCATTATATACGCAGCTTCAATAAACTTTCGTTTTCGCCAATGCGACTCCTTATGTAAAACTTTAGCTTCTGACCACTGAATCCTGTGATCATTTGACCAAGCATGATCTGCTAAACCGGATTTTTCAATATCCCCTAATTGGGTACTTTTTAGATGTTCATTTACTCTAACCTGAAAAAGGCGTTTCGTTTCACCTACATATGATTTACCACACTCACACGGGATTTGGTAAATACATTCCTTATTATTTGAGGGATTGTCTGGTTTTATTTTAGTTACAAAACTTCTTATCGTATTTCCCGAAGAAAATACTGTTTTTATATTATAGTGTTTAGCTATTCGTCTTATGTTTTCTGAAATCCCTTGAACATATGGAATGTTAATAACACCTAACGGATTATTATTTTGAGAATTTGGTACATTTAGTTTGTTTTTAATTTTAAATATCGTTGAGTTTATTAATTTCTCGGAATAACCATTCTGTTGTAAGTCCTTTTTAATGTTGTTAATTTCTGTGGTTAATTCTTCATTATTACTACAAATATTTACGGCTCTTAAATACAAACTTCTTATAACTCCTTGTTTTGTTGCAACAGAATGATTAGACTTAAAATTTAGGTACTGTCCCGTGTGTGTAGGTTTCCTATATACAGTGGTTTGAATGTTTCTGTCTAATCGTTTGACAAGAACATCCAAAAAAGGTAAGGCCGAATCTTTTTCAATTTCCATGGTGCACTTGATTGTTGGTCGAATACCGTTTAAATGGTGTAGAAAATTTTGTAGTTCGTCATCATTTTCCGGCCATATAATAAATGTGTCATCCATGTATCATAGCCATAGTTTTGGTTTGACTCTTGCTGTGTTGATCGCATGGCCCTCGAACCACTCCATGTAGATGTTTGCTACCACTGGCGAAAGAGATGAACCCATTGGGAGTCCATCATTTTGCGCGTAAAACTTATCTTTCACTTGAAAGTAAGAGTTACGGAGACAGAGCTCCAAAAGATCCATCACCCCCTCCACCGATAGCGTTGTTCTCTCGTGAAGTGTATCATCAGTTTGTAATTTGTTTTTAATGATACTGAGTGACTCATTTATTGGCACGTTGGTGTAGAGACTTTCCACATCAAAACTTACAAATCTATCGCCGGGATCTAATTCGATACCTTTTAAAACCTCCACAAAATGTTCCGAGTTTTTGACAAAAGATTCGGACTTACCTTTACCTTTTACTTTACCTTTTTTACTTCTTTTTCAACGTTAAATTAACTTGAACAAAAATAACAGTTTTTTTTTACTTGAAAACAACCTCATACCATGTAATATTTATTTTGTTAAATCTACATGCTTAAAGATAACTTAAAAACAAGGAGAAATCAAGCTATAAAAATGTACTTTTTACTGAAGTTTCTGGTGCTGTGTATATAACGTGTTTTTTATCCTCGTTATTTTCATGTATCAAATTCACACTTGAAAAGTCCTCCACAACATGTTCTAAAACGCCACTAGATTAAGACTTCTCAAACCTACTAACTTTCTGCGTCTTTTTTGGTCACGTTTTTTTAATAACATTTTTTTAACTTAAAAGAGACGCGAAAGGAAGTTATAAAAGTTCACTAGTTTAAGACTACAACACTTCAAGACAATTTTAAAGATGGCGTTCAAGGCAAGACAAAATATCTATATATCTATCATATACATTATGTTTTTTTTTTAAAGCTAAACTAGATTTTTGAACAGTAAACACTTTCACAGAATATTAATGTGTCTTTATCAGATTAATAACAGATGTGTTGTGATCGTGAAGGATCAGGGATCAGTAGTTCCTTAAAAGGTTTTTGGAGTTTAGAGTCCAAAGCACTGCCTGATAGCTTTCGTCAAAGTGAAAAATCCCTACAATAGGTGGCGCTGCTGCTAGTAAAATCTCAAAAATATTCAGTAGAAAAGTCATGCAAGTCGCGTTTTAAAATTCGTGTAGAAAAGGCGTGAATCTAATGTGATTTTAACGTAAAAATCACTAGAAACGAACGTAAAAGCATTGCTGTTTTAATTTTATAATGGCGTTATTACAACTCAGTTTTTAGCAACGTTATTTTTTATAACGTTAATGAATGACCTATTAAGCTTGTTTTTATATATGAAATAAACGTTTTTTTCTAGCAGCTTTTAAAATCAACGTTTTTTTTTCTCACGTCTTTTTTACGTGTTAAACACGTGATTGTGCTATGTGGGTAGCTAACTTTATAAATGCGACATTAAATGACAGATGTCACATGATATTTTAGAAGCACAATTATCACCTTTTGCAGACACAATTTTTTATCGTTTATCCTTTGTTTATCTGTCAAAAACCTGTTTTGTGTTCTGTAGGCAAAATTAATTCAAAAGTTCCGAAAACAACTAGGGAAAAACTGAAATAACAATACCAGTGAAAAACTGCTGGTGATCAGTGCTTTAAGTTTGTTTTGAAAATTGAGCCTCGCAAATGAATTTGAATATAACTGTAACGCAGCCCACGAGAAAGACCGGCCCGGGCGTGGAAATATCACGTGACCGTAGGAGTCCCACAAAAAAACGCCTCACGGCCTGCTGTCATTATAAAACATGTGTGTGTTCAGTTTTGGTATGTTTGTTTACGTCGATTTTTTTTTTAATTCGGGCACGAATTTTATGTGAATTTTATCAAAGTTATTAAACTAACGCAGCCCACGAAAAAGGTAGTGGACTACGTTGTCGGTCCAACTATAAAACTGAAACCCAATATGTTGCAAACGGGAAAGAAGTGGTAAAAGATAAGATCTTGGATAAGATTGATCAAGTACTAGACATCCTTAGTGACATTTTCGATAGTGAGAGTGAAAAATGTGTTCAGTTGTCATTTCTTAATGAACAATTAGGTCTCTTGAAAAGGTAACCTGAGAATCGAAGATATGGTGGATACACTTTAATGTTGGCTTCATCTTTGTTTATCCAGTTATCCAGTGCAAACACGTCAATTTACAATTCTAAGGTAATATGTCTTCCGCACCCCCGCAATATTAAAAAACTGATTTGTAAAATATTGTTAACAGATAGTAATTTCTCTGGTAGTGTGAAATATTTAAAAAGTAAGATACAGTTTTTAAAAGAACATGAGTTGGTAGTAACTTACACTTTAATGACATATATATTAAACTTTGTGCTGGGTAATTTTTCAAAAAATTATTGACGACCACTACATTCAGTCCATTGAATGTGAAAACCATCTCACTTATTCACAAAATCACTTGTTTCTTTTTAATAAATTATTGTGAAATATTTTATATTGAAAATTTTTCTTCAGATAACTCTAGCGAGTGTTTTTGTGGAGAAAAACTATTGTCAAAGCTTGAAAAAATTAGTTTAAGGGCATGTAAAGTTTTTTTAAATAATTTTATTAAAAAGCACAATGATTTAGTGTCTGCTAATAAATCTTTGAATAAGAACTCAGACAAAGATGATGACACAAAGAAAAATTAAAAAACTAAAAGCTTAGGTTTGATATATGTCCAATTTTGAAAGACTTGTATAGATTTGAAGTTACTAACGATATTATGTACCTAATATATGTACCTAAAGATATTAGCGTGCAAATTTTGTATAATTTTTTATTTTATAGATTCAGTTCTTTTATCCATAATAAACACATATATCAGCAAAATATTTTTTTCAATTTTTGCCTATAAAAGAACAAAATTTTTTTGATAATTTATTTAAATTGTGTAAAAACATATAATATATTAAGCAATACAATAAGAATCCTGGGACTCCTAAGATCACGTGACCGCCGACTTGTTTATAACGCACCATGGCCGGTCTTTATCGTTGGCTGCGTAACTGTAAATATTAGGTTGCATTTCCAAAATTTCGAGGGGAAGATGGCAGTAGGGTCACTGCATCACGAAGAGGCTTCCAGGATTCAGTGACCCTAGATGGCACGTCTTGGGGTGTCCCCCTAGCTGCGCTCCTGAGAATATCGATGCACCTGTTCTCTTTCTAATCAAACAAACCGCTCAGCTTCAAAGCAATAAATAACATCTTATTTAAAAAGTTCTGTAATATGTAAATTACCTGCTTATTTTTCTGAAAAGACCATCGGACCACAATCTCCTTTTCATTCATATATCAGTCAAAGATTTAAATACAACTTTTAAATCTCGTATATTGTACCGGAAAAAATTCTAATCGTTGTTGTGCTCGGTTTTTTTTTCTCATCGCATGTACCGCTTGTAACCAGAGGCGTACTGAGTAGTAGTAGTGGTTAGAAGGAATATTATCTATATTTTATAGTGACCTTAAAGTAGTGGTAGGGAGATTTGTCCGTACACCATATACCAAATTGATGCACGTGCCCCTTAGGATGCAAGTTTTCTTTCTCTAAGAGCACTTAATTTTTGCCTGGCACCTCTTTGTCGAGGGCAGGGATCTTTATACTGCATAGCAAGTATACACAGTGGACCCACGCTTTTACACCCCTTCCGAAAAGTAGTCAAGTCCTGTTACATGTTAGACTTGTATCTATCTAACATCACTATCGTCCCAGCATAACCTAAATATGTCAACATACAGGGACTCTACCTTACCCTAAAATACACTAAATGAAGTTTTTCCGAATCTTGATACAAGGTGTGGTTTTTTCGCATCTCTATGGCTCCACCATATTGCAACTCGGTGCTTTTGTTGATAAACTGTATAGTTTTTGAAATATGAATTTTTAAAGTTTGTCCATTTTGGTCTACCCTAAAATTCGCGAAATGACGTTTTTCCGAATTTTAACTCAGTTTGTGGTTTTTTCGCATCTCTATGGCCCCACCAAACTGCAACTCGGTGCTTTTGTTGATAAACTGTATAGTTTTTAAAATATAAATTTTCAAAGTTTGACTATTTTGGTCTTATGGGATTCCCTACCCTAAAATTCGCTAAATGACGTTTTTCCGAATCTTAACCCAGGCCAGGGTGTGGTTTTTTCGCATCTCTATGGCTTCACCATATTGCAACTCGGTGCTTTTGTTGATAAACTGTATAGTTTTTGAAATATGTATTTTTGAAGTTTGTCCATTTTGGTCTTATGGTGTTCCCTACCCTAAAATTCGCTAAATGACGTTTTTCCGAATTTTAACTTAGTTTGTGGTTTTTTCGCATCTCTATGGCCCCACCATACTGGAGCTCGGTGCTTTTGTTAATAAATTATATACATAGTTTTTGAAATATGAATTTTCAAAGTTTGGCCATTTTGATCTTATGGGATTCCCTACCCTAAAATTCGCTAAATGACGTTTTTCCGAATCTTAACTCAGGGTGTGGTTTTTTCGCATCTCTATGGCCCCACCATACGGCAACTCGGTTCTTTTGCTGATAAACTGTATAATTTGTAAAATATTAATTTTCAAAGTTTGGCCATTTTGATCTTATGGGAATCCCTACCCTAAAATTCGCTAAATGAGGTTTTTCCGAATCTTAACTTAGGATGTGGTTTTTTCGCATCTCTATGGCCCCACCATACTGCAACTCGGTGCTTTTGTTGATAAATTATATAGTTTTTGAAATATGAATTTTCAAAGTTTGGCCATTTTGATCTTATGGGATTCCCTACCCTAAAATTCGCTAAATGACGTTTTTCCGAATCTTAACTCAGGGTGTAGTTTTTTCCTATCTCTATGGCCCCACCATACTGCAACTCGGTGCTTTTGTTGATAAATTATATAGTTTTTGAAATATGAATTTTTGAAGTTTGGCCATTTTGGTCTTATGGGATTCCCTACCCTAAAATTCGCTAAATAACGTTTTTCCGAATCTTAACTTAGGATGTGGTTTTTTCGCATCTCTATGGCCCCACCATACTGGAACTCGGTACTTTTGTTAATAAATTATATAGTTTTTGAAATATGAATTTTCAAAGTTTGGCCATTTTGATCTTATGGGATTCCCTACCCTAAAATTCGCTAAATGACGTTTTTCCGAATCTTAACTCAGGGTGTGGTTTTTTCCCATCTCTATGGCTCCACCATACTGCAACTCGGTGCTTTTGTTGATAAATTATATAGTTTTTGAAATATGAATTTTTGAAATTTGGCCATTTTGGTCTTATGGGATTCCCTACCCTAAAATTCGCTAAATGACGTTTTTCCGAATCTTAACTTAGGGTGTGATTTTTTCGCATCTCTATGGCCCCACCATACTGCAACTCGGTGCTTTTGTTGATAAATTATATAATTTTTGAAATATGAATTTTTAAAGTTTGTCCATTTTGGTCTTATGGTGTTCCCTACCCTATAATTCGCTAAATGACGTTTTTTCGAATCTTAACTCAGTTTGTGGTTTTTTCGCATCTCTATGGCCCCACCATACTGCAACTCGGTGCTTTTGTTGATAAACTGTATAGTTTTTAAAATATAAATTTTCAAAGTTTGGCCATTTTGATCTTATAGCATTCCATACCCTAAAATTCGCTAAATGACGTTTTTCCGAATCTGAACACAGGGTGTGGTTTTTTCGCATCTCTATGGCTCCACCATATAGCAACTCGGTGTTTTTGTTGATAAACTGTATAGTTTTTGAAATATGAATTTTTAAAGTTTGTCCATTTTGGTCTTATGGTGTTCCCTACCCTAAAATTCGCTAAATGACGTTTTTGCGAATTTCAACTCAAGGTGTGGTTTTTTCGCTTCTCAATGGCCCCACCATACGGAAACTTGGTGCTTTTGCTGAAAAACTGTATAATTTGTAAAATATGAATTTTCAAACTTTGGCCATTTTGTTCTTATGGGATTTCCTACCCGAAAATTCGCTAAATGACGTTTTTGCGAATCTCTACTCAAGGTGTGGTTTTTTCGCATCTCTATGGCCCTACCATACTGCAACTCGGTGCTTTTGTTGATAAATTATATAGTTTTTGAAATATGAATTTTTGAAGTTTGGCCATTTTGGTCTTATGGGATTCCCTACCCTAAAATTCGCTAAATGACGTTTTTCCGAATCTTAACTCAGGGTGTGATTTTTTCGCATCTCTATGGCCCCACTATACTAGAACTCGGTGCTTTTGTTGATAAATTATATAGTTTTTGAAATATGAATTTTTGAAGTTTGGCCATTTTGGTCTTATGGGATTCCCTACCCTAAAATTCGCTAAATGACGTTTTTCCGAATCTTAACTCAGGGTGTGGTTTTTTCCCATCTCTATGACCCCACCATACTGCAACTCGGTGCTTTTGTTGATAAATTATATAGTTTTTGAAATATGAATTTTTGAAATTTGGCCATTTTGGTCTTATGGGATTCCCTACCCTAAAATTCCCTAAATGACGTTTTTCCGAATCTTAACACACTTCAATTTAAAACTTACTTACTTTTTATTTTTGCATACAAAAGCTACCGTAATTTGGTTTTTACTAGAAAATATGTTTCTTTAAACAAAAATGAAGTGTTACGAAGCGATGGTTGAACAACCTCATTTTTTTGACCAGGAACTGGAATCGGCCTGTAAATAAATTTTGACCCTGGTTCCAGACATCGTTTTGGCCGGACCCACTAAAATAAGTAGCTTATTCAAAAAGCTATTTCAACTGGTTCTCATATAAATTCAAACAACCAAAATATTCAAAAAGTTAATTATGTTATTGGTTAATAAAAAACACTCGATGGCATGTGCATAGTCGTATCTCATTCGGTACATGGACAGATTAAAATAAATTTGTAGAGATTTGAGGAAAGATAATAATTTTTAATTAAGAGAATCTCTACACAGAAAAAAAAATAGTTATCTATACTTAGATAATATATATATATATTTATCGGTTTCACAACGTTCTACGTCTTCCGATACCCAATCTCCACTCGTTTCTGTTTGCCCATAATTCATCATCTAGGCCTCTTATTCTTATTTCACTATCTATTCCTTCTCTCCAGCTTCTCCTTGGTCTTCCTCGTTTTCTTCGGCCAGTTGTTTTCCATTGTAATATTTGTTTAGGTAGTCTTCCATCATCCATTCTTTGTACATGTCCGTACCACACCAGTTGTTTTGTTCTTATATCATCCACTAGAGTACGTTCACCCACTGTCATAATTTCTCTTATTCTTTGATTGGTAACTCTTTCTCTTTTTGATTTCCCTGCTGCTCTTCTCCAATAGTCCATCTCCGTAGCGGAAAGCATTTTTTCTGTTCTATCTTTGATTGGCCATACTTCTGAGCCGTATGTAATAATACTTTTTACAATGGTGTTATATATAAGCTTTTTGTTATGTTTTGATATACTTTGGTCCCAAATTATTCCATTTAATAAAGTTACTTAGATAATTACTGGTTTAATTTTCTAAGAATAAATATAAGCACACTTACGAAATTATACAGTTTTGTATTTTCATGAATCAGGTTATTGGGTAATTTTGTATCCAACTGCGACTACAACAATGGTGTTGGAAAAATGTCTTAAAACGTGTGCAAAAATAATTTTTGCAATCGCCCTATATTTGATAAGATTATGCAAATATGGCTTTTGAATAGGGTGGGGGGGAATGATAGGATGGGAGTAGGGAGGACCACAAAGTAATTACAGCAAATTAGAGGACATCTGCAATGGATTGTCAAAGGCATATTACCTTAAAATCGCCTGAATTTAAGGTAATTTGTATGCCTTAAAGACGACATCATGTGACAAAATGGCGTCTGAAGACCGCCATATTGACTCCTGTTTAAAAAAATATAGCCTATAGCACCTTCGGGATTAGTAGCAATTATTTAATGATGTTACCATTGGCAATTGTTTAAACAGTTTTATTTAGCTTGACTTCATATAATATATTTGTTTATTTGTTTGATCATAACTTTCTTGAAACTTTTCCAACTAGGTTTTGGGGTTAGTATACAATTTAACAATTTTTTCTATTAGAAAAATTAATAAAATGTCGGATCCAAAACGGCGGATTTTCCCATTTATGAACCGATTTGCATCAAACTCGGAAGTTTGAGATCTTTCAGGTCGCTGATTATTATTTTTAACTTAATTTAAAAAAATCAAAATGGCGGTTCCACAATGGCGCACTTTCTTATTTATAAACCGATTTGCCTCAAACTTGAAGCATCGCGGCGCCTAAGGTAACTCAATACAATTTTTGATTTAAATTTTAAAACCTGAAAATGGCGGATTCTTCGGAGCCTGGGCCCCCTCCAAGCCTAAGATTTTTTTAGATATTTTTCACATATTTCATGAATAAAAAGATTAAAGAGTATAAAATTCGCCATCATGACGCTTCGCCCCCCCCCCCTCAGAGAAATCACCCCCCCCAATCACCCCCTTAATTTTGAGGCAAATCGGTTTATAAACAAGAAAGTCCGCTATTGTGGAACCGCTATTTTGATTTTTTTTTAATTAAGTTAAATATAATAATCAGCGACCTGAAAGATCTCAAAGTTTGATGCAAATCGGTTCATAAATGGGAAAAGCCGCCATTTTGGATCCACCATTTTAATTTTTTTAAATTTAAGTCAAAAATTGTATTAAGTTACCTTAAGCGCCGCGATGTTTCAAGTTTGAGGCAAATCGGTTCATAAATAGGAAAATCCGCCATTTTATTTATTTTTATAATAAAAAAAATGTTGTATTATACTAACCACCAAATAACTAGTTGGAAAAGTTTGAAAAAGTTATGATCAAACAAATAAACAAATATATTATATGAAGTCAAGCTAAATTGTTTAAACAATTGCCAATGGTAACATCATAAAACAAAAAATCTCGCGGCGAATTGTCCCCGCGGCGAATCGGCTGGCGGCGAATTGTCCCGCGGTGAATCAGCCGCGGCGAATTATCCCATCCCCATTTATATACATCAAAAACATTCAACTAAATAAATGTATTTGACATACATCATACATACATATACCAAACGAAAAACATTACCCTTTCCTTTCGTCATGCGGCAGTTGGGTAAAAATAGGTAACGGGACGTTAAATCTTCTTTTTTTTTATATATGTTTCTTAATTTATAGCGACACTGTTTAGTTTAGAAAATTAAAAGATGTTTTATGTAATGGGTATCCACATAATGTTCTTTAATGTGGACCTCTTTAAACTGGTCCACACTAAACACTGTTTATAGATAAATATTTTTATGGAGTAGGCATACGATAAAAGGCGTAATTTGACGGAGTTAGGCTTTTAGGGCACTTATTTATGTTCCCTTTTATTTGAAGATAAATTTTAAAATTATATGTTATAAATTAAATTTAATTTTGTATAATTTTCAACTTTTGATTAATACACATCAAAATTCTTCGTTTAGAAAACCAGTAATGTATATAAATGAATCGCGGATACTTATACGAAAATTTATATCTTCTGATTGGTAAAAATAGAAAAAATAAATAATATTCAAATATTTTATAAATTTTTTATTACAAAAACGTCTATGTACAAAAACACTCAACAAACAAAACATAACAAATAAAATAACAATAACATTAAAATAACTTAAAACTAACTATACACAGTTTGTAGAAATTCGACTAGTAATGATTATAAAACAGTTTAAAAACTGAATAACAGAAAAAAAAAATTGGTGAAAAAAAAACGAAATAGAAAAACAGAAAAAGTAAAATTAAGTGGAAATAATAAAGTAAGAAAGAGAAACAACAGCAATGCAAGAAAACTGGCCTACAAAGTAAAAAACGAAAGAAAATAACAAAAAGTATTTCAAGAATAAACAAGTAATGTTAAAATGCCAAAAAATGTGAAAAATGAAAATTATTCGAATTAGTCGAAGTAATTAAGTCTTGTTACAGTCGAATGGAATCTAGCGAGTTTTTTAAATATTATAACTTTTGAGATACAGGGTGTTAAATATTTTAAAACAATCCTTATTATTAATATTTATCTTATTACTCTAGATATTTTTGTAAACTTTAAATTGTACACACATAACATATTTTTTTTATCCAAATTATTATTTCAGACAAAATAAAATAAAAAACATGTTATACATTAGGAAATACCTCTGTATCAAATTTCATAAAAATAACAAGAGCAGTAGCACAGATATTAATAAAAAAAATAGATTTTTTTCAAATCTTTTTAACACCCTGTATCTCAAAAGTAAAGAAAATACAAGGGAGGGGTTGGTTGCATTCCATTTTTGCAAAGAAAATACGTTCATATTAAGTTTTTTTTCAAAATGGACCCAAAAGAATTACCTAAATTAGCATTTTATTTAATACCACCCTGTATATAAAGTGACAGAAATATTTTCAAAAAAAAACACTTCACTTGACTTCACCCGACATTAATTAACTCTAAACTTTAGAGACACTGTATGTATGACATATTAAAAATATGTCCTACATACAGGGTCTCTAGAAGGCCTTAGACTACCTAATCATAACCTTTATGACCTTCATCATCTCCCGTAAGGTCGTATCCATGTCCTCCTCCGATGACGTTACCATAACTGTCAGAACCTCCGCTATAGCTCTCGGCTCCGCCTCCGTTACCGCCCAATTCCCACCCACCGTGACCGTAGCCTCCGTCGGAGCCTTCAGAGGATCCCAACGAAGCTCCTTCCCATCCGTGTGAGGATCCGCCCTCCCATCCGCCTCCAGAGGAGGACGAGCCGCCGGATTCCCATCCGTGACTGCTACCACTGTCAGACGAGCCTCCTTCCCAGCCCCCGTAGCTGCTGGAGGCACCTTCTAGTTTGTCGCCGCCGTCACCGCCACCTTCGTGGGAACCAGAGTCGCCTTCACCTGAAATAATTATAGAGTCTAGACTTCCTATATACGAGGGTGAATCAAATATAAACAAGCCTTTGTTTATAACCTAGTTATTTAGAAATATGACATAAAACAGAAATTTTTTCTACTTTTCTATACATTCCCCTTCTCTGTTAATACACTTTTCCCAACGGTTTAACAGTTTCTTAATCCCGTTTTCATAAAAGGAAGCAGGGCGGGTATCTAACCAGTTGCGCATGATCGATTACAAATAAAAAGAAATAAACTAATCCGCGACCGACGACAGCTTTCAGCCCAGATCAACGCTTATTGCGTTCTTACCCGCCATCAGACACGTGAGCGTCAATCAGCGGAATTTTTAAACTAAATAATAGGAACAAACGTGAAATTTATTATTAACACCTGCCAAATTAGTTTTTCTCTTTTTAAGCAGAATCTTCGTGGTCAGTATAGGCTTTACTCCAATGGTAGGCCTTTTAACTCCTTCGATAACTCTGATTTATTTTTTATCTTAATGAAAGTAGATTTACTTTTCTTATTTTTTGCTTTAGTTTCTTTTTGTTTGTCTTTGAGGCTTACAACAGTCATCTAAATTTATCTCATCCTCGCCATTAGCTGTTTGAGTTTTTCCTCTGTTCTCCGATCCCTTCCTGTCGAGTTTATCAAACTTATATTTTCCAAGAATTCCTGTATAAACTAGAACCCATAGAAGCTTAACGTCTTTTATCTCGGCTAGTTCTTGGTAGTAATAAAAAAACCGTCAAAAACAATTTACAAATAGAACCTGCAATTTCAAGTTTTAAACAAAAATTACCTATTCAAAGTTGATGAAAATGATGACAAAATGATGGTTAGTGATAGTAGAAGTCAATATCATGCAAATATGGAGGATGATGATGGTGATGATGTGGAGGTGAAGGAAAGCTGAGTTTCTCTGCTTGATGACGTATTTCTTTGGCTACTTTCTTCCCAGCTATCTTCGCTCCAGTTACAATTCCATCTATCATTGATGAGGCCAATTCTCCAATCGCAGAACCGACTTTTAAAGCTATCTTTTGTGTCGTTTCCTGGATTGACCGGGACACTAGCCAAAATGTTGCTAGTTTTTTTATTGATTTTTTTGTTGCATATGAAGGTTAAGTTATTATAACTTTAGGTTCTAAACCAATCAATATCTACATTTTTTTTAAAGTTTTTTGATAGATGTAGAATAGTCTAATAGGTAGTCTTTAGCCTAGACAAAGGTGGGTTATTGGGTAAAGATTGGCATTCATGTGAATTTGAAAGCTTAAAAAATCAGTCAAGGTTAATTATAAAAAAAAGAAAAGAAATTGTTAAAATGCACTCAACGAGCTAAGAGTTTTAATTTATACAAAAAATTACATTGTTTATTAGATAAATAAATGTTTGCCCCAAGATGGTTAAAAAATAATAAAAATATTGTAGAGTTTACGTCTTAACTAAAAATCAAAGATATTTATTATTTTAAAGAACATACTGTGTGTTTTATCTTTCGTCTCTTTCTAATTTAAATAAATGGATTCATTGCATTCCATTCCAAATGAACTTCGCTCTATATCAGTTTTGAAAACAGTTTCTCTTGAAAATAATTTTTAAAACATAAAAATTTAAGTAATTTTCAATTTTTTTTTGTTTGCATGTATAATAATGACATTAAAGTGAGACACCCTGTACATCGTAGATATATTATAAATAGTAGAAGATTTTACCTCTTGATACCCTTGAGTGCATTAGAAGTAATATGAAAAATGTTAAATTTCAAATAAACGGAAATAATATTATACAAATTAGAAAAAAAAAGAAGAAATTTAGAGAATTTTTTTAGTCAATATGATGACCGTATTCACCTGAATGCCAAACTCCATGGTCACCCCCTACGGTGAACCCGTGCTCATCTCCCCCACCACTTTCTTCATGTCCGTGACCCAAGCTGACGTCACCGTCTCCAGAGTATCCTATCACCTACAAAACAAAACAAAATCCTGTTAAATTATCTTTTATTCTTTTATTTAATAATGCAAACGCCATTTATTCCAAAACGATTCAAGGAAATAAGAAAACAGCTTACAATTATAATAGAAGACATAGAGTACGTTTACTTTCTAATTTAAATCATAGAGAAGATGTTTAAATTATCGATAAACAACAAACAGGAAAGATAGAGGCTTTAACAAACGAACAGATCTTATTCAATATGAACGAAAGAAGGCCAGCTGATTAGGAAGTAAAGATAGTAATGATAATATTTGTTTGGTGATCCCTGATTACACCTTTAGAAGATTTTCAAAAAATATCTATTAGATTAAAGGCACTCAATAAATTTGGATCATTGTCACATGAACCAAATGTGTTAAGACCCTCTGAATTAAATCAATATATTTGCATAACTTTGTTTTATAGATAAACTGAAAGATGTAGTGGGTGTTTAGTTATGTCCAATTTATATTATCTAATTATTTCAGAATAGATTGACTAAAAACATCACAGTAACCATTTATTTCAAAACTATGCAAGGAAATAAGAAAACAGCTTACAATTATAATAAAAGACATAGAGTACGTTTACTTTCTAATTTAAATCATAGAGAAGATGTTTAAATTATCGATAAACAACAAACAGGAAAGATAGAGGCTTTAACAAAAGAACAGATCTTATTCAATATGAACGAAAGAAGGCCAGCTGATTAGGAAGTAAAGATAGTAATGATAATATTTGTTTGGTGATCCCTGATTACACCTTTAGAAGATTTTCAGAAAATATCTATTAGATTAAAGGCACTCAATAAATTTGGATCATTGTCACATGAATCAAATGTGTTAAGACCCTCTGTATTAGATCGATATATTTGCATAACTTTGTTTTATAGATAAACTGAAAGATGTAGTGGGTGTTTAGTTATGTCCAATTTATATTATCTAATTATTTCAGAATAGATTGACTAAAAACATCACAGTAACCATTTATTCCAAAACTATGCAAGGAAATAAGAAAACAGCTTACAATTATAATAAAAGACATAGAGTACGTTTACTTTCTAATTTAAATCATAGAGAAGATGTTTAAATTATCGATAAACAACAAACAGGAAAGATAGAGGCTTTAACAAAAGAACAGATCTTATTCAATATGAACGAAAGAAGGCCAGCTGAATAGCAAGTAAAGATAGTAATGATAATATTTGTTTGGTGATCCGTGATAACACCTTTAGAAGATTTTCAAAAAATATCTATTAGATTAAAGGCACTCAATAAATTTGGATCATTGTCACATGAACCAAATGTGTTAAGACCCTCTGTATTAAATCAATATATTTGCATAACTTTGTTTTATAGATAAACTGAAAGATGTAGTGGGTGTTTAGTTATGTCCAATTTATATTATCTAATTATTTCAGAATAGATTGACTAAAAACATCACAGTAGCCATTTATTCCAAAACTATGCAAGGAAATCAGAAAACAGCTTACAATTATAATAGAAGACATAGAGTACGTTTACTTTCTAATTTAAATCATAGAGAAGATGTTTATATTATCGATAAACAACAAACAGGAAAGATAGAGGCTTTAACAAAAGAACAGATCAAATTCAATATGAACGAAAGAAGGCCAGCTGATTAGGAAGTAAAGATAGTAATGATAATATTTGTTTGGTGATCCCTGATTACACCTTTAGAAGATTTTCAAAAAATATCTATTAGATTAAAGGCACTCAATAAATTTGGATCATTGTCACATGAACCAAATGTGTTAAGACCCTCTGTATTAAATCAATATATTTGCATAACTTTGTTTTATAGATAAACTGAAAGATGTAGTGGGTGTTTAGTTATGTCCAATTTATATTATCTAATTATTTCAGAATAGATTGACTAAAAACATCACAGTAACCATTTATTCCAAAACTATGCAAGGAAATAAGAAAACAGCTTACAATTATAATAGAAGACATAGAGTACGTTTACTTTCTAATTTAAATCATAGAGAAGATGTTTAAATTATCGATAAACAACAAACAGGAAAGATAGAGGCTTTAACAAAAGAACAGATCATATTCAATATAAACGAAAGAAGGCCAACTGAATAGGAAGTAAAGATAGTAATGATAATATTTGTTTAGTGATCCCTGATTACACCTTTAGAAGATTTTCAAAAAATATCTATTAGATTAAAGGCACTCAATAAATTTGGATCATTGTCACATGAATCAAATGTATTAAGACCCTCTGTATTAGATCAATATATTTGGGTAACTTTTTTTAATAGGTAATACTATAAGTAGTGGGTGTTTCACAGATTAGAAAAAAAAGATTTATTAAAAACATTACACTATCTTACCTTTGGTCCTTCATCTTTGTGTTCATGTCCAACATGCTTGTAAACGGTGTGGGTATGGTGGATCTTGTGGACCTTGTACGGGACGTGTATGATTACTTTCTTATGATGTCTAAAAAAATTTTATTAAAATTAATTAATTACTAATTAATATTATCTTAAAAAGCGTCTGGTCCAAGGGCGCTGCAAAATCTATAAGGGTTCATATCACAATATTCTTCTAATATTCCAGCTTACATCTGACAATTATCAGTGTTAGGAAACTTTGTTCACCTCGTATGAGTTTAATCATACTTTTTCCATGCATACCCATTTTTATTTGTTTAGTGTATTCGTTACTTGAACTAAGTATAGTTTTAATATAAGTGTGTGATTTTATTTTGCATTTTCTTAGATCTTTTCCGAAACTTTGTTTTCTTCACATTGATTTTGAAACTGTACTTTTCGCTGTATCCAACTAGTTTGTTCTTCAAGGCCTACGCTGAAATCGCAGTGTCATCAGGGTGTTTTATACCCTGTTTCCACAAATGCATGCCCACCCCGATTCAAAAAACGCACCACGTGATGGGCCATGGATTTGCACCGGTTTTAAATGCAGCGTCACCTGATGCGTTTTTTGAATCGGGGTGGGCATGCATTGGTGGAAACGGTATTAGAACTGCTAAAGAATCTTCATTTATCTTTATTCCTGAACTACCATTATCTATCACCGGTTTCAAAATTTCTTCAGAGTTTGTGTTAAAACACATTCTATCAACCCATAAGATTTGGAGGTTTTTGACAAGTTCCAAACACTGATACCACATTTATTTCAGCACACCATTGTGTGAGTTTCATATTGCTTTTATTTATAATTTTATTTGTTTAGCGTACTCGTTATTTCAAGTAACTAACTCTATTTATACCATATAGTTTTCATCTTGTTTGATCCAAGTGGGATGTTAATTTTTCTTGATATTTTTTAAAACTTTTTTCTTCCCTTTGCTCTATCCAACTAGTATGTCCATGATTTCTTTGTAGGTCTTTAAGGTTTCCATTAAAATCGCGGTATGATCAGCGTTTGTAAGAACAGCTATAGAATCTTTATCGATCTTTATTCCTGCAGCATCATAATCTGTCAGCTTTTTCAAAATTTGTCCACGGTAGGTATGACTTTAACCTCTTCCTGTGGTTAGTGTCCAAATACCTTAAAGCATATTAAGGTATTTGTTAGTGTCTTGATATAATTTGACAGTTCTTACATTTAAAGAACTGTCAAATTATTTAGGGACACTAGTTGCGGTTACTATAAGTTTCAAACGCTGGTACATACCGCATTTGTTTTGTATGTCAAAGAAGTCAAACTTAAGTCAGCACCAACTTGACTAATTATTGCGGAAGAAGGTGGATATATATTTAACCCTAAACCATTTCTTTTGTTCTAATCTGTAGAAATTTATCGTTATAAGAACTGGATGGCAAAAAAAGCCAACTTAGTCGCCAAGAGCTAGTATGATAATAAGAAAGTTTTCTATATCTACAAATGAATAAATAATGTAGTACAACTTTGTGTAAAGATTATTATTAATTATAAAAAATTTGAACCACTTTCACTATTCCCCAGCTACACAATAAACAAGGAAAAATTTTGATTTATCGCCACGGTACTGTCGAGTGGAATCGAGAGCATTCTCTCTTTCACTTTTATCTGCGGTGACTTAACGATGTTGGGTGAATGACTTAATTTTATTATTGAATAACACCACTCATTATATTGCAATCATGATTAACTAATCTCTTATGTGATTACGCAAAACCTTTCTTCGTAGTAGTACGTTTATTCAGGATGCTGTATCTTCTTTTTTATCTTCTTTTATACCCCTGGACGGTCCGTCTGATGTCCGGAGATAAGAAAAGGTAAATGGATGTTAACAGAAAAAAAAAAATTAAAACTGGTGACCTTTGGGATCACACCAGATAACATCTATGGTAAAGGGGATGGGTTAATCTGTTGATTCTCTGAATGGATACGGTGGCTTGGCCATTCAGGAAATCACCACATAGGACAGGGTATATGGAGTGCCTATTTGGAGCTAGCAGCTAGTGCGGGCACATTGTGGCTCTCTGTACCCTGTTGATTATATCAAAAGGTTTATGACCCATCAGTGTAAGTTTCTGGCCTAAAATAGAATTTGAAGTCTACTGGGTTCAATATAATACTAGATAGTGTTCGTGCAACTTTAATTTTAACTTCAAATTTTGCGCCAAATTCCCGTATTCGGAAAACCCACACAATTTCAATTTTGATTGGCACAAACAAAACGCCAGCGCCATCTACGAAAAATGAATCTGCGCAAAAAGGCGTAACCAAGAAGAGATTCGTCTGTCGTACTCTATCGAGATCACCACGCAGCATGGTGATAAAATTCTATCAACCAAAAATCCAATAACATTCTGTGAAAATCAAACTAAAACATTACACAAACAAGTGTGATTCTAGTGTGGATCGACTGCAACAACTGGGCCAGCGAGAGGAGCTCCTCTGGATGACGGAAACAACAAAAAAGGTGAGTGCCAATCCTCTATATTGTCTTTGTGTGGCTCGGAAAAATTAATATTTTTACATCGTCCTTTTAAGGATTTTTGCACCCAGATTTTATAAAACGACCAGCGCGTTTACAGTCCCGCGGCTCTACCAAACCTCAAACCTCAAATCACCAACAGATAGTATTTAAATTATTATCTGAGTCGAACACAGTAGATACGTGTACATTCATACATTCATTCATACCCCTGGACTCATGTTGCCTTTGGAGACCTGCAAAAAGCATATGATACTGTTCCAGTAGAAAAATTATGGACATTGTTAGAGCAAACTAATATCAATCATACATACATAAAAGTCAAAATCTAAAATTAAAATTGGAAATCGACTTTCAATAGAATTCCTGATAACGAAAGGCTTAACATAAAAATTGAAATCGACTTTTAAAAGAGTTCCTGATAACAAAAGGCTAAAGATAGGGATCCTGTATCTACCTCTTCAACTCTTTTAAAAATATAAATTGCAGTAGCTGTAACTGGAAACGTAAAGTACACGGTATGGGAATACAACTTAACGACCGATTTATCATGTACATACTACAGTTTGCTTACGACCAAGTAATTGTAGCTAATGATAAAGAAGATATGAAGTATACGATGAGAAAGTTAACGGAAGAACACCAAAAGTGGGGGTTAACAGTGAACAAGACAGGACACAGTACCTATGTATTGGAAACGAATTAAGTGAGTTAGAACAAAATCCATCGACAATAAAAAATATCTCTCTGTAATGAGTATGTATACTTGGGTGTCACATTTGATAAGACAGGAACAGACTGTAAAGAACTGGAAAAAAGAATGGTAAAGCAGTATTTTATGGAGTAGAGAGATAAAAAAATATAAAATTTAACATATATGAAACAATGGTGAAAAGCACGTTGCTGCATGGAATAGAGACTTGTCGTGTAACAGAAAAATACAAAACAAAAATGGAAAGTGTCGAAATAGGTGCAATAAGAAGATCAATGAGAATATCTAGAACAGATCATATAAAAAATGAGATCATAAAAGAAAGAATGGGAGTCGAGGGAAGCATGATAACTGATATGGTACGGCCATGTACAACTGATGAAGATTTTTTGAAAACTGATATCGTCAGTTTTCAAAAAATCTTTTTTGTAAATATCTCAGAATCGAAAGGTTCTTCGAAGTTTTTGTTTATAACACAAATTATTGAGAAAAATAAATGTGGTTTAGCGGGCTACAGGAAGGTAAATAAATGGATCTATGACATATCTGATACCTTCCTAGCTAGCCTATTAGCACACTTCAAGTGAAGCTATGATAATCAGCCTTGAAAACACTTTTTTGTAAATATCTCAGAAACTAAAGCTCCTACGAAGTTTTTGATTATAACACAAATTATTAAGCCAAATGTAGTCTACTATATTCCGAAAACCTCAAATTGATGCGATGCTCCGTTAAAAAGTTAGCGTAAATTTTGTCAAGAAACTGTCATTAGCATTTATGGATTTTGACCAAAATCCAATCAGCTCGTTAGAGTGTCGAGCACTATTTTTTCTCAAAATTTTATGAAAATCGGTTCAGCGGTTTAGGAGCTATCGTGTTACGGACAGAAAAAAAAATACACACACACACACACAGACATCACAACGATATTGCTAGGATAGGTTAAAATACACCCAAGTAACACACTTTCGGCACATCCTAAAAAAATACTCTGCCAATATATGGGCCCCTAAGCTCACACTAGCTATTATAGTTATAGTGTACGTGTGAGTTAATATAACTAAAAACTGAAATATATTTTATTCAACTCCAGACTAAATTACGTTTTGTTTGATACCACACAAGCCATGTTTTGACTTAAACTCAAATTTTTGAAATCTACCCCCACCCTTAAAAAAAACAAAAATGAAAATGTATTTTGTTAAACTCCGGACTCAATTACCTTTCGTTTAATATCACACACGCCATATTTTCACTTAAACTCTAATTTTTAAAATATACCCCCACCCTTTTGTTTAAATAAATTAAAATGTATTTTGTTTAACTGCAGACTCAATTACCTTTCGTTTAATATCACACACGCCATATTTTCACATAAACTCTAATTTTTGAAATCTACCCCCACCCTTTTATTTGGTTTGTTGGGTGGATTTTGTTCATTTTCAAATGGGACCATCTCGACCCAAGACCCAGCCTAGGTACCAAATTTCATTAAAATCGGCCAAGCGGTTTTTGAGTTATGCGCGTTGGTCGTTACAGACAGACATACAGACAGACAGACAGACTGCGCAACAAAAAAGTTTCAAAATCATCTGAAACGCAAAGATATATAAAAAAATTTGAAATCGGAGCAACTTTTTTTTTCTCGAAAAAATTAGGATCACCATAGCTCACACTACTATAGTATAGTATATGTGTGAGCTAAAAAATTCGTCGAAAACAATACCTTCTCTAGCCTTTGCTGTGCGGGCTAGGAAGGTAAAAATTGTTTCATTAAAACAATGATTTTATCAGACTTATTAAAAAATACACGTTTTACGGAAATTAAAATATTAAAAACAACATCGAGAGATAAAAATCATACCAAAAACATTCTAAATTAATTTACAAAACTTTTAAATTAAAACTGAATTTAACGCTTTCTTTCACATCCTCAATTATGCTCAGATAAAAAGCAATTTATTTTGTTTTTTTCGGTAAAATATTTAAATTTTTTTAAGTACTGGTTCATTAAGACATTTTGACTTTTTATTACTTTTATTTACAGTTGAAGAAGTTTCCTATAATTAGTGTAAACGGAGCTGTTTAATAAATATTAGAGAGCAAAATTCAACATTTATTTACGAGAAATAGAGAAATTACGTTTTTCAATTGAAAAACGAAAAGAAAGAAAAATGGACGGGCCACGATCCTCCACTTGGTTGACGTCACATCCGGGGCTGATTTTTTTTTGATGGTCACATCACGACACAGCTGATTGTCTTTAAAATATTGAAGTTGGAATGACGGTTCATGAATATTTAATTTTTTTTTATATAAAGCCGGTTTTGAGATTGTTTTTACTATATTCTTGCAGAACAATTATGTTTAAATGTATAGTAATCCTTAATTTTTCAGAGCCGCTTCATTAGCTCACACAAAAATTAAATTTAAAGCAGAAGCGAATGTGACAATCACATATGACAAAGTCAAATACATGTCAAATATAACAGTTGGCATGCAGTACATGGCGGGTAATTTAAATTCAAAATAAGAAATGCTAAATTTTAAGCTTTTAATCATCTTGCATCCTTACAAAAGTTTGTTAGAATATCGGGATGGTGTCTGAGAATATTTCATTGAAATTTCGCGGAAATCTGTAGTGACCTCCCATAAGACCCAATGTAAAAGTCAGCCAGGGCTATCAAAATGGACGGGCCACGATCCTCCACTTTGTTGACGTCACATCCGGGGCTGATTTTTTTTTTGATGGTCACGTTACGACACAGCTGATTGTCTTTAAAATATTGAAGTTGGAATGACGGTTCATGGATATTTGATTTTTTTTAAATTAAGCCGTTTTTGAGATTGTTTTTACTTTATTCTGGCAGAACAATTTTTTTTAAATGTATAGTAAGCCCTAATTTTTCATAGCCGCTTCATTACCTCACACAAAAATTAAGTTTAAAGGAGAAGCGAATGTGACAATCACATATGACAAAGTCAAATACATGTCAAATATAACAGTTGGCATGTGGTACATGGCGGGTAATTTGAATTAAAAATAAGAAATGCTAAATCTTGAAGATTTTAACCTTTTAATCATGTTGCTTCCTTACAAACCTTTGGTGGAATATCGGGATGGTGTCTGAGAATATTTCAGTGAAATTTTGCGGAAATCTGTAGTGCCATTTTGAAAATATCATAAAAAAACGTCTGACCTCCCATAAGACCCAATGTAAAATTCAGCCCCGGGAGAACAGCTGATTTTTTCAGGGTCGTGGCCTCTATTTTTGTGTTGGCCTTGAGTCAGCCCCCAGAGAACAGCTGATTTTTTCAGGGTCGTGGCCTCTATTTTTATGTTGGCCTTGAATTAACATATTCTTACAGGGTTAACAAAACGAACGGACCACGATCATCTATTAATGTTACGTCATATAGCTGTCAAGCAACCCGTTCTACACAGTGCCAGGCAGTATTTTGACACCTTCACATTGTAAAATCAGCTGTGATCTTTCAAAATACTGCCTTTGTTTACTATATGAACCGGAATAAATACTGCTTTCCTCCATTAGGGACTTATTGGAATAAAACTCGACCTTACTTTAAAATCGGCAGTATTATGACAGATTTACATATAAAAAACAGCTGCTTTTTTCAAAATTCGGCTTTTGTGTATCTAAGAACTGGATTTATTAGTGTCTGTTCTTATTAAATGAAAGTTAGCGACTTGATTTTTAAATCTGACTTTGGTATGTCAATTATGAGAGGTCAGTTGTCAGTTTTCTTTGTAAATCTGTCAGAATAAAGTCAGGTTTTATTCCAATAATTTAGGTCTCTCTTAGTAGAATATAACGACTTAGTTGGTATATGGTATGTCAATTTTGAAAGATCAACTGTCAGTTTTCAATGTGAAACTGTCAAAATACTGCCTGGCACTATTACAGTCTGGCTGTAGTAAAGTGATTCCGTACGCGCGAGGTTCGTGGAAAAAATTAAAAAGCTTACCCTCCTCCGTAGCCTCCTGCCCAACATATCTCTGCTAGAGCTAGGACTAATACTGAAGCAATCTAAAAACAAAAAATTTGACAATTAATTGTAAATGTTTACCATCCACGGATTGAGTACCGGTAAGATATAAATGAGAAATGTTTACCATCCACGGATTGAGTACCGGTAAGATATAAATGAGAAAAAAATTTCGATTTAGATTCTGATTTTCTGGGAATCGCTCCCTGCTTGGTCTTAAAAACTTTTATATTTTTAAAATTTACGACGCGATTTTTTAGCTCACACATATACTATACTATAGTAGTGTGAGCTATGGTGATCCTAATTTTTTCGGGAAAAAAAAAGTTGCTCCGATTTCAAAAATTTTTATATATCTTTGCGTTTCAGATGATTTTGAAACTTTTTTGTTGCGCCGTCTGTCTGTCTGTCTGTCTGTCTGTCTGTCTGTATGTCTGTCTGTCTGTCTGTTTGTATGCCTGTAACGACCAACGCGCATAACTCAAAAACCGCTCGGCCGATTTTAATGAAATTTGGTACCTAGGCTCGGTCTTGGGTCGAGATGGTCCCATTTAAAAATGAACAAAATCCACCGAACACAAACCAAATAAAAGGGTGGGGGTAGATTTCAAAAGTTAGAGTTTATGTGAAAATATGGCGTGTGTGATATCAAACGAAAGGTAATTGAGGCTGCAGTTAAACAAAATACATTATAATTTATTTAAAAAAAAAGGGTGGGGGTATATTTTAAAAATTAGAGTTTAAGTGAAAATATGGCGTATGTGATCTCAAAAGAAAGGTAATTGAGTCCGGAGTTTAACAAAATACATTTTAGTTTTTTGTTTTTTTTTTAAGGGTGGGGGTGGATTTCAAAAATTTGAGTTTAAGTCAAAACATGGCTTGTGTGGTATCAAACAAAAGGTAATTTAGTCTGGAGTTGAATAAAATATATTTCAGTTTTTAGTTATATTAGCTCACACGTACACTATAACTATAGTACCTAGTGTGAGCTTAGGGGCCCATATATTGGCAGAGTATTTTTTAGGATATAAGCGATAATTAGAAAAATATTGCAAACGTAAAAACATAGAAATTTGATCTAAAATATGATAAAAAAATTAAAACTGTCTAATATTTTAACTTAAAAAAATTCAAAAATGAGACAGATCAGGCGAAATATGAGACAGAGATAAAATTCACGTCTAAAAAGTCGGATCGCCGTCTAAACCAAAAATAAGACATTCAGGGTAAAATTAAGAGATAAGTTTTTTTTACTTAAATACAACAAATAAGTTCAAAAATATTTATTTATAGGAAGATAAGATATCTTTAAAAAAAATTTTCGTCGAAAACAATACCTTCTCTAGCCATTGCTACGCGGGCTAGAAAGGTAAAAATAAAATAAATTATAGGTATGAGGTCCTTAAAACTGCTTCTATCAGTTTATAACAGAAAAAAAAGACAACGGGTTATTGGATGGCTCACTTTTACACCACTTAAAACTAAATTTTAAAGTTTACGATATTAGGGACTTATTGCAATAAAGCCAGGCACTAATAGTGCCGGGCACTATTCTGACAGATTTGCATTATAAGAACAGCTGTCTTCTTTCAAAATTAGGCCTTTGTGTATTATAAGAGCCGGAATTAATAGTGTCGCCACTATTAATGGAAAATAAACGACTGGATTTATAAATTCGACTTTGGTATGTCAATTTTGAAAGATTAACTGTCAGTTTTCAATGGAAAACTGTCAGAATAGTGCCTAGCTCTATTACTGTCTGGCTTAATGCAATAAGTCCCTATGAGGGACTTATTGCAATAAAGCAAGGCTACAAATTGTGCCGGACACTATTCTGACAGTTTCGCACTGAAAATTAGCACTTGATCTTTTAAAATTGACATACTAAAGTCGAATTTATAAATCCAGGCGTTTATTCTCCATTAATAATGACGGCACTATTAATTTCGGCTCTTATAATACACAAAGGCCTAATTTTGAAAGAAGACAGCTGTTCTTATAATGTGAAACTGTCAGAATAGTGCCCAGCACAATTAGTGTCTGGCTTTTTTGCAATAAGTCCCTATTTTCCATGATCTTCAAAATCTACCCATGATCTTATTTCCACCCTTTTGACCTCAAATGTCAAGGCCGCCGCACTCACCAAAACTTTCGACGCCATTTTCTTGTCACTTAAACCTAAACACTAGTTTAACAGTTTAAACCACTTGTGGTTTGCTACCGATCTTCGCCAAAGCTATTTATATGTAGACTAATAAAATGAAAGGACACAGATGTGTGCATCACTTTTCCCATCTAATCCAGCGTTGACTATCATTGCGGTTCTCTTTTTCTAACGCAGGCGAAAGGAGAAAGACCCAACGAGGATAAGACTCGATTGGGTGAGTTCATGCATGATGCATGAGGAAGAAAGCCAGAAGAAAGATCAAGGTGGGTACACCTTGACTTAGACATTCTAGTTTGACTTTTTTTTGAAGCGTTACGCAGTGGAGGTCTTGAACTTCGTCAGTTGGATAATGCATAATCAACGGGTAAAGACTATTTAAAAAAATGTCTTTATTCATATAAGAGACAGCGGTAATGACATAATAAATAAATTTAGAAAAAAAAACTTTTTGAAAACAAGCTTTTATAAAATGGACTAAAAAGCATAAAATAATTTTAGCTCACACATATACTATACTATAGTAGTGTGAGCTATGGTAATCCTAATTTTTTCAAGAAAAAAAAAGTTGCTCCGATTTCAAAAATTTTGATGTATCTTTGCGTTTCAGATGATTTTGAAACTTTTTTGTTGCGCCGTCTGTCTGTCTGTCTGTATGTCTGTCTGTCTGTATGTCTGTAACGACCAACGCGTATAACTCAAAAACCGCTTGGCCGATTTTAATGAAATTTGGTACCTAGGCTGGGTTTTGGGCCAAGATGGTCCCATTTAAAAATGAACAAAATCCACCGAACACAAACCAAATAAAAGGGTGGGGGTAGATTTTAAAAATTAGAGTTTAAGTGAAAATATGGCGTGTGTGATATTAAACGAAAGGTAATTGAGTCTGGAGTTAAACAAAATACATTTTAATTGATTTAAAAAAAAGGGTGGGGGTATATTTCAAAAATTAGAGTTTAAGTGAAAATATGGCGTGTGTGATATCAAACGAAAGGTAATTGAGTCCGGAGTTTAACAAAATACAATTTAGTTTTTGTTTTTTTTTAAGGGTGGGGGTAGATTTCAAAAATTTGAGTTTAAGTCAAAACATGGCTTGTGTGGTATCAAACAAAAGGTAATTTAGTCTGGAGTTGAATAAAATATATTTTAGTTTTTAGTTATATTAGCTCACACGTACACTATAACTATAGTACCTAGTGTGAGCTTAGGGGCCCATATAATGGCAGAGTATTTTGAGTGTTCTGATATCATAATAATAAAAGCGATGGGCGTATTAAAGGAAATTTACCCGTTTTTCTTTTAGTCTTATTTGAAGTTTAGTGAAAATCCAATTATATTATAGCAGAGAAATGTAAGGGTAGATAATTTAACCCAACCCAACCCTACTCAAGCTACCCTAACATTTTTCTGATATGGATGGACATTATTACGCCTGCTTCATAATAGGCAGATCATCCGCGACCGGCAGTGTATCGATTTATTTTGTCACATTGAAAAAGAAGAGTCGGCCCATCATCGGTTGTGGACGATCCACCAAATGCGCATGGAAAGGCATTTACCTAATATTAAATACGCCCATCGCTTTTATTATTATGATATCAGAACACTGAAAAAATTATTTTATGTTTTTTAGTCCATTTTATAAAAGCTTGTTTTCAAAAAGTTTTTTTTTCTAAATTTATTTTTTAATTTTTAGATTTGTCTAAGTCTATGCATTTCAGCTAGCGCATCGATATTGCAGGGAGTCTTTCCTGTCAATTTTGAAATATCTAAGTCTTCGATAAGAAGGCCATCCAACGATTTGATACTAAACAAAATACAAACTAAAATTTTACCTCCTCTCCGCCCTCCACGTTAGGGAGGGGAGGTAGGCAGTCAGTGATACCACATTATTGGATTGTCATCGGAACTATAACGGTATACGAAATTTAAAGTAATCCGCCATATTGAATTTTTGTTTCCTGATCAAAAATTCGTAATTCTCATCCTCAAAAACCCCCAGATACCAATTTTGGTGGAAATCGGACAAACTAAAGTTTTACCCCCTCTCCACCCCCCACGTTAGGGGGGAGGTAGGTACCCGATGAAACCACATTATTGTATTGTCATCGGAACTAAGGCGCTGTGCGAAATTTGAAGTCAATCGGATGTTTGGAAGTTCTTCAAAAATGAGTTGCAAGATTTGATTACATATATATACCCACATACATACATACATACATACATACAGGTGAAGTTAAATAAAAGCTTGTAATAATAAAAACAAGTTTATCTGAGCCACAACACTACTCGGCCAAGTTCGCGCTACTACTGTACTATCTTTTCTTGAAACATTTCAGCCCATATTCGACCTATATAAAAATCTAATTCGGAACGAGCTGCGAAACTCAAACTTTGCACAGTCGTAAATCTTCATAAAGTCAACAACCTCTCCAAGTTTCATGGACTTTCATACAGTAGTAAAGTAGTTACAAAATTTCAAAAAACGTCGAATTGTATAGATGATCAAAATTCTACTGTACTTCCAGACATGCTACAAGGCTGAAATTTGGAAGACTGATAGAAATTATGACCAAACCAGAAAAAAATCAAGAAACCCCAAAATTCTAATTTACTTCCCTCCTCTATACATGTAAAGAAACGCTAGAGAGCTGAGCTTTGGTAGACTGATAGGGAATATGATAAAACTATAGGAAAAAATTTAAAAATCACAAAATTTTAATACACTTCCCTCCCCTATAAATGTAAAGTTATGTAAAAGTAATATTGCCCACTTCCAGAAACGCTAGATAGCTGAGCTTTGGAAGGCCGATAGGAACTAAGATAGAACCATAGGAAAAAATTTAAAAACGCAATTTTAAATAGGGCATTGCACAAGTTTTGAACAATATTCCGCTTATTTTACTACTTCAAAACTTAATCCTTTAAAAAAGGAGTGAAATCATATATCATCAAGTACGCGAAAATAGTATTCCGTAAAAAGAATTGAGATAAAAGTTAAGCCAAGTTCTCCGATACAAATTTTAACATTAAAGGTTCTTACTAGTTTGGAAATGTTTTTCTAAACTTGGCACCTAAAAACGATGTCTTAGACTTATTTTATGAGTTCGTATAAAAATGGGCCGGCAAAGGCTTCGTTCCCAATTATATTGTTTAAAATGAACTAAAAAATACCCATCTGTGTAAAAAAAAATGCGAAAGACATACTTAAGGGCCCACCGTTGTTACGAAACCAAAAACTGATGAATCTTATCTTCTGATCATGACGTAACTTAATAATACGTTGCCATGCTTCAGGTCTTCCATTAAATACTAGCCAAATCAGGGGCGGGTCTAGGAACTTTATTTGGGGGGGAAATATCATGATAAATATTGCATTGTGTATTCTGCGTGTGAAAATCGTTCCATAATCGCGTGCGACAGTGATTAAACGGTACGAAATAGTTATTTACCTAACAAGTGCGGAAAGTGACCCTTTTCCGCACGAACGGCAGTTACACGAACGACGCGAAGCGGAGTTCGGAAAGGCCGTTAAGGGCGGAAAATACACTTTCCGCGCGTGTTAGGTACAATATTTTTCCTACTTGCGTAAAAAACTTCTTCCTACATAATGTATTTTGTATTTTTATTGACAAATTATGTTTTCGTTTTAGTTTTAAAATTCAAGTTCATTACTATAATTATTTTATTTTTATTTGCTTTCATAAAATCACCAAAAAAGGTAGCGTGCGTAAAAAAATTTTTTTTTACGCACGCTACCTCAGGGCTATCAAAATGGACGGGCCACGATCCTCCACTCTGTTGACGTCAGATCCGGGGCTGATTTTTCTTTTGATGGTCATGTTACGACACAGCTGATTGTCTTTAAAATATTGAAGTTGGAATGACGGTTCATTGATATTGGATTTTTTTTTAAATAAAGCCGTTTTTGAGATTGTTTTTACTTTATTATGGCAGAACAATTTTTTTTAAATGTATAGTAAGCCTTAATTTTTCATAGCCGCTTCATTAGCTCACACAAAAATTAAGTTTAAAGCAGAAGCGAATGTGACAATCACATATGACAAAGTCAAATACATGTCAAATATAACAGTTGGCATGTGGTACATGGCGGGTAATTTGAATTCAAAATAAGGAATGCTAAATCTTGAAGATTTTAACCTTTTAATCATGTTGCTTCCTTACAAACCTTTGGTGGAATATCGGGATGGTGTCTGAGAATATTTCACTGAAATTTTGCGGAAATCTGTAGTGCCATTTTGAAAATATCATAAAAAAACGTCTGACCTCCCATAAGACCCAATGTAAAATTCAGCCCCGGGAGAACAGCTGATTTTTTCAGGGTCGTGGCCTCTATTTTAGCTCACACATATACTATACTATAGTAGTGTGAGCTATGGTGATCCTAATTTTTTCGAGAAAAAAAAAGTTGCTCTGATTTCAAAAATTTTGATATATCTTTGCGTTTCAGATGATTTTGAAACTTTTTTGTTGCTCCGTCTGTCTGTCTGTCTGTCTGTCTGTCTGTATGTCTGTCTGTCTGTCTGTCTGTCTGTCTGTCTGTCTGTCTGTCTGTCTGTCTGTCTGTCTGTCTGTCTGTCTGTCTGTCTGTCTGTCTGTCTGTCTGTATGTCTGTCTGTAACGACCAACGCGCATAACTCAAAAACCTCTTGGCCGATTTTAATGAAATTTGGTACCTAGGCTGAGTCTTGGGTCGAGATGGTCCCATTTAAAAATGAACAAAATCCACCGAACACAAACCAAATAAAAGGGTAGGGGTAGATTTCAAAAATTAGAGTTTATGTGAAAATATGGCGTGTGTGATATCAAACGAAAGGTAATTGAGTCTGCAGTTAAACAAAATACATTTTAATTTATTTAAAAAAAAGGGTGGGGGTGTATTTTAAAAATTAGAGTTTAAGTGAAAATATAGCGTGTGTGATATCAAACGAAAGGTAATTGTGTCCGGAGTTTCACAAAATAAATTTTAGTTTTTGTTTTCTTTAAGGGTGGGGGTAGATTTCAAAAATTTGAGTTTAAGTCAAAACATGGCTTGTGTGGTATCAAACAAAAGGTAATTTAGTCTGGAGTTGAATAAAATGTATTTCAGTTTTTAGTTATATTAGCTCACACGTACAAAATAACTATAGTACCTAGTGTGAGCTTAGGGGCCCATATATTGGCAGAGTATTTGTGTTGGCCTTGGTTACCTTTTTTAAAAATTTTGTAAAATAATTCCAAATTGATATTCAGGCACTCTATTATTTTGGTGTTATTTTGACATTAATTAGTGACAAGCTATTTTTTCGGATTGTGTTATTGTTGTTACTATGGGATTAAAAATACAAACATTGCAGCAAGTGTCATTTCAGCGTTATTTTCGGTTTATCTACAAAGTTTTCTTTAAAATGGATTTCGACGACAGCGATATTGAACTTCCAGACAGTATTTTGAATGACGCAGCATCGGCGAGGGAGGAATTAGTTCCAGAAAAGTCCCGTCCGAGATACGAAAAAGAGTACCACGCTTTTGAAGATTGGTTAAAAGCAAAGAACACTTCATCGCTAAAAGAAGAGGTATTTTTGGCCTATTTTTCTTATTTGTCAAAGAGTTTCGTGCCTAGCACGTTATGGTCAAAATTTTCAATGCTTAAAATGTGTATAAGACTACGAAAAAATATAGATATTGGGCGATATTATAACTTAATATCATTTATTAAACGAAAAAATGTCGGTTTTAAACCAAAAAAGTCTCAAGTACTGCAAAAAAATGAGACCGATAAATTTTTGAAAGACGCTCCCGATGAGATTTATTTAATGAACAAGGTGGCCACAATATTCGGCATTGCAGGAGCCTGCCGAAGAGCGGAGTTAGCGAATTTACAAGTATCCGACATCAAAGAGAAAGGCGACATCCTGGTGGTAACAATTTCAAACACTAAGAACCATACTTCAAGGAGTTTTGTGGTCTGCGATCCCAACAAAGACGATATAAGCTATATCAACATCTACAAAAAATACAAAAATTTGCGACCACCTGACACACCGCACCAACGGTTCTTTGTTTCCTACCATACCGGTAAATGCTCGAAGCAAGTGGTTAGTATAAACACATTTGGCAAGATCCCCGGTAATATCGCCGGGTTTCTTAAGCTGACAAATCCGGAAACTTATACGGGCCATTGTTTCCGACGATCTTCTGCCACAATTTTGGCCAATGCCGGAGCAAATATAACCAATTTGAAGCGACATGGTGGGTGGAAGAGTGCGTCAGTAGCCGAATCCTATGTGGAAGAATCCGAGGAAAACAAGAAAAAAATTGCAACGCAAATTTTGCAGAAAAAAAGTGACACAAATCAGGAGACAGGAGAACGCCAACCATCCACCTCAGTACTACCCTCCACCTCAGAACTACCATCCACCATAGCACTCCGATCCACATCACTGGAAAGAAGCAGAAGCAACGACAGTGTTTCCATCAATGACGACGACTAATACATCGATACAATCTGAAAACCTAACAAAAGTGGCGGCGTCAGCATTAACATTACAAAATGCGACGCATTGCGCGTTTAATTTTCACATTATGCGTTAAACTTTTTTAATTTTTCGAGTAGTTTTTAGTTTTTTTTCACTGTTTCCGTTACAAATAAAAATATAAAACAAAAAAAGTCTAAATTTACTTTAATATGCAAAGCGTGCGTAAAAGTATTTTTTACGCACGGCGTGCGGAAAGTTCAACTTTCCGCACGCAAATGAGTGCGTAAAAGTGCACTTTTACGCACGCAAGTAGGAAAAATCCTTTTTGCATTCCAGGTCGACGATGTACTGTTATCGGACAGTCAGTTTTCCGTTCCATCAAGCCCGTTAAACTGGTTTCGGAGTCCTCTGAAATACAAGGATTGAAGACAGCCGCATTAGAAATGATTGCTCTCTCTCTTTTCTTTGTCTGTGTTTATATATGTTGCACTGGAAAAATTGTATGTAAAACAAACACATTTCTAGTTTATATTACCTGAAATAAAAATATACCATAAAATTACATTAAATTTACATTTGTCTGAGAAAATTTAAAAAAGAGTGAATAACCCATTGACTTCTATACCCTTTTAGGGCGTTATACAACTCAATGGAATAACCCAAAAAATTAAAATTTTTGTCAAAATAAATTGAGTTTCACAACCAATTTTAACACATGACAAAATGCCGGGTAAGTCACGTAAATATACAAATATTTTTTAAATAAAAAAAAATTGTGCAACATCTGAGAGCCTCTTAATTTTTATTACTACGGCACTGTGGACCAAGAAGGTATACCACATGGAAAAAAGCTGTACTGACCATAGGGTAGCCTGCTTAGATAAACAAAAACTAGTTTAGCAGGTGATTGGATAGGAATAGAAACAACAACGCAGCAAGTCCCGGTCACCTGTGAACTATAAAAGTTAAAAGAAGAGGAATAACACCGGATGTAAAATTGTACACCAGATTTGGCGGAAGAACAAACGACTTCGCTTAATTAGGTAGGTACCAGTACCAAGTACAAGCTACAAAATGTGATTTTCCTAACTTCTTAGAAGTATCACGATCTCTATTCTCCTAAAAATGAATAAAATTACAAAAACTTTGTGAATATTAAGGCTTTCTATAATATATAGGTAATTTCACAAATATTTTGTAAAAATCAAATTACCAAATACAAATAAATAAATATATAAATTTTACATAAAACTTGTGGTATTAGAAAAAATAAATATTTTTATTTTTAAGTTTCGTCCAAAAATATGTGCTAATGCAAGTTCGTTTTAATTTTTGGTATAATTAGTTTATTAGGCAGCCTGTAGTGGTTTATGAGTATAAATTAAATTAATGTAATTTTATCTGCATTTTAAAGAACTAAAATTAAAAATACCTATATTATTATAATCCTATGTAATTGTGTAATCCTTTCTGTGTGCAACAACTAATTGCGTGATCTCGAACTCATACCTACTCAAGCCTACCCCTTTTTTTAGTCAGGTGACTTTGAATTTAACTCTCTCGTATATGATCACATGCCTGAAGTAAATCGATTATTACCCCAACAGCATTCGGTTTTTGAACAGTTATTTGGTCGTTCCATCTAACCAAAAGTTTTAAAACAGTCCTTGTACAGCATTGCGCACGCTTTGGGATTGTTCGGACGGTTTTATGATGGTCAAACGGCCAGATGGAACAGACCCAATATAGTTTGAGATTTGAGAGGGGGAATCTTCCCTTTTTCCCCTCCCGTAGATCCGCGCCTGGCTAACTAGAACTATGTATTGAAAATTGTATGCTTTGATGATTATACTGTTATTATATTAATTATCTTATTACTTAATATCGGCATTTTTTAATATCTCGATCAAGAAAATCATATCTTGACCGTGGCAGTCAATGCTCTCGAACAGGAAAAGTGGTAATGTCGACCGAAGCGACGACGCCTACCCGAAGAAAAGTGGTTCACTTCCGCAATATCATTAATAGGAATTTTGTTTTGAATATATATATTACTACTTTCCACTTGGACAGTTGCTAGACTTATAAGTATCTTAGTGTTTCTTAGTCTAAGATAATTAGGGTAACCATACGGCGGTTAAAGCCGGACAAGTCCGGCTTTTTGGACAAAATGAAAATTTCTGAGATTAGGTGCCATTTGAATAGTGCCTATAGGCAGAGAACATATTATGTTCTCTGACAATGCCTATCACAACCGTTGAATGTGAACGCTCCTTTTCAACATTAAGGGCCGGTTTATCAATAGAGGGTTAGCCCCCCAACAAACAATTAAAGTTGTAACGACGAAACCCCAACTAGAAAGAATTTCTTAAAAGTAACCGCAACGTACTCCCGCTACGTCTCAGTATACCATACAGCGACGTTATAATTCCCTAAGTGGGGAACCAAGTTATAACTACTTGGCCAAGTGTTTAAAGTCACTGTAGTAACAACTACACTACTACGTCGTAGCCAGGTATCTACTACGTCGTAGAGGCTGTTTTTTGTCCGTAATGGCATAAAAGTTGCGATGTAGTTGCAAATAATATAATCGTTTCTTTTTGGTAGAATTGTTACACAATATGGTGGACACAACAGTAAACAGACTCGCTTAGTTTTTTTGTTTGGTTATGGTTATAATATGAACTATGTTATCCAAAAGTGTGAGAATTTACGAGCAGAGGATCAAAATTCGAGTGCGACGCAAAGTTTTTTGTATAACATGCATTATATATATTGCAAAAAACCGGTGCGCCCGTAAAATTGAGCCGTTTTCTGGTAGCTGATGGAATTTTTGTGTTGTGATTTTGGAGGTTATGTTTTCATAATCGACAGTTAACTCCAACAAATGGTGCTTAAGAAGAGCATTTTTGGTAAGCTTCAACTAATTTGTTTATAAAATAATATGGCTCTTTAATATGAGCTCATAAAACGACAACAAAAATATTAAATTTTCTTTCTTACATAAAAACATGGCGTCCCAAACTATATTCCTTGATAGTCGAAAAGGTTACTTGAAAGTAGTTGCGGCTTTAAAGTTCATCCAAAAAGTTATTTTGTCTACATTGTTACATCAGATGTTACTATGATGACACAAACTTTTGTGGTAAAAATTAAAGTTATAATGTAGTTGTCGGATACACTTGTTTGGGACTTCAATGAAGCTTAACTTTCTAGTGGTAATTAAGTAGGATATAAAAGTCAGGGCGACTACGAAATAACGACTAAAAAGAAAGTAAAACTTTAGCAACGTCCTATTGTGGTAGAGAAGACTATCAGAATCGACTATCAAGAAACAATCCTAAGAAGTAGTTTAGAGGGTCGTTTTTACGAAACATTTACTATTTCCTGATACTAAATAGTAGTTAGAACTAAAAAGTAACAAATTTTGGTTGGGATCACCACATTTCTACTATAAGAAAGTAGCAAAGCCTTTAGAACATGTAGCCGCTACTATAAATGTTAGTTGGGCCAGACCTGTGGGTTAAAAAAAGAGATGATAAGATATTTACCATATGCCAAAAAAAGACGCTTATCAAAGATAACCCACGGGTCAGGGCTAACCCTCTATTGATAAACTGACCCTAAGGGCCGGTTTATCAATGGCGTGTGAGCTAGCCCTGGGCCAACTCTGACCTTGGGGTAACCCTCTAGTTAAAGAGAAAAGTGTTTATCCACGCGATTTTAACCCAGAGCTCCGAAACTCGCAGGTTGGCAATGCTGGTAACAATCGACCATCTAACTTTTCCCTTCTTATTTAATAGTCTGTGGAATTTTTGACATTTTGTGGTTATAATCATATGTTTTTTTGTATTGTTGGTTTCGGGTGTTTTGTTAAAAAATATTATTTGGAAAAAACTTATTCAGTTTCTTCAGTTATTGTACTCTAGCCAGTAAGTATCTACTATATGTATGATGAAAATAATTTAGCTACATTAAAATTAGCATGTAGTTCCAACTTTGTAAATTATTTCTGTTGTACTTAACTACTAACTATAGTCTAAAATAAAAACGCATCTATAGGTACCTATCTACCTATTAAAGCTAGATAATTTAAGAGATAAAATAAGTTAAATGCAAATGGATTAATGTCTTTCATAATTCTGCATTTTTTAAGTTTATTTTTAAACTAATACACCTATTTTATTTTTGTTACAGGTCATGTCTTTACAAGGAAACCAAACAAACTTCTACATTTTAATAAAGAAATATCAATAAGGCACATCAACAAGAAATAATGGTACTAGTTTCTGACACATCAACATGTTATCCCGGAATGACTGACACGCCCCTGTGCAGAGCAAACAGAGGCTTCCTGGGTGACCAAAAAGTGTTTAAAAACCTTGATATTGATATATTATTTATTCTGTAGCATATTTTTTGAAATTTAAAAGTGCTCTAGCATGTTGCAATAATTTAAGTATTTTATTTTGATGTTACGTACTATATATATAAACTTAATTGTTGATTATTTCTGATTCTTAAAATGCTGTTGTATAACAAAAGAACTTAATAGTCATTTTTCAGGGGCTGCCAAATAAAAATTTAAAAAACTCAGTGTGTAAAATATACATTCACTTTTTATTTTGCATTTTTAAATATATATTAAAAGTTTTAAAATTATATACATAAATTAGTAATTATAATAAAACTGGTACACATATTGAGGAAGACATATGTGAGTGGGCCTTGCAGCCCTTCCGCTGCGACCGCCAGTGGGTCTATATTGTGACTCGGTACCTACACATATTAGGTATAGCTCTAGTTGGCAGGTGGGATATTTATTGGGTGCTTTTCTATTAAACATGACCTTGCTCATAGAAAAAAGAATATTTATTTTTGGCTTGCTTGGTAGACTGCTCCCATGGCAAAAATCTCCATGTCTGTGGAGAATTCCGTCATCTCAGCCTCACACCATAAAAAGTATCACCGCTGGTGTTTTAAAATTTTCGGAGCATCCTATTTAACACTAAAATTGAAGTACACAAGTTGAATGTTATGCTTTTGAGAAAAATCAACCAAAAAAAAAAACAAAACACTTCAAAATAATTGGAAATTTTGACGTTAACCCAGAGCTAAATACGCTACTCTGCCGTTCGAGCGCGGGTCAAGTTAGCCTAGGGTTAACCCTCGAGTTTGCATTTAACCTTGGATGGATAAACACTTTTGACAACTTTAACCCAGGGCTATCTCTAACTCGAGGGGTAACCCTCCATTGATAAACCGGTCCTATAAAGCGTATTAAAACATTACAATGTGTAGATTGAACGCCTTAGCTATGTGCATGCCTAGGAAACTCAATGCAATTTGACAGGTCGTTAGGTTAAAGTTCTCACTAAGCTCACAAGAGGCACTGCGGTCGCGCGTTTGTTCCCTATTCTATTTTTTTTTGAGAATTATCTGTGGTTTGGATTTTCCGTCCCCCTTTTTTTCAGGTAGAAAAACCTCTTCCACCGCATTTTATTTCGGGTTCATTTAAAATCTATCTTTTTGGCTTATGTAGGTAATCTTTGCTGCTGTGACGCATAAAATAAAATTTTGTTAAATTTGTAACTTTTGCAATTTAAATATAAAAGAATAAGAATTTCTAGTTGCTTTTCTGGGTGAAGTGTCTAAAGTTCAGACGAGTATAAAATGCATAGTTTTTCGAGAAATTTTAAGGTAAGTTTTCTTATTTTCTCATTTGAGGTTAGATTGGCATTTGATAAAATTTGTATTGGTAGTGTCTTTTTAACTTCTTATCGCTTACTTTACGGAACTCTGAATACAGGTTTCCAATGCCTGATAGGTGCCTCATTTGGCAATGAACTAAGCACAAATTTAGTGTTAATTTTATGTCTATCCCTTTTGTTTGATATTAAGTAAAAGGGGGGGGGGGGGTTAATTGATGGGTAAACGAGGAATTACCCAGCAGCGTAATGTACTTTGAGTAAATTTATTCCTTAATTTGAAATCTTACCATAATCTAGTACCTATGATTAATGTGGTTATAAGTTGATTTTTTTATTGTTTTCAGCTTTTCGATGATATGTGTGACCACTTATAAGCTATATATATACTGCTTTGAAACATACCCTACACAACTTACAACCAAGGCGAGGAGGTACTTTTAAATCATGTCAGATTTTCGTCGAGCTGTTAAAAAGTAGACACTTAAGAATGATTCTCTTCACGAACAACTGTTTCATTATTTATTCACTCATCACTCACCAGAAATGTTAAAAGCAAATTTAAATATACTAGACAGTGTTTGGTTTTGCATTATATTTTATTTTACCAATCAATTAGACTATGTATTATTTCATCAATAGTTAGTCGTTAATTTGTAGCTTTTTTTATAATCATAAAAACTCATTTAAAAAATGTTTTATTTATTGCATTTTATATATCATTTTCAATCTGTTTATATCTTATAAAGACATTGTATGTCTTTATAAAATATTGACTGATTAAAAATTTCAAAAAAAACTTTAAAATTAAAGAAAATTTATTATAAAAGGCGATTTAAATTTCCCGCCTCGCCTTTTAGTTCGTCACTAAGCTCTGCAGTGGGCGCCACAGAGCTAACGACCTGTCAAACAGCCTGAGTTGCCTATCTAATAAAAACTCACTGAACCGCGCCGCAAATCCTTTATCTATGGCTATGTGTTCAATTGAAAGAAAATTGGTGACTACCTTAGAGTAATAATTATTACTCTGAGGTGACTACGGACAATTTTAATGAACTTGACGTTGCGCACTTGGGCAAAGAAAGGCGAATGGACTTTATCTATAAACAAATAAACTACAAACTACACCAAGTAGCTGCTTGTTTTGTAAAATGCTAAAATAAAATTGTTTAGGTAAGTTTTTTTTATCTCCTTTTTCATACAATATAAATTTCTGCCCCCCCCCCCTGAATGAACCGAACCGAACCCCCCCTGCCCCCCCCCCCTCAATGTATAACATCACCAGTTGCCACTGCTTTTGTTGGTAGCTATAGTTTAAATAACGTGGGTACTATGTACGCCCCTGATACCTTCCTACCTTTTTAATTTTAACTATAGTAGATACCTACTTATCCAAAATTTAAATGATTATAATTTTTTCAAGTTTATGTCTTCCTTATTGGACAAAATGCCGTTCTTTAAATACTTCGGTAATTAAAATATACTGCCCAAATCTCCATAGAAATATCGGAAAATTACCGAAATAAATAACGCACTTATGGGCCTTAACTCGCCTCGAGATCACTGAAATCTTTGGAATATTTTTTAAACATTTCAGTAATAATTTCATTTTAAAGCTTCTTTCAGTTTAGGTTTATAGACTTCTTACCATTTTATTTTTAAAGGTTTATTTAAATAAATCGACTATGTGGATCTGTATCTGGTATAGTTTTTGCAAAGTCATTTGAAAACTCCTAATACGATTTCATGAAATTTGGCTTCATTGTGCCCTTCAAAAGTTATCCAAACTCATATAAAATCTTCCTGGTATAATTTCAACCCTACCGACAGAGAAGAGGCGCACCTCTTTGCGGTCCGACGACAAAGTATTTGTTTTCCGACCGACCGAGCCCAGGTGGATGGACGGCACCTGATTGGCAGATTTTTTGAGATGCGCTTTTAATTGCTTTCGAGTTTGCTTTGCAGTATGCAGAGTTACAAAATAAATCAGTGTCGTTTCTGTAGGTGTAGGAATAGAAAGTTTTATTATCTATTTTTATTTCTTTAGTTTACGCCATAATTAAATGAAATAATTTTCATGAGTATATCTACCGCCGCCCATGTCACTTTCTATAAAGGATATGCCGATGGTGGGTGTGCTTTCGGGCTGTTCGGCCGTCGTCGTTGGAAATTCGTTCTCGACGTTTCGCCATCTCGAGTGGATGGCATCTTCAGGAGATGTTGACTGTTTGTCGGCTTCTCGAAGACTGGTGGTTAGTCTGTCGCGGGCGCAGGTTATATACGCTATGGTGGGCGGGGCGTATATCAGAGCTGGCTGGTGATTGGTCACATTCCCTTGATTCAGTTTTGTTATTGTAAGCGAGCCGTTTAGTGTTTTTAAGAACCGGTACCCATGTTCTGTTAATTTTAAGAGTTTCTTTAGATCTGTTGAAGTTCTGCTGGTGTTTATGAATTTCGATTGCTTCTCTATAGAGTCTTGGATAGTATGAAGAGGAGGCGCAGAGAACTTGTGTGTCTTCGAATTTTATTCGGTGGTCTTCATTGTTTAGTGTGTGGTCTGCAACTGAGGATTTTTCCGTATGTCCGAGTCGACAGTTGGCTTTGTGTTCTTTGATTCTTGTGTTTACGGACCGTTTGGTTGTTCCGATGTAGACACTTTCACAGGTACAGGGAATGCGGTATACCCCCGAAGAACTTAGTGGGTTCCTTATATCCTTCGCAGATCTGAGGTGGTTCTCGATCTTTTTATGTTGTGTTTTCCCAGAATACGTCCGATCCTATCTGTCACTCTAGGGATGTAGGGCAGAAAGGCTCTTGAAGTAACTTCGCGGCTGCTCAGTCCACCGCTACTGTTACTTCTAGTGCTCGGCTTTGTTCGTATACATTTATCTATGTCGCTTTGAGTGTATCCATTTGCTACGAGGGCGTTTTTAAGATGGTTTAATTCTTTGTCTAGATGTTCTGGTTCGCAGATTCTTTTCGCCCTCTCTACCAATGTTCTTATTACCCCTTTTCGTTGGCACGGGTGGTGGTTAGATGTGTTGTTTAGGTAGCGGTCTGTGTGAGTATGTTTTCTGTATACGGTATGTCCTAGTCGTCCCTCTTTCCTCGTTACTAGTACGTCAAGGAATGCTAATTCTCTGTTGTTCTCTGTTTCCATTGTAAATTGTATACGGGGGTGTATGCTGTTAATGTGGTTGAGAAATTCATTAAGGCTGTCTCTACCATAAGGCCAAACGACAAAAGTGTCATCTACATATCGAAAGTCTGGTTTCTGACCCAGCAAGCGCAAAATAAAAAAGTAAATGGTGCTAAAAATTTTCGAGAAAAATTTTACCAAAATGCAAATAAAATTTTAGTTTTTTAAAGTGACTGAATAGTTCGTTCCTGATAAATTGTGCTCAGTTTTTATGGGGGACAACTAATTTTAAGCTTGGCGCTCTAACCCCTCTACCCAGGTAGCAAGGTCACGTTTTTTAAACGTCAAAAACAGACGTGTAAATGACCTTTAAATGACGTTCAAAAGACACACCCAAAATGACGTCATTTTTAGACGTTTTAAAGACGTCAGCAATATGACGTATTTGGGACCAAATCAAAACATTAGATACACACACATAGACACAAACCTATTTATGACATTTTTTAACTCGTCTGAATATATGAAATATTCCCTGCAGTTGAGAACACTGAAGGAAACTTAGACACAGAAGGTGACTCTTCTGTGACTTAGACCTGGAAGTACTGGAACAGGTACAGCGGTGTTCATCTGTGAGGTACAGATCAAAATAGACCTATACCTAGACTTACACATCTCCACCTTGAAGCGAAAGAAGCCTCGAAGTCTTGATTTAATATTTAATTTATTTTACATATGTACCCGCACATTCCGTATAAATCCGGTCAAGTACTGACTGGGGCACCATCTATGTAGGTATGAGTGTGTGTCCCTTGGACAAAGTGTGTAGTGTGGGTAGTGACCAATATATGACGTTTTTCAGACGTCAAAAACTACACTACGAAAAGACGTCAAGTAACTAACGCCTTAAAGACAACATTTTTTGGTAGATGACCTGCTGGTCATCCCAATGACCACTTTTCGACGAAAAAAAGACGTCATTTGATGACCCCTTGCTACCTGGGTAGATTCCCCCCACCTAAATGCGCCCCTTGATGGTAACAAACATAAGGTCTCTGGGATCGCCAAAAAGCCTGGTTTCCTGATGACAAAAACATGTCAACTGGTGTTTTTTTACTGGCTTTCTTTTTGATAAAAAATATTTGGTCATACCCCCGAAAAGCAGGCTAGCTAGGAAGGTATCAGATCCGTCATGTATCCATTTTTGTTTACTTGTCCACTGGCAAGTTGATGATTTTTCTTTATCTAGGAGAAACATCCGCCACGGCACTACCCTCAGCGGCGTAGCGTGCCTGGAGGGGGGGGGGGGCGACAGCTAAACAGGGCGCACATCAAAAATCTTGCGAACAAAAAAAAAATCACGTCTTTAGTTTCCTTTGCCGCCCTCTCAATTTCCCGTGGCCGGCCCTGCTACTTAATAAAGCTTAGGGCGCTTTGGGCACCCATGGGGCGCCAGTACCCTCGGGGCGAAGGGGCGACAAACCCCCCGCCCCCGCCCCTATGAATTGCAGTATTGTGGGACCATAGAGATACGAATAAACGACACCTTGAATTAAGATTCGGAAAAACGTCATTTAGCAAAATTTAGGGTAGGGAATCCCATAAGACCAAAATGACCAAACTTTGAAAATTCATATTTCAAAAACTATACAGTTTATCAACAAAAGCACCGAGTTGCATTATTGTGGGACTATAGAGATACGAAAAAACGACACCCTGAGTTAAGATTCGGAAAAACGTCATTTAGCGAAATTTAGGGTAGGGAATTCCCAGCGGCGTAGCGTGGGGGGGGGCGCGGGGGGTTCGTCGCTTCCCCCCGCCCCGAGGGTAGTGGCGCCCCATAGGTGGCCGAAGCGCCCTCAGCTTTATTAGGTCGGACCGGTAACGGCCAATTGAGTGTTTTTTTTTTTTTGGTCGCAAGATTCGTGAGAGGCGCCTTTGTGACTTATCGGCCGCCCCCTCACACATGATGACCTTTTTTTTTTTTTTTGTTTTTGGGTCGCAAGATTTGTGAGAGGCGCCCTTTTGACCACCTTTTTGTTTCATCAGTTTTCAGAGGCGCCCTTTTTAGCTGTCGCCCCCCCCCCGCCCTTTCGGGCACGCTACGCCGCTGGGAATCCCATAAGACCAAATGACCAAACTTTGAAAATTCAGATTTCAAAAACTATACAGTTTATCAACAAAAGCACCGAGTTGCATTATTGTGAGACCATAGAGATACGAAATAACCATATTGAACCGACAGCTAAACAGGGCGCCCAACAAAAATCTTGCAATTGAAAAAAAAAACAAAAAAAAGGTCATTATGTCTTTAGTTTCCTTTGCCGCCCTCTCAATTTGCCGTCGCCGGCCCTGCTTTTTAATAAAGCTTAGGGCGCTTCGGGCACCCATGGAGCGCCAGTCCCTCGGGGCGGGGGGGGCGACAAAACCCCCACGCTACGCCACTGACTCCCCGCCATAGATAGCTAGCTGCTTTTTAAAATATGAATGTTAAATTTGTTAACGATCTAAAAAATGCGTGGTTACTAAAGCTCACTGATAGTTTGTGAACGCACCCTCTTTTGATTTTGGGCCAAATTTATTAAGCACATAAGACAAAATGACAAGACGCTAGCGCTACCAAGTCCACTTTCAATCCTTGGCTTCGCAAGCGCAGATCTACCAATATTATTTACCTCATGTCTTAGAATAGATGCATACAGGGTGATTTTCACTTGAATGATTCTAACCACATGAAAATAGATAGTTTCAAAAACCTAACCTAACAAAACCTAATCAAATCTAACCGAACCGAAGGAAACTGAACCAATAATTTTTTTCAAAAAAAAAACTTTCCTGACTTCCTGCCCGGGATCCTAGAGGATGTGAATCCGAACCGAACCAAACAGAACCTAACTAAACTGAACCAAACCTAACCTAACCAAACTAAACTACAACACGTACTGCTAATTAGGTTTAGTTGGGTAGGGTTAGGTTTGGATAGGTTCGGTTCGGTACGGTCCGGTTCGGATTCACATCCTCTAGCATCCCAGGTAGGAAGTCAGGAAAGTTTTTTTTTTGAAAAAAAATATTGGTTTAGTTTGCTTTGGTTCGGTTCGGTTAGATCTGATTAGGTTTCGTTAGGTTAGGTTTTTGGAACATTCTATTTTCATGTGGTTAGAATCATTCAAGTGAAAATCACCCTGTACATCGATTCTAATATATGAGGTAAATAATATTGGTAGATCTACGCATGCGAAGCCAGGGATTGGAAGTGGACTTGGTAGCGCTAGCGTCTTGTAAACAAAATGCATTTCCGAGGTAGGTCAAAGGCAAATGTGATCCGTGGGTCAAATGTTTTGTTATTGACGTTTGTTTGTTTACGTTTTTTCGAAAATAAAACGGTTTTTTCCTGTTGGTTTTTTGGTGGTTTTTTGCCTGGTTTTTTGTGTTAAATTTTTTGCTTTTTGTTAAAAATTATTTTTGCGGTTCTATTTTTGCTTGGTTAAACTCTGCCACTTTTATCTTTCTATATATATACACTCATTCGAAAATTTTAGATTGTAATTATCTTTTTATTTGTGTGCAGTGTAGTCTTTTGACTTGTTAATGCTACAAACAATATAATTTTAAGGTAGGTACATAGTTTTTTGTCTTTCTATTATTGGTATACCCTATTATTATCTAATAAAAAAGGTACAATAATTTTAATTTGGGACTTCTCACAGAACTTTGGATTTAAGATAATTTATAGATATTTTGTATTAATAAGACTATTTAGCTAGGTACCTATTAACTCTTCTAGTTGTTCTCTAAAAACAAATACTATATTAGGATAATATTGTTAGTATTTCAGAAAAATTTAAGAATTCTTAAAGATAGGAGTTAACCTTTAAGGTCAGTTCAGCCTCATAAATTACATTACATAGATTAAATTACATTAACTTACCCAAAGCCCAATTAGACTACCATACAAGATTTTTTTGTGAAAAAAGTGTTATTTTTTTACTTAGGAAGGTTCCTAAAGGCATAAAATAACATGTTTACAGAAAATACAAGTGAATAACTACAGAAAAACTGTTAAAGTTAATTTAATTTAGTCTAATGTTATTTAAGAGGCTGTATATATTCGAAAGTGGTGGCAGGCCCTACTGGACCTCCATGCACTGCGACCACAAATGCATACTGAATTTGACTAAAGTGGCATATTTTTTTTTCCACCCAGTACATGAAAAAACTCTGCAGATTACAATAAATGATTTAGGCTTAACACTTTGGCTCAAAGATATACCACTAAGGCCTTTGCATTATTAGCCATATTTGAATTTGAGAGGCTGAACTGACCTGTAGCATCGAAAAAATTATTCCTTTAATGCCTTTAGTTAGAAAAATTGTAACTTTTTCTAATAAAACAACTTGTGTTATGTTCATGTTTTAAATGTTGTTAACAATAAATTGTAAAAATTATATTATTATATTATATTTTCTAAATAAGTGCTGAATCCTTGTTCATCCTTAAACCAACAAATTTTTTTCAGAGAGTTCTACATTATATTTAATAATGACAGATAATCCTTGTTTGCATGATGTAATAACAATTTTCTGCAAAGTGCAAGAGACCCAAGCTAACCACCCCAAAAATGCAGTGTTGCTGAAAAGGTTATATGAAAAGGTATGTTAAAGAATTGTCAGTTGCGTTAAAAGAACAATCAACTAAAAAAGTTCTTCTTGAAAATTATTGAGACCCTTTATAGTTCCCATTTTTAGGTATTTATTTGCAATAAAAAGTCACAGATTTTAATAAATTAGGTTTTTGACTAATTAGGTAGCAAATTTGGTCATTTTTATAGAAGATTTTGTATTAAAACAGTATTTTTTAATTTACAAACTTTTAAACACCTTAATCAAGTATAAAAAATATTTATTTAAGAAATTTTTTAAAACTAAAAGCAAAATTTTATAGGTAACAAAATAAAAGAATTACCTATTTGTTAAATAATGTATATTCATAAGTAACAACAATAATTTGTTAGACTTTTTTTTTTAGTTAATTTGTTAATAGTCTGTAATATTTCACTCCTTTGTTCAGTGCACACAGGATTTACTTCCTTGCACCAGCACAAAAGAAAGAATTCATACTAGTTATATGACGTTTGCTATGTATTTTGTCTTTACAAAGTGCTGAAAATAAATAAATTATAAACCTCTAAGCTAATAGAGTTTTTACATTTATGCAAATGAATTATGAAGTTCAGAAATTCCTCATATTTAATTTTTATTGATACTTGTTGTACTCTTTAAGTATTTTATTTTATTCCAAAGAAGATGTCTTTACTACTTGATATTTTCTTTGTAACATGAAAGTTTATTTTGACAAGCTTTATTTTGAATACAAACTAAGTCATTTCATATCAACCAGAGGTTTGGCAAACCATCTAACCGATTTTAAAAAAGAGGATGAAAAAATCCAAAATACAAAAAAAAAATACTTTTTTAATTAAATGTTAAAAATAAAAAACCTGCCAATTTGGCTCAGACATGTACTAACAAACATTAAGATATCTCGAGAACTACTTACACCAGGATAGTTATATAGGACTTGTTTGAAAGGTCTTTGAACTACCCTCTGATTGATATATTATAAAAAACAAAATTTAAGTTTTTGAAAAACATATTTGTTATAATTTTTTTAAATACATTTTTTTTTATTAATGTTTTAGCAAGATCCTCACCAAATTTCAGGATGTAGAAATGATGGGTTTATGTTGAAAAAAAATATTAACAATAAAAATACATGAAAAAATAGTAGACAAAATATAATTTTTTTAATAAGATACAGATAACAAACAATTTAAGAAAAAATAACTGTGTTAAGTTTACCAGTGATACCTATTTCTTTAAGAAAAAAAATAAAATAGTAAAAAAATACCAAAATATTTATTTTTTCTTGCATTTTTTTATTGCTAACATTTTTTTCAACATAAACTTACATGTCCCCATCTTAAGGTTTGGTGAGAATCTTACAAAAACCTTAAGGAACAAAATTCAAAAATACTTTTTAAAAATGTAAAAAAACATTTTTTTCTTGAAAAATTTAAGTTTTGTTTTTTATAAAAAATCGATCAATACCTCATTCTATCAGAAAAATTTTAAATTTGGGATTTTTTATCCTCTTTATGGGTAGAATAAATGTACCCAAAAATGATCAAAATAGATGAGATCCCAAACCTCCATTTTTTTTTTGTTGAGTTTATATGAAATGACTCGTTTGAGTTTATTTTGATGAGCTATATTTTGAACACAAAATTTATATAGAAAAAAAATTAAAAGGTAAATAAAAGAACAACCAACTAAGTATCATGTACAGGGTGTCTCATTATATTTTTTCCCACCCTTTTAGACCATTAATAATTGATATAGGAATATACAAGAAATTTTGTTTGAATTCGCGAAATTTTTACTTTTAAATTGCATCTTGACTTTATTGCTGATGCTTACCATATTTGACAGGCGCTCAGATTTATAGTTTTTGTAAATTGGATGCTCCTTATATTATTTAATTAGTAGATTAGACTTGGAACATATTTTCCAAAAATACCCGATATGCTGTAGTCTAGTTTCTGAGATATTAGCAATTATAACAGTACCGCTCTTGTGTTAATTTTAGTATCCTTATTCCAAATTATGTTAGTCCCCATGTATCAACAGTGACAATGACACAACTTTGTTACCACTTTATGTATGCTCGCAGATAGAAAAACGATAACTGCAGTGGACTGTATATATTTTATTAAATGAAAGCGCGAACAAACATAAATTAATTGATACGAAATCACGAAATAATTAAGGTCCATAGGTTAATTACTGTTAAAACACAACGGAAATCAGAAACAAAGCACTCACCAGTTTGCAGCCAATTTCTCCACGTTTCAGGGGCCCCTTTCTGGATCTAATTATGGCACCACGTAGCTGAAGGGCTGAAGTTTCTAGTTCTATGCTTCAGTACACCAAAATCGAGCACTTTCAAGTGTAGAAATTTGTAATAGTTGGAGCAAGTGAAATTAACACGCCATTTTCTCGAGGCGGTAGAAAAGGATCTCGCTGATTCTTGGTGCGCATGTCAAAATGCGCGAAAAATGTACTCTGTCCGTCATCCAATTGTGTGGTTTTAAAAAGTAAAAACAACCGCGAAATTTAGCGGGAGCTAACATAACTGCCCTCCAAAATACACAATTTTAGAATATCAACCGGACAGATATAGATATAAGAAAAATGATCGACCGATAAATATAAATGAATGAAAAACAGAAAAGTAGCGTAAGTTTATTTAGAGATAACGAAAACCCGAAAAAGGCAAAACAAACAAACAAAATTAAAAAAAAATAATAAAGAATTTCCTATTGTAATAATTGACTTCAATAGGTAGAAAAAAATTAAAATTACTTTTAATTCGGCAAGAGGCACAGTTTTACAACTGGCCGCTTGTAAACACCGGTAGCCGTTCGTACCGTCGCTACACGCACTTGACCCCGTCTCCGCCGGGATGCAATTCGAGAACCCGACCGACTGGCCATTTCAAAGTTGATTGGATGTGATCACTCGTTATGATAACCAAATCATTTAATTTGATATTTGGGGACGAATCAGCCCACTTGTGTCGCTGTTGTAGCGTATGCAAATACTCTACAGAATACCATTTCCAAAAATCATTATGTAGTTTTTGGATTAGTTGCCATCTCGAGAGCCGATTTAGGGGAACCTCGGACAAATCTGACTCCGGAATTTCTGAATTAAGGGGTTCAAGGGTCAAAAAATGCCCAGGGGTAAGAGGTTGAAGATCGTGTGGGTCTGAAGAGGCAGGAGATAAAGGGCGACTATTAAGTACAGCTTCTATGGGACATGTAAGGGTGGACATTTCCATGATTGACAACTTCTGGTCGCCGACAACTCGAACAAAGTGAGTTTTAAAACTTTTGAGGCCAGCTTCTGCCAGGCCATTGAATTGTGGACTGAGAGGGGGTCCCAGATGCCAACGAATAGAAAGTCTGGTGGACGCACTTCTTGCGTAATCAAGTAATTGGTTACGAAACCCTATAATGAACCGGTTGTCATTTTAAGCGTCATTTACAAAAAAATAGTTGCCATTGTCACTGTTTATACATGGGGACTAACATAGTTTGAAATAAGGACACTGAAATTAACACAAAAGTGGTAATGTTATTTTTTTATCATTTAAACATTTATCGCCAATATTTCAGAAACTATTTATCAAAACTGCGACATATGGGGTATTTTTGAAAAGTATATTCCAAGCCTAATCTATTAATTAAATAATATAAGGAGCATCCAATTTACAAAAACTATAAATTTGAGTGCTTGTCAAATACGGTAAGCATCAGAAATAAAGTCAAGATGCAATTTAAAAGTTAAAATTTTGCGAATTCGAACACAATTTCTTTTATATTCCTACATCAATTATTAATAGTCTAAAAGGGTGGGAAAAAATGTAATGAGACACCCTGTACATGGCTGACTACGAATCTCTAAGGGCGAAAGATAAAGATGAATTTTCTCCATTGAGTTGTATAACGCCCTGAAAGGGCGTTAGAGACGGAAAGACAAGGCATTTTTTATTGACCCTATCCAATTTGGTTCCTATGGGTGGGTATTTCTTTTACAATAAAAACAGAGATAGACATTATTGAACATGTGAAACGGACAAAGATAGGGTGATTTTGCATGCTAATAATACCCTAGATAATATATGGGTACTTTTATCTCTTTCACACTCACGGCATAAGTGCGACAGAAAAGCAGCTGGCTACCTTTAATCCACCTGCCGTATTTTGAGTGATTCTACCTGCTAGTCGGTTTATACAGGGAAAACCAACTTTTGCGAACGGCAAAGCCGAACTGTAGCCCAATTTACCGAACGGCAAGTTATAAATCGGCAGTTAAGGTTAAACTAAAATATTTTTTAATTTTAGCATGAATTTAAAGCATTTGTCTACAGTCTAAAAAAAGCAATTTATGACGGTGTCCTAAATACTGATCACTTGAAACCGTCACATCAGTATGTGAATCGCATTGTGTCATTTTTTGGAACATTTTGTAAACTATTCAATAGAAGCAATCAAACAAACAAAGAAAATAAAAAACCAATCAATGTAGAAGCTAAAGATAGTGATATAAATGATGCAACTGAAAATGATGAATCACAAGAGGAGGATGAAGAAGTTGAAGATCCTGTTTTAACTAATGTTGCAGTATTTTTATTAGAAGTAGGTTGTTCTTACTTATAGTGGCACCCACACTACTACTATACTACTACTGTGGTCGCTTCACTCATAAGGTTTTAGGTCCTTCAAGTTTTTTTTAAATCCTACTAACCTATTTTTGAAAAAAAAAAGAATTATGTGATTTTTAGCTCACACTACTACTATACTATAGTAGTGTAAGCTATGGTGATCCTAATTTTTTCGAGAAAAAAATGTTGCTCCGTTTTCACAAATTTTTATATATCTTTGCATTTCGGATAATTTTGAAACTTTTTTGTTGCGCCGTCTGTCTGTCTGTCTGTCTGTCTGTAACGACCAACGCGCATAACTCAAAAATCGCCTGCCCGATTTAAATGAAATTTGGTACCTAGGCTGGGTTTTGGGTCGAGATGGTCCCATTTAAAAATGAACAAAATCCACCAAACAAAAGCCACATAAAAGGGTGGGGGAAGATTTCAAAAATTAGAGTTTATGTTAAAATATGGCCTGTGTGATATCAAACGAAAGGTAATTGAGTCTGGAGTTAAACAAAATACATTTCAGTTTATTTAACAAAAAAGGGTGAGAGTAAATTTTAAAAATTAGAGTTTCAGTCAAAACAAGGCTTGTGTGGTATCAAACGAAAGGTAATTGTTATTGGGTATTGTAGTTTTTTAGTAATATTAGCTCACACGTACACTATAACTATAGTACCCAGTGTGAGCTTAAGTGCCCATAAATTGGTAGAGTATTTTCTTTGACTATCATCAATTTTGATACACACAATACTCTAAAATTTGTAAATTTTTGAAAATTAAAACATTGGGTATTTTTTAGTAAATAGGAATAATTTTTACCCTTTTTATAAAACGGTATTTTTAATTTTTTTTGCATAAAGTATTCTTAACATGCTCGTATGTATCTACCATGTTTTTGAAATGGAAAAATGATAAGTTCATATTAAAAAACAAGCAAAAATAGTAAAAATATGATCATTTTCTTGATAAAATATTTAAAAAAGCAATTTATGGCACTGGAAAACTTCAAACTGTTATTTTTAGCTCACACATATACTATACTATAGTAGTGTGAGCTATGATGATCCTAATTTTTTCGAGAAAAAAAAAGTTGCTCCGATTTCAAAAATTTTTATATATCTTTGCGTTTCAGATGATTTTGAAACTTTTTTGTTGCGCCGTCTGTCTGTCTGTATGTCTGTCTGTCTGTCTGTCTGTATGTCTGTCTGTAACGACCAACGCGCATAACTCAAAAACCGCTTGGCCGATTTTAATGAAATTTGGTACTTAGGCTGGGTCTTCGGTCGAGATGGTCTCATTTAAAAATGAACAAAATCCACCGAACACAAACCAAATAAAAGGGTGGGGGTAAATTTAAAAAATTAGAGTTTATGTGAAAATATGGCGTGTGTGATATCAAACGAAAGGTAATTGAGTCTGCAGTTAAACAAAATACATTTTAATTTATTTAAAAAAAAGAGTGGGGGTATATTTTAAAAATTAGAGTTTAAGTGAAAATATGGCGTGTGTGATATCAAACGAAAGGTAATTGAGTCCGGAGTTTAACAAAATATATTTTAGTTTTTGTTTTAGCTCACACATAGACTATACTATAGTAGTGTGAGCTATGGTGATCCTAATTTTTTCGATAAAAAAAAAGTTGCTCCGATTTAAAAAATTTTTATATATCTTTGCGTTTCAGATGTCTGTATGCCTGTCTGTCTGTAACGACCAACGCGCATAACTCAAAAACCGCTTGCCCGATTTAAATGAAATTTGGTACCTAGGTTGGGTCTTGGGTCGAGATGGTCCCATTTAAAAATGAACAAAATCCACCGAACACAAGCCAAATAAAAGGGTAGGGGTAGATTTCCAAAATAAGAGTTTGTGTGAAAATATGGCGTGTGTGATATCAAACGAAAGGCAATTGAGTCTGGAGTTAAACAAAATAAATTTTACAAATTGTGAAAGGCTTTCGCGGCCATCGTCCAATGGTGGGTGTGCTTGCGGGCTGTTCGGCCGTCGTCGTTGGAAATTCGTTCTCGACGTTTCGCCATCTTGAGTGGATGGCATCTTCAGGAGATGTTGACTGTTCGAGAAGCCGACAAACAGTCAACATCTCCTGAAGATGCCATCCACTCGAGATGGCGAAACGTCGAGAACGAATTTCCAACGACGACGGCCGAACAGCCCGAAAGCACACCCACCAAAATAAATTTTAGTTTAAAAAAAGAGGTGGGGGCAGATTTCAAAAATTAGAGTTTAATATCAAACGAAAGGTAATTGAGTCTGGAGTTTAAAAAATATATTTTAGTTTTAAAAAAAGGGTGGGGGTAGATTTCAAAAATTAGAGTTTAAGTCAAAACATGGCTTGTGTGGTATCAAACGAACGGTAATTAAGTCTGGAGTTGAATATAATATATTTAAGTTTTTAGTTATATTAGCTCACACGTACTGTATAACTATTGTACCTAGTGTGAACTCAGGTGCCCATATATTGGCAGAGTATTATATTTTTAGGCTAGCCAGTGTAAACTTGATATGATGCGGTACAGATCCTGTCAGTTAATTAATGTAATGTTGGACAGTTTGACAGGCATGTATTTTAGTGGCGAACTGAGTGATAGCCTTAAAGAGTATATGCTGTTGAGATTACAGGTAGGGGCATGTTTTTATTAATATAAAAACCTAAAATATTGAAGAAAACTAAAATTTTAAATAAATAATTTGCAACTTGTCTTATTTAGATCTTGGACCCCCGTGAGGTTCTTTCGAGCTACCCACGGAAAAATATGAGAGAAACAAAAACTCCTTTTTACCCGATTAGCCACGTTGATTTTTTAAAAATTTAACTAAATTTGATAATGTGAGTAAAAAACTAGTTTTTTATGATTGTTTTATTTTTGTAGGACTCCAAAATGTTGATAAGGCTACACGCGATTTTGGCTCTCAATCGCATACAAGACATTGCAGACCCAGAGGATGAAATAGTACATGAATTTGTTCAGCTTATGAAACATGACACTTCAGCAAAGGTAACATACACACCATTCCGAAGCATATGCTGGAATTGTCATTAAAGTTTACAAAATTATTTTATTATTAGAGAATAAGGGATATTTTTTTGTGTCTTATCTCATTGACTCATTGATCTTTGGATTGACTGTTGCCATTCTAGTTTAGGACGCCCTCTTTTTCTGCGCCCTATTGGTTGCCATTCTAGGACCTGCTTTGGTAATCTTTCGTCGTTCATCCGTTGTACATGGCCGTACCATATCAGTTGTCTTTTAGTGATGTCATCCGTTATGCTCCCTTCGATTCCCATTCTTTCTTTTATGATCTCATTTCTTATGTGATCTGTTCTAGATATTCTCATTGATCTTCTTATTGCATCCGTTTCGACACTTTCCATTTTTGTTTTGTATTTTTCTGTTACGCGACAAGTCTCTATTCCATACAACAGCGTGCTTTTCACCATTGTTTCATATATGTTAAATTTTACATTCTTTTTTATCTCTCTGCCCCACAAAATACTGTTAAGACATCCAATAACCTTTTTTGCTTTTACTATTCTTTTTTCCAGTTCTTTACAGTCTGTTCCTGTCTTATCAAATGTGACACCCAAGTATACATACTCATTGCATGGAGATATTACTTGTCCATTGTCTAGTTCTAACTCACTGGATTCGTTTCCAATACATAAGTACTGTGTCTTGTCCACGTACACTGTTAATCCCCACTTTTGGTATTCTTCCATTAACTTTCTCATCATATACTCCATGTCCTCTTTATCATTAGCTACAATTACTTGGTCGTCAGCAAACTGTAGTGTGTATATGGTAAATCGGTCGTTAAGTTGTATTCCCATGCCGTGCACTTTCCGTTTCCAGTTTTTTAGAGCTACTGCGATATATATTTTAAAAAGAGTTGGAGAAATACAACATCCCTGTCTTAAGCCTTTTGTTACCAGGAATTCTTTTGAAAGTCGATTTCCAATTTTAATTTTAGATTTTGACCCTTTGTATAGTTCTTTTATCGCTTTTATGTATGTATGATTGATATTAGTCTGCTCTAGCACTGTCCATAGTTTTTCTACTGGAACGGTATCATATGCTTTTTGTAGGTCCACAAAGGTAACATGAGTCTCTATATTTCTGGCGCTCCTTTTCTCAATTACTTGTTTAAGACAAAAAACATTATCACTACAAGATCTGCCTGCACGAAACCCACTTTGCTCTTCTTCTTCTTGTTCATGAAAATCCTTCTCTATTAGATCTCTAAGAATCCTACCGTACAATCTACTGAGAGTACTAGTTACTGAAATTCCTCTGTAATTGTTGCAATCCAGCTTGTTTCCTTTTTTATGTATTGAGGATATGAATGCAATTTTCCAATCATCAGGTACTGGATGTCCGTTTATGTATTGATTGATAATATATGTGAGATTTTCGATTAGTTTCTCTGATCCATATTTGAGCATTTCAGCATATATTCCTCCAGGTCCGCTAGCTTTTCCGGATTTAAGCTTTTTAATACTATTTTTTATCATTTCTTTTTCGATTATTACTTCCTCTCCGTGTACTTCTATGTCTCTCCTCGGAGAGGCTGCCAAATATTCGGGTCTCGTTTCCTGCAGCAGTCCCTTGTAATGTTCTGTCCATTGTTCTGGTTTGATGATCTGGATGTTTACTTTTTCTTTTGTTGGGTTTTTTACTGTAGAAATGAATTTCCATACTTCAGAACTCTGCCTACCTCCTACTTGTGTATTGATATCGTGGCATTTGCGCTCGAACAGTTCATTTTTTTCTGTGCGTATCAAATTTCTCAGCTGTCTATTGGTTTCCCTGTAGATTTCTAGGTCTCTTTGTTCTTTAGTACTTAGCCATTTCAAGTATGTGCGTTTTTTCTCTTTGACCACCAGCAATAACTTTATTAAATGGAATAATTTGGGACCAAAGTATATCAAAACATAACAAAAAGCTTATATATAACACCATTGTAAAAAGTATTATTACATACGGCTCAGAAGTATGGCCAATTAAGGATAGAACAGAAAAAAGGCTTTCCGCTACGGAGATGGACTATCGGAGAAGAGCAGCAAGGAAATCAAAAAGAGAAAGAGTTACAAATCAAAGAATAAGAGAAATTATGACAGTGGGTTAACGTACTTTAGTGGGTGATATAAGAACAAAACAACTGGTGTGGTACGGACATGTACAAAGAATGAATGATGAAAGACTACCTAAACAAATACTACAATGGAAACCAACTGGCCGAAGAAAACAAGGACGACCAAGAAGAAGCTGAAGAGAAGAAATAGACAGTGAAATAAGAATAAGAGGCCTAGATGATGAATTATGGGCAAACAGAAACGAGTGGATATTGAGTATCGGAAGACGTAGAACGTTGTGAAACCGATAAATATATATTATAAGAAAATATCCTGCCTACACTTAGAAGAAACCAGAACCTTCTATGAAACACGAGAACCTTCCAGATAAGAAGCTTATTCTGCTGACTTGCGTTTCCCATGAAATAAACAACACGTGCATTCAAGCCGAATCAGCACTTTATTTCTCAGAACCTTTCAAGATAAGAAGACTATTCTGCTGACTTGCGTCTCTCATGGCATAAACAACACGTGCATTCCTGCCGAATTGCACTTTAGTTCTAAGAAGTTTAAATCTAGAATATTAAAGAATTATTCCATTGCTTAATCAGCATATTTTCTTTATATAAACTCAAATCATTGTAATGTTAAGTCATTCTCTTTAGAATCGTTCTTAAGTACACGTTCAATTATAACGTTTAAGTCCTATATTGTATTTAACAAGGGCGCACCCAGGGGGGGGGCCCCGGGCCCCCCCCAAGCCTTAGATTTTTAATATATTTTCCACATATTTGATGATAAAACATGAAAAATACCTTAAAATTTGACATCAGGAGGCTTCGGGCCCCTCCCAAGCCCAAGCTGTGGCGTAGTTGCGAAAAGACATGACGACCTTTTTTTTTTTTTTTTTTTTTTTTTTTTTTTTTTTTTTTTTTTGGCCGCCACTTTTTTGATTTTTGAGGGCGCGCTTTGTAGCTGTCGGGGCCCCCCCCAAGACACATTCCTGGGTGCGCCACTGTATTTAATCAAAAAAAAGTTTTTTAAAAAGTTAAAAGTAAACTTTAATGTATAACATATATATATATTTTTTTTTTTTTTCAATACAATCCGGGGTAAAGAACTAGCAACATTGCACAATGTATCTGTATTTCTTCGCCTCTTACAAACTATATACAGTGTGTCCACGTAAGTTGGCGGCATATGGGAAACTTTTTTATTATTAGCTTTACGAAAAAAAGTTATTCTTCATAAAAAGTTCTGCATGGTCCAAAACCTAAAATGCAACCATCAGATGTTAAATTTTTTAAGTCATATTACGAGGTTTGTCAAAAAATGTGATTTTTGCTCTAGAGTAAAGTACCTTTCTTTTTGAAAATATCGAAAATTGTTATAAAGAAAAGATGTTTAGAATTAAAAATAGCTTTCAAATATTCAACATTGTTTATTTACATTAAAAAAATATATTTTTTTATTTAATGTGCAAACTTAAATTTCCAACGTAATCGCAGAGAAAATGTAGAAATTTTTTTTTTTTAAATGTAAATAAACAATGTTGAATATTTGAAAGCTATTTTTAATTCTAAACATCTTTTCTTTATAACAATTTTCGATATTGTCAAAAAGAAAGGTACTTTACTCTAGAGCAAAAATCACATTTTTTGACAAACCTCGTAATATGACTGAAAAAATTTAACATCTGATGGTTGCATTTTAGGTTTTGGACCATGCAGAACTTTTTATGAAGAATAACTTTTTTTCGTAAAGCTAATAATAAAAAAGTTTCCCATATGCCGCCAACTTACGTGGACACACTGTATGTTAAAAAATCCCGAATTTTTGCGTTACCTAATTTATTAATGTTTCCTAAGAGACAAAATAAAAAAAAAAATATGTAAAAAAAGTCGCTGCTAGTAAGCGAAAAATCCCAAAAATTATAATTCCTAAGCAGATATATTTTTAGGTTAGAAAACTGTGTGTGGAAAAAGTGGTTCTGAGGTTGGACGTTCTGGAAGCGATCATGGAGCGAGTGACTGACGTAGATGATAGTGTGAAAATGGCCGCCATGCAAAAACTAGCCAATCATTCGAAATCCTTGGTGGTATGTGGATTATACGATTATTAGAGACCTTATAAGTACAGTTTATTTCATAGTTTTGTAGATAACTTTTTGACAGTTACCATCTCGTTATCATAACAATATTATGGGGCCAACAAAAAAAAAGTCGTCTCAAAAATCATGAAATTAGTATATTAGTTTAAGCAGGGCTATCAAAATGGACGGGCCACGATCCTCCACTTTGTTGACGTCACATCCGGGGCTGATTTTTTTTTGATGGTCACGTTACGACACAGCTGATTGTCTTTAAAATATTGAAGTTGAAATGACGGTTCATGGATATTTGATTTTTTTAAAATAAAGCCGTTTTTGAGATTGTTTTTACTTTATTCTGGCAGAACATTTTTTTTAAAATGTATAGTAAGCCCTAATTTTTCAGAGCCGCTTCATTAGCTCACAAAAAAATTAAGTTTAAAGCAGAAGCGAATGTGACGATCACATATGACAAAGTCAAATACATGTCAAATATAACAGTTGGCATGTGGTACATGGCGGGTTATTTGAATTCAAAATAAGGAATGCTAAATCTTGAAGATTTTAACCTTTTAATCATGTTGCTTCCTTACAAACCTTTGGTGGAACATCGGGATGGTGTCTGAGAATATTTCACTGAAATTTTGCGGAAATTTGTGGTGTCATTTTGAAAATATCCTAAAAAAACGTCTGACCTTCCATAAGACCCAATGTAAAAATCAGCTCCCGGAGAACAGCTGATTTTTTCAGGGTCGCGGCCTTTATTTTTCTGTTGGCCTTGCTCCCATAAGTCCCAATGTAAAAGTCAGGTCCCCGAGAACAGCTGATTTTTTCAAGGTCGTGGCCTGTATTTTTTTGTTGGCCTTGCACAATTTTATAGGCCAACAAAAAAAGTCGTCTTAAAAATCATGAAATTAACTGTATATCAGTCCAGTGTTGCCAACCCTACGGATTTATCTGTAGATCTACGGATTTTGGATTTCGATCTCCGATATCCGATTTTGGATCCATATCTACAGATTGTTGGCAATTTTACTAAAAAACGATAAACATCGAAACACAACGGCGGCCGCGCCTCATTCCTCCTTATCAGTCCTCAGTTTTTTTCCTACATTTTAATCATTTTGTAAAAAGGTTTTTGCTTGGATAAGTGACCTTATTTTTCGAGACATCTAGCGGGCGGTCATTGCAACATTATTTAGAACGAATTGTATTACTTCGCGCGTTGTTTGATGGGAAGTCAAACAACGATTCGCGCCACAAAAGTTAACTATGTTTTACGTTATGTATGTTGCACTAGAAAATATTAGTGTTTGTACAGTCGGGGACTTTTTAAATTGCCGCCCTTAAAAATAAAAAATATTCCTATTTGAAAGTCGGGAAAGTAGTTTGAACCAAAACAAAAAAATTGTGAACCTTACTTTTCTGTCTGTACACATATATGTAGCCCATAAGTTGAGGCAGAAGGGACTGTATTGGGAGAGGGTGTAAAGGGTAGGTAGAGTGTAGAGAGAGAGAGAGAGGATAAAGTGTAATAAAAAACTATGTCGCTCACCGATATTTGCAGAGTAGTCGCTTACAGGGCCCTGTTCTCCAGTTCCATGATTCACAGCTACACAGCTTCCACAGATGATAACGCACAGCTTTAATTTTAAAGGGTTTTTTAGGGTGCCAAAGGGCAAAGAGAATTTAAGGGTAAATTCACACGAGGGACCGCGTGATTGAGTTCGTTTCTTATACGACACTGCGCACTGTCCACTTTTTAGGTTATAGGAAAGAAGGGAAAAATATATTTATGGACCGCGTAGCGGCACCCGCGTTTTTTGTATGAAAGCATGATAAAAATATATCAATAAAAGGCGATAAAAAGAAAAAACTTCCTGCTATATTAACAGAATCAATACAAAAAAAGGAGAATTTGTTTTATTTATTTTAATCCTTTAGAATTGTGAATGTCCCAAAAGAGGGCAGTGCAAGTAAAAAAGTAATATTTTCTAATTACTAAAAATTAATGAATTAATTAAAATAGAGAATTTAGCGGGAGCTAAACAATATATGTTTAAAAATTCAAGTTTTTTGATTTCTTTAAATGATTAATTTTGATTGAAAAAAAATACAGCGGCAATTTAAAAAGTCCCCGACTGTACGTACCTTAACTAAATAAGAAAAGTTAAAAAAGTACGTACTTTTTATTTCTTCTAATTATAACGGTTTATCCGTTTAAAAAATTGGCGGCACTGCAAAAAAGTTTATTTGGATCCGTTGGAACGGAGCACTAGGTACCCTACCGGTCTCGTGCAATTCCGAACCAAAAAAGTTGTGCACTCCTGTCGCTGTCAAAAAAATAAAAAAATCAAACCAATATAAGCTTTTTAATTGTAAAAAAAGCACGTTTTTTTGTTTTTAGTCTTCTTTGAACCTACGGATTTCTACAGATTTTTTGCGTTCTCGCTACGGATTTTCGCTTTCCAATAGTTGGCAACACTGTATCAGTCGATCAAATAAGTAAGCCTAAGATTTACAATGGTGCAATGAATCTCCAGCATTTCATGTCTAATTTTAGGTATCCATAAAGCACTTTTAATTACTTTTTAGTTATCTCAAATTCGAAAAATCGTGGTAGCAGCCCTATCTGGTTCACTAAAAGTAACTCAATTTTTTACATCATCGATTCTGCCCCTTTGGTTGGCCAGTCACAACGGCGACATTTTAGCCATGATGAAGCGCTCTAGACTTGGCAACTACGAGGTGGAATTTGATAAAGACATCTATAACATGGTGTATATTAATCGGAAAATTTTGTATAGTTTTTATTTTAAGTAAGTATATATACAGGGTGGTCCAGGTTAAAGTACAGGGTGTCTCATTATATTTTTTCCCACCATTTTAGACCATTAATAATTGATGTAGGAATATAAAAGAAATTGTGTTCGAATTCGCGAAATTTTTACTTTTAAATTGCATCTTGACTTTATTCCTGGTGCTTACCGTATTTGACAGGCGCTCAAATTTATAGTTTTTGTAAAGTGGTTGTTCCTTATATTATTTAATTAATAGATTAGGCTTGGAATATACTTTCCAAAAATACCCCATATGTCGCAGTTTTGATAAATAGTTTCTAAAATATTAGCGATAAAAAAATAACATTAACACCCAGAACTAATGGTACGTAGTTAAACTGTAGATTCCCTGGGTCAAAATATTACGATTTAGCCATAGTTACCTTAGTCCAAAAGTTCGTACTAATCGAGATACAGGGTGTTAAACTTTATTTTTTCAATTCGATTTTCTTTAATAACTTTTTTAATAATTAATATTTTTGCAAAAACTAACCAGCGTGTTAGTTAGTTTTTTTAAAATTGGCAAGACGATTCCGTTGAAAAATTTGATGTACGAGGTACAGGGTGTTCCTTAGACCACTACCATTGCATAAAAATTAGTGTATTTTTGTTGTGCCTCGGTGTATACCAGTTTTTATGTAAAATAATGGTGTTCCTACCCTTTTTATGTAAAAAAGTTATACTGTTTTAAAGTCGCTCAGAGCAGCGGTTTTTGATATATTTCCATTAAAATTTTTTATTGGATGTGAGTGATATGAATTCTTTCTACTAATTAATATTTTTGCACAAAAAATTCGGTTTGGTGGTTTTTGGCCATGGACAACTTAATTTTAGTAAAAAAAATATTATACAGGGTGTTCTCTGGATCGGTACCGTTACATTAAAGTAGTTCTAACTTTTTTTGTTCCTCGGTGTATACAAAATTCTATTAAAAACATTAATTTTTTAATTTTATTTAAGTAAAAAAGTTATAGATGCCGCTTAGAGCAACGGTTTTCAAGATATTTAAATTAGAAGTTTTTATTGTATGCGTAAAAGATTTTTGATTAAATTCTTACCTACTTCATACATATAAGCTATGCATATTTAATAATTTTTTATAGCATTCTAAGATTGGATGTTTTCTTGAGAAATATTAAGTTAAAAAATATACAGAGTGGTTCAATCTTAAGTGTGTTATCATTGTTCGTTATTGCAACTGTCTAGGGCTTTGTTTTTAATGAGGAACAAAAACCTCTTCGTATTAGTTTTTTTTAAAATGGTAAGTACGTATACTTTATTAATGCAAGTTTTTTTTTATTGTTTTGAAAGAAAATTTTAATTTTCAATAAAATTAATATTTTATTATTTCTTTAAAAAAATATAAAATTTCTTAAGGATGGCGCTCTCAGCAACTAAGTTAAAATTTTAAAATTGACAAATAGTAAATCAAACTTAGAACTGTTTATTATTGTAGGCTAGATAAATACCCGAGAAAAACTATTTCAAAAAATTCAAAATGCTGGAGAGACGTTCAGAAATGCAAATCCTCGTTTTAAAATCAGACGTTCGTATAATAAACGAATCAACAAATGTATTCAGGTTAACGGTCGCCATTTCGAACATTTATTGTAGATTTTTTTTTGTTTTTTTATCTAAACATTTGTTGCAATAAAACGTGTATAATTTTTATAATTCGTTTTATTTTTTTTGTTATTAAAAATTATTTAATAATTAAAATAATATTCTGTTTAAAAACATGCTTAAGTATACACCGAGGCACAAAAAATACACTGATGATTTTAATGCAATGGTAGTGGTCCAAAGAACACCCTGTACATTGCACATCAAATTTTTCAATGGAATCGTCTTGCAAATTTCAGAAAAACCTACATGCTGGTTAGTTTTTGCAAAAATATTAATTAGTAGAATGAATTGAAAAAAGTATCATACATAAATTAGGTATATCACTCACATGCAATAAAAACTTTAAATGCAAAAATTTCAAAAACCGTTGCTCTGAGCGACTTTAAAACAGTATAACTTTTTTACATAAAAAGGATGGGAAAACCATTATTTTACATAAAAACTGGTATACACCGAGGCACAAAAAAAAGGCACTGTATAGTATACATCAAAATTTTCAACGGAATCGTCTTGCCAATTTCAAAAAAAACACCCTGTATCTCGATTAGTACGAACTTTTGGACTAAGGTAAGTATGGCTAAATCTTAACATTTTGACCCAGGGAATCTACAGTTTAACTATGTACCATTAGTTCTGGGACACCCTGTATATATAATTAAAAATACTGTTTGTTGTCTAGTTTTGGGAGGGCACTTCCCCGTCGCCCTCCCTGTAGCAGCCGCCACTGCTAAAAAGGTATTCGATCCATCATGGTTACATTGATTTTTGCTTGTAGAGAAAGTACTCAAGAAACAATTCGGAATGCAATCCCTCTTAAAGAAGACCGTTTAATGGCTTTCGAAGATCTCAACTGGGAGTCGGTCAGCTACTTAAGAATTTTAGCCGAATATGTGAAAGAAAACGATATGGATGACGTTTTCGAACAAATCTTGCCCGATGCTGTCGTGTTTTGTCGGTATATCAAAGAGTAAGTTTGATACTTTTAAATAAGTATACAGGGTGAGGTAAGAGATATGAGTTTGTTTAAATTAGAAAAAAGTTGCACTATTCTAAACCCAATCAGAGGCCGTATCAAAATTAAAAATATCTAAAGGGGTTTTTAAAATATCGAGCAAAAACTAAAATTGTATTTTTTGAAAAATTGAAATATCGCCGCCATCTTGCAAACAAATTTTATGGAATTTGCTAGTTTTGTACAAGCAACTACGGCCAATCGAATGACGTTAACAAATTTTTTCTAGGCCTTCTAGTTTTTTTTCAAACCTTAGCCAACTTTGTTATTTCTTATGACCGCCATATTGAATTTATACGTCAATAAATAGAGCATTAAAAGAGCCTTTTTAACCATGTATAATAAGCCTATCTTTGAATGAGGGAAAATGTCAATTTATTTAAAAAACTGTTTTTTACTTGGTTGGCTGTGAAAAAAAAGGCCGTAGTTGAGTTTGTTGTCATACCTACGTAATTATATTTCAAAACTATATTATAATTTTTGTGTAATAAAAATGTTACATCTGTCAGCCTTCGAAGCTATTGCCATTCAAAGTAGGATCAGGCTTGATAATTTAAGGGAGAAGAAAATTTGAACTCTTCTGATTTAATATTTATTTTATCAGTTAGTGTAGTGTTTGCATATAAGTAAAACGACAAACACACGAATTTAAATTTCCCGCGCCGTGACAAAGTGTTAGTGACGTAGGCAATATGGCCGCGCGGCTGACCAATGAGAAAGCAGCGTTGGAGTGACGTCACATGGGACGGCCTCTCGTTACGGAACCATTTTCAGGTCTACACGTATTTTATCGTAAACCTGTTTTCTTCCATAAATATTTGAGCAATCATAAATAATTACGCGGCTTAAACAACTTAAATATTTCAGTTAGTTAAAGGAAGGTAAATTTGAAAATTCGAGAGCAGAGATAGAATTTTACGGAGATGTAAAGATATTTATGAAATATCTCAAAAATATTTCAGAGACTTACTAGATCCACTTTCCCTATTCAAAAGCGAAAGGTAACGTTTACCCTGCTTCAACTCTCAAGATTTCGAGGGTTTTTCCAAAAAAGCCTCTGTGACCTTTAAAAAAAAAACACCTTGTATACAGGGTGTCCCAGATAAAAGCAACGACATGGGGATTTCGGAAACGGTAAGAGATATGAGTTTGTTTAAATGAGAAAAAAGTTGCACTATTCTAAGGCCAATCAGAGGCCGTATCAAAATTAAAAATATCTAAAGGGGTTTTTAAAATATCGAGCAAAAACTAAAATTGTATTTTTTGAAAAATTGAAATATCGTCGCCATCTTGCAAACAAATTTAATGGAATTTGGTAGTTTTGTATAAGCAACTACGGGCAATTGAATGACGTTAACAATTTTTTTTCTAGGCCTTCGAGTTTTTTTGAAATCATAGCCAACTTTGTTATTTCTTATGACCGCCATATTGAATTTATACTTCAATAAATAGAGCATAAAAGGAGCTTTTCAACCGTGTATAATAAGCCTATCTTTGGATGAAAGATGCATACATGTCTCTAATTTGCATGAATAACAACGGTGGAATTTTCGAACATATGCTTATTTAATTCAATGCTTTTTATCGGTTTTTAGTTTTATTTTAAATTAAATAACAAATGCAAACTTTTGTTTCAGAAATAAAAGATAGATTTTAAGAAATTGTATTATTTCTTAGCCAGAGAAAAATTAAAAAACAAAGGCCTTAAAGATTTGCATATAAATCAAACAAATGACATATACGTAGGTATGACAACAAACGCAACTACGGTCTTTTTTTCACAGCCAACCAAGTGAAAAACAGTTTTTTAAATAAATTCAAATTTTCCGTTATTCAAAGATAGGCTTATTATACATGGTTAAAAAGGCTCTTTTAATGCTCTATTTATTGACGTATAAATTCAATATGGCGGTCATAAGAAATAACAAAGTTGGCTAAGGTTTGAAAAAAACTAGAAGGCCTAGAAAAAATTTGTTAACGTCATTCGATTGGCCGTAGTTGCTTGTAGAAAACTAGCAAATTTCATTAAATTTGTTTACAAGATGGCGGCGATATTTCAATTTTTCAAAAAATACAATTTCAGTTTTTGCTCGATATTTTAAAAACCCCTTTAGATAATTTTTACAAAACTTGACCTTAAACAAACTCATATCTCTTACCGTTTCCGAAATCCCCATGTCGTTGCTTTTATCTGGGACACCCTGTATACAAGGTGTTTTTTTTAAAGGTCACAGAGGCTTTTTTAGAAAAACCCTCGAAATCTTGAGAGTTGAAGAAGGGTAAACGTTACCTTTCGCTTTTGAATAGGGAAAGTGGATCTAGTAAGTCTCTAAAATATTTTTGAGATATTTCATGAATATCTATCTTCATAAAATTCTATCTCTCTCGAATTTTAAAATTTACCTTCCTTTAACTAACTGAAATATTTAAGTTGTTTAAGCCGCGTAATTATTTATGATTGCTCAAATATTTATGGAAGAAAACAGGTTTCCGATAAAATACGTGTAGACCTGAAAATGGTTCCGTAACGAGAGGCCGTCCCATGTGACGTCACTCCAACGCTGCTTTCTCATTGCTCAGCCGCGCGGCCATATTGCCTACGTCACTAACACTTTGTCACGGCGCGGGAAATTTAAATTCGTGTGTTTGTCGTTTCACTTATATGCAAACACTACACTAACTGATAAAATAAATATTAAATCAGAAGAGTTCAAATTTTCTTCCCCCTTAAATTATCAAGCCTGATCCTACTTTGAATGGCAATAGCTTCGAAGGCTGACAGATCTAAAATTTTGATTACACAAAAATTATAATATAGTTTTGAAATATAATTACGTAGGTATGACAACAAACGCAACTACGGTCTTTTTTTTCACAGCCAACCAAGTAAAAAACAGTTTTTTAAATAAATTGACATTTTCCCTCATTCAAAGATAGGCTTATTATACATGGTTAAAAAGGCTCTTTTAATGCTCTATTTATTGACGTATAAATTCAATATGGCGGTCATAAGAAATAACAAAGTTGGCTAAGGTTTGAAAAAAACTAGGCCTAGAAAAAATTTGTTAACGTCATTCGATTGGCCGTAGTTGCTTGTAGAAAACTAGCAAATTTCATTAAATTTGTTTACAAGATGGCGGCGATATTTCAATTTTTCAAAAAATACAATTTCAGTTTTTGCTCGATATTTTAAAAACCCCTTTAGATATTTTTAATTTTGATACGGCCTCTGATTGGCCTTAGAATAGTGCAACTTTTTTCTCATTTAAACAAACTCATATCTCTTACCGTTTCCGAAATCCCCATGTCGTTGCTTTTATCTGGGACACCCTGTATACAAGTTGTTTTTTTTTTTAAAGGTCACAGAGGCTTTTTTGGAAAAACCCTCGAAATCTTGAGAGTTGAAGCAGGGTAAACGTTACCTTTCGCTTTTGAATAGGGAAAGTGGATCTAGTAAGTCTCTGAAATATTTTTGAGATATTTCATAAATATCTTTACATCTCCGTAAAATTCTATCTCTCTCGAATTTTCAAATTTACCTTCCTTTAACTAACTGAAATATTTAAGTTGTTTAAGCCGCGTAATTATTTATGATTGCTCAAATATTTATGGAAGAAAACAGGTTTCCGATAAAATACGTGTAGACCTGAAAATGGTTTCGTAACGAGAGGCCGTCCCATGTGACGTCACTCCAACGCTGCTTTCTCATTGCTCAGCCGCGCGGCCATATTGCCTACGTCACTAACACTTTGTCACAGCGCGGGAAATTTAAATTCGTGTGTTTGTCGTTTTACTTATATGCAAACACTACACTAACTGATAAAATAAATATTAAATCAGAAGAGTTCAAATTTTCTTCTCCCTTAAATTATCAAGCCTGATCCTACTTTGAATGGCAATAGCTTCGAAGGCTGACAGATCTAAAATTTTTATTACACAAAAATTATAATATAGTTTTGAAATATAATTACGTAGGTATGACAACAAACTCAACTACGGCCTTTTTTTTCACAGCCAACCAAGTAAAAAACAGTTTTTTAAATAAATTGACATTTTCCCTCATTCAAAGATAGGCTTATTATACATGGTTAAAAAGGCTCTTTTAATGCTCTATTTATTGACGTATAAATTCAATATGGCGGTCATAAGAAATAACAAAGTTGGCTAAGGTTTGAAAAAAACTAGGCCTAGAAAAAATTTGTTAACGTCATTCGATTGGCCGTAGTTGCTTGTACAAAACTAGCAAATTTCATTAAATTTGTTTACAAGATGGCGGCGATATTTCAATTTTTTTAAAAATACAATTTCAGTTTTTGCTCGATATTTTAAAAACCCCTTTAGATATTTTTAATTTTGATACGGCCTCTGATTGGCCTTAGAATAGTGCAACTTTTTTCTCATTTAAACAAACTCATATCTCTTACCGTTTCCGAAATCCCCATGTCGTTGCTTTTATCTGGGACACCCTGTATACAAGGTGTTTTTTTTTTAAAGGTCACAGAGGCTTTTTTGGAAAAACCCTCGAAATCTTGAGAGTTGAAGCAGGGTAAACGTTACCTTTCGCTTTTGAATAGGGAAAGTGGATCTAGTAAGTCTCTGAAATATTTTTGAGATATTTCATAAATATCTTTACATCTCCGTAAAATTCTATCTCTCTCGAATTTTCAAATTTACCTTCCTTTAACTAACTGAAATATTTAAGTTGTTTAAGCCGCGTAATTATTTATGATTGCTCAAATATTTATGGAAGAAAACAGGTTTCCGATAAAATACGTGTAGACCTGAAAATGGTTTCGTAACGAGAGGCCGTCCCATGTGACGTCACTCCAACGCTGCTTTCTCATTGCTCAGCCGCGCGGCCATATTGCCTACGTCACTAACACTTTGTCACAGCGCGGGAAATTTAAATTCGTGTGTTTGTCGTTTTACTTATATGCAAACACTACACTAACTGATAAAATAAATATTAAATCAGAAGAGTTCAAATTTTCTTCTCCCTTAAATTATCAAGCCTGATCCTACTTTGAATGGCAATAGCTTCGAAGGCTGACAGATCTAAAATTTTTATTACACAAAAATTATAATATAGTTTTGAAATATAATTACGTAGGTATGACAACAAACTCAACTACGGCCTTTTTTTTCACAGCCAACCAAGTAAAAAACAGTTTTTTAAATAAATTGACATTTTCCCTCATTCAAAGATAGGCTTATTATACATGGTTAAAAAGGCTCTTTTAATGCTCTATTTATTGACGTATAAATTCAATATGGCGGTCATAAGAAATAACAAAGTTGGCTAAGGTTTGAAAAAAACTAGGCCTAGAAAAAATTTGTTAACGTCATTCGATTGGCCGTAGTTGCTTGTACAAAACTAGCAAATTTCATTAAATTTGTTTACAAGATGGCGGCGATATTTCAATTTTTTTAAAAATACAATTTCAGTTTTTGCTCGATATTTTAAAAACCCCTTTAGATATTTTTAATTTTGATACGGCCTCTGATTGGCCTTAGAATAGTGCAACTTTTTTCTCATTTAAACAAACTCATATCTCTTACCGTTTCCGAAATCCCCATGTCGTTGCTTTTATCTGGGACACCCTGTATACAAGGTGTTTTTTTTTTAAAGGTCACAGAGGCTTTTTTGGAAAAACCCTCGAAATCTTGAGAGTTGAAGCAGGGTAAACGTTACCTTTCGCTTTTGAATAGGGAAAGTGGATCTAGTAAGTCTCTGAAATATTTTTGAGATATTTCATAAATATCTTTACATCTCCGTAAAATTCTATCTCTCTCGAATTTTCAAATTTACCTTCCTTTAACTAACTGAAATATTTAAGTTGTTTAAGCCGCGTAATTATTTATGATTGCTCAAATATTTATGGAAGAAAACAGGTTTCCGATAAAATACGTGTAGACCTGAAAATGGTTTCGTAACGAGAGGCCGTCCCATGTGACGTCACTCCAACGCTGCTTTCTCATTGCTCAGCCGCGCGGCCATATTGCCTACGTCACTAACACTTTGTCACAGCGCGGGAAATTTAAATTCGTGTGTTTGTCGTTTTACTTATATGCAAACACTACACTAACTGATAAAATAAATATTAAATCAGAAGAGTTCAAATTTTCTTCTCCCTTAAATTATCAAGCCTGATCCTACTTTGAATGGCAATAGCTTCGAAGGCTGACAGATCTAAAATTTTGATTACACAAAAATTATAATATAGTTTTGAAATATAATTACGTAGGTATGACAACAAACACAACTACGGTCTTTTTTTCACAGCCAACCAAGTGAAAAACAGTTTTTTAAATAAATTGACATTTTCCCTCATTCAAAGATAGGCTTATTATACATGGTTAAAAAGGCTCTTTTAATGCTCTATTTATTGACGTATAAATTCAATATGGCGGTCATAAGAAATAACAAAGTTGGCTAAGGTTTGAAAAAAACTAGAAGGCCTATAAAAAATTTGTTAACGTCATTCGATTGGCCGTAGTTGCTTGTAGAAAACTAGCAAATTTCATTAAATTTGTTTACAAGATGGCGGCGATATTTCAATTTTTCAAAAAATACAATTTTAGTTTTTGCTCGATATTTTAAAAACCCCTTTAGATATTTTTAATTTTGATACGGCCTCTGATTGGCCTTAGAATAGTGCAACTTTTTTCTCATTTAAACAAACTCATATCTCTTACCGTTTCCGAAATCCCCATGTCGTTGCTTTTATCTGGGACACCCTGTATACAAGGTGTTTTTTTTTTTGAAAGGTCACAGAGGCTTTTTTGGAAAAACCCTCGAAATTTTGAGAGTTGAAGCAGGGTAAACGTTACCTTTCGCTTTTGAATAAGGAAAGTGGGTCTATAATCCTTTCTTTTGAAGGTCTCTGAAATATTTTTGAGATATTTCATGAATATCTTTACATCTCCGTAAAATTCTATCTCTCTCGAATTTTAAAATTTACCTTCCTTTAACTAACTGAAATATTTAAGTTGTTTAAGCCGCGTAATTATTTATGATTGCGCAAATATTTATGGAAGAAAACAGGTTTCCGATAAAATACGTGTAGACCTTAAAATGGTTGCGTAACGAGAGGCCGTCCCATGTGACGTCACTCCAACGCTGCTTTCTCATTGCTCAGCCGCGTGGCCATATTGCCTACGTCACTAACACTTTGTCACAGCGCGGGAAATTTAAATTCGTGTGTTTGTCGTTTCACTTATATGCAAACACTACACTAACTGATAAAATAAATACTAAATCATTATCAAGCCTGATCCTACTTTGAATAGCAATAGCTTCGAAGGCTGACAGATCTAAAATTTTGATTACACAAAAATTATTGGCTGACAAGTATATAATGGAAATATCAGCCTTCTACAGTGTTTTATTTCAAAGAAGAATCTGGCTTGTTAAATTGAGGTTGGTGCGTGCTACAAAAACTTCAAGCCAAAAAGTTTTCCCTTGTATTGATTCGTGCTTTTGAACGTTTGTTTCTGTTATTGACCGGAAGTTGGCACGAATTTTTTCTTGTATTTTATTTTAGATATGCAACGGAGGTTACCGGTGATAATTTCATAGAAAAGCAATTTATAATCGGCCAGTTTTTTTACATCACAAAACTATTCGATTACAGCGATCCGACAAGTAGAGACTCTTTTGAAAAATTGATCGTTTTTATGCTTCAAAACATTGATTTAATGGAAGAAACCACAGAGGTTATAGTAAGTAATGGTAGCCTAAACATATACACCAGTATACTGCCGTCCTTAGTAAGACCCACCTATCTGCAAAAAAATCAAAAATGAGTTAACACCGAAAATGGCTTTAAATAGGTAATAATTTGTAACTTTTTTTTTGTTTTATTCCTTAGATATTGCTACTAAAAATCCATCAACATTCACCAACAAATTTTTTTTATTACTATGTAACTCTTGGCAAGCATTTAAACTTTAAACTCGCTTTTCTCGAAATAAGTGAAAACGTAGATAGGTGGGTCTTACTAAGGACGGCAGTATATACCGCGTGGCCAGCCTTCTATCTAGGGGTATGATTTTTGTATGGGTCATAAGAATTGCATGGGAGAACAGACCAACGTTGCCAGTTTAGCAAAAATATCAGTATAATCCGCTACTTGGTTCGCGAAAGGTCAACTTTTCAGTTTTATGTAAGTGTATTGATCAAACGGGGTGATAAACAACCAGAATAATACCTTAAAATTCTGTTTGTTCTCAAATGTAAATAATTCACTTACTTTTACAAACAAACAGAATTTTCAAGTGTTATTCTTGTTATTGATTTTAGTTTCACATTCAATAAGGTCAATTTTTTTACACCACAGTTTATCAGTCTATTGGTAGGCTAAATATTATTTAATTTTAGGTGTTTTTTAATTTATTTTGAGTCCAACCATAACAAAGGTAATGGTGGACAACAGTTGAACGCAGTGTGGTTACCTTAGGGGGCGATAGAGGTGGTACTAAGCCTCAAAAGTAGTTCGAACGTGAGCGTCGCGTATATGTGAGTTGGAGGGGTGAAAAGGGGTAGTTTTCCGTCTTTTCAACTCTTATAGGTGACGCTTGGAGAAAAGCGTTTTCCATTAGAGCCACAAATTTTCTTTTTTGATGGATTTTTCCACGTAAAAGCAGTTCTTTCCATGCACCCCCCTCCCCAAGGTTTTTTGCGCGTATATTTACCCGCTGTGCATGTAAAGCGATTGGGTTTAAGAACTTTTTCGTAAAAAATTGTATGGCAAAAAAGTTTCTAAGCGAAGCTAAAATTCTGAGCTAAGAAAGCCAGTAGTTTTAAGGCACGGTCTCTAGAACAGACCGGTCTATTAATGTATACCGCGTGGCCAGCCTTCTGTCTAGGGGTAGGATTTTTATATGAGTCATAAGGATTGCATGAGAGAACAGACCAGCGTTGCCAGTTTAGCAAAAATATCAGTATAATCCGGTAATTGGTTCGCGAAAGGTCAACTTTTCAGTTTTATGTAAGTGTATTCATCAAATGGGCTGATAAACAACCAGAATTATACCTAAAAATTCTGCTTGTTCCTAAATGTAAATAATTCACTTACTTTTACAAACAAACAGAATTTTAAAGTGTTATTCTTGTTATTGATTTTAGTTTCACATTCAATAAGGTCAATTTTTTTACACCACAGTTTATCAGTCTATTGGTAAGCTAAATATTATTTAGTTTTAGGTGTTTTTTAATTTATTTTGAGTCCAACCATAACAAAGGTAATGGTGGACCACAGTTGAACGCAGTGTGGTTACCTTAGGGGGGCGGTAGAGGTGGTACTGAGCCTCAAAAGTAGTTCGAACGTGAGCGTCGCGTATATGTGAGTTGGAGGGGTGAAAAGGGGTAGTTTTCCGTCTTTTCAAATCTTATAGGTGACGCTTGGAGAAAAGCGTTTTCCATTGGAGCCACGAATTTTCTTTTTTGATGGATTTTTCCACGTAAAAGCAGTTCTTTCCATGCACCCCCCTCCCCAAGGTTTTTTGCGCGTATATTTACCCGCTTTGCATGTAAAGCGATTGGGTTTAAGAACTTTTTCGTAAAAAATTGTATGGCAAAAAAGTTTCTAAGCGAAGCTAAAATTCTGAGCTAAGAAAGCCAGTAGTTTTAAGGCACGGTCCCTAGAACAGACCGGTCTATTAATGTATACCGCGTGGCCAGCCTTCTGTCTAGGGGTAGGATTTTTGTATGGGTCATAAGGATTGCATGGGAGAACAGACCAACGTTGCCAGTTTTACGAAAATATCAGTACAATCCACTACTTGGTTCGCGAAAGGTCAACTTTTCACTTTTATGTAAGTGCATTCATCAAACGGGGTGATAAACAACCAGAATAATACCTTAAAATTCTGCTTGTTCCTAAATGTAAATAATTCACTTACTTTTACAAACAAACAGAATTTTCAAGTGTTATTCTTGTTATTGATTTTAGTTTCACATTCAATAAGGTCAATTTTTTTACACCACAGTTTATCAGTCTATTGGTAAGCTAAATATTATTGAATTTTAGGTGTTTTTTAATGTATTTTGAGTCCAACCATAACAAAGGTAATGGTGGACCACAGTGAACGCAGTGTGGTTACCTTAGGGGGCGGTAGAGGTGGTACTGAGCCTCAAAAGTAGTTCGAACGTGAGCGTCGCGTATATATGAGTTAGAGGGGTGAAAAGGGGTAGTTTTCCGTCTTTTCAAATCTTATAGGTGACGCTTGGAGAAAAGCGTTTTCCATTGGAGCCACGAATTTTCTTTTTTGATGGATTTTTCCACGTAAAAGCAGTTCTTTCCATGCACCCCCCCTCCCCAAGGTTTTTTTGCGCGTATATTTACCCGCTTTGCATGTAAAGCGATTGGGTTTAAGAACTTTTTCGTAAAAAATTGTATGACAAAAAAGTTTCTAAGCGAAGCTAAAATTCTGAGCTAAGAAAGCCAGTAGTTTTAAGGCACGGTCCTTAGAACAGACCGGTCTATTAATGTATACCGCGTGGCCAGCCTTCTGTCTAGGGGTAGGATTTTTGTATGGGTCATAAGGATTGCATGGGAGAACAGACCAACGTTGCCAGTTTAGCAAAAATATCAGTATAATCCGCTACTTGGTTCGCGAAAGGTCAACTTTTCAGTTTTATGTAAGTGTATTCATCAAATGGGGTGATAAACAACCAGAATAATACCTTGAAATTCTGCTTGTTCTTAAATGTAAATAATTCACTTATTTTTACAAACAAACAGAATTTTCAAGTGTTATTCTTGTTATTGATTTTAGTTTCACATTCAATAAGGTCAATTTTTTTACACCACAGTTTATCAGTCTATTGGTAAGCTAAATATTATTGAATTTTAGGTGTTTTTTAATGTATTTTGAGTCCAACCATAACAAAGGTAATGGTGGACAACAGTTGAACGCAGTGTGGTTACCTTAGGGGGCGGTAGAGGTGGTACTGAGCCTCAAAAGTAGTTCGAACGTGAGCGTCGCGTATATGTGAGTTAGAGGGGTGAAAAGGGGTAGTTTTCCGTCTTTTCAAATCTTATAGGTGACGCTTGGAGAAAAGCGTTTTCCATTGGAGCCACGAATTTTCTTTTTTGATGGATTTTTCCACGTAAAAGCAGTTCTTTCCATGCACCCCCCTCCCCAAGGTTTTTTGCGCGTATATTTACCCGCTTTGCATGTAAAGCGATTGGGTTTAAGAACTTTTTCGTAAAAAATTGTATGGCAAAAAAGTTTCTAAGCGAAGCTAAAATTCTGAGCTAAGAAAGCCAGTAGTTTTAAGGCACGGTCCCTAGAACAGACCGGTCTATTAATGTATACCGCGTGGCCAGCCTTCTGTCTAGGGGTAGGATTTTTGTATGGGTCATAAGGATTGCATGGGAGAACAGACCAACGTTGCCAGTTTAGCAAAAATATCAGTATAATCCGCTACTTGGTTCGCGAAAGGTCAACTTTTCACTTTTATGTAAGTGCATTCATCAAATGGGGTGATAAACAACCAGAATAATACCTTGAAATTCTGCTTGTTCCTAAATGTAAATAATTCACTTACTTTTACAAACAAACAGAATTTTCAAGTGTTATTCTTGTTATTGATTTTAGTTTCACATTCAATAAGGTCAATTTTTTTACACCACAGTTTATCAGTCTATTGGTAAGCTAAATATTATTTAATTTTAGGTGTTTTTTAATTTATTTTGAGTCCAACCATAACAAAGGTAATGGTGGACCACAGTGAACGCAGTGTGGTTACCTTAGGGGGCGGTAGAGGTGGTACTGAGCCTCAAAAGTAGTTCGAACGTGAGCGTCGCGTATATGTGAGTTGGAGGGGTGAAAAGGGGTAGTTTTCCGGCTTTTCAACTCTTATAGGTGACGCTTGGAGAAAAGCGTTTTCCATTGGAGCCACGAATTTTCTTTTTTGATGGATTTTTCCACGTGAAAGCAGTTCTTTCCATGCACCCCCTCCCCAAGGTTTTTTGCGCGTATATTTACCCGCTTTGCATGTAAAGCGATTGGGTTTAAGAACTTTTTCGTAAAAAATTGTATGACAAAAAAGTTTCTAAGCGAAGCTAAAATTCTGAGCTAAGAAAGCCAGTAGTTTTAAGGCACGGTCCCTAGAACAGACCGGTCTATTAATGTACACCGCGTGGCCAGCCTTCTGTCTAGGGGTAGGATTTTTGTATGCGTCATAAGGATTGCATGAGAGAACAGACCAACGTTGCCAGTTTAGCAAAAATATCAGTATAATCCGCTACTTGGTTCGCGAAAGGTCAACTTTTCAGTTTTATGTAAGTGTATTCATCAAACGGGGTGATAAACAACCAGAATAATACCTAAAAATTCTACTTGTTCCTAAATATAAATAATTCACTTACTTTTACAAACAAACAGAATTTTCAAGTGTTATTCTTATTATGGATTTTAGTTTCACATTCAATAAGGTCAATTTTTTTACACCACAGTTTATCAGTCTATTGGTAAGCTAAATATTATTTAATTTTAGGTGTTTTTTAATTTATTTTGAGTCCAACCGTAACAAAGGTAATGGTGGACCACAGTTGAACGCAGTGTGGTTACCTTAGGGGGTGGTAGAGGTGGTACTGAGCCTCAAAAGTAGTTCGAACGTGAGCGTCGCGTATATGTGAGTTGGAGGGGTGAAAAGGGATAGTTTTCCGTCTTTTCAGATCTTATAGGTGACGCTTGGAGAAAAGCGTTTTCCATTGGAGCCACGAATTTTTTTTTTGATGGATTTTTCCACGTAAAAGCAGTTCTTTCCATGCACACCCCTCCCCAAGGTTTTTTGCGCGTATATTTACCCGCTTTGCATGTAAAGCGATTGGGTTTAAGAACTTTTTCGTAAAAAATTGTATGGCAAAAGAGTTTCTAAGCGAAGCTAAAATTCTGAGCTAAGAAAGCCAGTAGTTTTAAGGCACGGTCCCTAGAACAGACCGGTCTATTAATGTATACCGCGTGGCCAGCCTTCTGTCTAGGGGTAGGATTTTTGTATGGGTCATAAGGATTGCATGGGAGAACAGACCAACGTTGCCAGTTTTACGAAAATATCAGTACAATCCACTACTTGGTTCGCTAAAGGTTAACTTTTCACTTTTATGTAAGTGTATTCATCAAAGGGGGGTGATAAACAACCAGAATAATACCTTAAAATTCTGCTTGTTCCTAAATGTAAATAATTCACTTACTTTTACAAACAAACAGAATTTTCAAGTGTTATTCTTGTTATTGATTTTAGTTTCACATTCAATAAGGTCAATTTTTTTACACCACAGTTTATCAGTCTATTGGTAAGCTAAATATTATTTAATTTTAGGTGTTTTTTAATTTATTTTGAGTCCAACCATAACAAAGGTAATGGTGGACCACAGTGAACGCAGCGTGGTTACCTTAGGGGGCGGTAGAGGTGGTACTGAGCCTCAAAAGTAGTTCGAACGTGAGCGTCGCGTATATGAGAGTTGGAGGGGTGAAAAGGGGTAGTTTTCCGTCTTTTCAAATCTTATAGGTGACGCTTGGAGAAAAGCGTTTTCCATTGGAGCCACGAATTTTCTTTTTTGATGGATTTTTCCACGTAAAAGCAGTTCTTTCCATGCACCCCCCTCCCCAAGGTTTTTTGCGCGCATATTTACCCGCTTTGCATGTAAAGCGATTGGGTTTAAGAACTTTTTCGTAAAAAATTGTATGGCAAAAAAGTTTCTGAGCGAAGCTAAAATTCTGAGCTAAGAAAGCCAGTAGTTTTAAGGCACGGTCCCTAGAACAGACCGGTCTATTAATGTATACCGCGTGGCCAGCCTTCTGTCTAGGGGTAGGATTTTTGTATGGGTCATAAGGATTGCATGGGAGAACAGACCAACGTTGCCAGTTTTACGAAAATATCAGTACAATCCACTACTTGGTTCGCGAAAGGTCAACTTTTCAGTTTTATGTAAGCGCATTCATCAAACGGGGTGATAAACAACCAGAATAATACCTTGAAATTCTGCTTGTTCCTAAATGTAAATAATTCACTTACTTTTACAAACAAACAGAATTTTCAAGTGTTATTCTTGTTATTGATTTTAGTTTCACATTCAATAAGGTCAATTTTTTTACACCACAGTTTATCAGTCTATTGGTAAGCTAAATATTATTTAATTTTAGGTGTTTTTTAATGTATTTTGAGTCCAACCATAACAAAGGTAATGGTGGACCACAGTGAACGCAGTGTGGTTACCTTAGGGGGCGGTAGAGGTGGTACTGAGCCTCAAAAGTAGTTCGAACGTGAGCGTCGCGTATATGTGAGTTAGAGGGGCGAAAAGGGGTAGTTTTCCGTCTTTTCAAATCTTATAGGTGACGCTTGGAGAAAAGCGTTTTCCATTGGAGCCACGAATTTTCTTTTTTGATGGATTTTTCCACGTAAAAGCAGTTCTTTCCATGCACCCCCCTCCCCAAGGATTTTTTGCGCGTATATTTACCCGCTTTGCATGTAAAGCGATTGGGTTTAAGAACTTTTTCGTAAAAAATTGTATGGCAAAAAAGTTTCTAAGCGAAGCTAAAATTCTGAGCTAAGAAAGCCAGTAGTTTTAAGGCACGGTCCCTAGAACAGACCGGTCTATTAATGTATACCGCGTGGCCAGCCTTCTGTCTAAGGGTATGATTTTTGTATGGGTCATAAGGATTGCATGGGAGAACAGACCAGCGTTGCCAGTTTAGCAAAAATATCAGTATAATCCGCTACTTGGTTCGCGAACGGTCAACTTTTTAGTTTTATGTAAGTGTATTCATCAAACGGGGTGATAAACAACCAGAATAATACCTTAAAATTCTGCTTGTTCCTAAATGTAAATAATTCACTTACTTTTACAAACAAACAGAATTTTAAAGTGTTATTCTTGTTATTGATTTTAGTTTCACATTCAATAAGGTCAATTTTTTACACCACAGTTTATCAGTCTATTGGTAAGCTAAATATTATTGAATTTTAGGTGTTTTTTAATTTATTTTAAGTCCAACCATAACAAAGGTAATGGTGGACAACAGTTGAACGCAGTGTGGTTACCTTATGGGGCGTTAGAGGTGGTACTGAGTCTCAAAAGTAGTTCGAACCTGAGCGTCGCGTATATGTGAGTTGGAGGGGTGACAAGGGGTAGTTTTCCGGCTTTTCAAATCTTATAGGTGACGCTTGGAGAAAAGCGTTTTCCATTGGAGCCACGAATTTTCTTTTTTGATGGATTTTTCCACGTAAAAGCAGTTCTTTCCATGCACCCCCTCTCCAAGGTTTTTTGCGCGTATATTTACTCGCTTTGCATGTAAAGCGATTGGGTTTAAGAACTTTTTCGTAAAAAATTGTATGGCAAAAAAGTTTCTAAGCGAAGCTAAAATTCTGAGCTAAGAAAGCCAGTAGTTTTAAGGCACGGTCCCTAGAACAGACCGGTCTATTAATGTATACCGCGTGGCCAGCCTTCTGTCTAGGGGTAGGATTTTTGTATGGATCATAAGGATTGCATGAGAGAATAGACCAGCGTTGCCAGTTTAGCAAAAATATCAGTATAATCCGGTAATTGGTTCGCGAACGGTCAATTTTTCAGTTTTATGTAAGTGCATTCATCAAACAGGGTGATAAACAACCAGAATAATACCTTAAAATTCTGCTTGTTCTTAAATGTAACTAATTCACTTACTTTTACAAACAAACAGAATTTTAAAGTGTTATTCTTGTTATTTATTTTTGTTTCACATTCAATAAGGTCAATTTTTTTTACACCACAGTTTATCAGTCTATTGGTAAGCCAAATATTATTTAATTTTAGGTGTTTTTTAATTTATTTTGAGTCCAACCATAACAAAGGTAATGGAGGACCGCAGTGAACGCAGTGTGGTTACCTTAGGGGGCGTTAGAGGTGGTACTGAGCCTCAAAAGTAGTTCGAACGTGAGCGTCGCGTATATGTGAGTTGGAGGGGTGAAAAGGGGTAGTTTTCCGTCTTTTCAAGTCTTATAGGTGACGCTTGGAGAAAAGCGTTTTCCATTGGAGCCACGAATTTTCTTTTTTGATGGATTTTTCCACGTAAAAGCAGTTCTTTCCATGCACCCCCCTCCCCAAGGTTTTTTTGCGCGTATATTTACCCGCTTTGCATGTAAAGCGATTGGGTTTAAAAACTTTTTCGTAAAAAATTGTATGACAAAAAAGTTTCTAAGCGAAGCTAAAATTCTGAGCTAAGAAAGCCAGTAGTTTTAAGGCACGGTCCCTAGAACAGACCGGTCTATTAATGTATACCGCGTGGCCAGCCTTCTGTCTAGGGGTAGGATTTTTGTATGGGTCATAAGGATTGCATGGGAGAACAGACCAACGTTGCCAGTTTAGCGAAAATATCAGTAGAATCCGCTACTTGGTTCGCGAAAGGTCAACTTTTCAGTTTTATGTAAGTGCTTTCATCAAACGGGGTGATAAACAACCAGAATAATACCTTGAAATTCTGCTTGTTCCTAAATGTAACTAATTCACTTACTTTTACAAACAAACAGAATTTTAAAGTGTTATTCTTGTTATTGATTTTAGTTTCACATTCAATAAGGTCAATTTTTTTATAGCACAGTTTATCAGTCTATTGGTAAGCTAAATATTATTTAATTTTAGGTGTTTTTTAATTTATTTTGAGTCCAACCATAACAAAGATAATGGTGGACCACAATGAACGCAGTGTGGTTACCTTAGGGGGCGGTAGAGGTGGTACTGAGCCTCAAAAGTAGTTCGAACGTGAGCGTCGCGTATATATGAGTTGGAGGGGTGAAAAGGGGTAGTTTTCCGTCTTTTCAAATCTTATAGGTGACGCTTGGAGAAAAGCGTTTTCCATTGGAGCCACGAATTTTCTTTTTTGATGGATTTTTCCACGTAAAAGCAGTTCTTTCCATGAACCCCCCTCCCCAAGGATTTTTGCGCATATATTTACCCGCTTTGCATGTAAAGCGATTGGGTTTAAGAACTTTTTCGTAAAAAATTGTATGGCAAAAAAGTTTCTAAGCGAAGCTAAAATTCTGAGCTAAGAAAGCCAGTAGTTTTAAGGCACGGTCCCTAGAACAGACCGGTCTATTAATGTATACCGCGTGGCCAGCCTTCTGTCTAGGGGTAGGATTTTTATATGCGTCATAAGGATTGCATGAGAGAACAGACCAACGTTGCCAGTTTAGCAAAAATATCAGTATAATCCGCTACTTGGTTCGCGAAAGGTCAACTTTTTTGTTTTAAGTAAGTGCATTCATCAAACGGGGTGATAAACAACCAGAATAATACCTTGAAATTCTGCTTGTTCCTAAATGTAAATAATTCACTTACTTTTACAAACAAACAGAATTTTCAAGTGTTATTCTTGTTATTGATTTTAGTTTCACATTCAATAAGGTCAATTTTTTTACACCACAGTTTATTAGTCTATTGGTAAGCTAAATATTATTTAATTTTAGGTGTTTTTTAATTTATTTTGAGTCCAACCATAACAAAGATAATGGTGGACCACAATGAACGCAGTGTGGTTACCTTAGGGGGCGGTAGAGGTGGTACTGAGCCTCAAAAGTAGTTCGAACGTGAGCGTCGCGTATATATGAGTTGGAGGGGTGAAAAGGGGTAGTTTTCCGTCTTTTCAAATCTTATAGGTGACGCTTGGAGAAAAGCGTTTTCCATTGGAGCCACGAATTTTCTTTTTTGATGGATTTTTCCACGTAAAAGCAGTTCTTTCCATGAACCCCCCTCCCCAAGGATTTTTGCGCGTATATTTACCCGCTTTGCATGTAAAGCGATTGGGTTTAAGAACTTTTTCGTAAAAAATTGTATGGCAAAAAAGTTTCTAAGCGAAGCTAAAATTCTGAGCTAAGAAAGCCAGTAGTTTTAAGGCACGGTCCCTAGAACAGACCGGTCTATTAATGTATACCGCGTGGCCAGCCTTCTGTCTAGGGGTAGGATTTTTGTATGGGCCATAAGGATTGCATGAGCGAACAGATCAACGTTGCCAGTTTAGCAAAAATATCGGTATAATCCGCTACTTGGTTCGCGAAAGGTCAACTTTTCAGTTTTATGTAAGTGCTTTCATCAAACGGGGTGATAAACAACCAGAATAATACCTTGAAATTCTGCTTGTTCCTAAATGTAACTAATTCACTTACTTTTACAAACAAACAGAATTTTAAAGTGTTATTCTTGTTATTTATTTTTTTTTTGTTTTACATTCACTAAAGTAAATTTTTTCACACCCCAGTTTACCAATCTATTAATAAGCTAACTATTATTTAATTTTAGGTTTTTTTTAATGCATTTTTAGTCTAACCCTAACAAAGGTAATGGTAGACCACAGCGAACGCAGCGTGGTTATCTTAATAAATTTGAAAAAAATCTAAAAATACAAAAAAAAATTTTTTTTTCTTTTTATAAAATTCCGTTTTAAATTTTAGTTAGGAATGTTTTTACATTATCTATGATTCATCAGGAGCTGTTTATTTTTGTAGGTAAGCAATTTGGAGCTAATATACAAAAATTTTGAAAAACGCTGCAATTTTATATGCGAAGTCATTGCAGAAATATTTTGCCCCCTAGATGCGGACGATGCCGTTCAACAACACAACGAAAAAGAATTTCAGGTAACGTAGAAGATTAAGTTTATTTCAGTTAAATATTAAACTTTTTTTTTTAAAATTTATACTGGGACTTTCCATCCAATCAGGATCAATCGTCCAGTTTCGCAAAGTTTTAGCAAAGTTAAGTTAATTATTAGCTCACACATATACTATACTATAGTAGTGTGAGCTATGGTGATCCTAATTTTTTCGAGAAAAAAAAAAGTTAATCCGATTTCAAAAATTTTTATATATCTTTGCGTTTCAGATGATTTTGAAACTTTTTGGTTGCGCCGTCTGTCTGTCTGTCTGTCTGTCTGTCTGTCTGTCTGTCTGTCTGTCTGTCTGTCTGTCTGTCTGTCTGTCTGTCTGTCTGTCTGTCTGTCTGTCTGTCTGTCTGTCTGTCTGTCTGTCTGTCTGTCTGTCTGTCTGTCTGTCTGTCTGTCGGTCTGTCTGTCTGTCTGTCTGTCTGTCTGTCTGTCTGTCTGTCTGTCTGTCTGTCTGTCTGTCTGTATGTCTGTCTGTCTGTCTGTCTGTCTGTCTGTCTGTCTGTCTGTATGTCTGTATGTAACGACCAACGCGCATAACTCAAAAACCGCTTGGCCGATTTCAATGAAATTTGGTACCTAGGCTGAGTTTTGGGTCGAGATGGTCCCATTTAAAAATGAACAAAATCCACCGAACACAAACCAAATAAAAGGGTGGGGGTAGATTTCAAAAATTAGAGTTTATGTGAAAATATGGCGTGTGTGATATCAAACGAAAGGTAATTGAGTCTGCAGTTAAATAAAATACATTTTAATTTATTTAAAAAAAAGGGTGGGGGTATAATTTAAAAATTAGAGTTTAAGTGAAAATATGGCGTGTGTGATATCAAACGAAAGGTAATTAAGTCCGGAGTTCAACAAAATACATTTTAGTTTTTTGTTTTTTTTAAAGGGTGGGGGTAGATTTGAAAAATTTGAGTTTTAGTCAAAACATGGCTTGTGTGGTATCAAACAAAAGGTAATTTAGTCTAGAGTTGAATAAAATATATTTCAGTTTTTAGTTATATTAGCTCACACGTACACTATAACTATAGTACCTAGTGTGAGCTTAGGGGCCCATATATTGGCAGAGTATATAAAAGAGCAAACAAACAAAAAAAAATATTTTGGAAATTTATTTATAATTTATAATTTTTTTAGCTTTCAAAATTAAAAGTAAAACTTAATATTCTAATGGATGATAAAGAGCAAGCAATAAAAAATGAAATGTTCCTAGAAGCTGAAAGATTAAAACACGAAATCGAAATGGTCGAACATGAACTTGAAGTTTTAAGGTATTGTGAATTTTACTTTAAGTAAAAAAGAACAGACCCCCAATTTACCACTTGCACAGACAAACAATAGTCTAAGATTTTTGTGCCCCCCCTTATTCTATTTAAATAGTAGTTTACCTAACCAGTGCGGAAAGTGCCTCTTTTCCGCACGCGATTGCAGATGGCCAAACGACGCGATAGCGGAGTTTGGCCAGCAATCAAGTGCGGAAAAGACACTTTACGCACGAGTTAGGTACACTATTTTTTCTATAAGCGTGAGGAAAAGCTAAAAATTAATCAGAAAATTATTTATATTCAAAACGTTTTAATCAAATCAATTATTATTATTCACATTCTAGCGGCTTCTAGAACTGACTGGGGTAGATCTTCGTCCGAAGAATCTATTGAAAATCTGATTTTTTTGTTTGAAAAATTCAAAAGACGCTTGTATCTGCAAAATTGGCTTTGTTTTGACAGTTTGTTTGTACTTTGTTGCTATGGTGATTTAAGATGTCAAATCTAAAACCACTAGTGTTCATTGTTGTTTGACATTGACAATGACGATATTTATACCGGGGAGGTTTAAAACTTATAATTTGAACCTATTTTACTGAAAACTTTATTTTATCGAAAATATTGAAAATATAGCAGAATTTTAGTCAATTTGAATATTTTTAGGATATTTCGTGTGCTAGGAAAGATACAAATGTATTTTGAACGGTCTGAATGTTATAGAACACCTCAAAATCGTAACAAATTTACTTTTCCGCACTAGTGCGGAAAAAAATATTTTTCCGCACTAGTGCGGAAAAGTGGCACTTTCCACACTAAAATGCGTGCGGAAAAGTGGACTTTTCCGCACGCTTATAGAAAAAATTATGTTTAAGAAGTTTAGTTCTTGCCTTGAAGTTAATTCAGGGCTATCTTAACGGACGTGCCACGATCCTCCACTTTGTTGACGTCACATCGGGCGCTGATTTTTTTTTGATGGTCACGTTACGACACAGCTGACTTTAAAATATTGAATTTGGAATGAGGGTTCATGAATACTTGATAATTTTAAAATAAAGCCGGATTTCAGATTGTTTTTACTATATTCTAGCAGAACAATTTTTTTTTAAACATTTAGGTATCCTTAATTTTTCAGAGCCGCTTCATTTGCTCAAACAAAAATTAAATTTAAAGCAGAAGCGAATGTGTTCGTTTCTGCGTGGAAAGTAATCGGATAACCTCCATCTATTTGTTTATATTCGGTACTTGGCAGACTTTTAAAACATATAGTTATTTACATGTGTTTCCAAAAATTACATTGTAGTGTAATTTTGTTTTAAAAAGATTAACGCTGGCATTTTTGGATTCTAAATGAACTTTATTGTAAAATGGTTATTTAAACAACAAGGTTTGAAAACGACTCTTTGCACACGATCGAGACAGTTTGGTAGACCGAGCCGAAGGCGAGGTCTACAAGTTGAGGGAGTGTGCAAAGAGGTTTTCAAACGAGTTTTTTACAATATTTTTATACGACTGCTAATAAAGAAAGAAAAATCAAATTTTAATTTAACTTATTTTTATTTCCGACATTTTTACAACAAAACTTTAAAAATTCAACAATTTTTTGACGTATCTAATCAACAAAACATACGAGCAATGACGGTGGCTACGGAATTAAGCCAACTTATATTGATGGGTGACAACAACAAAAATCACAATGACGGGAGACCCGTATGCAGCAGGGCTATCAAAACGGACGGGCCACGATCCTCCACTTTGTTGACGTCACATCCAGGGCTGATTTTTTTTTTGATGGTTACGTTACGACACAGCTGATTGTCGTTAAAATATAAGTTGTAATGACGGTTCATGATTATTTGATTTTTTTTATAATAAAGCCGTTTTTGAGATTGTTTTTACTTTATTTTGGCAGAACAATTTTTTTTTAATGTATAGTAATCCTTAATTTTTCAGAGCCGCTTCATTAGCTCACACAAAAATTAAGTTTAAAGCGGAAGCGAATGTGGCAATCACAGATGACAAAGTCAAATACATGTCAAATATAACAGTTGGCATGTGGTACATGGCGGGTAATTTGAATTCAAAATAAGGAATGCTAAATCTTGAAGATTTTAACCTTTTAATCATGTTGCTTCCTTACAAACCTTTGGTGGAATATCGGGATGGTGTCTGAGAATATTTCACTGAAATTTTGCGGAAATCTGTAGTGCCATTTTGAAAATATCATAAAAGAACGTCTGACCTCCCATAAGACCCAATGTAAAATTCAGCCCCGGGAGAACAGCTGATTTTTTCAGGGTCGTGGCCTCTATTTTTGTGTTGGCCTTGGACAGACTTTTAAAACGTATATAATTATTTACAATGTGTTTACAAAAATTACATTGTAGTGTAATTTTGTTTTAAAAAGATTAACGCTGGTATTTTTGGATTTTAAATGAACTTTATTGTAAAAAAATCATTAAAAAATCGAAAAAGTTTTACAATATAAACAAATAAAAAAATGCCATGACAAACACAGATGATACAAAAGTAAATACATGTCAAATATAACAGTTGACATGCGGTACATTTTAACCATTTAATCATCCAGGGCTATCAAAATGGACGGGCCACGATCCTCCACTTTGTTGACGTCACATCCGGGGCTGATTTTTTTTTGATGGTCACGTTACGACACAGCTGATTGTCTTTAACATATTGAAGTTGGAATGACGGTTCATGGATATTTGATTTTTTTTTAAATAAAGCCGTTTTTGAGATTGTTTTTACTATATTCTCGCAGAACAATTTTTTTTAAATGTATAGTAAGCCCTAATTTTTCATAGCCGCTTCATTAGCTCACACAAAAATTAAGTTTAAAGTAGAAGCGAATGTGACAATCACATATGACAAAGTCAAATACATGTCAAATATAACAGTTGGCATGTGGTACATGGCGGGTAATTTGAATTCAAAATAAGGAATGCTAAATCTTGAAGATTTAAACCTTTTAATCATGTTGCTTCCTTACAAACCTTTGGTGGAATATCGGGATGGTGTCTGAGAATATTTCACTGAAATTTTGCGGAAATCTGTAGTGCCATTTTGAAAATATCATAAAAAAACGTCTGACCTCCCATAAGACCCAATGTAAAATTCAGCCCCGGGAGAACAGCTGATTTTTTCAGGGTCGTGGCCTCTATTTTTGTGTTGGCCTTGGTCAAATATAACAGTTGGCATGTGATACATGGCGGGTAATTTGAATTCAAAATAAGGAGTGCTAAATCTTGAAGATTTTAACCTTTTAAACATGTTGCTTCCTTACAAACCTTTGGTGGAATATCGGGATGGTGTCTGAGAATATTTCACTGAAATTTTGCGGAAATCTGTAGTGCCATTTTGAAAATATAAAAAAACATCTGACCTCCCATAAGACCCAATGTAAAATTCAGCCCCGGGAGAACAGCTGATTTTTTCAGGGTCGTGGCCTCTATTTTTGTGTTGGCCTTGGACAGACTTTTAAAACTTATATAATTATTTACAATGTGTTTACAAAAATTACATTGTAGTGTAATTTTGTTTTAAAAAGATTAACGCTGGCATTTTTGGATTCTAAATGAACTTTTTTGTAAAAAAATCATAAAAAAATCGAAAAAGGTTTAAGTTTTACAATATAAACAAATAAAAAAAATGCCATGACAAACACAGATGATACAAAAGTAAATACATGTCAAATATAACAGTTGACATGCGGTACATTTTAACCATTTAATCATCTTACATCCTTACAAAAGTTTGGTGGAATATCGAGATAGTGTCTGAAAATGCTTCCCTGAAATTTCGCGAAAATCTGTAGTGTCATTTTGAAAATATTATAAAAAAACTTCTGACCTCCCATAAGACCCAATGTAAAAGTCAGCTCCTCGAGAACAGCTGATTTTTTTCAGGGTCGTGGCCTGTATTTTTTGTTGGCCTTGGATAATTTTATAATATCTTGGTTTGAGTGCAAACGTCATATCTGTAACCAAGGCCAACACAAAAATAGAGGCCACGACCCTGAAAAAATCAGCTGTTCTCCCGGGGCTGAATTTTACATTGGGTCTTATGGGAGGTCAGACGTTTTTTTATGATATTTTCAAAATGGCACTACAGATTTCCGCAAAATTTCAGTGAAATATTCTCAGACACCATCCCGATATTCCACCAAAGGTTTGTAAGGAAGCAACATGATTAAAAGGTTAAAATCTTCAAGATTTAGCATTCCTTATTTTGAATTCAAATTACCCGCCATGTACCACATGCCAACTGTTATATTTGACATGTATTTGACTTTATCATATGTGATTGTCACATTGGCTTCTGCTTTAAACTACATTTTTGTATCAGCTAATGAAGTGGCTATGAAAAATTAAGGATTACTATACATTAAAAAAAATTGTTCTGCCAGAATAAAGTAAAAACAATCTCGAAAATGGCTTTATTTGAAAAAAAATCAAATATTCATGAACCGCCATTCCAACTTCAATATTTTAAAGACAATCAGCTGTGTCGTAACGTGACCATCGAAAAAAAATCAGCCCCGGATGTGACGTCAACAAAGTGGAGGATCGTGGCCCGTCCATTTTGATAGCCCTGCTGTAACTATGGAATGACTGATTTTAATTTTGCTGGCTTATTTTTTTAGAGAGAAAGAACCAGACGAAGTGAATCGAAAAATGGACGTTTCTACGGTAACAAAATGCTTAGATATAGCCTCTGCTGCCCTTAAAAATGCGTCTTCGAATATGCCTGTCTCGATGAAAACTTTTCAAAAAGAGGTTAGTTTGTTACTAACAAACGTGAAATTTAGTACCCGTTTTTGTTTCTCTCATATTTTTCCGTGGATAGCTTGAAAGCTTAACCTCACGGGGGTCCAAGATCTAATGGACACCTAATAAGTGTTGACAGTTAACTGTTTCGTCCTTATGGGACTCCTCAGAACACTGCTTGGTCAATGTGACACTCTTGCGAAGTTAATTAGACAGTTTTGTCTCTAATCCTATGTAAATAGTAAGAAAACTCTCGCAAGAAGCGCCATCTACCGAGATACGTGAGAAAACAAAACAAGAGCAGGTGAAAATAAACTGCTATACATACAGTTAACTGTCAACACTTATTAGGTTTCCATTAGAGAGACAAAACCGTCTAATTAACTTCGTAAGAGTGTCACATTGACCAAGCAGTGTTCTGAGTAGGGATGGGCTGAACATCGTATTTTTAGGACCAGGTACAGGGTGTCCCAAATTGGGCACTTTTGGGGGGTTTAAGGTACTTCTAGGGAAGACAGAGAAAAACTGACCACGCATTGCGAGGCTCAAATTTCAAGAGAAGTCTTATAGTGAAAACCGCATTTTGAAATATCGTCTCGTCTTTGAGCTACGGGGGCTTTTTGAAAAGTCTGCATTTTGGAGGGGGGTCTATAACTTCGTTATTATTGGAAATATTGATTTAGAGTAAATTGCAATTTTATAGACTTTGTCACGAGGAATTCAACTGCTAAATTAAATTTTAACTGTCACTTTTAGTTTTTGAGATATGACATAAAGTTGCATTTTTTCTTATGGAATAGCCTATATTTTAATTAATTTTCGAATTCGTGATTGAATTCTTTTCAAAATGATGTATCATATGTCATAATTTGATTGAGCGGTTTCGGAGATAATTAAAGTTTTTTATTTTTGTCTAGTGTGCGTTGAATGACGTCATGCGCCATTGACATGAAAGCCTTGCGGTCAAATCCTACTTCAATGCTCCTATAGTTTTGTTGTCTTATACTATGCAAATCAAGTTGGCCTTGCGTCTTGGCCTTTTGTCATTGTTTTCAATTGTTTAAACAATTTGACATTACGCTTTGATATGAAATTATTTTGCACAAAAGCGTTTTAATTTTATTTTGAAATATGTATAATTTTTTTTTACTTTTTATAACTAGGCTTTGAGGGCCGTCAGCTGAATTATAATTTTTCCAAACCAGCCTTACTATATTTGTGACTGTGTAAAATAATAAAAATACTGGAGTGCGTTTACCTGCCTCAGCAGGAAATCATAGCGCACTAGAAATAAGTGAAAAAGCTGAATATCTCCTAAACCGCTCAATCAAACTATGACATATGATACATAATTTTGAAAAGAATTCAATGACGAATTCGAAAATTAATTAAAATATAGGCCTTTCCATAAGAAAAAATGCAACTTTATGTCATATCTCAAAAACTACAAGTGACAGTTAAAATATAATTTAGCGGGTGAATTCCTCGTGACAACGTCTATGAAACTGCATTTTACTCTTAATCAAAATTTCCACTAGTAACGAAGTTATAGACCCCCTTCAAAAATGCAGAGTTTTCAAAAAGCCCCCGTAGCTCAAAGACGAGACGATATTTCAAAATACGGTTTTCACTATAAGTCTTCTCTTGAAATTTGACCCTCGTAATGCGTGGTCAGTTTTTCTCTGTCTCCCCTAGAAGTACCTTAAACCCCCTAAAAGTGCCCAATTTGGGACACCCTGTACAAACTGTTCCGGTTCCAGAAAAAACCTGTGCCGAAAATTCTGCTCCTGTTCCGAACTGGACTGGTCAAAATAGCATAGCGTGCCTTACGGGGCGGGGGGTCGAATGTTGAAACAAACGCCATACCAAAAGTTGCAACAAAAAAAAAAAGGTCATCAGGTCTTTACTTTGCTCTCTTTGTTCGTAAACCGCCGATTATTTCTGTGATCCCAGGATCTTTAAGATTAAAAAAAAAGCTGTTCGGAGCAAACGAAACAACTTGGAAAACCTGTCCCGAGCACGAAACAGTTAACTGTCAACACTTATTAGGTGTCTATTAGAACTTGGACCCCCGTGAGGTTAAGCTTTCAAGCTACCCAAGGAAAAATATAAGAGAAACAAAAACTCCTTTTTACCCGATTAGCCACGAAACTTGTTTGATTTTTAAATTCACGGGTACTAAATTTCACGTTTGTTAGAACCATTTACGCTTTTAGATTGTGCAAGATCAGAATCTCATCGCCAGCGAGAGCGTTCATATCAAAAACAAAGCATGGAAATTCTATTCCTTGTGTTCAGTGCTCGACAAGCCGACAGCTTTGATTGGAATTCAGTTATTTTCAGTACCGGTAAGTCAATTCTTCAGTCCTTCTCACCTTTTTCCCACTCTTCTCTGACTGTCAGGGAAATACAGGAAATTGCGAAAATCTACTTTGAAGTCACTGAGTGATAGTTAATTTTCTTGTATAGCAGTGTTTTCGCCTGCTTTTGGTCTTTTGTTTCTCTCGTATCTCGGTAGATGGCGCCTCTTGCTATAGTTCGCTCACTAATTACATTTAATTAGAGACAAAACCGTCTGATTAACTTCGCAAGATTTGTCACATTGACCAGCAGTGTTCTGAGGAGTCCCATAAAGACGAAACGGTTAACTGTCAACACTTATTAGGTGTCCATTAGATCTTGGACCCCCGTGAGGTTAAGCTTTCAGGCTACCCACGGAAAAATATAAGGGAAACAAAAAAACTCCTTTTTGCCCGATTAGCCACGAAACTTGTTTGATTTTTAAATTCACGGATACGAAATTCCACGTTTGTTAGTATTATTTGGCTTAAAAATTCCGTTGATTGACGCTCACTGTCTTGAAGACGGGTAAAAATGCAATCTGTGTTGATCCGGCCTGAAAGACAAAGAGCTGTCGTAGGTCACGGACTATAAGTTGTTTTCTTTTATTTGCATTCGATCTTTTCATTGATCGATATTGTATAGCAGTGTTTTCGCCTGCTTTTGGTTTTTTGTTTCTCTCGTATCTCGGTAGATGGCGCCTCTTGCTATAGTTCGCTCACTAATTACATTTAATTAGAGACAAAACCGTCTGATTAACTTCGCAAGATTTGTCACATTGACCAGCAGTGTTCTGAGGAGTCCCATAAGGACGAAACGGTTAACTGTCAACACTTATTAGGTGTCCATTAGATCTTGGACCCCCGTGAAGTTAAGCTTTCAGGCTACCCACGGAAAAATATAAGGGAAACAAAAAAACTCCTTTTTGCCCGATTAGCCACGAAACTTGTTTGATTTTTAAATTCACGGGTACGAAATTCCACGTTTGTTAGTATTATTTGGCTTAAAAATTCCGTTGATTGACGCTCACTGTCTTGAAGACGGGTAAAAATGCAATCTGTGTTGACCCGGCCTGAAAGACAAAGAGTTGTCGTAGGTCACGGACTATAAGTTGTTTCCTTTTATTTGCATTCGATCTTTTCATTGATCGATATTGTATAGCAGTGTTTTCGCCTGCTTTTGATTTTTTGTTTCTCTCGTATCTCGGTAGATGGCGCCTCTTGCTATAGTTCGCTCACTAATTAGATTTAATTAGAGACAAAACCGTCTGATTAACTTCGCAAGATTTGTCACATTGACCAGCAGTGTTCTGAGGAGTCCCATAAGGACGAAACGGTTAACTGTCAACACTTATTAGGTGTCCATTAGATCTTGGACCCCCGTGAGGTTAAGCTTTCAGGCTACCCACAGAAAAATATAAGGGAAACAAAAAAACTCCTTTTTGCCCGATTAGCCACGAAACTTGTTTGATTTTTAAATTGACGGGCACGAAATTCCACGTTTGTTAATTTTCTTCTTCGGACCACAGTAGCGGCTGACAGGGAGGCCAACGGGGCAGTGTCCTCCCAAAACTAGTCAACAAACAGTATTTTTAATAAAAAATTAAATCTTCCTTTACGACATGATTGTCTAGTTCTTTTTATTATCTATGGTTAACAACAAGCGATTAATTGGGTGAACTTTTTACTTTTTTAGCGTAAATAATTACAAGCCGGCAGCGCCGCGTGGGGCAAGGTTTCAATTTATGGTATGGGTCGATGTTTTCGAGCGGGGGCGGGAGGAATGTTTGTTTGAATTGAAGTCGGCCGCCATCATCGTACCGAAAAGTACGTTGCCCTTTCTAGTGTTGCCGGTTCTGTCCTTAGTGAAGACGTATGAATTTGTTTTGATTTGGGGTTTTTTATCAGTGGTAAAAAGCCTTTTTGGTCGCGTGTTATTGTTTGTTTTCGATATCATTTATTTATAAAATGAAAATAACTAAAATGAAAATAAATATCCCAAAAAAATTACCCCAAAGTTAAATTCGCCCCGTCTGGGAAAACAGACGTCTATTGAACTAAAAACAAAGGAAAAAAATCGGCAACACGCTAGACGCTTACCTTCTTTCATTCAACAGCAGTTCCACACTTCACTCGCGGCCGCGGCCTTTCTTGTGGTTGGAATTTCGGTCTTAAACCCAAAACACGTGTGACTTCTTTCAGTGTCTTGTCGGAAGTGGTTCTTCATTCCCCTGTCAAACACAGGGTGGCGCTTCAAATTCCCAGCGTGTGCAAAAGCGCGCATGATTTTTGCCAAAATGATCAGGTGATCAAAAAGAAAATAACTTTCAACAAAGAGAGAAATTATCACCTGATCGGAATTTTTCCAAAACAAGGAGTTTTTTTTTGAAGGTTTTTGCTGAAAGCAAAAAATATCAAAACAGGTTAGGTTTTCCCAAAAATTCAAAATAAAACAAAAACAAAAATAACTGGCAGCATTAAACAATCTATAAACAAATAAACTAAAAACTATACCAAATAAAATTGTTTCGGTAAGTTTTTTTTATCTCATTTTTCATGCAATTTAAATTTCTATCCCCCCAATTTATAACGTCACCAGCCACCACTGGTTTTAAGTTTAAATAAATTGACATTGTTTTTAACACTTACGCGTTTTATTTGTTGCGAACCCGTAACATACTTTAATTATAGACAAGGTTATATAAATAATAAATAAATAAATAAGGTCTTTATTCAGGATTTGTTTTGCTTAAGAAGAACAACTCTGAAAGGGCGAAATCTAGCTAAAAAGAATAGCTATTCTAATTTAACCCGAACTTAAACCTAAAACTAACTTAACCTAAAAATAGAAAATAGAGAAGGGTCAAAATTATATAAGTAAATATATTTTTTCTATAAGCGTGCGGAAAAGTCCACTTTTCCGCACGCATTTTAGTGTGGAAAGTGACACTGTTCCGCACTAGTGCGGAAAAATATTTTTTCCGCACTAGTGCGGAAAAGTAAATTTGTTACGATTTTGAGGTGTTCTATAACATTTAGACCGTTCAAAATACATTTGTATCTTTCCTAGCACACGAAATATCCTAAAAATATTCAAATTGACTAAAATTCTGCTATATTTTCAGTATTTTCGATAAAATAAAGTTTTCAGTAAAATAGGTTCAAATTATAAGTTTTAAACCTCCCCGGTATAAATATCGTCATTGTCAATGTCAAACAACAATGAACACTAGTGGTTTTAGATTTGGCATCTTAAATCACCATAGCAACAAAGTACAAACAAACTGTCAAAACAAAGCCAATTTTGCAGATACAAGCGTCTTTTGAATTTTTCAAACAAAAAAATCAGATTTTCAATGGATTCTTCGGACGAAGATCTACCCCAGTCAGTTCTAGAAGCCGCTAGAATGTGAATAATAATAATTGATTTGATTTAAACGTTTTGAATATAAATAATTTTCTGATTAATTTTTAGTTTTTTCCTCACGCTTATAGAAAAAATAGTGTACCTAACTCGTGCGTAAAGTGTCTTTTCCGCACTAGTTAGGTAAACTACTATATAGTAACATTGCACGAGAAAACTTTTTCGTTAATTTCTAGGCATTCTGCACTGTTAAGACGTGTTTTCACAAAAAATATTTGAAATTCATTATACAATTTTACAGCATTATAAGTAAAACATATTTGGAATAAAGTTGTATGATATCTAGGCAGTGGTGGCTCGTGACAGTAAAGTTTGTGAGTTCTGCCGATAGGGTATAAAAAATGCTATTTTTTTACAGTCTCCAGATCACGTGTCTATTATAAAAAGTAAAAAACTTCTCTTGTAAAAATCCTTTTATACGATTTTCCCCGGCTTTAACCAACGACACTTTACTATTAAAATATCGGGCAATGGCCGTCCTTCTTCTTTCAGTTTTAGTTTTTCTTCACAAGTAAAGAGAGAGAATTTTTTACATTAATTAAATTATCCACCACATTCATTGTGACACAATTATACAAAAACAAACAACAAACACGACCATAACCTCCCGCTCATGCGTTTGGCGTCTTCTAAATAAATAAATGCGCCCGCAAACACGCAACGCTGAGCCCGCCTGCCCGGAATTGTACTGGAACTGCAAGTTTTGCAGCTCTATTTTTGCCTAGATTTCGCTATCTAAACCCATGAGCAAGTGCGGTGCGGGGCGAAGGAAGGGGTTCCTAGCCGAGCACAGATCTCGTTAGCCGCCCAGCTACGTTGTGTTGCAATTTAGTAGCGCAACAATGCCAATAACTTCATTTGACCGACTGTGAAATGCGGCCTTCGGCGACGGCGCGCGGCGTCATATTCAACACACGTACGCGATTTGAAGGCCTACTATACCAACACCGGACCGAAAATATACTGCTATTCCAATAATTTTAGAAATAAAATAATTATATTAGAAAAATAGCAGCGGCTGAAAAATAGTCAAATAATGTGAAAATTTTGGGGGTTCTGCAGCTCTGCAGCCCTTATGCACTTGCCGCCCCTGCTTTAATTATAGACAAGGTTATATCGTCCACGTCCGCCGTTGACTTGTATTATTTGTAGATTGTGAAGTATGATGAAGACAGCGAGATCGACTCAGAAATTTTGATAGTCTCCATCAAGGGAGTGGTCGACTTACTGCGAGTCTACGGTACGAATTTAATCACCGAACCCTACCCGATTGAAGACGAAGCCAACGACGTCTTCACTGGAGGTAAATAATAGAGTATTTCTTGTTAATTTGACTTTACTTTACTATGTCGGTTTAGAACGTTTTTCTACGTTGTTCGACACATATTCTCCACCTTCTCCGATCCTGACAATCATCTTCTGTCAGGTTTTTTGACTCATTGATCTTTGGATTGATTGTTGCCATTCCAGTTTAGGATGCCCTCTTGTTCTGCGCCCTATTAGTTGCCCTTCTAGGAATAATCTTTCGTCGTTTATCTGTTGTACATGGCCGTACCATATCAGTTGCCTTTTAGTGATGTCATTCGTTACGCTTTCCTCGATTCCCATTCTTTCTTGTATGATCTCATTTCTTATATGATCTGTTCTAGATATTCTCATTTATCTTCTTATTGCATAGATTTCGACACTTTTTGTTTTGTATTTTTCTGTTACGCGACAAGTCTCTATTTTATACAACAGCGTGCTTTTCACCATTGTTTCATATGGATGATTCTACCAAAAGTGGGCTATATGGATATCATTTTTGGTCATTGCCTTTAAATAACAGTACAGCACAGTAAATAATTTTGTTTTTTTAAATTTATGTAACTAATTAGGTGTAAGCTAGGAAACATTTATTTTCCCGAATTTTAGGAATTATTGCATAAAAATCCCAGAGGGATGAGTACCAGAGGAATGAGTTTTTTAATGGTTTTCCAATTTAAATCAAAATCTATTTAGACTACTTAACTTAAGTTTTATATAAACAAAGTTCCTATACTTATAATTTTAAAACAATCAACAAAAATATTATACTATTGATATCAGTCGAATATTTACGTACCAGAGGAATGATAATTGAAGCGTTCCTTTTTGATTTCTCTGAAAAAAACTAATTTTCTGCCGAAAATAAAAAGATCTATAACTTAAACCAAACTAAAGTTGACATTACCTGTCACGACTTGTCACCCTCACAAGTAAATTAGATATCCAGGGCCGTCTCTTTCTCCAGAAATTAACCGGTGGTATTCACAAATATTGTGTTATTAAAAATGGAGCACGCTTAAAATTGTAAAATTTTCCGGAGAAAATGTAAATTTGGATTTTCAAAAATATGACTGCAAACTTAAGATTTATCAATTTTTTGATAAATAGTTAAGACTTGGTTAAATATTATTTATTAGGATATTTTTTTCAATCTGAGTTTTTAATATTTGGTTTGGGACTACACCAGAGGAATGAGGTATTTGTTTTGTAATAAAAAAAATTACAAACTTGCAATTTTTTTTATACATTAAACTCACATGCTCCATAAAGAAAACATTTTGTTTTAAATGTTATAACTAAAACTATGCTTCATTTGCAGTCTGTGTTTGAAAAATATGCATTCCCACTCCACAGCACCATTTTTGTAGAATCATCCATATATGTTAAATTTTACATTCTTTTTTATCTCTCTGCTCCGTAAAATACTGTTAGACACTTAATAACCTTTTTGGCTTTTAGTATTCTTTTTTCCAGTTCTTTACAGTCTGTCCCTGTCAAGTATACATACTCATTGCATGAAGATATTGTTTGTCCATTGTCTAGTTCTAACTCACTTGATTCGTTTCCAATACATAAGTACTGTGTCTTGTCCACGTTCACTGTTAACTCACTTTTGGTATTCTTCCGTTAACTTTTATATTTTTTATTAATCACTGTTTAATAATATTTTAAATTAATGGCGTTTAACAAATTTTGTTTGTATAAGTGGGTTTGTATCAAAATTTAAAAAAAAAAAAATAGTTTTTATGTTTGGTATTAGCTCACACTACTACTATACTATAGTAGTGTGAGCTATAGTGATCCTAATTTTTTCGAGAAAAAAAAAGTTGCTCCGATTTCAAAATTTTTTTATATATCTTTGCGTTTCAGATGATTTTGAAACTTTTTTGTTGCGCCGTCTGTCTGTCTGTCTGTATGTCTGTCTGTAACGACCAACGCGCATAAGTCAAAAACCGCTTGCCCGATTTTAATGAAATTTGGTACCTACGCTGGGTTTTAGGTCGAGATGGTCCCATTTAAAAATGAACAAAATCCACCAAACACAAGCTAAATAAAAGGGTGGGAGTATATTTCAAAAATTAGAGTTTATGTAAAAATATGGCGTGTGTGATATCAAACGAAAGATAATTGCGTCTGGAGTTAAATAAAATACATTTTACTTTAAAAAAAAGGGTGGGGGTAAATTAAAAAAATTAGTGTTTATGTGGAAATATGGCGTGTGTGATATCAAACGAAAGGTAATTGAGTCTGGAGTTAAACAAAATACATTTTAGTTTAAAAAAAAAGGTGGGGGTAGATTTGAAAAATTAAAGTTTAAGTCAAAACATGGCTTGTGTGTTATCAAACGAAATGTAATTGAGTCTGGAGTTCAATAAAATATATTTCAGTTTTTAGTTATATTAGCTCACACGTACACTATAACTATAGTACCGCGTGTGAGCTTAGGTGCCCATAGATTGGCAGAGTATTTTTTTGAAATTTTTTTTTGAAAAAATATAAATTTTGACAAAAACTCAAGATTTATTTGTATCTTTTAGGATTCTCTTTATAAGTCAAATAAATAATTAGAACAGGCTTAGGTATCACGTAGGATTAATTAATTTCTTAATAAAAAGTGACATTTTCATTTCCTCCCGGTGAGACAGTTCAGTGACGAGGGGTCCAAATTATGCAGAATTTTTTAAAGAATATGAATATGGTATAATTTTTGTCTATTAATTATAGTGTTTCGTCCAAAAATGCAATTTTTCTAGTCGAGGGATGTGATTACAGCGCCCTTAGCGGGGACTACAGAAACAAAAATATTTTAGGTGGATTTGCAAGACCCCATTTTGTTATTACATTTTTTTCCCGAGGTCGTACCGATAGTATTCTGAGGTAAATCCGGCTGACATCCTAAATGAGACACCCTGTATATATCTTTACAATTAATAAACGTGAAATTTAGTATTAACATTGTTAGTATTATTTGGCTTAAAATTTTCGCTGACTGACGCTCACGTGTCTGATGGCGGGTGAAAACGCAATCAGCGTTCATCTGGCCTGAAAGGCAGAAGAGCTGTCGTATGTCACGGATTAGTTTGTTTCTTTTTATTTGTAATCGATCTTTTCATTGATCGATATGTATACCAGTTTATTTTCGCCTGGAAAGCAACCAAAGATTTTAAAAGACCAATTATCCAAATTCCACCCATACGAAAATCTAACAACCAGTGGGCAAGGAGTAACGAAGAAAAAGCAGATATTTTTGCAAGTCATTTAGAAAAAACATTTCAGCCCCACGAAGCACCAGATGAACACTTTCATTTAAATGAACCCCATCAAATCGAGGACCATATTAAGCTTACATCACCAAAAGAAATATTAACAGAAATCAAAAATATTAATTCGAAAAAAGCCCCAGGGTATGATCTTATTAACGGGGTAGTCATAAAACAACTCCCCAGAAAAGCTATCGTAAAACTATGCAACCTAATTAATGCGTCTTTTAGGCTTAGGTACGTACCTAAACTGTGGAAAGTTGCAGAAGTTATCATGATTCCAAAACCGGGAAAACCACTCCATAACGTGTCATCTTACAGGCCAATATCTTTGCTGCCAATTATATCCAAGCTCTATGAAAAATTATTGCTTAAAAGAATAAAACCCATCATAGAAAGACAAGAAATTATTCCATCTCATCAATTTGGTTTTCGAGACAAGCATTCCACGATAGATCAAGTACACAGAATTACTAATATAATAGAAAAAGCACTAGAAGAGGGAAAAGTTTGTTCTGCAGTTTTTCTAGATGTAGCACAAGCATTTGACAAAGTGTGGCATGAAGGCCTTAATTTTAAACTAAAAAGGTTTCTGCCAAAACAGTATTCGGATATTTTGGAATCATACATATCTGATAGACATTTTAGAGTAAAACAGGAAGACTCATACTCAAATTTAAGAGAAATTCAAGCAGGCGTGCCCCAGGGTAGCGTACTAGGCCCTTATCTATACTTATTATTAACTTGCGATATCCCAAAGCCAGAAAATTGTCACTTAGCAACATTTGCCGATGATACTGGTTTATTGACGGTAGAAAAATCTATTGAAAAATGCATAGAGAAACTTCAGGATGCAGTCACCCAAATTCACAGTTCGACCACAAAGTGGCGAATAAAATTAAATGAAACCAAATCAATTCATGTTGATTTTACAAACAAAAATATAAATCACATACAAATAACAATTAACAACATTCCAGTACCATATTCGAATCAGGCAAAATATCTAGGTATGACACTTGATACCAAATTGCGCTGGAAAGCACATGTTAAGAAAAAAAAAGAAGAACTTGAGATAAGGTATAGAAAAATGAACTGGCTAATTGGAAGGAAGTCCAATTTAACAATTCATAATAAGTTACTGCTTTATAGACAAATACTGAAACCAGTATGGACATATGGTATTCAACTATGGGGTTGTGCTAAAGAGAGTAACATTCTAGTTGTACAGAGATTTCAAAATAAAGTATTAAGAAACATTGTGAATGCACCTTGGTACGTTCGAAATAGTGACCTTCATCGAGATCTAAAAATCGAAACTGTAGCAGAGACTATAAAAAAGTACGCAAAAAGCCATGAAGATAGACTCCATCGGCATGTGAATGTGGAAGCAATTCAGCTTCTAGACAATACTATGCTAGTTCGACGACTAAAAAGAGTGAAGCCGTTTGAGCTAGTAAACTAAGTGAATTACACATAAAACAAAATAATGCTATAAACACAACACAATTGTGAGTTACAGACTAAACAAAGCGGGGAGAACTGTTGAGTGAACCCTAAGTTTAAATCTGACTTTTCTAGTAAATTAAGTTAAAACAAAATTGCTAATTAGTCTTATTGACTAGATTGTAATAAAAAAAAACACAGTGTGTTTGACAAATAAAAAAAAAAAAAAAAAGTTTATTTTCGCCTGCTCTTGTTCTGGTTTCTCTCGTATCTCGGTAGATGGCGCTTCTTGCGAGAATTTTCTCACTATTTACATAGTCTAATTAACTTCGCAAGAGTGTCACATTGACCAAGAGTATCAAATTGACTTCTGAGGAGTCCCGTAAAGACGAAGCAGTTAACTATCAATACTTATTAGGTATCCATTAGATCTTGGACCTCCGTAAGTTTAAGCTTTCAAGCTACCCACGGAAAAATATGAGAGAAACAAAAACTCGTTTTTACCCGATTAGCCACGAAACTTGTTTGATTTTTGCAATAATTAATGTAAATATTTCCACTTTCAGGTATTTCCTTAAGCAAACTAGTAAAAGGATTAGTGGCCTTAGTGGAAGACATCCAATACGACGTTAGAGAAACGGCCGTTGTGGGTTTGTGCAAATTGATTTTAAGTGAACGAATCAGATCGAGCCCTTTGATCGTCCGACTTGTGTTGAAATGGCTGAATCCGGAATTCGGTAGGTATCCATGTATTTATAAGGTCACTATATCACGAAGTTTCTTATTTACTTGATATAGTGACCTTATGTATTTATACAGGCAGTGGAGGCTGGTGACGTTGTAAATTGGGGGGGGGGGAGGGGGCAGAAATTTAAATTGCATGAAAAATTAGATAAAAAAACTTTTAAAACAATTTTATTCTAGTATTTTCCAAACAAGCAGCTACTTGGTGTAGTTTTTAGTTTATTTATGAGCATGAAGTTAGCGAAGCACCCATCGCAGATCGAATCGTGACTCGGTGGATAATTTGCCGTTAATTAGTCGTGAATTAGTTGTGGAAAAATTAATTTCGTCGCTCTCATTTTTTACCCTTTTTTGGGTGCTTCGCTAACTTCATATTTTGGCACCCATCGCAAATCGAACCGCTACTAGGTGGATAATTTGCCGTTAATTAGTCGTGAATTAGTTGTGGAAAAATTAATTTTGTCGCTCTTATTTTTGACCCTTTTTTTGGGTGCTTCGCTAACTTCATATTTTGGCACGCATCGCAAATCGAACCGCTACTAGGTGGATAATTTGCCGTTAATTAGTCGTGAATTAGTTGTGGAAAAATTAATTTTGTCGCTCTTATTTTTGACCGTTTTTGAGGGTGCCTCTCTAACTTTATATGAATTAAGCGAAGCACTCAAAAAAAACGGTCAAAAAAAAGAGCGACAAAATTAATTTTTCCACAACTAATTCACGACTAATTAGCGGCAAATTATCCACCATATTCGATTTTGATAAAAGCCATTTTTACGAGGGTGCTTCGCTAACTTCATATGAAGTTAGCGAAGCACCCTCAAAAACGGTAAAAAATAAGAGCGACAAAATTAATTTTTCCACAACTAATTCACGACTAATTAGCGGCAAATTATCCACCATATTCGATTTTGATAAAAGCCATTTTTAAGAGGGTGCTTCGTTAACTTCATATGAAGTTAGCGAAGCACCCTCAAAAACGGTAAAAAATAAGAGCGACAAAATTAATTTTTCCACAACTAATTCACGACTAATTAGCGGCAAATTATCCACCATATTCGATTTTGATAAAAGCCATTTTTACGAGGGTGCTTCGCTAACTTCATATGAAGTTAGCGAAGCACCCTCAAAAACGGTCAAAAATAAGAGCGACAAAATTAATTTTTCCACAACTAATTCACGACTAATTAGCGGCAAATTATCCACCATATTCGATTTTGATAAAAGCCATTTCTACGAGGGTGCTTCGTTAACTTCATATGAAGTTAGCGAAGCACCCTCAAAAACGGTCAAAAATAAGAGCGACAAAATTAATTTTTCCACAACTAATTCACGACTAATTAACGGCAAATTATCCACCTAGTCCCGATTCGATCTGCGATGGGTGCTTCGCTAACTTCATGCTCATAGTTTATTTGTTTATAGTTAGAGTCCATTCGCCTTTCTTTTTTATGGCCCCGTAGAGCAACTTCAAAAATCCCACAGAATTTTAAACAGTCTATTAACCTACTAGAAGTATATGTCTAATTTTTGTCATATTTTCATTATGTTCGGTAATGTTTTGCCTATAGGCACTATTTAATTGGCACCTAATATCAGTCTTGCCTACCATAGAAAATTCTATGTGGTTATTTAAATAAATACCACTTACTTTGTGTCTTTTTAACTTTTTACTTAAGTGCTTGATATGACATTTTCCCTTTGCACGCAGGATCTCTTCGTGGATTGTTCATAACAAGACAAATAAAGCTTAAAAAAGCATTTATTTTTTCACAACCGCACAACCAGTTTTCAGCATCGTATAATTTTTTATTAAATTTTCTATTATAAGTTTTTATGGAACACCCCTCGGCATTACTTGCACTAAAATTTTGGTTAATTTTTTAGGTCCAGTCTATGTGGCCCTAAAGATTTTATTTATAACCGAAGTTCGTATGTCAACGCATTTAAATTTGCACAGTTAATTATGTAATCGACGGTATTTTTTCCATTTTATAAACAAACGATAACGAAAACAAACAATGACACGCGACCGGCAAGGCTTTTTACTACTGACAAACCCCAAATCAAAACAAATTCATACGTCTTCACTAAGGATAAAACCAGCAACACTAGAGAGGGCAACAAACGTTTCCGCACGATGATGATGGCCGACGTCAACTAAAACAAACATTCTTCCCGCCCCCGCGCGAGAACCGCCACCCATACACCGCTGAAAAACGGGTGAAATTGAAACAATTCAATTCAATTCAAAGAAGCTTTATTGTCTGAAGAATTAATTCCTATTGACAAAGCAAGAACTTAAGACTAAAGGAAATAGTAATAAATCAGCACTAATAAAAACAACATTGTCTAGTCGCATAATCACACACAATCTATAATTAAGAGTAGCCCCCTTTTAGGCCATTGAGAATGTTCGAAGTTAAGCGCAATTCTAGTAAAATTCAAACGAGCATGTTTAAGTCAATATAAATTAAAATTGTACCCAACTATTTTAAAATTTCAGTAAAATATGGACAACTATGAATATGCACACGTACACAATTACAACAGCACAATCAATCGATTAAAAAGTTGGAACGAAACTACAGTCGAACCTTTATAACTCGAACTCAAAGGGACAACCAAAACAGTTCGAGTTATGGAGAGTTCGAGTTATAGAAACTCGAGTTACATAGGTTAAAATACATGTAAGAAGTGCAGGGACCGCTGAAAAGGTTCGAGTTATAGAGAGGTTCGAGTTATAGAGGTTCGAGTTAGAGAAGTTCGACTGTACTTACAAAATACTCTGCCAATATATGGGCCCCTAAGCTCACACTAGGTACTATAGTTATAGTTTACGTGTGAGCTAATATAACTAAAAACTGAAATATATTTTATTCAACTCCAGACTAAATTACCTTTTGTTTGATACCACACAAGCCATGTTTTGACTTAAACTCAAATTTTTAAAATCTACCCCCACCCTTAAAAAAAGCAAAAACTAAAATGTATTTTGTTAAACTCCGGACTCAATTACCTTTCGTTTGATATCACACCCGCCATATTTTCACTTAAACTCGAATTTTTGAAATATACCCCCACCCTTTTTTTAAATAAATTAAAATGTATTTTGTTTAACTCCAGACTCAATTACCTTTCGTTTGATATCACACACGCCATATTTTCACATAAACTCTAATTTTTGAAATCTACCCCCACCCTTTTATTTGGTTTGTGTTCGGTGGATTTTGTTCATTTTTAAATGGGACCATCTCGACCCAAGACCTAGCCTAGGTACCAAATTTCATTAAAATCGGCCGAGCGGTTTTTGAGTTATGCGCGTTGGTCGTTACAGACATACAGACAGACAGACATACAGACAGACAGACAGACAGACAGACGGCGCAACAAAAAAGTTTCAAAATCATCTGAAACGCAAAGATATATAAAAAAATTTGAAATCGGAGCAACTTTTTTTTTCTCGAAAAAATTAGGATCACCATAGCTCACACTACTATAGTATAGTATATGTGTGAGCTAAAAAAAATGTTAATCTAAAATTAAAATTCAGGTTACAGAAAAAAAAATATAATAAAAATATAAGACATACAATCACAGTTACTCAAATTATGTATCAAGCCCATCTGTGTAATATTCATTGCAGCTATAGTAAGCTTTTGTTTCAAAGCAATTACGTACTAACCTTCTGAATACTTTTAAATCTTGAGTTTGTCTAAATGCGATGGGTAAATGATTGTATAAATTTATACTTTCGTAAATCAATGAATGTTTTGTCAAAGCTAGCCTAGGTATTGGAAGTGGCAAGTTGCCAGATTGACGAGTTGTATAGTAACGACCAGTTTGAGTAACCTTGCCTCGCGCGGCGCTGCCGGCTTGTTATTATTTACGTTAAAAAAGTTCACCCAATTTATCGCTCGTTGTTAACCACAGATAATAAAAAGAACTAGACAATCATGTCGTAAAGGAAGATTTAACTTTTTTAAAATAAATCAATTAAAAATACTGTTTGTTGTCTAGTTTTGGGAGGGCACACCTTCCTGTAGAAGCAGCCACTGTAAACAGGAGAAAAAATGTAAAATCTCCAAGTCTCTACCTTCTATAATAACTGAGTTTCCCATTCAATGCTATCAAATATAGGATATCATGTACAGGGGTGTCCCAAATTGGGCTCTTTTAGGGGGTTTAAGGTACTTCTAGGGGAGACAGAGAAAAACTGACCACGCATTGCGAGGCTCAAATTTCAAGGGACGACTTATAGTGAAAACCGCATTTTGAAATATCGGCTGGTCTTTGAGCTACGGGGGCTTTTTGGAAAGTCTACATTTTTGAAGGGGGTCTATAACTTCGTTATTAGTGGAAATTTTGATTTAGAGTAAATTGCAGTTTTTTAGACTTTGTTACGAGGAATTCACCCGCTAAATTATATTTTAACTGTCACTTTTAGTTTTTGAGATATGACATAAAGTTGCATTTTTTCTTATGGAATGGCCTATATTTTAATTAATTTTCGAATTTGTCATTGAATTCTTGTCAAAATGATGTATCATATGTCATAGTTTCATTGAGCCGTTTAGGAGATATTCAGCTTTTTCACTTATTTCTAGTGCGCTATGATTTCCTGCTGAGGCAGGTCAAGGCACTCCAGTATTTTTATTATTTTACACAGTCAAAAATATAGTAACCCTGGTTTGGAAAAAATTATAATTCAGCTGACGGCCCTCAAAGCCTAGTTATAAAAAGTAACAAAAATGATACATATTTCAAAATAAAATTAAAACGCTTTTGTGCAAAATAATTTCATATCAAAGCGTAATATCAAATTGTTTAAACAATTGAAAACAATGACAAAAGGCCAAGACGCAAGGCCAACTTGATTTGCATAGTATAACACAACAAGACTATAGGAGCATTGAAGTAGCATTTGACCGCAAGGCTTTCACGTCAATGGCGCATGACGTCATTCAACGCACACTAGACAAAAATAAAAAACTTTAATTATCTCCGAAATCGCTTAATCAAACTATGACACATCATTTTGAAAAGAATTTAATGACGAATTTGAAAATTAATTAAAATATAGGCCCTTCCATAAGAAAAAATGCAACGTTATGTCATATCTCAAAAACTAAAAGTGACAATTAAAATTTAATTTAGCGGGTGAATTCCTCGTGACAAAGTCTATAAAATTGCAATTTACTCTAAATCGATATTTCCAATAATAACGAAGTTATAGACCCCCCTCCAAAATGCAGACTTTTCAAAAAGCCCCCGTAGCTCAAAGACGAGACGATATTTCAAAATGCGGTTTTCACTATAAGTCTTCTCTTGAAATTTGAGCCTCGCAATGCGTGGTCAGTTTTTCTCTGTCTCCCCTACAAGTACCTTAAACCCTGTAAAAGTGTCCAATTTCGGACACCCTGTACTGTGACTATTTTCTATAGGTGTAGATGAACCTCAAGACAACCACCTAAAACAGCTGATCGGCCATTTTTTGCAACAAATACCCTCTTTGGCCAGCAGTTTGGAACTTCTAGAAGAGGTCGTCATTGAAACTGTAACTGCTGTCTTCAAAGCATCGCAACGCCGCGGTTCGCCGAACATTGACATTGACAACACCGCAAAATTCTTGCTGGCCTTATGCAAAGTGTCCCGATATGTAAGTGAAACATTTTTGTTACTACACTAAAAATATTTTCTTAAGGAACCATCTGGATACTTATTCTTGAATTTTTGGGAGGAGAATGTGAGTAATCCTCACCGTAAAAAGGTGAATGCTCTATTCTCGAAAGAACGCTCCCGTGAATTCAAGTTCACCACCTCTTACTCGGGAGAAAACGAGTTACCGGGAAACTTTCTAACCTCACTTTTTTTGTTTTGTGATTTGTTTTTTTTTGCGACAGTAAAAATAGAGTTGAAACTAAATTGCTATGCTGCGGTGCATAGGTTAAAAGCAATATCTCCACTTTCAGACCCAATTGAGTGAGAGTGTTTAATTTAATGCATAATATAAATGTGTATCTATATAACATATTATATGACATCTTAGAAGTTAGAAAATCCGCGTGTTTATTAATTTGACACTACAGAGAAACGTTTATCTGAGTCTAAAGGCGGTTTAAAATAATGTATAATGTAGTGTTCTTACAACTACATTTTTAAACTGTCCTTATATAAAAGCACTTTAATAGGCCTCTATAAACAAAGTGTTAAACATTAATAATCATAACTCAATTTGGCCTGAAATAACTGACAGAAATAAGTGTGAGTTATGTTTATGTAGACATAGGCGTACCAAGGGGAGGGTCTCGAGCCAGAGCTCCCTAAAGCTAAAATTTTTTTAGATAATTAAGGACTTATTGCAATAAAACCAGGCACCAATTGTGCACTATTCGACAGTTTCCCATTATAAGAACAGCTGTGTTCTTTCAAAATTAAGCCTTTGTGTATTATAAGAGCCGGAATTAATAGTGCCGCCATTATTAATGGAAAATAAACTACTGGATTTATAAATTCGACTTTGGTATGCCAATTTTGAAAGATCAACTGTCAGTTTTCAATGGAAAACTGTTAGAATAGTGCCCGGCACTATTACTGCCTGGTTTTATTTGCAATAAGTCCCTAATTTAAAAAAAACTTCCTTAATTCAAAAACAAAATGGCATAAAACGCACTTTGGTTAGTTGCGAGATACGCGGCAACGTTGTGCACTGGAGTTGCACGACGTGATTCCAAACCTTGCACTCACAAACTGCTTCGAGCGTTCAAGAATACGACATTTTCAATCCCGGAAGAAAAAGTGAGTTTGATTTCCCGGGATCACTCCCTTCACAAACTTAGAAGAATACGGTTCCTGATGTGTGGATGGTGATTTCTAACTTTTTTTTTACATCAAATAGATCTCCCCTTAAACATACTCGTCAAGGTTTCCTCAAACACCACTGGCTTTTCCGAGAATGGGTTGTAAGTTGTAAGATGTAGGGAAAACTCCTAAAAAAACCTCTGCATTTACAAGAACCTAGCATTAAGCGAAATACCCCCATAGCATAAAGGGAATGAGACAATTCACCGCGGTCCAATTCGCCTCCGACGATGTTAAAGATTGCAATTTTGTTTATTTTCTATAGGAAACACTTTTTTGTAAAAAAAAATTATCTCAGTTAACTGTCAACACTTATTAGGTGTCCATTAGATCTTGGACCCCCGTGAGGTTAAGCTTTCAGGCTACCCATGGTAAAATATGAGAGAAACAAAAATTCCTTTTTTACCCGATTAGTCACAAAACTTGTTTGATTTTTCAATTCACAGGTACTAAATTTCACGTCTGTTGATATAAGTTACCTTTCAGGGTCCAGAAATAAACAGCAACATCGCAAGGTCGGTATGTAAACGAATAAATGAGAAACCAAGAGCCAGAATCAATGCGCAATATTCGAAACTTCTACTTATGTTGGACCCGCCAGAAAATCCTGCGTCTGCGCAAGAAGTAGAACAACTTTGTGACCAAATTTTAGAAGTAAGTACCTACTTACTTCACTACGCTGAGGGCTATCAAAATGGACGGGCCACGATCCTCCACTTTGTTGACGTCACATCCGGGGCTGATTTTTTTTTGATGGTCACGTTACGACACAGCTGATTGTCTTTAAAATATTGAAGTTGGAATGACGGTTCAGGAATATTTGATTTTTTTTTAATAAAGCCGGTTTTGAGATTGTTTTTACTATATTCTTTCAGAACAATTTTTTTTAAATCTATAGTAATCCTTAATTTTTCAGAGCCGCTTCATTAGCTCACACAAAAATTAAGTTTAAAACAGAAGCGAATGTGACAATCACAGATGACAAAGTCAAATACGTGTCAAATATAACAGTTGGCATGTGGTACATGGCGGGTAATTTGAATTCAAAATAAGGAATGCTAAATCTTGAAGATTTTAACCTTGTAATCATGTTGCTTCCTTACAAAACTTTGGTGGAATATCGAGACGGTGTCTGAGTATGTTTCACTGAAATTTTGCGGAAATCTTTAGTGCCATTTTGAAAATATCATAAAAAAACCTCTGACTTCCCATATGACCCAATGTAAAATTCAGCCCCGGGAGAACAGCTGATTTTTTCAGGGTCGTGGCCTCTATTTTTGTGTTGGCCTTGGTAAGAGCAGAAGCGAATGTGACAAACATAGATGACAAAGTCATATACATGTCAAATATAACAGTTGGCATGCGGAACATGGCGGGTAATTTGAATTCAAAATAAGGAATGCTAAATCTTGAGGATTTTAACTGTTTAATCATCTTGCATCCTTACAAATTTTGGTGGAATATCGGGATGGTGTCTGAGAATATTTTACTAAAATTTCGCGGAAAACTGTAGTGTCAATTTGAAAATATCATAAAAACCGTCTGAGACCCAATGTAACAGTCAGCCGCCGGAGAACGGTTGATTTTTTCAAGGTCGTGGACTGTATTTTTTTGTTGGCCTTGTATCAACATGATATATTTAATTTTTCAAATATTTCCGGTTAGGAAATATGTATACACCCGCACAGGCCGATTATTTTAAAAGGCATAATTATTTGTAACATTTTTAAATCACTATCAAGGTAGTGAAATGGGCTCTTTCTGATGATGTAGGTTTTAAGGTTCATTAGCCTTATAGGAAGTTTCAAAATTCCGCTCGACGTTGACTTTTTAAAATGGAACATGATATTTCTGATTGCGGAAAAATTAAAACGTTTTATTCGAAAAAATTTTCCTACAAATGCTTTTTTAAACCTCAAAACTGACATTAAATTATTTCGCAGTTATAACCAAGAAAAAAATGGAAAGTAACCAAAATATTTACTTCCCAAACTTTGTTGACACTCAATGACACATTTCCATTGAAAAGATTGTTTTTGCCTGTCTTGTGTCATTTAATTTAGACTTTTGTTTTGGTTATAACTGCGAAATGATTTAATATCAGTTTTGAGGTTTAAAAAAGCATTTTTGGGAAAAAGCTTTCGAATAAAATGTTTTAATTTTTCCGCGTAGAATTGAAATCCGCAATCAGAAATAGCATAGAAATAAAATTTCGGACTTCCATTGTCTTTATTTATTTTAAAACACGACGTTTCGGTTAGTAAGTATTTCTAAGCGTTATCAAGTGTAAACTACACAATCTAGTCTCTAGGCTACTACTTATACTAGTTGGTGTGCAGTCAGGTGTGACGGCCCGCCCCCTTTTTTAATCGTAAGACGCCTGTTTTCCTTAAGGAGTGGTTTCCATATGTTTGGTATGTCCGTGCTTGGTTGACTGAAAACTTCTTTATTCTGCATTATAAACGCAGCTTCAATAAACTTTCGTTTTCGCCAATGCGACTCCTTATGTAAAATTTTAGCTTCTGACCACTGAATCCTGTGATCATTTGACCATGCATGATCTGCTAAACCGGATTTTTCAATATCCCCGAATTGGGTACTTTTTAGATGTTCATTTACTCTAACCTGAAGAGGGCGTTTCGTTTCACTTACATATGATTTACCACACTCACACGGGATTTGGTAAATACATTCCTTATTATTTGAGGGATTGTCTGGTTTTGTTTTAGTTACAAAACTTCTTATCGTATTTCCCGAAGAAAATACTGTTTTTATATTATAGTGTTTAGCTATTCGTCTTATGTTTTCTGAAATCCCTTGAACATATGGAATGTTAATAACACCTAACGGATTATTATTTTGAGAATTTGGTACATTTAGTTTGTTTTTAATTTTAAATATCGTTGAGTTTATTAATTTCTCGGAATAACCATTCTGTTGTAAGTCCTTTTTAATGTTGTTAATTTCTGTGGTTAATTCTTCATTATTACTACAAATATTTACGGCTCTTAAATACAAACTTCTTATAACTCCTTGTTTTGTTGCAACAGAATGATTAGACTTAAAATTTAGGTATTGTCCCGTGTGTGTAGGTTTCCTATATACAGTGGTTTGAATGTTTCTGTCTAATCGTTTGACAAGAACATCCAAAATCTTGATAACGGTTAGAGATACTTACTAACCGAAACGTCGTGTTTTAAAATAAATAAAGACAATGGAAGTCCGAAATTTTATTTCTACACAATCATTGTCTACGAGTTTCAAACAAAAAGAACAGAAATAGCATGTTCCATTTAAAAAAATCAACGTCGAGCGGAATTTTGACTCTTCCTGTAAGATTAGAACCTTAAAAGCCACATCATCAGAAAGAGCACATCTCACTACCTTGATAGTGATTTAAAAATGTTTAAAAATAATTATCCTTTTTAAAATAATCGCCCTGTGCGGGTGGTCTGAAACACCCTGTATATCATGTAAAAGTCACAAAAGTATAACTGCGTATGGCAAGGACTATATTTTAAGTCACTTTAATTTTTTTTATAGGCCGTGTCAGACAGGACAACTATAAATAATGTCACAAAGTTTCGGGCAAAATTAGCGAAGGAACGTTTGTTGAAAACCGAAGTTTCGACTATAGCTGAGACGATAATTGAGGAAGAAACTTTGCAAAATGACAACGGTGTTGAGTAAGATGATTTTTTTTTATATTATCTATTAAGATGTAAAACTTATTCCTTTATTTGTATTTTTAAAAGTTCATTATTTTATTAAGTTATTAGAATTAAAAAAAAACATATTTTTTAATTTTGTTTTTTCAAGTTTTTTTAAACGTATACTAACCGCGTTGTAATAGCAACATAGTCTAACTTACCTCTGTGCAATAGCAACCCAATTTAACTAACCAGGTTGCAATAGCAACGAATTCTAACTAAACGCGTTGCAATAGCAACGATATCCCTAACCGCGCTGCAATAGCAAAAAAATCTTAAATACCTACGTTGCAGTAGCAACCAAATTTGACTTACCAGGTTGCAATAGCAATAAAATATAACTAACCGCGTTGCAATAGCAACAAAATTTAGCTGATCACGTTGCTATAGCAACAAAATCTAATTTATCCTGCTGCAATAGCAACAAAATCTAAATAATCGCGTTGCAATAGCAACAAATTCTAACTTACCAGGTTGTAAAAGCAACAAATTCCAACCGAACCGCGTTGCAATAGACACAAATTTTAACTTACCGCGATGCAACAAAAGAATTGTAATAATTTTTCAAGTTAACATAAAAAATTTAATTTTCTTAAAAGTAATTTAATTATCAGAAAAGCTTATAAAATACAGGTAAACTTATCACGTCCTTGCAATGCAACTATAGGTAAATTTAGTGGGAATAAGGACACTGTTGTTCTGGTAAATATACGTTTTAATCCATCGGTAACGTTTCGACAATGGTTTTTGTCTTCATCAGACCTTCAGACTATATCGTACATTGGAACAACAAAAACAAGAATTCAAGCACATCAGGAAAACAAACGCACAAAATTAAAAACGAAACCCAACATTAATCTGCTAATTATTTATATTTTCCTTTGTTTTGTTCAAACAACTTTATATTTTGATAGACAAATAATTAGCAGATTAATGCTGTCAACATACAGGGACTCTAGGTTCTGCTATTTTCCAATGTTGGTTCCGTTCCTCGTATGTTATGTAGTAAACCTAAGGTCACCGAATCACAAAAACTGGAGACGCCAGGCTTCCCGGATGCAGTGACCTGGTAAACTTGTGATTTGTAAATAAAATTTGACATTAATATTTTTTCTATTGTTTTGACAAGTGTAAACAAGTGTAATCAAAAAGTAAATAATATATTTTGGGGCTCCATCAAATTAAATCAGTCATGGTTACCCATTCAGAATATAACCGAGACATGAAAATAGTTTTTGTAATCGTTATCGGGTGAGTATTATTTACTATTTTTATGTAAAATTATTTAATAAGTTTTTGATGCTTACACATACAAGACGCTAGCGCTACCAAGTCCACTTCCAATCCCTGGCTTCGCATGCGTAGATCTACCAATATTATTATTTACCTCATGTATTAGAATCGATGTACAGGGTGATTTTCACTTGAATGATTCTAACCACATGAAAATAGAAAGTTTCAAAAACCTAACCTAACGAAACCTAATCAGATCTAACCGAACCGAACCAAAGCAAACTAAACCAATATTTTTTTTCAAAAAAAAAACTTTCCTGACTTCCTACCTGGGATGCTAGAGGATGTGAATCCGAACCGGACCGTACCGAACCGAACCTATCCAAACCTAACCCTACCCAACTAAACCTAATTAGCAGTACGTGTTGTAGTTTAGTTTGGTTAGGTTAGGTTTGGTTCAGTTTAGTTAGGTTCGGTTTGGTTCGGTTCGGATTCACATCCTCTAGGATCCCGGGCAGGAAGTCAGGAAAGTTTTTTTTTTGAAAAAAATTATTGGTTTAGTTTCCTTCGGTTCGGTTAGATTTGATTAGGTTTTGTTAGGTTAGGTTTTTGAAACTTTCTATTTTCATGTGGTTAGAATCATTCAAGTGAAAATCACCCTGTATGCATCTATTCTAAGACATGAGGTAAATAATATTGGTAGATCTGCGCTTGCGAAGCCAGGGATTGAAAGTGGACTTGGTAGCGCTAGCGTCTTGTCTTACACATCAATTTACAAAACTTTGAAAGTGTATGGGGTGTAATTTAAATGATACCCCAATAGGACTAAGGTCACTCGTCGTAAAGCTTGCCTTTACGATGAGTGTCCTTAAATAGAATATCCTGTGGTTCAATTGGGCCTCGTAGAATCAATTAAGCATCAATTAAGTATATATTAATATATTTATCATCAACACAAACATTTCATGTAAAAAGAAGCAAAGTACGCGAAAATGGTATTCAGTAAAAAGAATCGAGATAAAAGTATAGACAAATTATCCAATCCAAATTTCAAAATAAAAGGTTCTTAACAGTTTGAAAACTGTTTTTTTAAACTTTGCTATTATTGTATAGGGAAGGGAATTAAATAAAATGACGTTTTTCCGAATATTAACTCATGGTGTGGTTTTTTCGCACCACTATGACCCCACCATACTGCAACTCGGTGCTTTTGTTGATAAACTATATAGTTTTTGAAATATGAATTTTCAAAGTTTGGCCATTTTGGTATTATGGGATTCCCTACCCTAAAATTCGCTAAATGACGTTTTTGCGAATCTCAACTCAAAGTGTAGTTTTTTCGCATCTCTATGGCCCCACCATACGGCAACTCGATGCTTTTGTATAGTTTGTAAAATATGAATTTTCAAAGTTTGGCCATTTTGGTCTTATGGGATTCCCTACCCTAAAATTCGCATAAATGACGTTTTTGCGAATCCCAACTCAAGGTGTGGTTTTTTCGTTAAAAACGGCAAGACTTCTTCCATGCTTTAAAGTTTGGTGCATCATTTAAATTAGACTCTGTATAAACCATAGTAAAAAGCTTGAAGGAAGCAAGCAAAGAAGCTGTTGGCTACCAAGATTATAGAAATAACAATAAGATATGGTGGACGGAAGAAATACAGGACACGGTCAAGGAGAAAAACGCACATACTTGAAATGGCTCAGTACTAAAGAGCAAAGAGACCTAGAAATCTACAGGCATACCAGAAGACAGCTAAGAAATTTAATACGCACAGAAAAGAATGAAATGTTCGAGCGCAAATGCCACGATATAAATACACACGTAGGAGGTAGGCAGAGTTCTGAAGTATGGAAATTCATTTCTACAGTAAAAAACCCAACAAAAGAAAAAACATCCAGATCATCAAACCAGAACAATGGACAGAACACTATAAGGGACTGCTGCAGGAGAGGACACACGAATATCTGGCAGCCTCTCCGAGGAGAGACATAGAAGTACATGAAGAGGAAGTAATCATCGAAAAAGAAATGATAAGGAATAGTATTAAAAACCTTAAATCCGGAAAAGCTAGCGGACCTGGGGGAATATATGCTGAAATGCTCAAATATGGATCAGAGCAACTACTCGAAAATCTCAATGCATAAACGGACATCCAGTACCTGGTGATTGGAAAATTGCATTCATATCCTCAATACATTAAAAAGGAAACAAGCTGGATTGCAACAATTACAGAGGAATTTCAGTAACCAGTACTCTAAGTAGATTGTACGGTAGGATTCTTAGAGATCTAATAGAGAATGATTTTTATGAACAAGAAGAAGAAGAGCAAAGTGGGTTTCGTGCAGGCAGATCTTGTAGTGATAATGTTTTTTGTCTTAAACAAGTAATTGAGAAAAGGAGCGCCAGAAATATAGAGACTCATGTTACCTTTGTGTACCTACAAAAAGCATATGATAACGTTCCAGTAGAAAAATTATGGACAGTGTTAGAGCAGACTAATATCAATCATACATACATAAGAGCGATAAAAGAACTATACAAAGGATCAAAATCTAAAATTAAAATTGGAAATCGACTTTCAAAAGAATTCCTGGTAACGAAAGGCTTAAGACAGGGATGTTGTATCTCTCCAACTCTTTTTAAAATATATATCGCAGTAGCTCTAAAAAACTAGAAACGCAAAGTACACGGCATGGGAAGACAACTTAACGACCGATTTACCATATACACACTACAGTTTGCTGAGTATGTATACTTGGGTGTCACATTTGATAAGACGGGTCTGTTCCTGTAAAGAACTGGAAAAAAGAATAGTAAAAGCAAAAAAGCTTCTTGGTTGTCTTAACAGTATTTTATGGAGCAGAGAGATAAAAAAGAAGTAAAATTTAACATATATGAAACAATGGTGAAAAGCACGCTGTTGTATGGAATAGAGACTTGTCGCGTAACAGAAAAATACAAAGCAAAAATGGAAAGTGTCGAAATGGATGCAATAGTATGATCAACGAGAATATCTAGAACAGATCATATAAGAAATGAGATCATAAAAGAAAGAATGAGAATCGAGGGAAGCATAACGGATGACATCATTAAAAGGCAACTGATATGGTACGGCCATATACAACGGATGAGCGACGAAAAATTACCAAAGCAGGTCCTAGAATGGCAACCAATAGGGCGCAGAAAAAGAGGGCGTCATAAACTGGAATGGCAAAACAACCTGACGGAAGATGACTGTCAGGATCGAAGGAGGTGGAGAATAGGCGTCGGACAACGGAGAAAAACGTTCTAAACCGAGATAGTAGTAAACCATTTCATTTTTTTAGGATAACCTTAATTCTATTAATAGTCCTGATCATATCCTACATTTTCATTGGCTACAAGTTTTCAAATGTTTTCCTAGAAGACCCAAATTATGATACCAAGAGCACCAAGTCCTAGTGCCATATTCACCCTAATTTAGTAAAGGAAACTAAGATAGAATTTAAGATATTTTAGAGAAGTTCAGGTAAATTAGGTATTAGAAAGATTTGTTATTATTATAATAATGATATTTTTGTAAGAAAATACAAACTTCTTAAGAAATAAATTTTTACTTAAATTTAAATAGAAAAATAAGTGGATCCATGACGGTTCTGATACCTTCCTAACCCATTAGCATACTCCAAGTAAACGCCATGTTATATAAACCTTAAAAACAGTTTTTTGTAAATATCTCCGAAACGAAAGCTCCTACCAAGTTTTTGGTTATAACACAAACTTTTGAAAAAAATGTGCGCTACAATATTCCGAAAACCGCATATTGTTGCGACGCTCCGTTAAAAAGTTAGAATTTTTTTAACTTTTTAACTGTCCAAAAAATGTCATTAGCATTGATGAATTTCGACCAAAATATAATCAGCTCGTTACAGTATCAAATACTATTTTACCTAAAAATTTCATGAAAATCGGTTGGGCGGTTTAGGAGCTATCGTGTTACGGCAGAGTTACACACACACACAGACATCACGTGGATACAAATAATACAATTTCGGCGTTATCTCAACAAAAAAAAAATTCGTCGAAAACAATACCTTGTCTAGCCATTGCTGTGCGGGCTGGGGTTGCTCTTTCATCCTTTAAAGTTCTGACCCTATATCTAAACGACTCTTGTACAATTTACACAATAAAAATTTTTGTGATTTTTTGATATACAGTGAAACCTCCTATAAGCGGACACTCACGGTTTCGTCAATTTTGTCCGCTTATTGAAGGTGTCCGGTTATGAGAAAGAACTGCGAAATTATAATATATGGATGATTCTACCAAAAGTGGGCTATATGTATATCATTTTTGGTCATTGCCTTTAAATAACAGTACAGCACAGTAAATAATTTTGTTTTGTTAAATTTATGTATCTAATTAGGTGTAAGCTAAGAAACATTTATTTTCCCGAATTTTAGGAATTATTGCATAAAAATTCCAGAGGAATGAGTACCAGAGGAATGAGTTTTTTAATGGTTTTCCAATTTAAATCAAAATCTATTTAGACTACTTAACTTAAGTTTTATATAAACAAAGTTCCTATACTTATAATTTTAAAACAATAAAAAAAAATTATACTATTGATATCAGTCGAATATTTACTTACCAGAGGAATGACAATTGAAGCGTTCCTTTTTGATTTCTCCGAAAAAAAACTAATTTTCTACCGAAAATAAAAAGATCTATAACTTAAACCAAACTAAAGTTGACATTATCTGTCACAAACTTGGTCACCCTCACAAGTAAATTAGATATCCAGGGCCGCCTCTTTCTCTAGAAATTAACCGGTGGTATTCACAAATATTGTGTTATTAAAAATGAAGCACGTTTAAAATTGTAAAATTTTCCAGGAAGATGTAAATTCAGATTTTCAAAAATATGACTGCAAACTTAAGTTTTATCAATTTTTTGATAAATAGTTAAGACTTGGTTAAATATTATTTATTAGGATATTTTTTTTCAATCTGAGTTTTTAATATTTGGTTTGGGACTACACCAGAGGAATGAGGTATTTGCTTTGTAATAAAAAAAATTATAAACTTGCAATTTTTTTTATACATTAAACTCAAATGCTCCATAAAGAAAACATTTCGTTTTAAATCTTGTAACTAATACTATGCTTCATTTGCAGTCTGTGTTTGAAAAATATGCATTCCCACTTTACAGCACCATTTTTGTAGAATCATCCATATATTTATTAACAATTTCTGCTGCTTGACTTTTTCCAATATTAAATTTTTCAGCGATCTTTCGTGCTGATAGATGTTTCTTCTCCAAAACGTTAACAAAATCCATTTTTTCACATAAACTAAGTTTTTTACTAGGCGCCATTTTAAAGAGATCTATTACTACCCAACTGAACAATAAAAATAAAACACATCTGTCCCGCCGAATAAAATATGTTGTAAATATGACAGATGTATTTAGTCTTCGCATTAAAACGGAAAGACGTAATTCCCCGGCTGCAGAGTGTGTTGTTGCCAACATACTACAAAATATTTATGCCCATGTCGTGCAGCGCCCCGTCTCGTTGTCAGAGGTTCGCGTCCGGTTAAGGGAGGTTTCAGAATTTTTTAACCAAAAAATTGTCCGCGTCCAGTTATTAGAGTGTCCAGTTTAGGAGTAAATTTTAAATGTAAAGAAATAGGGAAAAGCTTGGTTTCATCAAATTTGTCCGCTTAAAGGAGTGTCCGCTTAATAGAGGTCTGCAAGGAAAGGTTTTACTGTATAAAAATGTTTGTTTCATCTATGTCAGTGGTTTTTTTTAATGTCAGAATTAAAAAACTAGTTATTATATTTGTTTAAGTAAATTTTATTTTGAAAATTTTTGTATAAAAAATAGATATCTAAATTAACTCTTTAATTTCTAAAACATGCCATCAGGTGGAGGCCCACCAAAACACATACTCCCATGAACTGGGCAAAGTCAAGTTTTCTAGACTTAGATCTAAATTACAAGATTTCAACAGGTTGTCTAACATTATGAAAGCATCTGGGCGGTTGTCCCCTTCCGAAACATACTTTATTAAAACTAGACATGTGAAAGTTTCCTTATATAAATCGAATATTTTGGTAGCATATCCCGATCCGCTAACTATGTATTTACCATTAAAATTTGGTTCTAGTGCTTTAAGCCTGGTTGTACTAAATTCTTCATTGTTTGAAATAAAGAAAAATTTTTCACCACTTATATTATGAAGCTCATAATCAAATCCACTGGTTAGTATTACAATTTTCTTTAAATTTAATTGCTCCAATTCAGCTTTGAGCTCTGTCAAAAACTGCAAAGCCAATTTATGTTCCAGAGTTGATCGTACTTGAATAGCGGCCAATTTAAGGGTCTCTATTGATGTAAAACTCACATTCAGTGCATAATACGTCCTTGTTATTAAAGTAAGGATCCGGCCCCACTGATGGTATCAGCCCTGGGTGCCACAGAGTGCCCATTTTTGTAAAATTGTGGGCTGTAATGAGTATGTCCACTGTTAGCTGGGGTACATTACCTACAGAGACTGTTGGAAATATTAACGTGTACTCAGTTAAATCTAGCTCTTCCAACAAATTAATTAACACCATTTTTTTTTTGATAATTTATATTTTAAATAGAAATGATTTGCCAGAAAAATAAGCGAGGTTAAGTGCAAAATAAATAAACAAAAAATAGCTGCTTTTAGTTTATTCGCACGTTGGCCAAATGGCCATGTGTATATAGGTTGTTTCGATCCAACGATTATAAACAGACAGGATTGCTTATTTCCATTTAACTAATGTTAGCGTCGCTCAGCGAGACAAACAGTGTCTGCCTACGTCACCAGCGGACCAGTTGCTTTGTTTGTATTCAGAGTTCGTGTGATTTTAAGGTGTTTTTTGACGTTTTGACCTCCGTTTTTTTGCGTTTTTTCATTTATTTGACGGTGTGGTTGACTATTTAGGAGGTAAATCTGAGGGCACAGCCGTGCCTCGCCATGTTCACGCGCCGTACCATCTTTTCTTGAAACATTACTTGACCTACGAATCTCAAACTTTGCACAGTCGTAGATCTCCATGGAGTTAACAATCCTTTCATGTTTAGTTTCATGGAACTCCCAAAAGTACTGAAGTAGTTACGAAATTTCAAAAAACGTCGAAATTTTCACTTACTCACTCACTCATGTATAGATCATCAGACATGCTACAAAGCTGAAATTTGGCAGACATAAGTCTGCCAAACCTCTGGAAAAAATCAAAAAACCCCTAAATTCTAATTTACTACCCTCCCCTATACATGTAAAGTTATGTAAAAGTAACATTGCCCACTTCCAGAAATGGCAGACTGATAGGAACTATGATAAAACTATAGAAAAAAATTTCAAAACCCCAAAATTATAATTTACTTTCCTCCCCTATAAATGTAAAGTAATGTAAAAGTAACATTGCCCACTTCCCCCACCGGACACGCTAGAGAGCTGAGCTTTGGAAGGCCGATAGTAACTATGATAGAACTATATAAAAAAATTAAAACACCCCAAAATTCTAATTTACTTCCCTCCCCTATAAATGTAAAATTGTGTAAAAGTAACATTGTCCACTTCCAGAAACGCTCGAGAGCTGAGATTTGGAAGGCCGATAGGAACTATGATCAAACTATAAAAGAAAATTAAAAAACCCCAAAGTTTAATTAACTTCCCTCCCCTATAAATGTAAAGTTATGTAAATTAGCATTGTCCACTTCCAGAAACGCTAGAAAGCTGAGCTTTTGAAGAAAACGCTAAGATTTTAATTTACTTTCCTTCCCCATAAATGTAAAGTTATGTAAAATTAACATTGCCTACTTCCAGGAACACTAGAGAGCTGAGCTTTAGAAGGCTCATAAGAACTATGATAAAACCATAGGAAAATATAAAAAAACTCAACATTTTTAATAAGGCATTGCAAAAGTTTTAAACAATATCCCGTATATTTTACTACTTTAAAACTTAAATATTATCCAAATCCTTTAAAAAAGCAGTGAAATCATAACAAAAACATTTCATGTAAAAAAAGCCAAGTACGCGAAAGTGGTATTCCGTAAAAAGAATTGAGATAAAAGTAAAGCCAAGTTCTACAATACAAATTTCAAAATGAATGGTTCTTACTAGCTTGGAAATGTTTTTCTAAACTTGGTTATTACGGCTGCAAATGACTCTTAGGAAATTGAACATAAAGAAGTTTGGCTGGAACAGCAAAGTTTTAAAAAAATTTCCAAACTAGTAAGAACTAATTCATTTTGAAATTTGTATTGTAAACCTTGGCTTTACTTTTATCTCAATTCTTTTTATGGAAGACCACTTTCGCGTACTTGGATGTTTTTTACATGAAATATTTTTGTTATGATAAACCTTTATAAATGTGAATTAAGTGAATTGATATAAAGAAAGCACAATTTTTTGTTGAAATAAAAGCTTTGTGTTCCCTCTTTCAGTGTAGAAATATAAATATATATATACTTTTATATTATTATATTTATATAAACTTTTAATTTTTTTTTGATTTTTGGAAACTCCTTGCTCCCTAAATTATTCACATTAAAGAAAATTGGTAATTATGCCGCAAACGTACTTCTTTTATTAAACTGATTATTGGAAAGTTTATTTTGTAGGCAGTTTCTCCAAGTTTAGTTTCAGTTTTTTTCTTAAGTTTTTTTAGTCTCTATAGAAGTTTTCAGAAACATGTTACAGAAGAAGGAGTGAAAACGGGCGCTGGGTGGGATAAAAACAACTCATAACACAAACAATGTAAATCATTTGAAAAAAAACTTATGAAAATCTATTGATTTAAAAAATAAGAAGTTGAAAAACACATCTTATTTGGCTGTTTTTTCCAAAAACTGACTGGTTTTTGATATAATAATATAATAAATATTGCAATTTTAGATCTGAAGTATCAAATAAATACCTTTTTGTTACTGCATAATATAAGTGTATTTTATTATATCGGCAACAAAAACAATAAATTTACTAATACGAATAAAACATTTGTTTGCAAATAAGCAAGAAAAAAGCAGGAAAAAGCGCTGAGCAGAGGTCCACTAGTGACGTAAGCAAGGCGCCGCCTATCGCTAAAAAATTCGAGCAAATAGGCAATCCTGTGTGTTTATAATCGTTGGTTTTGATCAGCTGATTTCTGTTTTGTTTAAAAATAAAAGTCCTGTTAAATAATTAATTTTATTTAAAATTGATTAAATATTCGATAAAAAACACCTAAAGGTCAATTACAACTAAAAAGGTGTTTGCCAAACCTTTGGCAGAAACAATTTTCTGTTACTTCCAAAAACCTAACCTTAATAAAAAAATGCCTGTTTTTTCAAAAATTCGCGACTTTGTGTGGAGACACAAGAACAAATTTATCATTAGTGGTGTACTAGTGTCCAGTACTGTCCTGTTAACAAAATACATGCAGAAGAGACTTAGAGATTGGCAAGAAAAGGTAAGTGTTCGGAATAGTCAGATACTATAATGTTTATAGATAATCTTTCAGCAAAAAACTACTCGTTTTATGTAATTATTGTATATTTATCAACTGCCGACCTATATAAAATCTAAACGCATTTTTAGGAAACAAGGGCATTTCTAGACCGAAGTCTCAAACAAAGCCACTATGAAAGTATTACACGAACATGTAATCAAACAATTCTAAACTTGTCTATACGTGTATTAAACAGTGTCACAGAAGCAGTAGATACAGATGAAATTATTGAACAGCTAAAGGAAAATCCTGAAAACAAGATTGATATGTGGAATAATTTAAAGGTAAAATCATTGTTTGACTTCTAGGTTATTTTATAACAAATCAACCAGACCATCTCACTGATTTTGATAATCTATTCTACTCATGAAAGAGATGAAAAATCCTAAATTTAAATTTTTTCTGATTAGTACTTAGAAAGTTCTTTTTTAATGGCTTTCCCAAGTAAAGATATTGTCACGAAGGGCGCGTAACATAAAGTTAAATCAATATTTCCCGAATAATTAAAAAGAAACTTAATAAATTACTAGATGTATTAACTTTTTGGGACAACCTATAAGTCAATATAAATCGATTGACGTCAATAACTATTATTGCAATTCGGCACAAATAGTTTATAAATTCGCGGGCAATGCATATTTCCGGGCTTTTTTGGTGACAGAGATTCGGGACCACTAAATACCGCGGGGCGAGGCGTCGCCTCGCGGAACTAAAGTTTCGGCTTTTTTCCTTATACTGAACGTTAAGACCGGGTGAGTGCGGGCGGTCACATCGAGTGACGTAATCGACTGACGACAATTTGGGCGTGAACTGGGGTCCTAGATAACCAGCCGGCCGCAAATTCTGTTGTTTCCAGGTAAGTCCGGATGTCGCCCCCTTAGCCAACTCCCCAACATTTGCTGTATTATTTATTCGCGTCTTAGTTTTATAATACATCTTTTAACCCCCTACAGGTGTTATTTAATCTGCATCCCTTAGTTTTTAAACAAAGATCTCTGTCGGCTCGAATCGAAATAACTCCGTTAGATTTATTCGACCGGCGCGGTATCATTTAAACAAATTGTTAATAACGAATAAGGGTTCGGTTATGAACGCCCCCATAGCCAACTCGCCAACCTTTATTCGTGACAATATTGGGGAATGTTATGCTTCTCACTGGTCTGATGAACCTAGAAAAGTAATTGAGATAACATCAAAAATATTGAAGAAAAATAAAAAAATAACAAAGAAAAATAAAAAATATACAGGGTATCCTATAACTTATAGGCCGTCAGGTGATAGAGGTCATATCTGATAAAAAAGTTTCTATAATGCATGGGTCAAAACTCTTTGTCGAGATACACAGCATCAAAGTTGGTGATTTTTCAAACTTTTTGGATAATAACTTTTTAAAAAAACACAGTAAAAATATGAAATTGGGTAAAGTTGTGTATTAGGATAAGAGCAATCAATAAATTAAAAATAATTAGTTGATTCATTTTTTTTTGGTATTAACTTTTATGAATCCCATATTAAATGCAATGTTTTTTTTTAAATATTTTTTGTAAATAAAAACAAGTCTCCAGGGAGACATAATAATAAAATAAAAAGTAAGCAAAAATTACTTTTTTTAAAAAATTATTATTTTTTATACATTTTTGGAAATTACTTTGACAACTTAAAACTTTATCAAAAAAATGAATACCACATTTTTGAATCACAATTAGCTTACTATTTAGCTGGCTGTGACAGATTTTCTTTTTTTTGGTAAAACCCTTTTCCCCCACCCCTCTAACTTTAAAAATGCTATATCTTAAAAACAGATATGTGTTGACCTGCATGTTATATAAACATTTTTCTGGGAAATAACCTCCTCTATCACACAAGACGCTAGCGCTACCAAGTCCACTTCCAATCCCTGGCTTCGCATGCGTAGATCTACCAATATTATTTACCTCATGTATTAGAATCGATGTACAGGGTGATTTTCACTTGAATGATTCTAACCACATGCAAATAGAAAGTTTCAAAAACCTAACCTAACGAAACCTAATCAGATCTAACCGAACCGAACCAAAACAGACTAAACCAATATTTTTTTTCAAAAAAAAAACTTTCCTGACTTCCTACCTGGGATGCTAGAGGATGTGAATCCGAACCGGACTGTACCGAACAGAACCTATCCAAACCTAACCCTACCCAACTAAACCTAATTAGCAGTACGTGTTGTAGTTTAGTTTGGTTAGGTTAGGTTTGGTTCAGTTTAGTTAGGTTCAGTTTGGTTCGGTTCGGATTCACATCCTCTAGGATCCCGGGCAGGAAGTCAGGAAAGATTTTTTTTTGAAAAAAATAATTGGTTTAGTTTCCTTCGGTTCGGTTAGATTTGATTAGGTTTTGTTAGGTTAGGTTTTTGAAACTTTCTATTTTCATGTGGTTAGAATCATTCAAGTGAAAATCACCCTGTATGCATCTATTTCAAGACATGAGGTAAATAATATTTGATAGATCTGCACTTGCGAAGCCAGGGATTCAAAGTGGACTTGGTAGCGCTAGCGTCTTGTCTCTATCACCTGCTGCACTATGGCTTCTAAGTTATGGGACACCCTATATAAATTTTATTATTATGCTATTTAAAAGAAATTCTTAGCTTTCAAAAATAAAAATATACTATTTTAAAAAAATGTTTAACTTATTATGTTACTAAATTTATTTGTTTTTCAAATAATTTTTCACATCACCAACTTTCATTTTATAAAAAACAACATTAAAATTTTTGAAAAAAAAAATATTTGTTTTTTAAAATTTTTCAAAAAAGTATTTTTGCATTTTTTTTTAAAATATCGTCACCCTAATTCTGACACGTCGTAACCCAACTCAACAAAATTTTACAGGAATAAGAAAAGTTAGCAGCAAATTACATAGGGTAAGCATTAGGCGACCTATTAGAAATCGCGGGAATGACCGCTTTATATTTTTTTTTGGTTGCGAGGATTTAGCAGCATATAGCTATGTATAGTTACTAACCTTTGACGCAAAAATATGAATTTTTATTTTTTTGTGGGTTACGACGTATCAGAATTAGGGTATCGATATGTTTTTTTTCTTATTAACGTTTTAGCATGGGTTTAGAAAAAAATATTAGCAATATTTTCCTGTAATTTTTTTATGCATTTTTATTGATAACATTTTTTTTCTCAACATGTACTCATAATTTCGACATCAACAAATTTGGTAAGGGTCTTGCTAAAATATCAGGGTTCGAAAATATCATGGTATTTATATAAATATCATATCACATGATATATATCAGATATATATCTGATATATATCATTATCAAACTGAATGCTTTGGTGTTGGCATATTAAATAAAAATCACTACTTCCTAATAAATCAAAAGTACACACAGATGGAAAACAGTAACTGCTCTAACCTGGGAAAATAGAAAACAAAAGAAATCGTCGCGTCGGGGATCTACCACATGTGAAACAGGGGATTCCCAGTCAGCTCCGCGATGCCTATGCGGCAGCCGAATCGATCGATACTACACCTTTACAGATGCTTATACTTTTGTACAGGGTCGTACTGATAAATTTTCTGATATTTAGAATGGTAGAAAACATTTTCAGTTTAATAAGTAAAATTATTAAATATATCGGATATATATCAAGCGTGATATATATATATATCACTTGATATATATCCGCGGAACCCTGTAAAATATTACGAGAATTTTTTTAAAAATTGAAATTGATTGATATTTTGTATTATGTAATTGTTTTCAGGATTTGGTTTTTGTAAAAACAGCAGTAGTAATCTACTCCCTGGTAATGTTGATTGTTTCTCTTAAAGTTCAGTGGAATATATTGGGTGGCTACATCTACGGAAATCCACTGCTAACCGCAGAAATCCAACAAAAGTATCTCTCTTTATGTCAAGGTTTTCTAAACATTGGAATCGCCAAGTTGTCTACACTCATAGAAATTGAGGTAAGCTTTCTCTATATGTAGATTCTGTTTATTCTAAATAATATCTGAGATATCATAACAAAAACATTTCATGTAAAAAAAAGCCAAGTAAGCGAAAATTATATTCCATAAAAAGAATTGAGATAAAAGTAAACCCAAGTTCTCCAATACAAATTTTAAAATGAAAGGTCCTTAGTAGTTTGGAAATGTTTTTTTAAACTTTGCTATTACTCTCTGCTCTTTCTTATTTTTAGACAAGAAAGCTTTTAGAGCATATAGACCTTAAAAAACAAATGAAACTGAGTGACCTGGAGGCCATCTATTGGTCATTGCAAAGTAGCCTTGCATCAAATAAAGATAGTCCAATTGAACAGCTTAGATATTATATTATTGATCAAGAAATCACAGAATCTGATGATATTTATAATAATATGGTAAGTTGGTTTTATATACAGGGTGTCCCAAATTGGGCACTTTTAGGGGGTTTAAGGTACTTCTAGGGGAGACAGAGAAAAACTGACTACGCATTGCGAGGCTCAAATTTCAAGAGAAGACTTATAGTGAAAACCCCATTTTGAAATATCGTCTCGTCTTTGAGCTACGGGGGCTTTTTGAAAAGTCTGCATTTTTGAAAGGGGTCTATAACTTCGTTATTAGTGGAAATTTTGATTTAGAGTAAATTGCAGTTTTATAGACTTTGTTACGAGGAATTCACCTGCTAAATTATATTTTAACTGTCACTTTTAGTTTTTGAGATATGACAAAGTTGCATTTTTTCTTATGGAATGGCCTATATTTTAATTAATTTTCGAATTTGCCATTGAATTCTTTTCAAAATGATGTATCATATGTCATAGTTTCATTGAGCGGTTTAGGAGATATTCAGCTTTTTCACTTATTTCTAGTGCGCTATGATTTCCTGCTGAGGCAGGTCAAGGCACTCCAGTATTTTTATTATTTTACACAGTCAAAAATATAGTAAGCCTGGTTTGGAAAAATTATAATTCAGCTGACGGCCCTCAAAGCCTAGTTATAAAAAGTAACAAAAATGATACATATTTCAAAATAAAATTAAAATGCTTTTGTGCAAAATAATTTCATATCAAAGCGTAATGTCAAATTGTTTAAACAATTGAAAACAATGACAAAACGCCAAGACGCAAGGCCAACTTGATTTGCATAGTTTGAGACAACAAAACTATAGGAGCATTGAAGTAGCATTTGACCGCAAGGCTTTCACATCAATGGCACATGACGTGAATGACGCCTGTTATATGTAGGTGAAACGAAACGCCCTCTTCAGGTTAGAGTAAATGAACATCTAAAAAGTACCCAATTAGGGGATATTGAAAAATCCGGTTTAGCAGATCATGCATGGTCAAATGATCACAGGATTCAGTGGTCAGAAGCTAAAGTTTTACATAAGGAGTCGCATTGGCGAAAACGAAAGTTTATTGAAGCTGCGTTTATAATGCAGAATAAAGAAGTTTTCAGTCAACCAAGCACGGACATACCAAACATATGGAAACCACTCCTTAAGGAAAACAGGCGTCTTAGGATTAAAAAGGGGGCGGGCCGTCACACCTGACTGCACACCAAGTAGTATAAGTAGTAGCCTAAAGACTAGATTGTTTAGTTTACACTTGATAACGGTTAGAGATACTAACCGAAACGTCGTGTTTTTAAAATAAATAAAGACAATGGAAGTCCGAAATTTTATTTCTACACAATCATTGTCTACGAGTTTCAAACAAAAAAATACAGGCCACGACCCTGAAAAAATCAGCTATTCTCGGGGGGCTGACTTTCACATTGGGTACTATGGAAGGTTAGACGTTTTTTTAATGATATTTTCAAAATGGCCCTACAGATTTTCGCGAAATTTCAGTGAAATATTGTCAAACACCATCCTGATATTCCACCAAATTTTTATAAGGATGCAAGATGATTAAAAGGTTAAAATCTTCAAGATTTGGCATTCCTTATTTTGAATTCAAATTACCCGCCATGTACTGCATGCCAACTGTTATATTCGACATGTATTTGACTTTGTCATATGTGTTTGTCACATTCGCTTCTGCTTTAAATTTAATTTTAGTGTGAGCTATTAAAGCGGCTCTAAAAAATTAAGGATTACTATACATTAAAAAAAATGTTCTGCAAGAATATAGTAAAAACTAATCTCATAACCGGCTTTATTTTTAAAAAAATCAAATATTCATGAACCGTCATTCCAACTTGACCATGAAAAAAAAATCTGCCCCCGATGTGACGTTAACAAAGTGGAGGATTGTGGCCCGTCCGTTTTGATAGCCCTGGGTAAACAGCTGATAACTGTTAAAAAGAGAATAATTTGAATGCTATAAAATAAAAAGTATATTAATAATCTTGCCAAATTTCAAAAATGTTTTTTTTAGCTGAGAGATACTGCAGATTTGCTGGAGTCAGACGAAGTAAAATCTCTTGTAACCCACTACGTGAGCCGAGGTTTCTACGTGTTGGGTGATCAACTCTCGGAATTTTTCACACAAAACGGTACAAAAATCACCGAGTTACCAGTCACAAATGGTATGGATGCGTTCGAAAATCCGTACGGCATAAAAAAACCGGTCGCAAAATTGATCCCCATCATCAATGGGCTGATGTCAAGGCGGAGCTTCCCGCAAAATTTTACAGAAATTTTGATTAATGACGGGAAAATTAACACTTTGGGTGCCAATATTTACGAAAGTATGCTGATTTGAAAAAAAATGGGTGTATACAAAGAAGGGGGCAAAGGTAACATGTGTAAGATGAAAATATTAAATATTTTAAGTTTGTGTTTATCTATTAGAGATATGAATTATCCATTATGTTGCTGGATAAACCCGCATTTATAGTCTTGAAAAGATTAACGAAAATGCACATGGGTTTTTAGACTATGGAAATTTATGACATTATTTATAGACAAAAAGAAGATAGACATTTAGATGCAGTGGATTTTGTATAATTTTTTTGTATATAATGATCAAAGGTTAGGTAAATTTTATTATGCATTTTATTCTACTAAAATAATATAGATTTTTCACAGAATTTTGTCTTGTATCTTGTTAATATTGGATTTTTAATAATAAAACAGATAAAAAGAAAGTATACTTTTACTTGCTAGGAACTAGCTATTAACGGTATTAGATAGGACAAATGAACTTTACAGATCGACACAGCAAGAAAAAACCTAAGGAGACCTGTAAAGTCAATTTCCGGTCGTGTATCGTACTTTTTTTTTAACTAAGGGAGTGTTGAGACCGGAAAGTTTTCCAAAAGTACATGCTTCTAAAGTGACAGTTTCGGATGTACCGGAAACTGACTTTACACGTCTTCCCAGTTTAGAGTTATTATTCTAGCGCAATGGCGGTAGGTGCGTTCGATTGGGGTCTTAAATTCAAGTATTTTTTGTCCTAATGATTGCACCGTTCCGAGTTATGAGCTCCTAAAGTTACTAGACTTCACTTGAAATCGAAAGAAAATTAGTGCCGTGATCGCTACATATTTCTTGAACAGAACCCCGCCGCTCGACTCAATCCCCATTTGTTATTTATGCCGATAATGAGTGAGTAACCTTTTTCTTTTATGCTAGCGCAACGGCGGTGGGTGCGTTCGATTGGGGTCTTAAATTCAAGTATTTTTTGTCCTAATTATTGACCCGAAAAATCTGCACCGTTTCGAGTTATGAGCTCCTAAAGTTACTAGACCTCACTTAAAATTAAAAGAAAATCAGTGCCGTGATCACTACATATTTCTTGAACCGAACCCTGCCGCTCAACGCCATCCCCATTTGTTATTCATACCGATAATGAGCGAATAACCTTTTTCCTTTATGCTAGCGCATCTAAGGTGGGTGCGTTCGATTGGGGTCTTAAATTTAAGTATTTTTTGTCCTAGTGATTGACCCAAAAAACCTGCACCGTTCCGAGTTATGAGCTCCTAAAGTTACTAGACTTCACTTGAAATTAGTGCCGTGATCGCTACATATTTCTTGACCAGAACCCCGCCGCTCGACTCAATCCCCATTTGTTATTCATGCCGATAATGAGTAACCTTTTTCTTTTATGCTAGCGCAACGGCGTTGTGTGCGCTCGATCGAGGTCTCAAATTCAAGTATTTTTTGTTCTAATGATTGACCCGAAAAACCTGCACTGTTCCGAGTTATGAGCTCCTTAAGTTACTAGGCCTCACTTGGAATCGAAAGAAAATTAGTACCGTGATCGGCACATATTTCTTGAACAGAACCCCGCCGCTTGACTCAATTCCCATTTGTTATTCATGGCGATAATGAGTAAGTAACCTTTTTATAAGCTCCTAAAGTTACTAGACCTCACTTGGAATCGATAGAAAATTAGTCCCGTGGTCGCTACATATTACCCCAACCAAACCCCACCGCTGGATGGATCAAATTTACTAGACATCACTTAGAAATTTGATTACTACACGGTCGACCTGTAACCTTTTTCTTTTATGCTAGCGGTAGGTGCGCTCGATCGAGGTCCCAAATTCGAGTATTTTTTGTCCCAATGATTGACTCGAAAAACCTGCCCGTTCCGAGTTATGAGCTCCTACAGTTACTAGACCTCACCTGGAATCGAAAGAAAATTAGTGCCGTGATCGGCACATATTTCTTGAACAGAACCCCGCCGCTCGACTCAATTCCCATTTGTTATTCATGCCGATAATGAGTAAGTAACCTTTTTATAAGCTCCTAAAGTTACTAGACCTCACTTGGAATCGATAGAAAATTAGTCCCGTGGTCGCTACATATTACCCCAACCAAACCCCACCGCTGGATGGATCAAATATACTACTACATACATACATACATACTAGACATCAGTTAAAAATTTGATTGCGACACGGTCGACATGTAAAATTCACGTTTCCGGTCTAGTAACGTAAATAGCTATTATTTGCTTTTTTAAAACATAGTTTGATAAAAAGTGCAAAAAATTGCGTACAAGCGATATGAGTAATTGCATTAAACAGGGATTTATGAATGATTTAGTAAAGATGTTAATAAAAACAAATTTGTTTTTCGTTATGGGTTTATTTTTAAAAACCATCACTATAGAAATAAGTTTAATAATAATTAAATATTAAAAAAATTATCATAATTATTTAAGGCATAGAATAACGTAAATACTGAAAAAAATAAAGTCTCCGAAAATTTAAATAAATGATGAAATAGTATGAGAGCCATGTTTTGTGACCACAATATACAGAGTGTCCAAAAAGGTGTTAATTAAACATATAACATTTTATTGTTTCATTATAATTATCTGTGGTATTTCGAAATTCCATGCTTACAGTACCAACGGGTTTGTTTCTCTTGTATTGACGCCATGGGTTACTCATAAGCGCCAAAATTTAAAATGCTTTTTGGACACCCAGCTTTGACTCTCATATTACATTATTAACAAAGTTCTCAATTCTAAACTATTAAAAATTCACTCAATTTTTACCTGACTATTCAAACCAGGAAAGAAATCAGAGTCAAGAACTTTTACACTTTTTGGTTTATTTGGTATGCATAGTCAAGCGGTATTTTTTTAATTTCATTTTTTCAAATTTTTGATTTTTTGGCACTACGATAAAATTTATCTAAGTTAAAACGCTCGCTACCTATTTACAAAAATATAATCATTATTAATCGATTTTTTGTTTATTTGGGCAAAAAATTATCTATACTTTTTTTAAATAACAAAATTATGAATATTAAAGCTATATAAAACTTTCAATAATGTTTTTAAATCTTACAAAAAAGAACACAACATTCCGCCATATTTGACATTTTATCTTTTAAATAAAATACTTAAAATTGAGAAAATTATTCTTCCAAAGAATCATTTTGAAAAAATATTCAGATTTGTATGTTTTGTAAAGCTGAATTTTAAGAAAACAACTGAATAGGCTTCTTTATTTGAGGATTACTAATGTAGTAAATAAGGAATTTTGAGAATTTTACAATGCGTTGTCAAATCTGGCAAAAAATGATGCTCTTGTTTTTTTTTCTTGTTAAAATTATGACCTGAACCAAACTCTGTAAGTTTGATATGTTTTCGAACAGGATTTTATCAATTTTTTTACTTATCCTGGAATTAAGACTGCATTTTGTCATTTTTTGACATCGACATGCCAATTTTTGGGCCATGCAGTGTTGAGTGTATCCAGAAAAGTATATTGCAATGGCCAAAAAATGCGTGAAATGTTAAAAAATGACCAGTTGCGGAGTATGAAATTTAGTTATAAAATTTAAACGCAATTGTTGTGATGTCAAAACTTTCACAAACAACGGCCTTTTGCCAAAAATTGATGAGCTTAATTTACTATTTCATTTTTGGCATTTAGACTACAATTACACTAATATCGATTTGAAAACTGGCTACTTTTTGTGTGATGTTATAGTCTTTGCCATAGGCAGTTACATTTTTGTGACTTTTTCAACCCCTTTATTTATCATATGCATAATGAGTTATTCTTACCAGTGCGATTTTTTGTCAACCGACAGTCAGCATCGTTTCATCCAGAGACAATGACAGGTTTACCTTTTAATTTTATACCAACATGACATTTTATTTTGGATATATTTATGGTTAGAAAATATGTTTATGGAGGAATATATGCTGAAATGCTCAAATATGGATCAGAGAAACTAATCGAAAATCTCACATATATTATCAATCAATGCATAAACGGACATCCAGTAACTGATGATTGGAAAATTGCATTCATGTCCTCAATACATAAAAAAGGAAACAAGCTGGATTGCAACAATTACAGAGGAATTTCAGTAACTAGTACTCTCAGTAGATTGTACGGTAGGATTCTTAGAGATCTAATAGAGAAGGATTTTCATGAACAAGAAGAAGAGCAAAGTGGGTTTCGTGCAGGCAGATCTTGTAGTGATAATGTTTTTTGTCTTAAACAAGTAATTGAGAAAAGGAGCGCCAGAAATATAGAGACTCATGTTACCTTTGTGGACCTACAAAAAGCATATGATACCGTTCCAGTAGAAAAACTATGGACAGTGCTAGAGCAGACTAATATCAATCATACATACATAAAAGCGATAAAAGAACTATACAAAGGGTCAAAATCTAAAATTAAAATTGGAAATCGACTTTCAAAAAAAATTCCTGGTAACAAAAGGCTTAAGACAGGGATGTTGTATTTCTCCAACTCTTTTTAAAATATATATCGCAGTAGCTCTAAAAAACTGGAAACGGAAAGTGCACGGCATGGGAATACAACTTAACAACCGATTTACCATATACACACTACAGTTTGCTGACGACCAAGTAATTGTAGCTAATGATAAAGAGGACATGGAGTATATGATGAGAAAGTTAATGGAAGAATACCAAAAGTGGGGATCAACAGTGAACGTGGACAAGACACAGTACTTATGTATTGGAAACGAATCCAGTGAGTTAGAACTAGACAATGGACAAGTAATATCTCCATGCAATGAGTATGTATACTTGGGTGTCACATTTGATAAGACAGGAACAGACTGTAAAGAACTGGAAAAAAGAATAGTAAAAGCAAAAAAGGTTATTGGATGTCTTAACAGTATTTTATGGAGCAGAGAGATAAAAAAGAATGTAAAATTTAACATATATGAAACAATGGTGAAAAGCACGCTGTTGTATGGAATAGAGACTTGTCGCGTAACAGAAAAATACAAAACAAAAATGGAAAGTGTCGAAATGGATAAGAAAATAAGAAGATCAATGAGAATATCTAGAACAGATCACATAAGAAATGAGATCATAAAAGAAAGAATGGGAATTGAAGGGAGCATAACGGATGACATCACTAAAAGACAACTGATATGGTACGGCCATGTACAACGGATGAACGACGAAAGATTACCAAAGCAGGTCCTAGAATGGCAACCAATAGAGCTCAGAAAAAGAAGGCGTCCTAAACTAGAATGGCAACAGTCAATCCAAAGATCAATGAGTCAAAAAAATCTGACAGAAGATGATTGTCAGGATCGAAGGAGGTGGAGAATAGGCGTCGGACAACGTAGAAAAACGTTCTAAACCGACTAAAAAAAATGTTTATGTCATGTGACAGTCGCAAAAGCGTAGGTGCCTATGACAGGGACTTAACCTATGTTTAAAAATACAAAAAAATAAATAAAAAGCAAGATAAGTTTGCTACTAATCCACATAAAATTATTTCTTGTTTGGATCCGGACTGCAAAAAAAAAGACTTGTCTTATGTTTGGTTATAACTCACTTTACACAGTGTATGTCTCTGGGTAATCTACATTGTAATAAAGACAAGTAAAACTTAACATAAAAGGATAATCGATATTTGAAAAGTCGAGACGCCGCGCCATCTAGCAATAAATTAAGTAAAATAATAAACCAAACAGATCTTTTGATATGAAAATTACTGAACAAAAGTTTGGAGATGTAATGACTTGCAAAAGTATGTCCAATAACAACGTAAATAGAATTTTATATAATAAAATAAGTGAACCAGTTTTCTAAACATTGCAACGATACCATCATACTATATAATCATAAAATAATAATAATTAAAAAAATAACCTAATTAAGTATATAGTTAGATGCGTAAAAAAGCCCATATAACCATACTTCTTAAAATTGAGAAAACGAATACAAAATTGTTTGTTAAATTTGTGTAGAGGTCTTTCTATCTCTCTTTCTCTCGTTTATGGGTTCTTTCTACTATTGTAGACAGTTTACCAGCTCACATCGGTGCACAAGATAGTTTAAGTCGAATTAACTTGGTGCCCAAAATCACCCTGCCCGCAGAACCGTTCCTTTGGGCACCCACAGGGATTTTTTTTTTCGATTAGGTTTTAATTTTGCTACGCCTCTTTGTCGAGACGTGGGTACTTTATATGCAACACAATCAATATTTGTTACATCTTGTTAACGTCGCACTGAAGTCAACCTTGCAGTACTTTTCTTTAAAAATTCTGTTATTTCTTAAAATAAAAAATGTTAGCCAACTACCGGGATTGAACCTGTAAACATTCGTTTACAGGCAGCCGCTAAGCATGCGCAGACAATCGCCCGGCTAAGTAAGACTAGAGGTCGTTTAGGTTTTCTCTATTTTAAGAAGTATGTACTTGTGTTTCGACCCGCCCCGCTCTACTAATACGAACCTTGAGGTCAAGGACTGACGTTGCGCACCTCGAGCCATTGCACGTCATCGTCGAACCTTTCCACTCGCACCTTCTGCCTGTAGTGGTATTCCTACAAAAGAAAATTTGGGATGATATTGCTATATGAGATGTGAAAATTAAATTTTAAGACTGTCCCCCGTACTAACAGTGTGTGTATGTCTCGTGCAATGATTTTTATGTGGCATAAAAGCTTTTTCGAAGGTCGTGAAGAAGTTAAAGATGATGAACGAGAAGGGTGCTCCAGCACATCCATAACAGCGATGCGCATTGTTGTTTTTTTTTTTGATATTAGGGGTGTTATTGTTACTGACTGGGCGCGTGAGGGTCAAACAGTGAACCAACATTTATATTTGGAAGTATTTATGTAGCTAAGGCAGAGTGTAAGGAAAAAACGTCCGGATTTGTGGAAGAACAACGCGTGGCTGCTCTACCAGGACAATGCACCGGTCCACAATGAGTAGAGTAGAGTAGAGTAGAGTTTATTTGACTAATTTTTGTACAATATACAATTATAGCAAGTCAGAAAGTTGAAAAAAAAAAATACAATGCAACAAAAAAGCATAAAACAAACCATAGTAAAATAGTAAGCGTAAATACATAATATTGTAACACTAATAATATTTTGTATAAACAAATAAAAAAAAATAAAATAAAAACTTTACAAAAAAAAATCACAAACATTGAACATACATAAATAGGCGTATAAAAAAAAGAATAGCGAAAGTGCGCTGTTTGCAGGTCTTTTCACTCTAAACAAAAACATGATCCAAGTATTCTTGGACAGTATAAAAACAATGAGCAAGTAAAAAGTTTTTTATTGCTGTTTTAAATTTTTTGTTCGAATTACTTTTTATAGATTCTGGTAATTTGTTATATAAATTATAATTTAACGAATTTTTACTTGATTTTGTTAACTTGTGGAATGGCAGGGTAATTAAATCAGATCTTAGATTATGTAAGTGATTTTTATTGATAGATGGTAAATTAACTTTTTTGTGATGAATTTCTATGAGGGTAAAATATATGTACAAGCAAGGCAAGGGCATTATTTTGTATTCTTGGAACAAAGGTCTACAATGGGCGCGATAGTGTGCACCACATATAATTCTAACAACCTTTTTCTGTAATTTAAAAACCGGCAATGCTGCAGTACTATGACCCCATAGGGGAATTGAATATGAAATTCTTGAATGAAACAGTGCGAAATAACAAGTTTTCAAAACATCAAAGCTAACAAAAAAACGAAGCCTTCTAATCAAAAATGTTACACTTGACAGAGAACGACTTAGATTGTCGGTGTGTTGCACCCACGAAAGCTTGTCATCTATAGTGATTCCCAAAAGTGTTACAGAGTGGTCCTGAGCTAATTTTGAATTTTTAGGTATTTTTAGAATTTGCGTTTTGTCCTTGTTTAATAACAAATTATTAGCATTAAACCATTTTTCTGCTTGATTTTGAGCTATCAAGTAAAGCGTCAAAATTGGGGCTGTAAGTTGTAAATGTAGTGTCGTCGGCAAATCTGGCACTTTTAATCTTAATCATGTGATAGCTTAAATCATTAACATAGGTGACAAACAGAAAAGGGCCCAATATTGACCCTTGAGGAACTCCGTGCCTTAAGTTTCTTTTTTCAGAAAGTTGATTGTCAAAATATACCGACTGAGACCTGTCCTTGAGGTAACTTTCTAAAAGTTTCAAGGGCAGACCTCTTATGCCGTATGCCTCTAATTTCTTAAGAAGAATATCATGATTGACGCAATCGAAGGCCTTCGACAGATCGCACAGAGTCAATACACTGTGCGAACCAGCATCAAACCCCTCGACCACATCTTCCAAAACTTTAATTAAAGCTTTAGTTGTGGAAAGTCCACCTCTAAAACCAAACTGATCCTGACTCAACAGTTTATTTTTTTCAAAATATTGAACAAGACGATCTTTTAATATTTTTTCAATAATCTTCCCAAACAAAGGTACTATACTTATTGGTCTGTAATTATCCCCGATATTAGGATCTCCTTTTTTTAAAATAGGTATAACTCTACTAATTTTAAAAGATGACGGAAAAACTCCTGTCAAAAAAGATTTATTAACAAGGGCTGTAAAAGGGGTCAAAAACAGATCTATGGTGTTTGCCAATAATTTGTAATTGATGTCAAAGATATCGACAGATGCTGAGTTGTTTAGGGAAACAAAAGCAGTATCCAGCCCTATCCATTAAGCAGTTTTTAGCTAATAAGATCCCCGTCGTTAATCACCCACCATATTCAACAGACTTGGCCCCTTGCGACCTCAACCTGTTTCCGAAAGTTAAAAAATCGTTAACATCAAAGCTAACAAAAAAACGAAGCCTTCTAATCAAAAATGTTACACTTGACAGAGAACGACTTAGATTGTCGGTGTGTTGCACCCACGAAAGCTTGTCATCTATAGTGATTCCCAAAAGTGTTACAGAGTGGTCCTGAGCTAATTTTGAATTTTTAGGTATTTTTAGAATTTGCGTTTTGTCCTTGTTTAATAACAAATTATTAGCATTAAACCATTTTTCTGCTTGATTTTGAGCTATCAAGTAAAGCGTCAAAATTGGGGCTATAAGTTGTAAATGTAGTGTCGTCGGCAAATCTGGCACTTTTAATCTTAATCATGTGATAGCTTAAATCATTAACATAGGTGACAAACAGAAAAGGGCCCAATATTGACCCTTGAAGAACTCCGTGCCTTAAGTTTCTTTTTTCAGAAAGTTGATTGTCAAAATATACCGACTGAGACCTGTCCTTGAGGTAACTTTCTAAAAGTTTCAAGGGCAGACCTCTTATGCCGTATGCCTCTAATTTCTTAAGAAGAATATCATGATTGACGCAATCGAAGGCCTTCGACAGATCGCACAGAGTCAATACACTGTGCGAACCAGCATCAAACCCCTCGACCACATCTTCCAAAACTTTAATTAAAGCTTTAGTTGTGGAAAGTCCACCTCTAAAACCAAACTGATCCTGACTCAACAGTTTATTTTTTTCAAAATATTGAACAAGACGATCTTTTAATATTTTTTCAATAATCTTCCCAAACAAAGGTACTATACTTATTGGTCTGTAATTATCCCCGATATTAGGATCTCCTTTTTTAAAATAGGTATAACTCTACTAATTTTAAAAGATGACGGAAAAACTCCTGTCAAAAAAGATTTATTAACAAGGGCTGTAAAAGGGGTCAAAAACAGATCTATGGTGTTTGCCAATAATTTGTAATTGATGTCAAAGATATCGACAGATGCTGAGTTGTTTAGGGAAACAAAAGCAGTATCCAGCCCTATCCATTAAGCAGTTTTTAGCTAATAAGATCCCCGTCGTTAATCACCCACCATATTCAACAGACTTGGCCCCTTGCGACCTCAACCTGTTTCCGAAAGTTAAAAAATCGTTAACATCAAAGCTAACAAAAAAACGAAGCCTTCTAATCAAAAATGTTACACTTGACAGAGAACGACTTAGATTGTCGGTGTGTTGCACCCACGAAAGCTTGTCATCTATAGTGATTCCCAAAAGTGTTACAGAGTGGTCCTGAGCTAATTTTGAATTTTTAGGTATTTTTAGAATTTGCGTTTTGTCCTTGTTTAATAACAAATTATTAGCATTAAACCATTTTTCTGCTTGATTTTGAGCTATCAAGTAAAGCGTCAAAATTGGGGCTATAAGTTGTAAATGTAGTGTCGTCGGCAAATCTGGCACTTTTAATCTTAATCATGTGATAGCTTAAATCATTAACATAGGTGACAAACAGAAAAGGGCCCAATATTGACCCTTGAGGAACTCCGTGCCTTAAGTTTCTTTTTCAGAAAGTTGATTGTCAAAATATACCGACTGAGACCTGTCCTTGAGGTAACTTTCTAAAAGTTTCAAGGGCAGACCTCTTATGCCGTATGCCTCTAATTTCTTAAGAAGAATATCATGATTGACGCAATCGAAGGCCTTCGACAGATCGCACAGAGTCAATACACTGTGCGAACCAGCATCAAACCCCACGACCACATCTTCCAAAACTTTAATTAAAGCTTTAGTTGTGGAAAGTCCACCTCTAAAACCAAACTGATCCTGACTCAACAGTTTATTTTTTTCAAAATATTGAACAAGACGATCTTTTAATATTTTTTCAATAATCTTCCCAAACAAAGGTACTATACTTATTGGTCTGTAATTATCCCCGATATTAGGATCTCCTTTTTTTAAAATAGGTATAACTCTACTAATCTTAAAAGATGACGGAAAAACTCCTGTCAAAAAAGATTTATTAACAAGGGCTGTAAAAGGGGTCACAAACAGATCTATGGTGTTTGCCAATATTTTGTAATTGATGTCAAAGATATCGACAGATGCTGAGTTGTTTAGGGAAACAAAAGCAGTATCCAGCCCTATCCATTAAGCAGTTTTTAGCTAATAAGATCCCCGTCGTTAATCACCCACCATATTCAACAGACTTGGCCCCTTGCGACCTCAACCTGTTTCCGAAAGTTAAAAAATCGTTAACATCAAAGCTAACAAAAAAACGAAGCCTTCTAATCAAAAATGTTACACTTGACAGAGAACGACTTAGATTGTCGGTGTGTTGCACCTACGAAAGCTTGTCATCTATAGTGATTCCCAAAAGTGTTACAGAGTGGTCCTGAGCTAATTTTGAATTTTTAGGTATTTTTAGAATTTGCGTTTTGTCCTTGTTTAATAACAAATTATTAGCATTAAACCATTTTTCTGCTTGATTTTGAGCTATCAAGTAAAGCGTCAAAATTGGGGCTATAAGTTGTAAATGTAGTGTCGTCGGCAAATCTGGCACTTTTAATCTTAATCATGTGATAGCTTAAATCATTAACATAGGTGACAAACAGAAAAGGGCCCAATATTGACCCTTGAGGAACTCCGTGCCTTAAGTTTCTTTTTTTAGAAAGTTGATTGTCAAAATATACCGACTGAGACCTGTCCTTGAGGTAACTTTCTAAAAGTTTCAAGGGCAGACCTCTTATGCCGTATGCCTCTAATTTCTTAAGAAGAATATCATGATTGACGCAATCGAAGGCCTTCGACAGATCGCACAGAGTCAATACACTGTGCGAACCAGCATCAAACCCCTCGACCACATCTTCCAAAACTTTAATTAAAGCTTTAGTTGTGGAAAGTCCACCTCTAAAACCAAACTGATCCTGACTCAACAGTTTATTTTTTTCAAAATATTGAACAAGACGATCTTTTAATATTTTTTCAATAATCTTCCCAAACAAAGGTACTATACTTATTGGTCTGTAATTATCCCCGATATTAGGATCTCCTTTTTTTAAAATAGGTATAACTCTACTAATTTTAAAAGATGACGGAAAAACTCCTGTCAAAAAAGATTTATTAACAAGGGCTGTAAAAGTAAGGTCACTATATAACGAAGTTCCTTCTAAAGGTACCGACATAGATTTTTACGTTTTAAAAAACCTCGTATACAATTGGTTACCCATTGGCGTAGATTTTTTTATTAAATAATGTCATTATTTGTCAACATTTTGGCATTTTGTCACTGCCATAGACCTACCAAAGGAGCAAAAATAAACCTTTGCTATTCATTAAAAAAAAAGGCAAAAAACATAAAATGCCCATTATTTGTTGCGTGACTGGGTGGTGACCAGAAAGGGTTTTGCCTTTTTCGGATACCAAAAGGTAAGCAATATATAATTTTGTAAGCTTTGCCAGGGATGGAACTTCGTTATATAGTGACCTTATGTAAAAGGGGTCAAAAACAGATCTATGGTGTTTGCCAATAATTTGTAATTGATGTCAAAGATATCGACAGATGCTGAGTTGTTTAGGGAAACAAAAGCAGTATCCAGCCCTATCCATTAAGCAGTTTTTAGCTAATAAGAACCCCGTCGTTAACCACCCACCATATTCAACAGACTTTTGGCCCCTTGCACCTCAACCTGTTTCCGAAAGTAAAAAAATCGTTAAAAGGAACCCGTTTTGAAATATTAGAACACGTCAAGGAAAAAACGGCAAGACTTCTTAACAGCATCTCTGTTCGGTTTCCATAAAAAACCTCTTTATTTTTCTTTTATTTTTGAATTTTACTTTTATTTTTTCCTATTTTTCATGGACTAAAATTTTGTCTTGAACATAAAATTATTAGTCTTAAATTTATATTAATCCTAAGTAAATCGGTCAACTATTAGTTATTATAAAATTTACCTGAAGCAAAATTGCATTAAAATGCGAGAATTAAACGCAAAAAATGTAATTTCTATTCTAAATTTAAGAATTATCATTTTATTTCTTATTTGTTTATTTTATATACTTTGGCACTACAAGCGTCCTCTATCGTGTTTTTCACATATCCATAAAATTTAAAATATAGTGATATGGTTTTCCTATAGAGGGTGAAGTGCTGTGCGCATGTGCGAAAAAACTGCAAGCGCAGGATTGAGAGACAGACAAAGTGTGCTGCGCGTCGCCATGTTTGGAAAATGACAACCTTAAAATTTAAATTTAAAAAATAGTGAAAATTCACTTTAAAATTCCGCAAATAATTAAAATTATCGTGCCATCATCCTGTTGGAACTTCAAGCCACATAGCTCTTATGGAAAGGTGTACACCTTGCACTTTGGAACTTCAAAACAGCGGTAAGTCCCTCTCCATCAGGCTATATCACCATTTTATTTCTCTTTCAAATTTACCCTGCAATTTTTAAATTATTTACTTTCTCTAGTTAAATGAATTTTTGCGCCAATGTTTATTATAGTCCACTGTATCTACCAAAACCCAATCTGAGCCATCAGAGTGCTACACTCTCTTCTGATGATTTCTAAAATTGCTTCCAACAATTGTTTTACGAGAATATAGTAAAAACAACTTCAAAACCAGCTTTATTTAAAAAAAAAAATCAAATATTCATTACTCGTCAATCCAACTTTAATATTTTAAACACAATCAGCTGTGGCGTGACGTGACCATCAAAAAGAAATTCAACCCCCGCTGTGACGTCAACAAAGTTGTAGATCGTGGCCCGTCCATTTTGATGGCCTTGGTTGAGTGGCTTAATTCTAAACTAAGTGGGAACTTACCTTTAAATATGACTTGAGCGATTTGGGTAAGTTCAAATGGTTGATATTGTCATACGTCAACTTATTGACAATCGAGGCCCTAGCTAAGTGTTGTAACGAAAAAGTGAAATTCCTGTGTAGCGGCCAGGTCAGCACCGGTTCAAAAAACATACAGCTCGCGGGATCCTACAAAAAAAAAAACAAAATACCGTCAAAAACATTTTCAAACCGGTCAAGTATAGGGTTTGACAAAGCTGTCTAAAACACACGCATGCGCACTTTAAAGTTTGCGTCTGCTAGTTGACATTTTTCATTGTTTCTAGAGCAAGCTTAGATTGCTTCACTCCTCGATTTTTTTGGCCTGTATTTATGTTTTATAAATCAATTATTCATAAGCAATGATCTCTATACAGGGTGTCCCAACTAAAAGGTAACAGACGTGTTTTTAGGTATTTTTCGTGCAAATTTGGAAAAACGCTCGGACACGTCGATTTTGTTTGAGAGGGGGACACTTTTTGGCTATCTTGAAATTTTTGTAGCGAGCACCATCTTCGAGGGGTATACTTTACCCCTATATTTTGATTAGGGAAAGTGGGTCTAGTTATACATTATTTTGAAGTTCTCTTGAATATATTTACAACCGTGTAAAAATGTCGAAAATCCATAGATTAGTTTTTAAGATATTTGCTTTCAAATTTTACATGGAATGATAAAATATAAATAAAATCCGAAAAATATAAAATTCTGATTAAATTTTTATTTTATCAGTCCATGTTAAATTTGAAAGTTTGAAGGCAATTATCTCAAACACTAATACATAGATTTTTGAAATTTTTGCACGGTTGTAAAGACATTCAAGAGGCCTTCAAAACAAGGTATCACTAGACCCACTTTCCCTGTTCAAAATATAGGGGTAAAGTATACCCCTCGAAGATGATGAGTACTACAAAAATTTCAAGATAACCAGAAGGTGTCCCCCCCTTGCAAACAAAATCCACGTGTCCGAGCGTTTCTCCAAATTCACACAAAAAATACCAAAAGACACGTCTGTTACCTTATAGTTGGAACACCCTGTATAGGCCTTTACATATATGCAGAGGCAAAAATATTGATATTTTTTGTAGAAAGAGCGCGCTGCGTAGGAGGTGCTACCTTTCCTTGTTTACTTTTACTCTCCGATGATATTTTGTGGTTTTAAAAGTTCGCGGACGTTTCAGTTTTAATCTATAACTCGATTTTTACCGCGATTAGGTACTAATAAAGTTTTTTAAATAATCAAAGCTACTTACTTCAAAAACGAAACCGGCTTTTCACTCCTATAAAAGTCGTTTTCACAAGCAATGCATCGTGTTCCCATTTTAGCTCACACTACTACTATACTATAGTAGTGTGAGCTATGGTGATCCTAATTTTTTCGAGAAAAAAAAAAGTTGTTCCGATTTCAAAAATTTTTATATATCTTTGCGTTTCAGATGATTTTGAAACTTTTTTGTTGCGCCGTCTGTCTGTCTGCCTGTCTGTATGTCTGTCTGTCTGTCTGTATGTCTGTCTGTAACGACCAACGCGCATAACTCAAAAACCGCTAGGCCGATTTTAATAAAATTTGGTACCTAGGCTGGGTCTTGGGTCGAGATGGTCCCATTTAAAAATGAACAAAATCCACCTAACACAAACCAAATAAAAGGGTGGGGGTAGATTTCAAAAATTAGAGTTTATGTGAAAATATGACGTGTGTGATATCAAACGAAAGGTAATTGAGTCTGGAGTTAAACAAAATACATTTTAATTTATTTAAAAAAAAGAGTGGGAGTATTTTTCAAAAATTAGAGTTTAAGTAAAAATATGGCGTGTGTGATATCAAACGAAAGGTAATTGAGTCCGGAGTTTAACAAAATACATTTTAGTTTTTGCTTTTTTAAGGGTGGGGGTAGATTTTAAAAATTTGAGTTTAAGTCAAAACATCGCTTGTGTGGTATCAAACAAAAGGTAATTTAGTCTGGAGTTGAATAAAATATATTTTAGTTTTTAGTTATATTAGCTCACACGTACACTATAACTATAGTACCTAGTGTGAGCTTAGGGGCCCATATATTGGCAGAGTATTTTATTTTTGATCAACAAAAACAATTTCAAAAATATACTGACAACATTGACAAACTAATGACAATGACAATCTCACAGAATACCACCGGTGATTAGAACTAGACAGAGAAAGGTTGCAATACTTAGCATTCATTGTATGTTCTCACTCTAAAAAATTTTTGCTTCAGTGTCCCATATACATAATTGTTCATAAGTAGCATTTTTATCCTGAGACGAAAACTTATAAGCACGAGCGTAGCGAGGGCTACAATTTTTCGAAAGATAAAAAAGACTTTTATCACGAAGTGTACAAGATATATTTCGTACTTTTAGATTTTGTAGTTTTTATGACTTTATCCCGGTTTTTACTTTCTTTGCCCCACTTGCAAAAAGGGCTTTTTCGGGTATTTATTAACAAATATTCGAAAAACGCTCGGACACGTCGATTTTGATTGTTTACCATATTGTTTGGGCTGTAGTTTCACGGTGTATAATTGATAATCGTTATTTAAGTAATGTTTTGAAGGTAATTTAATTGTCTATTTATTTCAAAATGTATCGATTTACTTCCGAAATATTCGCTTTGGAAGTGCCATTATTAGCTCACACATATACTATACTATAGTAGTGTGAGCTATGCTATAATTTTTTCGAGAAAAAAAAAGTTGCTCAGATTTCAAAAATTTTTATATATCTTTGAGTTTCAGATGATTTTGAAACTTTTTTGTTGCGCCGTCTGTCTGTCTGTCTGTCTGTCTGTCTGTAACGACCAGCGTGCATAACTCAAAAACCGCTTGGCCGATTTTAATGAAATATGGTACCTAGGCTGGGTCTTGGGTCGAGATGGTCCCATTTAAAAATGAACAAAATCCACTGAACACAAACCAAATAAAAGGGTGGGGGTAGATTTCAAAAATTAGAGTTTATGTGAAAATTAGGCGTGTGTGATATCAAACGAAAGGTAATTGAGTCTGCAGTTAAACAAAATATATTTTAATTTATTTAAAAAAAAAGGGTGGGGGTATATTTTAAAAATTAGAGTTTAAGTGAAAATATGGCGTGTGTGATATCAAACGAAAGGTAATTGAGTCCGGAGTTTAACAAAATACATTTTAGTTTTTGTTTTTTTTAAGGGTGGGGGTAGATTTCAAAAATTTGAGTTTAAGTCAAAACATGGCTTGTGTGGTATCAAACAAAAGGTAATTTAGTCTGGAGTTGAATAAAATGTATTTCAGTTTTTAGTTATATTAGCTCACACGTACAAAATAACTATAGTACCTAGTGTGAGCTTAGGGGCCCATATATTGGCAGAGTATTTCTTTTTGTTTAAATCAATCTTTAACCTAAGCATACTACTTACTTTGTAATGTTCGATCAGCCCACAAACTGTCTCGCTGGTGTAAACACCAGGGTCGTGACAATCAAAACTGAATTTGTGGTTCCATTGCTCTATTCTTGCATGCAACGATCTCCCGTATTTTCTAAAAAAAATAAATTATATTTAGTTAGTCAAGTTAATCACTGCAAAAAAAAATATTTTAAATAAATTTTTAAAAATATTAACCTACCAAATTTCATTACTAAAAAATAAGGCTTTCTTCATTCACCTACCTAAAGGAAACGCTGAACAAAAACTCTTCTTGCGCGGAGTCTCTTAAGAGAAACGTTCCTTCAGGCTTGTTTTCGAGCAGTCTTTCTGCTTCGTATCGGTCCATTTTACCTGAAAAAATAAAAATAATTAGAGTCGAATCTCTCTAACTCGAACCCCTCTATAACTCGAACCTTTTAAGACGAGTCGTTAAATACCGAGATGAATTCCAAGACGTGCGCAAGCGTTGATCTGTCACTTCTACCCACCAATCAACTGAGAGATATTTCAGTATGGTTTTATACAGCAAAACTTTAAGAATATCCAGTTCTTTTTGATGAAAATTCGTCGTTTTTGTGCTGTGAAAATGCCGGTGACGTGCAAGTTGTGTGACAAATTATTTAGTGCCCAATTTAATTTGAATAAACACTGTCAAAGTAAACATGGCATACAAAAACAAAGGTATTCCTATGCAGAAAGTGTCTTTATGTTTAGATGCCTAGAATGTAAATGCTCCTTCCTAAAAAACTTGGATCTGTGTGATGATTTGAAATACAAACACAATCAAGAAATACATGAAGAAACATTGGAGTTGAGAGTCAATACTCCTATGGCAAAACAAAATATATGTGAAATGCATAAGATCATATAGAAGAAATACTGCATATACCTCAAAAAATATTAATCACAGCACGTAGATATTGTATATTTTTGAAATCAGAAAGAAAAGACGAATCTTAAAATGCAAAAATATACAGGGTGTTCCCTCTCAAAAAATCGACTTTATTGTTACACCCTGCACAGGGTGTCCCAAATTCGTTGTTTCTTTGTGGTGTCGGGTATTTCTAGGGGAGATAGAAAAAAACTGACCCCCCTTTGCGACGCTCAAATTTCAAGAGAAGCCTAAAGGTGAAAACCACATTTAGATATAGCAAGCCGTTTTTAAGCTACGGAGTGTTTTTGTCTGCATTTTGGGAGGAGGTCTATAACTTTTTTGTTTATGAAAATTTTGTTTTTGTGTAAATTGCTTTCTTATAGATCTTTTCTTGAAGAATTGACAGATGTAAACGGTTTTTATTTATCTCTTTTGGTTTTTAAAATATTGCATAAAGTTGTTATTTTTCTTACAGAATAACTCTTTTTTTATTCGATTTTTAAAATCAGCTTAAAATTTCCTTTAAAATGATGTATCACACTCAATATTTTATTTTTGTATTTTTTTATTGTTTTCTTTATTTTTATTTTTTAATCACGCAGGCTCTGTGTATGGGAATGATTATTAATATGAAAATAATGCATAGTGGTGTAAAAGAGAGACATTTCAAGTGGGTTAAAACTTATTTGCTTAAGAGGAAACTATTTAGCCATTACCTTCTATTAAAAGAGTTACGAGAAAATGATCCAGACGATTTTAAAAATTATTTAAGAATGGATATCAGAGAATTATTGAAATACAGCCAGGATATAATTGTGCCAGACACTATTTTGACACATACACATTAAAAACTGACAGTTGATCCTTCAAAATTGACATATCAAAGTCAAATTTAAAACTTTCGTCGTTTATTTTCAATTAATAAAAGAAGGCACTATTTATTCCGGTTCATATAGTAAACAAAGGCCGTGTGTTAAAAGATCACAGCTGATATTACAATGTAAAGGTGTCAAAATTGTACCTGGCACCATTATAGCCTGGCTTTATTTCAATAATTCTCTATTAACACGTATGATTTTTTATTAAATTTGGTAAGAGAGAATCTTACGAAACAAGATATCCAAATGAGAGAAGCCGTTGGCCAGAACAGCGATTAAACCGACAGAGAAGTCTGCGCCGGTTAAAATATCTGTGAGCGCGGAACCCACAAGTTTCGCCCGCCGGTCTGAACTCACAGATAAATCTGTGACGGATATAAGTGGCGCGTGGAATGTCCACTAATTGAAAGACAAATCCGCCAGTTTAAACCGCGCCGTTCCAAACCGGCGGATCAACCTCTGTGTGTATGGCCACCTATTGATCTTTGGATTGCCTGTTGCCATTCCAGTTTAGGACGCCCTCTTGGTTGCCATTCTAGAACCTGCTTTGGTAATCTTTCTTCTTTAATCCGTTGTACATGGCCGTACCATATCAGTTGTCTTTTAGTGATGTCATCCGTTATGCTTCCCTCGATTCGATTCTTATATGATCCGTTCTAGATATTCTTATTGCATCCATTTCGACACTTTCAATTTTTCTGTTACGCGACAAGTTTTATTCCATACAACAGCGTGCTTTTTACTATTGTTTCGTATATGTTAAATTTTACATTATTTTTTATCTCACTGCTCCATAAAATACTGTTAAAACATCCAATAAACTTTTATTATTCTTTTTTCCAGTTCTTTACAGTCTGTTCATGTGTTATCAAATGTGATACCCAAGTATACATTATACTCATGGAGATACTGTTTGTCCATTATCTAGTTCTCTTTCTCTTGATTCGTTTCCAATACATAAGCACTGTGTTTTGTCCACGTTCACTGTTAACCCCCACTTGTGGTATTCTTCCGTTAACTTTGTCATCATATACTCCATGTCTTCTTTATCATTACTTACAATTACTTGCTCGTCAGCAAACTGTAGTGTGTATATGGTAAATCGGTCGTTAATTTGTATTCTCATGCCGTGTACTTTTTAGAACTGCGATAAAGCATAAATACCGTTTTAAAAAATCGAAAAGTAAAGCACTTATAGCTTGCTTTGGAAGTGCGCATGCCTGTGTTTTGGCACAGACACAAAGCTCCTGTGTGGGTGGAAGCCATATTTGTTGTTTATTTATATTTTACAGTGTTTTAGCTCACACATATACTATACTATAAGTAGTGTGAGCTATGATCCTAATTTTTTTCGAGAAAAAAAAAGTTACTCCGATTTCAAAAATTTTTATATATCTTTGCGTTTCAGATGATTTTGAAACTTTTTTGTTGCGCCATCTGTCTGTCTGTCTGTCTGTCTGTATGTCTGTCTGTCTGTAACGACCAACGCGCATAACTCAAAAACCGCTTGGCCGATTTTAATAAAATTTGGTACCTAGGCTGGGTTTTGGGCCGAGATGGTCCCATTTAAAAATGAACAAAATCCACCGAACATAAACCAAATAAAAGGGTGGGGGTAGATTTCAAAAATTAGAGTTTAAGTGAAAATATGGCGTGTGTAATATCAAACGAAAGGTAATTGAGTCCGGAGTTTAACAAAATACATTTTAGTTTTTGTTTTTTTAAGGGTGGGGGTAGATTTCAAAAATTTGAGTTTAAGTCAAAACATGGCTTGTGTGGTATCAAACAAAAGGTAATTTAGTCTGGAGTTGAATAAAATATATTTTAGTTTTTAGTTATATTAGCTCACACATACACTATAACCCTAGTACCTAGTGTGAGCTTAGGAGCCCATATATTGGCAGAGTATTTTGAAAGCAATAGTTTGAAAACATTTTCTTCGAATAGAAATTTGTTCGAAAACAGTTTCTTCAACGGAAATTTGTTCGAACGGAAATTTGTTCGAACGGAAATTTGTTCGAACGGAAATTTGTTCGAACGGAAATTTGTTCAAACGGAAATTTGTTCCAACGAAAATTTGTTCAAAAATATTTTGTTCGAACGAAAATTTGTTCAAAAAAGTTTTGTTCGAACGGAAATTTGTTCGAAAAAAATTTGTTCAAACGGAAATTTGTCCGAAAACGTTTTCTTCAAACGGAAATTTGTTCGAAAACATTTTGTTCATTAAAAACAGCAACTGTTTGACTAAGGAGTCTCTTTCTAACATATTTAAAAAAAAAACTTTCCTGACTTCCAAACATATTTTTTCAAAAAAAAACTTTTCTGACTTCTTTTGAGGGATCCTAGCGGATGCGAAACAAAACTGAACCGAACCGAACTGAACCGAATCGAAGTATCGGTTTGGTTTCACAACCTCTAGGATGCCGATTCGGTTCGGTTTGGTTTCACACCCTCTAGGATCCCGCGAAAGAAGTCAGGAAAGTTTTTTTTTGAAAAAATATGTTAGAAAGGGACCCCTTAGTCAAACAGTTGCTGTTTTTAATGAACAAAATGTTTTCGAACAAATTTCCGTTCGAAGAAAACTTTTTCGGACAAATTTCCGTTTTAACAAATTTTTTTCCAACAAATTTCCGTTCGAACAAAACTTGAACAAATTTTCGTTCGAACAAAATATTTTCGGATAAATTTTCGTTGGAACAAATTTCCGTTCGAACAAATTTCCGTTCGAACAAATTTCCGTTCTAACAAATTTCCGTTCGAACAAATTTCCGTTCGAACAAATTTCCGTTCGAACAAATTTCCGTTTGAACAAAATGTTTTCGAACAAATTTCCGTTTGAAGAAAACGTTTTCCGACAAATTTCCGTTTGAACAAATTTTTTTCGATCAAATTTCCGTTCGAACAAAACTTTTTTGAACAAGTTTTCGTTCGAACAAAATATTTTCGAACAAATTTTCGTTGGAACAAATTTCCGTTCGAACAAATTTCCGTTCGAACAAATTTCCGTTTGAACAAAATGTTTTCGAACAAATTTCCGTTTGAAGAAAACGTTTTCGGACAAATTTCCGTTTGAACAAATTTTTTTCGAACAAATTTCCGTTCGAACAAAACTTTTTTGAAAAAATTTTCGTTCGAACAAAATATTTTCGAACAAATTTTCGTTGAAACAAATTTCCGTTCGAACAAATTTCCGTTCGAACAAATTTCCGTTCGAACAAAATGTTCTCGAACAAATTTCCGTTTGAACAAAATGTTTTCGAACAAATTTCCGTTTGAAGAAAACGTTTTCGGACAAATTTCCGTTTGAACAAATTTTTTTCGAACAAATTTCCGTTTGAACAAAACTTTTTTGAATAAATTTTCGTTCGAACAAAATATTTTCGAACAGATTTTCGTTGGAACAAATTTCCGTTCGAACAAATTTCCGTTCAAACAAATTTCCGTTCGAACAAATTTCCGTTCGAACAAAATGTTTTTGAACAAATTTCCGTTTGAACAAAATGTTTTCGAACAAATTTCGGTTCGAAGAAAACGTTTTCGGACAAATTTCCGTTTGAACAAATTTTATTCGAACAAATTTCCGTTCGAACAAAACTTTTTTGAACAAATTTTCGTTCGAACAAAATATTTTTGAACAAATTTTCGTTGGAACAAATTTCCGTTCGAACAAATTTCCGTTCGAACAAATTTCCGTTCGAACAAATTTCTGTTTGAACAAAATGTTTTCGAACAAATTTCCGTTTGAAGAAAATGTTTTCGAACCAATTTCCGTTGAAGAAACTGTTTTCGAACAAATTTCTATTCGAAGAAAATGTTTTCAAACTATTGCTTTCAAAAAAATGGTTTTCGAACAAAGTTCCGCGACCTGTTCAACTAGTTTTTAGAAAAAAAATAATAGACATAACTTTAAATTTTTGACAATTATCAAATAATGTAGTGACTTAACGGAGCATGTTCCAAAACCACTAAACCTGACGCATGCGCAGTTACCAAAATCCCATCTACCCGAAAAAGAAACCTAAAGAATTAAAGGGGATGCATTGATATGCCTTGTATTTACGTTCTAAAATATTTGACTTACCCCAATAGAAGCTGCAGTTCGTAATGGACTGCAGATCAGGCACCAGACAGTGAATAAAATCGACCTGGGTGTGACATCCTGCTCGAGCATCGAGCGGACACGAGCGAAGGGTCACGTGGTTCTGAAAGAGCGCCCGTAACGACTCTACACTCAGGTCTGGCGGACAGACCAGCTGTAACCTGAAAAAAGACCCCAAAATTGGATAAATAATGATAAAAATGGAAAGTGTCGAAATGGATGCAATAAGAAGATCAATGAGAATATCTAGAACAGATCACATAAGAAATGAGATCATAACGGATGACATCACGAAAAGGCAACTGATATGGTACGGCCATGTACAGGGTGTCTCATTATATTTTTTACCACCCTTTTAGACCATTAATAATTGATATAGGAATATACAAGAAATTGTGTTCGAATTCGAGAAATTTTTACTTTTAAATTGCATCTTGACTTTATTCCTGATGCTTACCATATTTGACAGGCGCTCAAATTTATAGTTGTTGTAAATTGGATGTTCCTTATATTATTTAATTAATAGATTAGGCTTGGAACATATTTTCCAAAAATACCCGATATGCCGTAGTTTAGAGCCATAGTTTCTGAGATATTAGCAATTATAGCAGTACCGCTCTTTTGTTAATTTTAGTATCCTTATTCCAAATTATGTTAGTCCCCATGTATCAACAGTGACAATGACACAACTTTGTTGTCATTACCGGTTGTCATTTTGAGCGTCATTTTAAAAAAAATAGTTGTCATTGTCACTGTTTATACATGGGGACTAATATAGTTCGAAATAAGGACACTGAAATTAACACAAAAGTGTTAATGTTATTTTTTTATCATTTAAAAATTTATCGCTAATATTTTAGAAACTATTTATCAAAACTGCGACATATGGGGTATTTTTGGAAAGTAAATTCCAAGCCTAATCTATTAATTAAATAATATAAGGAGCATCCAATTTACAAAAACTATAAATTTAAGCACCTGTCAAATACGGTAAGCATCAGGACTAAAGTCAAGATGCAATTTAAAAGTAAAAATTTCGCGAATTCGAACCCAATTTCTTTTATATTCCTATATCAATTATTAATGGTCTAAAATGGTGGGAAAAATATAATCAGACACCCTGTACAACGGATGAACGACGAAAGATTGGCAACCAATAGGGCGCAGAAAAAGAGATCAATGAGTCAAAAAAATCTGACAGAAGATGATTGTCAGGATCGAAGGAGGTGGAGAATAGGCATCGGACAACGTAGTAAAAATATTTGATAGATATTATATATGTTAGCTCCCGCTAAATTTCGCGGTTGTTTTTAAATTTTTAAAACCACACAATTGGATGAAGGACAGAGTGCATTGCGCGAATTTGGACATGCGCACCAACAATCAAGAGAGATCCTTTGCCAATCGCCTCGAGAAATGGCGTGTTAATTTCGTTCTCCAACTATTTCAAATTTCTACACCTGAAAGTGCTCGATTTTGGTGTACTGAAGCATAGAACTAGAAACTTCAGCCCTTCAGCTACGTGGTGACATCATTAGATCCATTCAGGGGCCCCTTGGAAGTGGATAAATTGGCTGCAAACTGGTGAGTGCCTTTGTTTCTGATTGCCGTTGTGTGGCACAACAATTAACCTATGGACGTTTGATTATTTCGTAATTTCATATCAATATATTTATGTTTGTTCGCGCTTCATTTAATTAAAATATTTACAGTCCATTGCAGTTATCGTTTTTCTAACTGCGGGCTAACAATATATAGTTCTAAACTGATATAATAAATAAAAATTGTGTTTACCTTCGGGGGGGCTCGCTCTGACTGTTTTCCGACTCTGCCGAGTTTGAACACAGTAATTGAAGCCTCCTGACCGACCTGAAGTTAGCTGGAGGATCGACACCCTGCTCAATTTCACGCGCCCTCGCTATTCGAGCGGCCTCGTCACAATCTTCGTGAATCGTCCTCATCCTAAAGAAATTAATTAATTTTGTTGTGTGAAACCATGTTTTAGTTTAGTATGAAACTTTGCCGATATCTTATTTTTTATCCCATAGACATAGAAAAAAAATTAGATATCGCTTCGACTACTGAGCAACCTTCATTTTTTCATAGATTTTAAGTACAGCCAGTTACCCCCAGAGGTCGTTATGGTGAACAAGCATATAGCGTCACTAGCGCAGCCCACGAGAAAGACCGGCCCGAGCGCGGAAATATCACGTGACCGTAGGAGTCTCACAAAAAAACGCCTCATGGCCCGCTGTCATTATAAAACATGTGTGTTTTCAGTTTTGGTATGTTTGTTTACGTCGATTTTTTTCTAATTCGGGCCCTAATTTTATGTGAATTTTATCAAAGTTATTAAAATAACGCAGCCCACGAAAAAGACTGTAGTGGGCTGCGTTAAAATAATTAATGGCTAATGAGTAAATTATAAAGAAAATACCTATAAGATAAACAATGCCGCGAACGTGTAATTAGTGTTGTTCCTTGTCGGTCCAACTAAAAAACTGAAACCTAATATGTTGCAAACGGGAAAGAAGTGGTAAAAGATAAAATCTTTGATAAGATTGAACAAGTAATAGACATCCTTAGTGACATTTTCGATAGTGAGAGTGAAAAATGTGTTCAGTTGTCATTTCTTATTGAACAATTAGGGCTCTTGAAAAGGTAACCTGAGAATCGAAGATATGGTGGATACACTTTAATGTTAGCTTCATATTTGTTTATCCAGTCATCCAGTGCATACACGTCAATTTACAATTCTAAGGTAATATGTCTTCCGCACCCTCGCAATATTAAAAAACTGATTTGTAAAATATTGTTAACAGATAGTAATCTCTCTGGTAGTGTGGAATATTTAAAAAGTAAGATACAGCTTTTAAAAAAACATGAGTTGGTAGTTAACTTACACTTTAATGAAATATATATTAAACTTTGTGCTGGGTAATTTTTCAAAAAATTATTGACGACCACTACATTTAGTTCATTGAATGTGAAAACCATCTCACTTATTCACAAAATCACTTGTTTCTTTTTAATAAATTATTGTGAAATGTTTTATATTGAAATTTTTTCTTCAGATAACTCTAGCGAGTGTTTTTGTGGAGAAAAACTATTGTCAAAATTTGAAAAAATTAGTTTAAGGGCATGTAAAGTTTTTTAAAATAATTTTATTAAAAAGCACAATGATTTAGTGTCTGCTAATAAATCTTTGAATAAGAACTCAGACAAAGATGATGACACTCAAAGAAAAATTAAAAAACTAAAAGCTTAGGTTTGATATGTCCAATTTTGAAAGACTTGTATAGATTTGAAGTTACTAACGATATTATGTACCTGAAGATATTAGAGTGCAAATTTTGTATAATTTTTTATTTTATAGATTCAGTTCTTTTATCTATAATAAACACATATATCAGCAAAATATTTTTTTCAATTTTTGCCTATAAAAGAACAAAAACTTTATTTAAATTGTGTAAAAACATATAATATATTAAGCAATACAATAAGAATCCTGGGACCCCTAAGATCACGTGACCGCCGACTTGCTTATAACGCGCCATTGCCGGTCTTTATCGTTGGCTGCGAGGGTCACTAGATCACGAAGATAGTGTCGTCAGGCTTCAGAACGCAGTGACCTTACAAGCGTAGTATAAGTGACTACCCCTAGAGGTCGCCGTGGAAAATAAGCAGTGACGCTCTGTTAAATATCTTTAATCACAGCCGCCTTAAATTATCAAGCCTGATCCGACTTTGAATGGCAACAGTTTCAAAGGCTGACAGATCTAAAATCATGATTTAATTGAAAACAAAAAAATATAGGCTGAAAAGAAAATAATGGAAACGTCAGCTTTTGACAGTGTTGTATTTCAAAGAAGGATCAGGCTTCTTAATTTGATGGGACTGTCCTTTAATTGAGATCGTTAAATCGCGCCTGTCAAAGTTAACCATGCTCACTCTCTGTGAAAAAATGGCGAAATAAAACTTACCACTGAGCATCGATAAAAGGTACGCTGATAATTAGGTTGTCCGAGTTGGCAGTGCCATAGATTCCGGATTGACTGGAATCTGCGCTCTCGTGATCCGCAGATCTCTGTGTTCGTGTAGAATCACCAGAACTCGCAGCTGAAAAAAATGGTCATTGTTCAAAAAACGCAATAGCTGGCCATACACACAGAGGTTGATCCGCCGGTTTGGAACGGTGCGGTTCAAACTGGCAGATTTGTCTTTCAATTAGTGGACATTCCACGCGCCAGTTATAGCCGGCACAGATTTATCTGTGAGTTCAGACCGGCGGGCGAAACTTGTGGGTTCCGCGCTCACAGATATTTTAACCGGCGCAGACTTCTCTGTCGGTTTAATCGCTGTTCTGGTCCAATGGCTTCTCTCATTTGGATAGCTTGTTTCGTAAGATCCTCTCTTACCAAATTTAATAAAAGGTCATACATGTTAATGGAGAATTATTAAAATAAAGCCAGGCTATAATGGTGCCAGGACCAATTTTGACACCTTTACATTGTAATATCAGCTGTGATCTTTTAACACATGGCCTTTGTTTACTATACGAACCGGAATAAATAGTGCCTTCTTTTATTAATTGAAAATAAACGACGAAAGTTTCTCTCGTCTGGATCAGTTTCTCTTAACTCTTTTATAGAAAGTCATGGCTAAATAGTTTCCTCGTAAGCAAATAACTCTTAGCCCACTTGGAACGTCTCTTTTTTACACCACTATGCATTATTTCCATATTAATAATCATTACAGAGCCTGCTTCTTTTTAGCACGAAACATTTTACATACTATGCTTAAAATACCGTGCCGCATAAAACTTTCGACTTGACGAAATTCCACAGTTTTGGTTAAACCGGCAGATAAATCTTGAGTTTTAGCCCACTAACGCGCGGTTATGTCTGCCACAGACGGATATGAAGGATCGAATCGAAAGATTTTTTTGTGTTAGTGGACTGCAGCAGTTTTAAACCGTTACGGACAAAACGGTCAGATTTATCTGTGCCGTTCCAAACCGACGGATCAACCTCTGTGTCTGTGTTTAATAGCGTCGGTTTGGAACGGCACAGATAAGTCTCACCGTTTTGTCCGCAACGGTTAATAACTGCTGCAGTCCACTAACACAAAAAAAATGTGTGTGGCAGACGTAACCGCGCGTTAGTGGGCGAAAACTCAAGATTTATCTGCCGGTTAAACCAAAACTATGGAATTTCGTCAAGTCGAAAGTTTTATACGGCACAGTATTTTAAGCAAAGTGTATGTAAAATGATTCGTGCTAAAACGAAGCAGGCTTTGTGTATGGGAATGATTATTAATATGGAAATAAAGCATAGTGGTGTAAAAAAGAGACGTTCCAAGAAGTGGGTTAAAAGTTACTTGCTTAAGAGGAAACTATTTAGTTAAGAGAAAATGACCCAGACGATTTTAAAAATTATTTAAGAATGGATATTAACACGTATGACCTTTTATTAAATTTGGTAAGAGAGGATCTTACAAAACAGGATACCCAAATGAGAGAAGCCACTGGACCCGAACAGCGATTAAATGCTGCCCTTCGTTTCCTTGCCACGGGAAGATCATATGAAGACCTGAAATTTTCAGTGGGAATTTCTGCACAGGCACTTGGTTATATCATTCCGGAAACCTGTGCCATAATATTCAATAAATTAAAGAGAGACTATATGAACGGTCTGTTATCCCTGGCACAGTGTAAAGCGACAGACAAGTCTGCGCCTGTTAAAATATCGAGCGCGGAACCCACAAGTTTCGCCCGCCGCACAGTGGAACGAGGTATAGGGAAGATCGGGACATTGGTAATAACTTTTGAAGTCTTAGTCCGATTTTGATAATTTTGGACTTTCTGGAAAGCAAATTGCGTCATCTTTTCAGAAAAAGTATATAAGTTTGACATTTCTTATTTATTCAAAATGGCGGACGACCTAAATAGATTTGTTTTGAACTGGAGTTACATACGATTTATAAACAATTGATAAATGCCAAAAAGATAATCCAATAAACGTGTAAATATACTTTTTGAATTTCGAACAAAATTACATTCACTTTAATACTACACAAGTTGTGTTTTTTGGGACCCTGTTGATTTTCAAATAATTAAAAATATCTTTGTTTGAATTAAATTCAACCATGTTGACCGTGAAAGTCACGGTCACTCATGTGCCAAACCGCAGCCTTCGTAAACTAACGAGCCACGAACCAGAAGAAACGGCAACACAGCCTGGAGGCCCTTCATTTTCGTTCACGTGCGTCGCCCACCACGCTAGTTACTAGCCGTTTCTGCGCAGATAATGTTTTTTTTAAACTTTTAGTATATTTAAAATCGCGTTACCAAATAAAAAAACTGTTCTGGTTTTAGTCAGATGTGTGGTGAACTTAAAATTATATTACCTACCTAATAAAAGCTGTGTAAAAAAGACATTTTGTACACCGGTAATAAGTGAGGTTAGATGTTTGTTTTTGTTTGGAATTTTTGTATTGTTTTGTTTTTTCTTTTTAAATTTTAAAATGCCGCGAAAGTGTTGTGTACCCGGTTGCAAAAGTAACTATGCATCTGTGGTTAATGAAGAGGGCCACCAAACAACTAACGCTTCCCAAAAGAAAATGACTTAAAAAATGCTTGGCTTGGGGCCATTCACAGAGAAGATTATGTTGTGACTGCATGTTCAGTGGTTTGTTGGAAACATTTTGACAAAAGTGACGTTGTTAGAACCGAGATAATTAGGGATAAAGAGGGAGTACAAAAGGAGGTGCCACTAACATTCCCTAAGTTAAACAATGGGGCAATACCTCGGCTATTTGAATCTCAACCCGAGTATATGTCAAACCCCAAACCTCCAGTAAGAGAAAATCCTGACGACAGGCGAAAAAAAATTGAAGAAAGGGAGGGTATGGAAATATATATAAATATATATTGTGTTTATAGACTCGAAAAAGCTTTCGATAGCATTGAGCACTGGGCAGTAAAAGATCTTTAATTAATAGCCGAATAGATCACAGATATACAGACTTAATAGCCAATATATTTAGTGAAGCAACAACATTAATCAAAATCCACAGAGGAACCAAGCCAATCCTCATAAGAAGAGGTGTCAGAGTGACACAATATTCCCTAAATTATTTAACCAGGCCCTAGAAGATGTTTTTAAAAGCTTAGATTGGGAAGAAATAGGCATCAAAGTAAACGGACAATTCTGAACCACCAAGATATGCTGATAATATCAATCAATCTAAAAGAAAATAGAACAAGTAGAGGAATATATAGGACCTGGGACAAATTATTAAACTGAAAAAAGAAAAGCAAACAGCTGAAATCAAGAGACGAGTAAGATTGGCCTGGACAGCATTCGGTAAATTAAGCAATATATTAAGAAATAAAAAATATCCTCAGTACCTCAAAACGGAAGTGTATAACCAATGTATCCTTCCTGTACTTACCTATGAATCCCAGACCTGGACACTTACAAAATCAAACATGGATAAGGTAACAAAAGCCCAAAGATCAATGGAAAGACAAATGTTACATGTAAAGCTAACAGGTAGAAAAAGGAATGAATTGATAAGAAATAAAACAAAAGTAAGGGATGTCAGAGCAGAAGTAGCAAAATTAAAATGGAAATTTGCCGGTCATATTATCAGACAGAAAGACGATTGATGGAACAAATGTATTGTAAACTGGAGAACTTGGCCAAAGATGGATTGACGAAGGCTAAATAGAATAGATAGAAAAAAAGGTAAGTTCATTTAAAGTTTAAATTAACATGTTACCACTTAAACTAGATTCATAGTTCTGTAAAGTAAGCAGTCAGACATAAGAAACTATCCCACAAACATCCTGTTGTTCAAACTTGACAGTAATAACTTAGCAGTAAGAAAGGAACCATTTTTATTTCTTACTGCTCACTTCATACTGCTTACTTCACGGTACTATGAATCGAACTTTAGGGTTGTTCTCACAAATTGTTTAAAAGTAATTTCTCTTCTGTTTATTCTAGGTTTTGTTACATATTTTTTAACATGAATAATAGCCACTGATATTGATTTCCAAATGTTTTGTTTGTTTTAAAAATTAAATGTAACACGCCTAAACACAGTTTATTAGTTTTTACAAAAAAAAAATACAAAATCGCCAAACTACAATCAAAACAAATAGCAGATGTTTATATCTCCCATGTAAATATCGGCCTCCCAGCCGGCCAATTTGCGATGTTGCCTTTTCTGGTTCGTGGCTCGTTAGTTTACGAAGGCTGCGGCCAAACTATCAAAGAAATAAATAAAACAAACAAACAGGGTAATCACAGGCTACTTCAAACATCGTTACGTTGCATTGGGGCTCCTCATAAATTAAGTTTTTCGTAATTTTTAACTTTTCTTTGCTTCGCACCTGTGATGAAATTTAACACGTATATAACTCATTACCCCCGCCCCCTCTACCCCAAGCGTGTTTTCTAAGAAACAATGTCCTCTTTTTTTAAAGAAAACTGTCCGCGGTCCAAAATACCTGTGAGTATTTATTATTTTTTAAAATGTTGAGGCAAAAGTGGATTTATTCAAACTTTTAGAGGTTGGGAGTTAATTAAAATCTAAATAAATCCTACAGTGGCACTTTCGGGCAGCCAATGCCGATTGGTTCATTTAGAGCGAGGATGGCTTTATGCATCACAGGCAAAAGTTGCTTGGCCATCTTTGGCCATTTTTTTAAGTCAAGAAAAGGTAATTTTTTAATGTTTTATGAACAGCGAAATTGTGCACACTCCCCCACAATTACGATAAATATTTTTATTTTTCTTTTAATGTGATTTTGTTCTAATATTACCTCTAGTACTACATACAGTGCCCGAAAGTTGATAAGATATACATAGGTTTTATTTTCAAGCTTCAAGTTTGACATATTTTCTGATCATTTTTTGTCATATAATATTTTTACCACAAACATTAACTCTAGCTGGCTAGACTATATTATGAGCGGGATACTATGTTGGTTTTCTATTACGCCAACATGTTTAGAAAAAAAATATTCAATAAAAATATCAAAATTTGCATTTTGAGAAAATCCCCAATGTCCCGATCTTAGCATGGCCCCGATCTACTGTGCGCCGGTCTGAACTTACAGATAAATCTATACCGGCTATAACTGGCGCGTGGACTGTCCACTAAATAGCTGGCCATACACACAGAGGTTGATCCGTCGGTTTGGAACGGCACAGATAAGTTTGACCGTTTTGTCCGCAACGGTTTAAAACTGCTGCAGTCCATTAACACAAAAAAAAATCTTTCGAATTGTGGCAGACATAACCACGCGTTAGTAGGCCAAAACTCAAGATTTATCTGCCGGTTAAACCAAAACTGTGGAATTTCGTCAAGTCGAAAGTTTTATGCGGCACGGTATTTTAAGCATAGTATGTAAAATGTTTCGTGCTAAAAAGAAGCAGGCTCTGTGTATGGGAATGATTATTAATATGGAAATAATGCATAGTGGTGTAAAAAAGAGACGTTCCAAGTGGGTTAAAAATTATTTGCTTAAGAGAAAACTATTTAGCCATGACCTTCTATTAAAAGAGTTGAGAGAAAATGATCCAGACGATTTTAAAAATTATTTAGGCATGGATATTAAGACGTATGACCTTTTATTAAATTTGGTAAGAGAGGATCTTACGAAACAAGATACCCAAATGAGAGAAGCCATTGGACCAGAACAGCGATTAAATGCTGCCCTTCGTTTCCTTGCCACGGGAAGATCATATGAAGACCCGAAATTTTCAGTGGGAATTTTTGCACAGGCACTTGGATATATCATTCCGAAAACCTGTGCCATAATATTCTGTGGCCAATTAAAATGCGTTGGGTAACATTTTGGGACACTGTGAATAGAACAATAACACTGTGCCAATTTGTGACACAAAAAAAATTACTAAATAATTAAACAAATATCTGGAAGCAGAACTGTATTTTTCAGCTAGGTAAAACATTGATATGCCCGGTAACTTTTATACAGTGGGGGTTCAGAAATAAGAAAATTTTAAGTGCGCCACAGTGTTTTAATACCAATGTTTTACAAATAAGATCTTAAATAAAATACAGTTGAACTCAATCGTTGTAGCCAAACAATGAAACTCTACCTACTTCCGAGGCTTCCAGAGTATTTGTGTAATTAAAAAAACCAAAAAAATTGACTAATAAACAAAATAAAATTCTAAAAGATTCCTAAGTGAATCAAAATGACAAAAATAGAAAGTTCCTTATAGGTAGATGCACATTTCCAACAGGTCACAGTGTACCTACATTTGAGTCAGTAGTGTGAGACTCCATTATATGAATGGCTGTAAAAAAAACACTTCCAAAATCATTCTGTCATAGGGGAGATCTGGACCAAATATCTGCTGTCATCATTCTACATTGGGTAGAATGAGACAGACAGCAACCCAGTCCGAGATCCTCCCCATGCAGCAGTGTTCTGAGGAATCCCATAAGGACGAAACAGTTATCTGTCAACACTTATTAGGTGTCCATTAGATCTTAAACCCCCGTGAGGTTAAACTTTCAAGCTATACCCACGGAAAAATATGAGACAAACAAAAACTCCTTTTTACCTGATTAGCCACGAAACTTGTTTGGTGTTTTAAGGGGTAGAAAAGAGAGCATGGCACACATTATGTGTAGCCTTAATTGATCGAAGCCATACAATTTTTAGTAGCCCTTTTCCAGTACAGATATATTTAAGATGTACGTGACCTGTGACAAATTTTCAACCAAGAAATTTAATGAGATCTTTTTGAACCTACCGTCAGAATGCACTGAGCCCTCGCTACTGCCCTCTGTTGAGCTTGAAGCACCTTGGTTAACTGAGAAAACACTTTTGCCGTTTTCGTCCACCTGAAAAATATACAAATTATCTCAAAAAGGTAAAAACTACCCAACTTGGTTTAACTATGAAATAATTAAACTACTTAAACAAAAACATACTTGCTTTCTAAAATCGCGAAAATACAAGTCTCAGTTTTGGAAATCCAAATACACTAACCTAAGAGAATTAATAAAGAATAAAATAAAGGCCGCTCGTGCCAACTACCTAATAGATATAAAAGCGAGTCTTTAATTTAACCCTAAACTTCTCTGGTCATTTCTTAAAAGTTTTAAAGACTGTCCTGACTTGTCAGATGAAATGACGTTTGAAAATGAAACATACACGGGAACGAATAATATTGCCGATGGCTTTGCCTTATACTTTAAGTCCGTTTTTATTGACAATGACAATATTAATCTCACCCATTGAGTTGTATAACGCCCTGAAAGGGCGTTAGAGATGGAAAGACAAGGCATTTTTTATTGACCCTATCCAATTTGGTTTCTAGGGACGGATATTTCTTTTACAATAAAAACAGAGATAGACATTATTGAACATGTGAAACGAACAAAGATAGGCTGATTTTGCATGCTAATAATACCCTAGATAATATATGAGTACTTTTATCTCTTTTACACTGACGGCATAAGTGCGACAGAAAAGCAGCTGGCTACTTTTGATCCACCTGCCGTATTTTGAGTGATTCAACCTGCTAGTCGGTTTATACAGGGAAAACTGATAGACAATGTTGTCTAAGTACGGAAATGAATTTTTTTGAATTTTGTGCGGGAATATTACAAAAAGAAATCTTAAAAACGTTTAAAAACAAATTTAGAAGTAACTATTTGAGTTCAAACATGGTCCGAAATTGTTTTTTGTGCAAAAGAAAAAAATCGATAAAAAACAACATTTCATGGGTAGGTCGTCTTGAAGGATAGTTTTTGCTAAAACACGAGAAAGTTCAGTAGCGTCACGATAGATAGTTTTTTCTGCGACCGTGCGATTTTACCCTCACATTTTGATTCAGAAAGTGTCACTTCCCCGCACTTATAAGATTATTTTTTAAAAATAATTTGTCCTGAAATGTGTTGCAGTCTGGGACAACTGGGCGCTGCCAACTCGGTGCCACCAACTCGACGGCGGGCCAACTGGGCGGCAGGCCAACTGGGCGCCGGGCCAACTGGACGCCGGGCCAACTGGGCGCCGGACTAAAATATTTTTTCTTGATAAAATGTGCAGATGAAAAACAAAATAGATATATTATTATTTATGCAAAAACATCTTTAAAAAATGCTTTACGTAATATTCTTGAAATTTGGTTTTGTTAGAGTTAAATCTATTAAGTCGAGTGTTGAAATTTTGGTAGGTCTAGAGTTCTGGTAACCTGATAACATAAAATTTACGTTTTTGATACAAGAATGGCAAATCCAAAATGGCGGATTTTTTATTTTTAAACGGATTTGTCCCAAACTTGAAAGTTTGCAGTGCTTGAGATCACTTAATACAGTTTTATACTCAAACTGAAAAAAATTTAAATGGCTGACCCAAAATGGTGGGTTTCTTTATTTTTCAACGGATTTGTCTCAAATGTCTGAAACTTGAAAGTTTGCAGTGCTTAAGGTCACTTAATACAATTTGTGAATCACACTTGCAAATGGCAGACTTTTATAGCTCAATACAAAATATGACTCAAGTTTAAAGAAAGAAATCTAATATTTTAAGATTAAGACAAATCGCTTAGTAAATAAAAAAGTCTGTCATGTTGAATTCGTTATTTTGATTTTTTTATGAGTTTAAGTCAAAAATGATAATCAGCAAAGTCCACCATTTTGGATCCGCCATTTTAAATTATTTATGAGTTTGATAATTGATACATATCGGTGCAGAAATAAAAAAATCCCCCATTTTCCATCCGCCATTTAAAATTAAGTGCTTTCAAGCACTGCAAACTTTCACGTTTGAGACAAATCGGTTTAAAAATAAAAAAATTCGCCATTTTGAGTTTGTTGAAATTTTTGTATAAATAACATATTTATTTTGTTTTTTATCTGCACATTTTATCGAAAAAAAAATAGTCCGGCGCTGAGTTGGCCCGACGCCCATTAGGCCCGGCGTGGCGCCCTGTTGGCGGCGCCGAATTGGCTTGGCGCCCAGTTGTCCCATTCCGAATTGAAATTTTTAGTTCCGAAATTTCATCTGACTCGAGCATAACTTGTAGTCCACCCAAGAATAGAAGAGTTGAAGAAGACCCTTGTTCAAAGAAAGAAAATATTTTACCTGAAAGGTACAACATTTTTAAAGTTCTAAGATGAAAACAATAATTTTTAATACATCCACTGCACTTAGCATGCTAACAAATTCTTTTTACTCTTTTTTTTTACTGAAGAGAATTTTGTAAACACAGTGTACACAAGTAAGTATTCATGAATTATTTATTATTCAAACAGAAAATTGTTGATAAAAAAATGCTATTTATTTTGCGCCGCTACTGCCCATTTTTATCCAAGACAAGCAAATAGAATATTTTTGCGATGTTGCTTGTGTCCGGACTTACCAAACCGAAATTCTATTTTCATCCCTGTCTTGCTCATTAAATTCTTACTTCTATTTGGTCAATTGCGATAAAAGCTTGATATAATAGCAATTTAGGCCCATGCCGGGTCTACCCGTAGGGTATAGAAGTCAATGATCTCACCCCTACAAATAAATTTAAATCCTACTTTTGTGAGAAAGATATATCCATTTTAGAGATAGAAAAAGCTATTAATAAACTAAAACCCAATAAGTCTATTGGACATCATGGTATTCCTGCTTTTATATTAAAAGGGTGTAAAGAGTTTTTGCTTGTTCCTTTGCAAATTTTATTTAATATCATGCTTAAAACGTCAAGTTTTCCAGACAAATGGAAGCTTAGCAAAGTTATACCCATTCATAAAAGTGGTCCAAGACAAAAAATTGAGAACTATCGGCCTATAACAATAGTATGCGCAATCTCAAAAATTTTCGAAATCATAATATTTGACAGACTTTTTACAGAAGTGTCAAATAAAATATCTCCCAGACAGCATGGCTTCTTACCCAAAAGATCTACCTTTACAAATCTAACAATTTTCTCTCAATACGTACATGAGGCTTTAAACAGAAAAAGTCAAGTTGATGTTATTTATACAGATTTAGAAAAGGCTTTTGATAAAGTAAGTCACAGCACTATCTTGGATGGTCTAACTGGAATGGATGTTTCTCCATACCTAACTAACTTAATACAATCTTATTTGGGAACTAGCACAAGTAAAAGATATCAGTTCGTGGAATTAAAAGGTAGCAGGTCTACTATTTATATAAGTTCTTCTGGTGTGCCCCAAGGGTCTAATCTCGGACCACTTCTTTTTATTATTGCCTTCAACAAAATTATTTCTAAGGTAAAAAAATGTGGAATCATTGGCATTTGCCGATGATTTTAAATTGTTTGTGGAGGTTTTCTCATTGGAGGATTCTGAAACACTCCAAAGTGAATTTCAGGACACAGCTCTATATTGCCAGGAATATGGTTTTAACTTAAATTTGGGTAAATGCTTTTGTTAGTCATTTAGTCGTAACAAAAACTTAATCGAATTTGATTATACAATAAATAATGAGAACCTAGAGCGTGTATCTGAACAAAAAGACCTAGGTGTAACCTTCGATGCTAATCTTTCATTTTCATCACATATTATTTCTAAAATTAGGAGTGACCAGAAAGTTGCTGGGTTTATTTGTAGAAATACTAAAAGTTTTAACATAGACGTAAGTATATACTTATTTGACAGTCTGGTATTACCAATACTGGAATATGGAGGTGTTATCTGGTCCCCCCAATATGACATTTGGATTGGTATGATTGAGGGAGTTCAGCGAACATTTTTAAAAGCCATGCACTTTAGAAAGTTTGGGATTTATCCACAAAGAGGTTGTGACAACAAGATCTTATTAAAAATGTTTGATAGATTATCTCTAAACCAAAGAACTAAAATTTTTTTAACAACAATGTATAGAATTCTCAAAGGGGATGTTGATTGTCCTAATATAGTTGAACAACTTCCATTTGCCATAAATCGAATCAATTCAAGGTCAAAAAATAAGTTTTATTTAGCTTATCCACGAACAAATCTATTTAAAAGCTCTCCTATCTACAATTTATGCAACTTATTTAACAAGTATGCTTCAGATGTTGATATTGACAATGTTAGCTATAAGAAATTCAAAAAAATGATAGATCAAAAAGTGCGCAGCAGTTAATCAATAAGTAATTATGTAATTTGATTTGTTTGTTATTTATCATCTGTAGAAGTGACGTATTGTATAAAATCTTCTTTTTTTTTTTAATGTAAGTAAGTATCTGTAATTGGCTTTTTGCTGTAGATACTGTTGAAATAAATAAATAAATAAATAAATAAATAAAAACTGCAATCGCGCAAGAGGGATGATTTATAGAGGTCTGAGAATATCAAGTTAAAGTGAAATTGCATACAGTGAAACCTCTAGTTGCGGACACTTTTGTTAAGCAGATACTCCCTCATTGGCGTAGCTAGGGGGGCAGGGGGGGCATGGCCCCCCCTGAAGTCCCTCAGGCCCCCCCTAAGATATTTTAGGCCTCCCCTACCGACTAGTAGTAAAAGAACATGACGCTGAAAATACATACTTTTCTATTATTATTTGGGAAATATTCAAATAAAATAGGTGCATTAAAATTTAAAATCATTCAGATAATGTTTACATTTCAGGAAAAAGCCCTTGTCTTGCGGAATTAGACTTTTTCTCTTTAAATTATCGGTAACCTTTCTGCACTTATGCAATTTCCCTAAAATATTTTTTAAATTTAAACATAATTATGCACATTGAATATTTCATACATATTGGCGACATCTTGTAAAATATTATAGAAGTGTAAGTTAAATTTCGCATTTAATAAAGACAGCGACCTTTGCCCCTCTGTTTCCGAAATCGGGTTGTAGATGACGTAAGGTTATAAAAGACCTTTTTAAACTGTTTTTCTAAAATAAATATAATAATCTTTTTAGTTTTTTTGAGGTTAGCGTTTAGTGTCTTATGAAAATTTTCCGATTTTGGTGACAATTTCATAACCATTTTCATATTAAGTTTTCCCACGTCGTTAAATGGAATAAATTCGTCGAGCAATACCGGGAAATTTTTTATATTAATACTTCTACCCTAAGAGCAGAAATGACCGTTTTAAAGAATTGTATTTTTCGGTTAAATCAAACTGTTGGTCATGATTCTATCAAACAACATATAGCAGAAAACACCTATCCAAACCTCTACCAACTTTTTAAAGTTGCGAGTATTCTTCCAATTTTAACTGCAACTTGCGAGAGGTCTTTCTCTGCCATGAGGAGAGTTTTTAATTGGCTTAGAACAACTATGACTCAAGAGAGACACTCAGGTTTGTCATTGTTATTCATAGAAAAAGATGTTGAGGTCGACTTAGACAGTGTGGTAGACGCTTTCAGTCAGCGACGTAGAAAACTTTCTTTGTAGAATTGCTGAATCACATACTTCCTGTGTATACATATAAATAAGTTGGTAAATGTATTATTAAATTTGTTATATTAAAATATTAGAACATTTAATGCGCGTATTTTTTTGTATTCATTGCACACTTTGCACGACTCTTTAAAACCTATGTTTGCTTTTTGTTCAAGATAGACCGGGGCCACGGCCCCCCCTGAAAAGCAAGGCTAGCTACGCCAATGTACTCCCTTTAGGTGAACAAATTTGTTGGGACCAAGTTTTTCCCCATTTTTTTACATGTAAAATTCACTCCTACAACCGGACACTCTAATAACCGGACGCGGACAATTTTTTTTTGGTTAAAAAATTCTGAAACCTCTCTTAACCGGACGCGAATCTCTGACAACGGGACGGAGCGCTGCACGACATGGGCATAAATATTATGTAGTATGTTGGCAACAACGCACTCTGCAGCCGGGGAATTACCTTCTCTCGTATTTACAACATATTTTATTCAGCGGGACTGTTGTGTTTTATTTTTATTGTTCAGTTGGGTAGTAAGAGATATCTTTGAAATGGTGCCTAATAAAAAATGTATAATCGGAAAAACTCAAGCAGCGGAAATTGTTAATAAATATATATTTAAATTTCGCAGTTCTCTTGCATAAGCGGACACCTTCAATAAGCGGACAAAATCAACGCAACCGTGAGTGTCCGCTCATAGGAGGTTTCACTGTAGTAGTAGGCAGTTGTATAGTGTGTTTTTATTGAAAAAAAAGTTTAAGGACAAATCAAGTTGGCATACCTTTCTATAACATGTGCACCTACAACATCCGTTCGATTCATCTTCCCTGTCGTCCGAAGAAGCTCTAGAATCTCTCCTTGCACAGTTGAACTTCATCGCCCATCTGGGATACTTTTTTAGGAGGTTAAGACTCATTGACGTAGATGAGGAACTCTAAAATGAAATACATAATGTCCCAGTTTTATGTCGCTCAAATGATGCATTGTTTTAAATGTTGCTCTTTTAAATTTCGCTGTTTTAAACCGGAGCTTAGGAAAATAACTAAGTAAGCAACACAAAAATTTATAAAAATACAACCACTAAAAGAAAAAAAAAGCTTTACCCCTGTATTGGGAGTCTTTTTATTCCTCTTGAAATGGGGCAGTTGAGATCTCGCCTTCTTGATGTCGAACAGGCTAATCTTGCTCTTTTTTGGTTTGACACTCTGATTGTTGGACAGCACTGGTAACTCGTTGCTACTGTTATCACTTTCTAACGAAGTATCTGTAAAGAAATACCATTAACTAACAAGGGCGGTCCACGTAAGCAAGGCACGAGTCGTTAAATACCGAGATGAATTCCAAGACGTGCGCAAGCGTTGATCTGTCACTTCTGCCAACCAATCAACTGAGAGATATTTCAGTATAGTTTTAGACAGCAAAACTTTAATAATTCCCAGTGCTTTTTGATGAAAATTCGTCGTTTTTGTGCTGTGAAAATGCCGGTGATGTGCAAGTTGTGTGACAAATTATTTAGTGCCCAATTTAATTTGAATAAACACTGTCAAAGTAAAGATGGCGTACAAAAACAAAGGTATTCCTTTGCAGAAAGTGTTTTTATGTTTAGATGCCTAGAATGTAAATGCTCCTTCCCGAAAAACTTGGATCTGTGTAATGATTTGAAATACAAACACAATCAAGAAATACTTGAAGAAACATTGGAGTTGAGAGTCAATACTCCCATGGCAAAACAAAATAAACGTGAAATGCATAAGATCATATAGAAGAAATACTGCATATACCTCAAAAAATATTAATCGCAGCACGTAGATATTGTATATTTTTAAAATCAGAAAGAAAAGACGAATCTTAAAATGCAAAAATATACAAGGTGTTCCCTCTCAAAAAATCGACTTCATTGTCACACCCTGTACAGGGTGTCCCAAATTCGTTGTTTTTTTGTGGTGTCGGGTATTTCTAGGGGAGATAGAAAAAAACTGACCCCCTTTGCGACGCTCAAATTTCAAGAGAAGCCTAAAGGTAAAAACCACATTTAGATATAGCAAGCCGTTTTTAAGCTACGGAGTGTTTTTGTCTGCATTTGGGAGGGGGTCTATAACTTTTTTGTTTATGAAAATTTTGTTTTTGTGTAAATAGCTTTCTTATAGATCTTTTCTTGAAGAATTGACTGATGTAAACGGTTTTTATTTATCTCTTTTGGTTTTTAAAATATTGCATAAAGTTGTTATTTTTCTTACAGAATAACTCTTTTTTTATTCGATTTTTAAAATCAGCTTAAAATTTCCTTTAAAATGATGTATCACACTCAATATTTTATTTTTTTATTGTTTTCTTTATTTTTATTTTTTAATCACCTCTTTATTATTTTTTTTATTTTTATAATTTTATAATATTAAAATATTTTAAACCCATTAAGCAAACTAAATTATGTGGTAAAAATAAAAAAAAATACAAAAATATAAAGAAATAAAGGGATCCTCCCATAAAGAAAAATTAATTTTATGTGATATCTCAAAAACTAAACGTGACAAATGAAATTTAATTCCTCTTAAAAAAGTGCCTTAAGAATGTTTTCACAGAAATAAAAAATATTAATAAATAAACAAGTTATAGACCCCTAAAAATTATGTTGGCTTTTAAAGTTCTCAATCTCAATTTATTTTCAATAATAAAGTTGCTGAGTGCGCCGGTTATAAAAAACCACCCGGTACCGACATAAAATCATACCTAAAAATTAGAATTGACCATTATTTTATACCTTGATTTTTTTATTATACGTTAAGCTCTTCGAGCTCGCGCCAATCACGGTATTCGCGCCAATAATTTAAATTAGACATTTTGACGTTAATTTTGGCGCATGCTCCTTTGATGGAATTCATCTCGGTATTTAACGACTCGTAGCAAGGCAGGCATAAGTAGTAGTAGTAGTAGTGGTGGGGAGAACATTTTTTTTTGGTCTAGCGACTAGGCATAAAGGGGCCAATCGGGTGTAAAAGTGGAAGAAACTAAAAAAACAAAAATAGACATATACAATATCTGGAACTCAAATTATGTAGCAAACTAGTGGGCGCTGAAAATTCAACAGAGTATTTTCACTTGTTTTTTAGTATGACGTGAGTTTGACACTTTAAAAAGCGTCTGTTTAATTTTTATGATAATTACATACGGGTAATTCCATTGTAACGGGTGCTACCTTTTATGTTTTTGACATCTAATTTTATGTTTGATGTTGATAAGTTATTACAACAAAACACGAATTAACTCATGTGGTTCATTGACAGATGAAAATCTTTATGCAAAAAAACTCACTAGGAATCACCAGAACAATGTATTTTAGGGAATCGAATACATGTAACGGGTGTTATTTTGTTTTTTACGTTTTTTAGACATTGATATGGTTAGGTTTAGTTTTCATAAAAGTTAGCATAGCAACTAATATATTTTTTGATCTTAGTGTATAGCAGAAAAGGCCACCAAAGAGGTTTAATATATTTTGAGTTTTATTCATTTTTACTTCTTTTATTTTCTTTATACTCAATTTGTAACGGGTGTTATGATTGAGTGTAACGGGTATTATAGTAAATTTATTTTTATATTGGATTTTTTAGAAGACTTTTTCGGCCAAGAATGGTACAAATCAATTGCAGTTGAGGACGTATGCTCTATATAATACACCAAAACTACTGTTATACATTTTTATGTTGGTAAAAAAAATAAATAACTACATAGAAGGAGTAACATATTAATTTTAGTATTACTTAACGAGAAAAAAAAGTAAGTACTAACATAGTACTAAAAAATGGTTACAATAAGGCAAGCAATAAAAATATAAGAATTGTTTTGACGTATATCCAATAACAAAAAAGTTGACTTTTTTTTTGAAGTTTTTGAAAATTTTCAAATTTTGATTCTATTTTTCTCGATAACCATTACATCTACAACGGTAATATTTTTAGGTTAGTATAAGGGACTCCGTAGCTTCGTCGTGGCACAGTATCAACCAAATGTTTTTTTTGACATTTTTGGTGAAAATTTTCCTGACCAAAGGGGTACCCAAAAAGTGCAGTTTTTTAATTTTTTTAAATTGTTAACTTTGTAAAAATATATATTATAATACATTAAATTAAACTTCTCGGGGCCCTCTATATAGCGATATAAAAGGTAAGGGACTGGTGTTTATATTAATGCCGAGAGAGGCCGCTAAAGTCACTTCAGTTTTGAGTTTTGGCATTTAAACTTTTATTTATTTCTTACAAACACTAACCTATAGACCAACTTTTGGGGTCTTTTTTATTTCTTTGTGAGGCAAGCAATAAAAATATAAGAATTGTTTTGACATATATCCAATAACAAAAAAGTTGACTTTTTTTTTGAAGTTTTTGAAAATTTTCAACTTTTGATTCTATTTTTCTCGATAACCATTACATCTACAACGGTAATATTTTTAGGTTAGTATAAGGGACTCCGTAGCTTCGTCGTGGCACAGTATCAACCAAATGTTTTTTTTTTACATTTTTGGTGAAAATTTTCCTGACCAAAGGGGTACCCAAAAAGTGCAGTTTTTTAATTTTTTTAAATTGTTAACTTTCTAAAAATATATATTATAATACATTAAATTAAACTTATCGGGGCCCTCTATATAGCGATATAAAAGGTAAGGGACTGGTGTTTATATTAATGCCGAGAGAGGCCGCTAAAGTCACTTCAGTTTTGAGTTTTGGCATTTAAACTTTTATTTATTTCTTACAAACACTAACCTATAGACCAACTTTTGGGGTCTTTTTTATTTCTTTGTGAGGCAAGCAATAAAAATATAAGAATTGTTTTGACATATATCCAATAACAAAAAAGTTGACTTTTTTTTTGAAGTTTTTGAAAATTTTCAACTTTTGATTCTATTTTTCTCGATAACCATTACATCTACAACGGTAATATTTTTAGGTTAGTATAAGGGACTCCGTAGCTTCGTCGTGGCACAGTATCAACCAAATGTTTTTTTTTTACATTTTTGGTGAAAATTTTCCTGACCAAAGGGGTACCCAAAAAGTGCAGTTTTTTAATTTTTTTAAATTGTTAACTTTCTAAAAATATATATTATAATACATTAAATTAAACTTATCGGGGCCCTCTATATAGCGATATAAAAGGTAAGGGACTGGTGTTTATATTAATGCCGAGAGAGGCCGCTAAAGTCACTTCAGTTTTGAGTTTTGGCATTTAAACTTTTATTTATTTCTTACAAACACTAACCTATAGACCAACTTTTGGGGTCTTTTTTATTTCTTTGTGAGGCAAGCAATAAAAATATAAGAATTGTTTTGACATATATCCAATAACAAAAAAGTTGACTTTTTTTTTGAAGTTTTTGAAAATTTTCAACTTTTGATTCTATTTTTCTCGATAACCATTACATCTACAACGGTAATATTTTTAGGTTAGTATAAGGGACTCCGTAGCTTCGTCGTGGCACAGTATCAACCAAATGTTTTTTTTGACATTTTTGGTGAAAATTTTCCTGACCAAAGGGGTACCCAAAAAGTGCAGTTTTTTAATTTTTTTAAATTGTTAACTTTGTAAAAATATATATTATAATACATTAAATTAAACTTCTCGGGGCCCTCTATATAGCGATATAAAAGGTAAGGGACTGGTGTTTATATTAATGCCGAGAGAGGCCGCTAAGGTCACTTCAGTTTTGAGTTTTGGCATTTAAACTTTTATTTATTTCTTACAAACACTAACCTATAGACCAACTTTTGGGGTCTTTTTTATTTCTTTGTGAGGCAAGCAATAAAAATATAAGAATTGTTTTGACATATATCCAATAACAAAAAAGTTGACTTTTTTTTTGAAGTTTTTGAAAATTTTCAACTTTTGATTCTATTTTTCTCGATAACCATTACATCTACAACGGTAATATTTTTAGGTTAGTATAAGGGACTCCGTAGCTTCGTCGTGGCACAGTATCAACCAAATGTTTTTTTTTTACATTTTTGGTGAAAATTTTCCTGACCAAAGGGGTACCCAAAAAGTGCAGTTTTTTAATTTTTTTAAATTGTTAACTTTCTAAAAATATATATTATAATACATTAAATTAAACTTATCGGGGCCCTCTATATAGCGATATAAAAGGTAAGGGACTGGTGTTTATATTAATGCCGAGAGAGGCCGCTAAAGTCACTTCAGTTTTGAGTTTTGGCATTTAAACTTTTATTTATTTCTTACAAACACTAACCTATAGACCAACTTTTGGGGTCTTTTTTATTTCTTTGTGAGGCAAGCAATAAAAATATAAGAATTGTTTTGACATATATCCAATAACAAAAAAGTTGACTTTTTTTTTGAAGTTTTTGAAAATTTTCAACTTTTGATTCTATTTTTCTCGATAACCATTACATCTACAACGGTAATATTTTTAGGTTAGTATAAGGGACTCCGTAGCTTCGTCGTGGCACAGTATCAACCAAATGTTTTTTTTGACATTTTTGGTGAAAATTTTCCTGACCAAAGGGGTACCCAAAAAGTGCAGTTTTTTAATTTTTTTAAATTGTTAACTTTCTAAAAATATATATTATAATACATTAAATTAAACTTATCGGGGCCCTCTATATAGCGATATAAAAGGTAAGGGACTGGTGTTTATATTAATGCCGAGAGAGGCCGCTAAAGTCACTTCAGTTTTGAGTTTTGGCATTTAAACTTTTATTTATTTCTTACAAACACTAACCTATAGACCAACTTTTGGGGTCTTTTTTATTTCTTTGTGAGGCAAGCAATAAAAATATAAGAATTGTTTTGACATATATCCAATAACAAAAAAGTTGACTTTTTTTTTGAAGTTTTTGAAAATTTTCAACTTTTGATTCTATTTTTCTCGATAACCATTACATCTACAACGGTAATATTTTTAGGTTAGTATAAGGGACTCCGTAGCTTCGTCGTGGCACAGTATCAACCAAATGTTTTTTTTTACATTTTTGGTGAAAATTTTCCTGACCAAAGGGGTACCCAAAAAGTGCAGTTTTTTAATTTTTTTAAATTGTTAACTTTGTAAAAATATATATTATAATACATTAAATTAAACTTCTCGGGGCCCTCTATATAGCGATATAAAAGGTAAGGGACTGGTGTTTATATTAATGCCGAGAGAGGCCGCTAAAGTCACTTCAGTTTTGAGTTTTGGCATTTAAACTTTTATTTATTTCTTACAAACACTAACCTATAGACCAACTTTTGGGGTCTTTTTTATTTCTTTGTGAGGCAAGCAATAAAAATATAAGAATTGTTTTGACATATATCCAATAACAAAAAAGTTGACTTTTTTTTTGAAGTTTTTGAAAATTTTCAACTTTTGATTCTATTTTTCTCGATAACCATTACATCTACAACGGTAATATTTTTAGGTTAGTATAAGTGACTCCGTAGCTTCGTCGTGGCACAGTATCAACCAAATGTTTTTTTTTGACATTTTTGGTGAAAATTTTCCTGACCAAAGGGGTACCCAAAAAGTGCAGTTTTTTAATTTTTTTAAATTGTTAACTTTGTAAAAATATATATTATAATACATTAAATTAAACTTCTCGGGGCCCTCTATATAGCGATATAAAAGGTAAGGGACTGGTGTTTATATTAATGCCGAGAGAGGCCGCTAAAGTCACTTCAGTTTTGAGTTTTGGCATTTAAACTTTTATTTATTTCTTACAAACACTAACCTATAGACCAACTTTTGGGGTCTTTTTTATTTCTTTGTGAGGCAAGCAATAAAAATATAAGAATTGTTTTGACATATATCCAATAACAAAAAAGTTGACTTTTTTTTTGAAGTTTTTGAAAATTTTCAACTTTTGATTCTATTTTTCTCGATAACCATTACATCTACAACGGTAATATTTTTAGGTTAGTATAAGGGACTCCGTAGCTTCGTCGTGGCACAGTATCAACCAAATGTTTTTTTTTTACATTTTTGGTGAAAATTTTCCTGACCAAAGGGGTACCCAAAAAGTGCAGTTTTTTAATTTTTTTAAATTGTTAACTTTCTAAAAATATATATTATAATACATTAAATTAAACTTATCGGGGCCCTCTATATAGCGATATAAAAGGTAAGGGACTGGTGTTTATATTAATGCCGAGAGAGGCCGCTAAAGTCACTTCAGTTTTGAGTTTTGGCATTTAAACTTTTATTTATTTCTTACAAACACTAACCTATAGACCAACTTTTGGGGTCTTTTTTATTTCTTTGTGAGGCAAGCAATAAAAATATAAGAATTGTTTTGACATATATCCAATAACAAAAAAGTTGACTTTTTTTTTGAAGTTTTTGAAAATTTTCAACTTTTGATTCTATTTTTCTCGATAACCATTACATCTACAACGGTAATATTTTTAGGTTAGTATAAGGGACTCCGTAGCTTCGTCGTGGCACAGTATCAACCAAATGTTTTTTTTTTACATTTTTGGTGAAAATTTTCCTGACCAAAGGGGTACCCAAAAAGTGCAGTTTTTTAATTTTTTTAAATTGTTAACTTTCTAAAAATATATATTATAATACATTAAATTAAACTTATCGGGGCCCTCTATATAGCGATATAAAAGGTAAGGGACTGGTGTTTATATTAATGCCGAGAGAGGCCGCTAAAGTCACTTCAGTTTTGAGTTTTGGCATTTAAACTTTTATTTATTTCTTACAAACACTAACCTATAGACCAACTTTTGGGGTCTTTTTTATTTCTTTGTGAGGCAAGCAATAAAAATATAAGAATTGTTTTGACATATATCCAATAACAAAAAAGTTGACTTTTTTTTTGAAGTTTTTGAAAATTTTCAACTTTTGATTCTATTTTTCTCGATAACCATTACATCTACAACGGTAATATTTTTAGGTTAGTATAAGGGACTCCGTAGCTTCGTCGTGGCACAGTATCAACCAAATGTTTTTTTTGACATTTTTGGTGAAAATTTTCCTGACCAAAGGGGTACCCAAAAAGTGCAGTTTTTTAATTTTTTTAAATTGTTAACTTTGTAAAAATATATATTATAATACATTAAATTAAACTTCTCGGGGCCCTCTATATAGCGATATAAAAGGTAAGGGACTGGTGTTTATATTAATGCCGAGAGAGGCCGCTAAGGTCACTTCAGTTTTGAGTTTTGGCATTTAAACTTTTATTTATTTCTTACAAACACTAACCTATAGACCAACTTTTGGGGTCTTTTTTATTTCTTTGTGAGGCAAGCAATAAAAATATAAGAATTGTTTTGACATATATCCAATAACAAAAAAGTTGACTTTTTTTTTGAAGTTTTTGAAAATTTTCAACTTTTGATTCTATTTTTCTCGATAACCATTACATCTACAACGGTAATATTTTTAGGTTAGTATAAGGGACTCCGTAGCTTCGTCGTGGCACAGTATCAACCAAATGTTTTTTTTTTACATTTTTGGTGAAAATTTTCCTGACCAAAGGGGTACCCAAAAAGTGCAGTTTTTTAATTTTTTTAAATTGTTAACTTTCTAAAAATATATATTATAATACATTAAATTAAACTTATCGGGGCCCTCTATATAGCGATATAAAAGGTAAGGGACTGGTGTTTATATTAATGCCGAGAGAGGCCGCTAAAGTCACTTCAGTTTTGAGTTTTGGCATTTAAACTTTTATTTATTTCTTACAAACACTAACCTATAGACCAACTTTTGGGGTCTTTTTTATTTCTTTGTGAGGCAAGCAATAAAAATATAAGAATTGTTTTGACATATATCCAATAACAAAAAAGTTGACTTTTTTTTTGAAGTTTTTGAAAATTTTCAACTTTTGATTCTATTTTTCTCGATAACCATTACATCTACAACGGTAATATTTTTAGGTTAGTATAAGGGACTCCGTAGCTTCGTCGTGGCACAGTATCAACCAAATGTTTTTTTTGACATTTTTGGTGAAAATTTTCCTGACCAAAGGGGTACCCAAAAAGTGCAGTTTTTTAATTTTTTTAAATTGTTAACTTTCTAAAAATATATATTATAATACATTAAATTAAACTTATCGGGGCCCTCTATATAGCGATATAAAAGGTAAGGGACTGGTGTTTATATTAATGCCGAGAGAGGCCGCTAAAGTCACTTCAGTTTTGAGTTTTGGCATTTAAACTTTTATTTATTTCTTACAAACACTAACCTATAGACCAACTTTTGGGGTCTTTTTTATTTCTTTGTGAGGCAAGCAATAAAAATATAAGAATTGTTTTGACATATATCCAATAACAAAAAAGTTGACTTTTTTTTTGAAGTTTTTGAAAATTTTCAACTTTTGATTCTATTTTTCTCGATAACCATTACATCTACAACGGTAATATTTTTAGGTTAGTATAAGGGACTCCGTAGCTTCGTCGTGGCACAGTATCAACCAAATGTTTTTTTTTACATTTTTGGTGAAAATTTTCCTGACCAAAGGGGTACCCAAAAAGTGCAGTTTTTTAATTTTTTTAAATTGTTAACTTTGTAAAAATATATATTATAATACATTAAATTAAACTTCTCGGGGCCCTCTATATAGCGATATAAAAGGTAAGGGACTGGTGTTTATATTAATGCCGAGAGAGGCCGCTAAAGTCACTTCAGTTTTGAGTTTTGGCATTTAAACTTTTATTTATTTCTTACAAACACTAACCTATAGACCAACTTTTGGGGTCTTTTTTATTTCTTTGTGAGGCAAGCAATAAAAATATAAGAATTGTTTTGACATATATCCAATAACAAAAAAGTTGACTTTTTTTTTGAAGTTTTTGAAAATTTTCAACTTTTGATTCTATTTTTCTCGATAACCATTACATCTACAACGGTAATATTTTTAGGTTAGTATAAGGGACTCCGTAGCTTCGTCGTGGCACAGTATCAACCAAATGTTTTTTTTGACATTTTTGGTGAAAATTTTCCTGACCAAAGGGGTACCCAAAAAGTGCAGTTTTTTAATTTTTTTAAATTGTTAACTTTCTAAAAATATATATTATAATACATTAAATTAAACTTATCGGGGCCCTCTATATAGCGATATAAAAGGTAAGGGACTGGTGTTTATATTAATGCCGAGAGAGGCCGCTAAAGTCACTTCAGTTTTGAGTTTTGGCATTTAAACTTTTATTTATTTCTTACAAACACTAACCTATAGACCAACTTTTGGGGTCTTTTTTATTTCTTTGTGAGGCAAGCAATAAAAATATAAGAATTGTTTTGACATATATCCAATAACAAAAAAGTTGACTTTTTTTTTGAAGTTTTTGAAAATTTTCAACTTTTGATTCTATTTTTCTCGATAACCATTACATCTACAACGGTAATATTTTTAGGTTAGTATAAGTGACTCCGTAGCTTCGTCGTGGCACAGTATCAACCAAATGTTTTTTTTTTACATTTTTGGTGAAAATTTTCCTGACCAAAGGGGTACCCAAAAAGTGCAGTTTTTTAATTTTTTTAAATTGTTAACTTTGTAAAAATATATATTATAATACATTAAATTAAACTTCTCGGGGCCCTCTATATAGCGATATAAAAGGTAAGGGACTGGTGTTTATATTAATGCCGAGAGAGGCCGCTAAGGTCACTTCAGTTTTGAGTTTTGGCATTTAAACTTTTATTTATTTCTTACAAACACTAACCTATAGACCAACTTTTGGGGTCTTTTTTATTTCTTTGTGAGGCAAGCAATAAAAATATAAGAATTGTTTTGACATATATCCAATAACAAAAAAGTTGACTTTTTTTTTGAAGTTTTTGAAAATTTTTAACTTTTGAATCTATTTTTCTCGATAACCATTACATCTACAACGGTAATATTTTTAGGTTAGTATAAGGGACTCCGTAGCTTCGTCGTGGCACAGTATCAACCAAATGTTTTTTTTTTACATTTTTGGTGAAAATTTTCCTGACCAAAGGGGTACCCAAAAAGTGCAGTTTTTTAATTTTTTTAAATTGTTAACTTTCTAAAAATATATATTATAATACATTAAATTAAACTTCTCGGGGCCCTCTATATAGCGATATAAAAGGTAAGGGACTGGTGTTTATATTAATGCCGAGAGAGGCCGCTAAAGTCACTTCAGTTTTGAGTTTTGGCATTTAAACTTTTATTTATTTCTTACAAACACTAACCTATAGACCAACTTTTGGGGTCTTTTTTATTTCTTTGTGAGGCAAGCAATAAAAATACAAGAATTGTTTTGACATATATCCAATAACAAAAAAGTTTACTTTTTTTTTTAAGTTTTTGAAAATTTTCAAATTTTGTTTCTATATTTCTCGATAACCATTACATCTACAACGGTAATATTTTTAGGTTAGTATAAGGGACTCCGTAGCTTTGTCGTGGCACAGTATCAACCAAATGTTTTTTTTGACATTTTTGGTGAAAATTTTCCTGACCAAAAGGGTACCCAAAAAGTGCAGTTTTTTAATTTTTTTAAATTGTTAACTTTGTAAAAATATATATTATAATACATTAAATTAAGCTTCTCGGGTCTTTCTATATAACGATATAAAAGTTAAAGGACAGCTGTTTATAATAATGCCGAGAGAGACCGCCAAAGTCACTTCAGTTTTGAGTTTTGGCATTTAAACTTTTATTTATTTCTTACAAACACTAACCTATAGACCAACTTTTGGGGTATTTTTTATTTCTTTGTGAGGCAAGCAATAAAAATATAAGAATTGTTTTGACATATATCCAATACCAAAAAAATTGACTTTTTTTTTGAAGTTTTTGAAAATTTTCAACTTTTGATTCTATTTTTCTCGATAACCATTACATCTACAACGGTAATATTTTTAGGTTAGTATAAGGGACTCCGTAGCTTCGTCGTGGCACAGTATCAACCAAATGTTTTTTTTGACATTTTTGGTGAAAATTTTCCTGACCAAAGGGGTACCCAAAAAGTGCAGTTTTTTAATTTTTTTAAATTGTTAACTTTGTAAAAATATATATTATAATACATTAAATTAAACTTCTCGGGGCCCTCTATATAGCGATATAAAAGGTAAGGGACTGGTGTTTATATTAATGCCGAGAGAGGCCGCTAAAGTCACTTCAGTTTTGAGTTTTGGCATTTAAACTTTTATTTATTTCTTACAAACACTAACCTATAGACCAACTTTTGGGGTCTTTTTTATTTCTTTGTGAGGCAAGCAATAAAAATATAAGAATTGTTTTGACATATATCCAATAACAAAAAAGTTGACTTTTTTTTTGAAGTTTTTGAAAATTTTCAACTTTTGATTCTATTTTTCTCGATAACCATTACATCTACAACGGTAATATTTTTAGGTTAGTATAAGGGATTCCGTAGCTTCGTCGTGGCACAGTATCAACCAAATGTTTTTTTTGACATTTTTGGTGAAAATTTTCCTGACCAAAGGGGTACCCAAAAAGTGCAGTTTTTTAATTTTTTTAAATTGTTAACTTTGTAAAAATATATATTATAATACATTAAATTAAACTTCTCGGGGCCCTCTATATAGCGATATAAAAGGTAAGGGACTGGTGTTTATATTAATGCCGAGAGAGGCCGCTAAAGTCACTTCAGTTTTGAGTTTTGGCATTTAAACTTTTATTTATTTCTTACAAACACTAACCTATAGACCAACTTTTGGGGTCTTTTTTATTTCTTTGTGAGGCAAGCAATAAAAATATAAGAATTGTTTTTACATATATCCAATAACAAAAAAGTTGACTTTTTTTTTGAAGTTTTTGAAAATTTTCAACTTTTGATTCTATTTTTCTCGATAACCATTACATCTACAACGGTAATATTTTTAGGTTAGTATAAGGGACTCCGTAGCTTCGTCGTGGCACAGTATCAACCAAATGTTTTTTTTGACATTTTTGGTGAAAATTTTCCTGACCAAAGGGGTACCCAAAAAGTGCAGTTTTTTAATTTTTTTAATTTGTTAACTTTGTAAAAATATATATTATAATACATTAAATTAAACTTCTCGGGGCCCTCTATATAGCAATATAAAAGGTAAGGGACTGGTGTTTATATTAATGCCGAGAGAGGTCGCTAAAGTCACTTAAGTTTTGAGTTTTGGCATTTAAACTTTTATTTATTTCTTACAAACACTAACCTATAGACCAACTTTTGGGGTCTTTTTTTATTTCTTTGTGAGGCAAGCAATAAAAATACAAGAATTGTTTTGACATATATCCAATAACAAAAAAGTTTACTTTTTTTTTTAAGTTTTTGAAAATTTTCAAATTTTGTTTCTATATTTCTCGATAACCATTACATCTACAACGGTAATATTTTTAGGTTAGTATAAGGGACTCCGTAGCTTTGTCGTGGCACAGTATCAACCAAATGTTTTTTTTGACATTTTTGGTGAAAATTTTCCTGACCAAAAGGGTACCCAAAAAGTGCAGTTTTTTAATTTTTTTAAATTGTTAACTTTGTAAAAATATATATTATAATACATTAAATTAAGCTTCTCGGGTCTTTCTATATAACGATATAAAAGTTAAAGGACAGCTGTTTATAATAATGCCGAGAGAGACCGCCAAAGTCACTTCAGTTTTGAGTTTTGGCATTTAAACTTTTATTTATTTCTTACAAACACTAACCTATAGACCAACTTTTGGGGTATTTTTTATTTCTTTGTGAGGCAAGCAATAAAAATATAAGAATTGTTTTGACATATATCCAATACCAAAAAAGTTGATTTTTTTTTTGAAGTTTTTGAAAATTTTCAACTTTTGATTCTATTTTTCTCGATAACCATTACATCTACAACGGTAATATTTTTAGGTTAGTATAAGGGACTCCGTAGCTTCGTCGTGGCACAGTATCAACCAAATGTTTTTTTTGACATTTTTGGTGAAAATTTTCCTGACCAAAGGGGTACCCAAAAAGTGCAGTTTTTTAATTTTTTTAAATTGTTAACTTTGTAAAAATATATATTATAATACATTAAATTAAACTTCTCGGGGCCCTCTATATAGCGATATAAAAGGTAAGGGACTGGTGTTTATATTAATGCCGAGAGAGGCCGCTAAAGTCACTTCAGTTTTGAGTTTTGGCATTTAAACTTTTATTTATTTCTTACAAACACTAACCTATAGACCAACTTTTGGGGTCTTTTTTATTTCTTTGTGAGGCAAGCAATAAAAATATAAGAATTGTTTTGACATATATCCAATAACAAAAAAGTTGACTTTTTTTTTGAAGTTTTTGAAAATTTTCAACTTTTGATTCTATTTTTCTCGATAACCATTACATCTACAACGGTAATATTTTTAGGTTAGTATAAGGGACTCCGTAGCTTCGTCGTGGCACAGTATCAACCAAATGTTTTTTTTGACATTTTTGGTGAAAATTTTCCTGACCAAAGGGGTACCCAAAAAGTGCAGTTTTTTAATTTTTTTAAATTGTTAACTTTCTAAAAATATATATTATAATACATTAAATTAAACTTATCGGGGCCCTCTATATAGCGATATAAAAGGTAAGGGACTGGTGTTTATATTAATGCCGAGAGAGGCCGCTAAAGTCACTTCAGTTTTGAGTTTTGGCATTTAAACTTTTATTTATTTCTTACAAACACTAACCTATAGACCAACTTTTGGGGTCTTTTTTATTTCTTTGTGAGGCAAGCAATAAAAATATAAGAATTGTTTTGACATATATCCAATAACAAAAAAGTTGACTTTTTTTTTGAAGTTTTTGAAAATTTTCAACTTTTGATTCTATTTTTCTCGATAACCATTACATCTACAACGGTAATATTTTTAGGTTAGTATAAGTGACTCCGTAGCTTCGTCGTGGCACAGTATCAACCAAATGTTTTTTTTTTACATTTTTGGTGAAAATTTTCCTGACCAAAGGGGTACCCAAAAAGTGCAGTTTTTTAATTTTTTTAAATTGTTAACTTTGTAAAAATATATATTATAATACATTAAATTAAACTTCTCGGGGCCCTCTATATAGCGATATAAAAGGTAAGGGACTGGTGTTTATATTAATGCCGAGAGAGGTCGCTAAAGTCACTTAAGTTTTGAGTTTTGGCATTTAAACTTTTATTTATTTCTTACAAACACTAACCTATAGACCAACTTTTGGGGTCTTTTTTTATTTCTTTGTGAGGCAAGCAATAAAAATACAAGAATTGTTTTGACATATATCCAATAACAAAAAAGTTTACTTTTTTTTTAAAGTTTTTGAAAATTTTCAAATTTTGTTTCTATATTTCTCGATAACCATTACATCTACAACGGTAATATTTTTAGGTTAGTATAAGGGACTCCGTAGCTTTGTCGTGGCACAGTATCAACCAAATGTTTTTTTTGACATTTTTGGTGAAAATTTTCCTGACCAAAAGGGTGCCCAAAAAGTGCAGTTTTTTAATTTTTTTAAATTGTTAACTTTGTAAAAATATATATTATAATACATTAAATTAAACTTCTCGGGGCCCTCTATATAGCGATATAAAAGGTAAGGGACTGGTGTTTATATTAATGCCGAGAGAGGCCGCTAAAGTCACTTCAGTTTTGAGTTTTGGCATTTAAACTTTTATTTATTTCTTACAAACACTAACCTATAGACCAACTTTTGGGGTCTTTTTTATTTCTTTGTGAGGCAAGCAATAAAAATATAAGAATTGTTTTGACATATATCCAATAACAAAAAAGTTGACATTTTTTTTGAAGTTTTTTAAAATTTTCAACTTTTGATTCTATTTTTCTCGATAACCATTACATCTACAACGGTAATATTTTTAGGTTAGTATAAGGGACTCCGTAGCTTCGTCGTGGCACAGTATCAACCAAATGTTTTTTTTGACATTTTTGGTAAAATTTTTCCTGACCAAAGGGGTACCCAAAAAGTGCAGTTTTTAAATTTTTTAAATTGTTAACTCTGTAAAAATATATATTATAATCCATTAAATTAAACTTCTCGGGGCCCTCTATATAGCGATATAAAAGGTAAGGGACTGGTGTTTATATTAATGCCGAGAGAGGCCGCTAAAGTCACTTCAGTTTTGTGTTTTGGCATTTAAACTTTTATTTATTACTTACAAACACTAACCTATAGACCAACTTTTGGGGTCTTTTTTATTTCTTTGTGAGGCAAGCAATAAAAATATAAGAATTGTTTTGACATATATCCAATAACAAAAAAGTTGACTTTTTTTTTGAAGTTTTTGAGAATTTTCAACTTTTGATTCTATTTTTCTCGATAACCATTACATCTACAACGGTAATATTTTTAGGTTAGTATAAGGGACTCCGTAGCTTCGTCGTAGCACAGTATCAACCAAATGTTTTTTTTTGACATTTTTGGTGAAAATTTTCCTGACCAAAGGGGTACCCAAAAAGTGCAGTTTTTAAATTTTTTTAAATTGTTAACTTTGTAAAAATATATATTATAATACATTAAATTAAACTTCTCGGGTCCCTCTATATAGCGATATAAAAGGTAAGGGACTGGTGTTTATATTAATGCCGAGAGAGGCCGCTAAAGTCACTTCAGTTTTGAGTTTTGGCATTTAAACTTTTATTTATTTCTTACAAACACTAACCTATAGACCAACTTTTGGGGTCTTTTTTATTTCTTTGTGAGGCAAGCAATAAAAATATAAGAATTGTTTTGACATATATCCAATAACAAAAAAGTTGACTTTTTTTTTGAAGTTTTTGAAAATTTTCAACTTTTGATTCTATTTTTCTCGATAACCATTACATCTACAACGGTAATATTTTTAGGTTAGTATAAGTGACTCCGTAGCTTCGTCGTGGCACAGTATCAACCAAATGTTTTTTTTTTACATTTTTGGTGAAAATTTTCCTGACCAAAGGGGTACCCAAAAAGTGCAGTTTTTTAATTTTTTTAAATTGTTAACTTTGTAAAAATATATATTATAATACATTAAATTAAACTTCTCGGGGCCCTCTATATAGCGATATAAAAGGTAAGGGACTGGTGTTTATATTAATGCCGAGAGAGGCCGCTAAGGTCACTTCAGTTTTGAGTTTTGGCATTTAAACTTTTATTTATTTCTTACAAACACTAACCTATAGACCAACTTTTGGGGTCTTTTTTATTTCTTTGTGAGGCAAGCAATAAAAATATAAGAATTGTTTTGACATATATCCAATAACCAAAAAGTTGACTTTTTTTTTGAAGTTTTTGAAAATTTTTAACTTTTGAATCTATTTTTCTCGATAACCATTACATCTACAACGGTAATATTTTTAGGTTAGTATAAGGGACTCCGTAGCTTCGTCGTGGCACAGTATCAACCAAATGTTTTATTTGACATTTTTGGTGAAAATTTTCCTGACCAAAGGAGTACCCAAAAAGTGCAGTTTTTTATTTTTTTAAAATTGTTAACTTTGTAAAAATATATATTATAATACATTAAATTAAACTTCTCGGGGCCCTCTATATAGCGATATAAAAGGTAAGGGACTGGTGCTTATATTAATGCCGAGAGAGGCCGCTAAAGTCACTTCAGTTTTAAGTTTTGGCATTTAAACTTTTATTTATTTCTTACAAACACTAACCTATAGATCAACTTTTGGGGTCTTTTTTATTTCTTTGTGAGGCAAGCAATAAAAATATAAGAATTGTTTTGACATATATCCAATAACAAAATAGTTGACTTTTTTTTTTGAAGTTTTTGAAAATGTTCAACTTTTGATTCTATTTTTCTCGATAACCATTACATCTACAACGGCAATATAGTAAATGGCAACATTGTCCCGAAAATGGCATGTTTGATTTAGTCAGCAGGAAACTCGAAACTCTGCCATCAGTGTTGCACTATGGCCGATAAGTAACACTCTGTATTTACCTTTGTTGTGCCTCGCGCAAGAACATTTATTCTGAGAAGACCCTGAATCCATTTGTGTTTTGAGTTGATTCTCCAAAAGAAATTTTGAAGTAGCACCATCAAATTACATGCCCTTTGCTTGGAAACGGAGGAAGGTTACATTCAATCTGCAAACAAAAAAACATTAAAACCAAAAGTTCTTACGTATTGGGCATTGGCGTAGCTAGGGGGGGCCAGGGGGGCCTGGTCCCCCCTGAAGTCCCTCAAGCCCCCCCTAAGATATTTTAGGCCTCCCCTACCGACTACTAGTAAAAGAATATGACGCTGAAAATACATACTTTTCTATTATTATTCGGGAAATATTCAAATAACATAGGTGCATTAAAATTTAAAATCATTCAGATTATGTTTACATTTCAGGAAAAAGCCCTTGTCTTGCGGAATTAGGCTTTTTCTCTTTAAATTATCGGTAACTTTTCTGCACTTATGCAATTTCCCGAAAATATTTTTTAAATTTAAACATAATTATGCATATTGAATATTTCATACATATTGGCGACATCTTGTAAAATATTATAGAAGTGTAAGTTAAATTTCGCATTTAATAAAGACAGCGACCTTTGCCCCTCTGTTTCCGAAATCGGGTTGTAGATGTCGTAAGGTTATAAAAGACCTGTTTTTCTAAAATAAATATAATAATCTTTTTAGTTTTTTTGAGGTTAGCGTTTAGTGTCTTATGAAAATTTTCCGATTTTGGTGACAATTTCATAACCATTTTCATATTAAGTTTTCCCACGTCGTTAAATGGAATAAATTCGTCGAGCAATACCGGGAAATTTTTAATATTAATACTTCTACTCTAAGAGCAGAAATGACCGTTTTAAAGAATTGTATTTTTCGGTTAAATCAAACTGTTGGTCATGATTCTATCAAACAACATATAGCAGAAAACACCTATCCAAACCTCTACCAACTTTTTAAAGTTGCGAGTATTCTTCCAATTTCAAGTGCAACTTGCGAGAGGTCTTTCTCTGCCATGAGGAGAGTTTTTAATTGGCTTAGAACAACTATGACTCAAGAGAGACACATAGGTTTGTCATTGTTATTCATAGAAAAAGATGTTGCGGTCGACTTAGACAGTGTGGTAGACGCTTTCAGTCAGCGACGTAGAAAACTTTCTTTGTAGAATTGCTGAATTACATACTTCCTGTGTATACATAGAAATAAGTTGGTAAATGTATTATTAAATTTGTTATATTAAAATATTAGAACATTTAATGCGCGTATTTTTTTTTATTCATTGCACACTTTGCACGACTCTTTAAAACCTATGTTTGCTTTTTGTTCAAGATAGACCGGGGCCACGGCCCCCCCCCTGAAAAGCAAGGCTAGCTACGCCAATGGTATTGGGAATCATCGGAGTATCGTATGATTTCATAGCACAGTATATATATATATATATATATATATATATATATATATATATATATATATATTATAAAATTTTAGCTTGCAAAAGGATTTTGATTTTGACATATGTTGTTGACATTTGAGTCCTAAAGATAAATTTGAGTTTTCGACCTTGATGGGGGGGGGGCGTCCCTCACCATCTTGGATTTAGTGTGCAAAAAAACGAAACTTGAAGACAAAACATTTTTCTTAGTTTTTTTGCAAACTGATTAAAACTTATGGATTATTCTACAAAAATGGTGCTGTGGAGTGGGAATGCATATTTTTCAAACACAGACTGCAAATGAAGCATAGTTTTAGTTATAAGATTTAAAACGAAATGTTTTCTTTATGGAGCATTTGAGTTTAATGTATAAAAAAAATTGCAAGTTTATAATTTTTTTTATTACAAAGCAAATACCTCATTCCTCTGGTGTAGTTCCGAACCAAATATTAAAAACTCAGATTGAAAAAAATATCCTAATAAATAATATTTAACCAAGTCTTAACTATTTATCAAAAAATTGATAAAACTTAAGTTTACAGTCATATTTTTGAAAATCCGAATTTACATCTTCCCGGAAAATTTTACAATTTTAAACGTGCTCCATTTTTAATAACACAATATTTGTGAATACCACCGGTTAATTTCTAGAGAAAGAGACGGCCCTGGATATCTAATTTACTTGTGAGGATGACAAGTTTTGACAGATAATGTCAATTTTAGTTTGGTTTAAGTTATAGATCTTTTTATTTTCGGCAGAAAATTAGTCTTTTTCGGAGAAATCAAAAAGGAACGCTTCAATTATCATTCCTCTGGTAAGTAAATATTCGACTGATATCAATAGTATAATTTTTTTGTTGATTGTTTTAAAATTATAAGTATAGGAACTTTGTTTATATAAAACTTAAGTTAAGTAGTCTAAATAGATTTTGATTTAAATTGGAAAACCATTAAAATACTCTGCCAATATATGGGCCCCTAAGCTCACACTAGGTACTATAGTTATAGTTTACGTGTGAGCTAATATAACTAAAAACTGAAATATATTTTATTCAACTCCAGACTAAATTACCTTTTGTTTGATACCACACAAGCCATGTTTTGACTTAAACTCAAATTTTTAAAATCTACCCCCACCCTTAAAAAAAGCAAAAACTAAAATGTATTTTGTTAAACTCCGGACTCAATTACCTTTCGTTTGATATCACACACGCCATATTTTCACTTAAACTCTAATTTTTAAAATATACCCCCACCGTTTTTTTTTAAATAAATTAAAATGTATTTTGTTTAACTCCAGACTCAATTACCTTTCGTTTGATATCATACACGCCATATTTTCACATAAACTCTAATTTTTGAAATCTACCCCCACCCTTTTATTTGGTTTGTGTTCGGTGGATTTTGTTCATTTTTAAATGGGACCATCTCGACCCAAGACCCAGCCTAGGTACCAAATTTCATTAAAATCGGCCGAGCGGTTTTTGAGTTATGCGCGTTGGTCGTTACAGACATACAGACAGACAGACATACAGACAGACGGCGCAACAAAAAAGTTTCAAAATCATCTGAAACGCAAAGATATATAAAAAAATTTGAAATCGGAGCAACTTTTTTTTTCTCGAAAAAATTAGGATCACCATAGCTCACACTACTATAATATAGTATATGTGTGAGCTAAAATTCAAAAACTTTCCGACAGCTTTCAATTTTCAAATGCGCATTTCGATATATAATCCACGGGTCGAAATTTTCTGATATTTTCCAGTGTTATCAAAACAAGGAAAATTTTATTAATTATTTTATATAGTATTGTAGTTAATTGATTTAATGAACTTAAACCAGCAAAAAACCAAAGGGCTCAAGTAATTAAGCACTAAAATTTACCTGACAACCAACCACTAATACATCAATCAATTTTTTTTTTAAGTATAAAAATATTGAATTGAAGTTTCCTTTTACTTAAAAATTGAAGCACTGTATATTTTACTTAAAGTTTTATTCAACAAACACAGTTGTATTATTTTTGCCGATACTACAAAAAGTGGTAACACATTGATTTAAAAAAAAACATGCAAATAGTAGTTAACACAGACATTGGATGAGAATAGATTACTCTTCCTCCCTACGCTAAGGTTGAGGTTTCTATTGCATCCATGTTTATTACAAGCTTTTATTTAGCTTCAGATGTTCTGTCTATCTAACTAACTATCTAACTATCTATCAAATCTTGTGAAGCGTTTTTCACACACTTCCCATTATTCGATTTGGATGAAATTTGGTACACACATAGTGGTCCCCAGACAATACAACATTAAGAAAAAAATATCCTTACACCCCTACCCCCACCCCTTCTATAGAAAAATGTGCTTTTGACACACTTCCCGTTATCCGATTTGGATAAAATTTGGTATACACATAGTGGTCCGATGATAATACAACAATAAGAAAAAAATATTCTCCCACCCCTACCCCCACCCCTTCTATAGAAAAATGTGTTTTTGACACACTTCCCGTTATCCGATTTGGATAAAATTTGGTATACACATAGTGGTCCGATGATAATACAACAATAAGAAAAAAATATCCTCCCACCCCTACCCCCACCCCCGTCCATAGAAAAATTTGTTTTTGACACACTGCTTCCCGTTATCCGATATGGATGAAATTTGGTATATATATAGTGATCCGATGACAAAACAATATTAAGAAAAAAGTATCCTCCCACCCCTACCGCCACCCCCTTTCATAGAAAAATGAGTTTTTGACACACTTCCCATTATCCGATTTGGATGAAATTTGGTATTCACATAGTGGTCCGATGACAATACAACATTAAAACAAAAATATCCTCCTATCCCTACTCCCACCCCCTTCCATAGAAAATGCGTTTTTGACACCCTTCCCATTATCCGATTTGGATGAAATTTGGTATACATATAGTGGTCCGATGACAATACAACATTGAAAAAAAAATCCTACCACTCCTACCCCCACTCCCATCTATAGGAAAATGCGTTTTTGACACACTTCCCATTATCCGATTTGGATGAAATTTGGTATACATATAGAGGTCCGATGACAATACAACAATAATGAAAAAATGTCCTCCCACCCTAACCCCCACCCCCTTCCATAAAAAATGCGATTTTGACACACTTCACTTGAAATGACTTTTATAAAATTTGGTATATGCATAAAGGTCCGATGGCAATAATAAACAAAAAATATATTTCTACCTCTACCCCCACCCTCTCCCACCGCCAATAAAAAAATGAGTTTCCAAACAACTCACGATCAGCGATTTCATTATAATCTAGAATAAACTCTCTGTTCTGTTATTGAACAAATATTTTCATTTAATAGAGTAGATAGCTGAGACTAAAAAGTAGAAAATAAATTGGTAAAAAAATTTTTTTTAGTCACAAGCTTTTATAAAATGCACTAAAAATTAAAAAATAATTTTCTAACATTCTAATATTATCATAATAATAAAAGCGATGGCCGGAAATCAAACCATAAGTTAATCTAAATTTGTGATCTAAACACTTAAAGAATATTAACATAGCAGGTCATCAAAGATATGTTTGATGTGCCGCAATGTTATGCCATTGCCATACCTATGTCAGAGAAATGCTGGGGTATCTTAGGTCGGGTTGGGTGGGTTTGGTACCTCTGCATTTTTCTGCTAGATTGATTTTTGCAAATAGTGATATTTAATTGATACGGATATCTTATCGTGCTAACATCGTCAAAATTTCTATCAGTCGGCCATCGCTTTTATTATTATGATAATATTAGAATGTTAGAAAATTATTTTTTAATTTTTAGTGCAATTTATAAAAGACTCACTACTGGCAGCCTATAGTACATTCATTTTACACTGAGAAACGATAAATCACTGTTCTGTTAAATTCACGTGCTTTTACTGAATTGTTCTTAAAAGGGCTGAACGTATATGCAAGGCCCTCTGTTCTGCAGTTTTAGGGGATAACAATTTTAGGAAAATAATGCACCTACCTATTAAAAACTTCACCACCAAATAATATAAAACAATGCGCCCCTCAAAATTAAAATGACTCTTTCAAGCCGTGCGTGTTGGCTGCCTACTATATTACCAGACGTAGCTATCGATCGATTTTAATAGACTAGGCCATTTAGGTGTGGTTAGATCAGGAGAAGTAATTCGTGTCAATGAAATACTTCTTTATTTAAAATTTAAAAAAAACAATTGTGTTAAGATTATTTTTATAACTTAAAATTCAAGTATTTATACCTTTGCAATCTTATAGTCGAATATATGACACGAAAACTAATAGAAGAGTACAATAAGTGGGGACTAGAGGTTAATCTCAGTAAGACAGAGTATATGTGTATCGGTGGAATGAAACAGGATCTAATCTTAAACACCGGGCAGCGAATTCAGTCCTGTGATGAGTATAAATACTTAGGTCTAAAAATTACAGCTGACGGAACACTAGACAAAGCTATAAAAGATCGAAAGGTACAAGGAAGAAAAGCAATAACTTTATTAAATGGAATAATTTGGGACCAAAGTATATCAAAACATAATAAAAAGCTTATATATAACACCATTGTAAAAAGTATTATTACATACGGCTCAGAAGTATGGCCAATCAAGGATAGGACTATTGGAGAAGAGCAGCAGGGAAATCAAAAAGAGAAAGAGTTACAAATCAAAGAATAAGAGAAATTATGACAGTGGGTGAACGTACTTTAGTGGATGATATAAGAACAAAACAACTAGTGTGGTACGGACATGTACAAAGAATGAATGATGAAAGACTACCTAAACAAATACTACAATGGAAACCAACTGGCCGAAGAAAACGAAGACGGCCAAGGAGAAGCTGGAGAGAAGGAATAGATAGAGAAATAAGAATAAGAGGCCTAGATGATGAATTATGGGCAAACAGAAACGAGTGGAGATTGGGTATCGGAAGACGTAGAACGTTGTGAAACCGATAAATATATATATATATATATATATATATATATATATATATATAATCTTATAGTAGGTAAAAAAGTAAATGATTTTTCTTTTTTATTGTGACTAGTCTAGTAAGCTGGTATATAATTTTGGGGAAGTTAAACACAAAATGGTCGACTCACAGATCCTCATGCAATTCGGCTGGACAGTTGTCGTAAAGCTATCTATTTCTGTCTCATATCTCTGAGTTAATATAAGTGTACCTACTCTGTGAATGGTTATCAAGTGTTATTAAAACTGTTTTGTTATCAGTATTGTACAAAATATTACGTTTTCATTCATTTATTTACTGTCATTATTTATGTATGAATGGAATTCATACCCTGAACCATTAAAAAATACTCCAATTTCTTAGCACCTAAGGTCACATGTTTACCCAGTTATCATAAAAAATATATATCATTTCTGACAAAAGAACTGTCAAATGTGGCAAAATTTTGGTTCCCGAATTATGATTTTTAAAATATTTGAACCCCTTGAAGCCACAACACCACCAAAATTTTATAATAGCTTTATCCACAATTGTACCTGCTACTTAACCTTATTTTGTGATTCTAATATGTTTTTACCAATTTGTAATTTTATACTTTTAGTTTTTTTTTGTAATTGTAATTTTGGGAATGGCAAGTCGGTAAAAAAATAAGTACCACAAAATTTTTGTACCAAATTTGGTTATAATAGGTTTATCAGTTTCCGAGTTATCGTGTCTCCGCAGATAGACACTTTAAAAAATTTGGTAATTGGGCGTCTTTTGACACAAATACCTTTTTTTAGGTTTATAAAAAAAAGTTTTTTTTTACATATAGTATGGATGGCTCAAAATTATATTTTGATACCAAAAATTACTCCATTGTCAAGGTCAAGAGTAATTAATTATTTTAATGAATAAATATTTAATCTATGTTTTTTTTCTGCGGCTTTTTTATACAAAGATTTCAGAAATTATTTCACAACATCCTATTTTTTTTTCTCATTTGATAACCGTGACTCTTTCGCCGACACTAAGGCCACCATTTCGGAACGCCTAATTGCACGGGTATGGCCACCTCTGGAACCCCAGACCGGGTATTTTTTTTATCTGGTCCTTTTGTCCCTACCGACTGAAGGAGTGTGTAACAAAGTCCACCTTCACGAGATATCCGACCTCATCCGGCTTGGTTACCGGCGTGAATGAAGGAGTAGGACAATATTACATTTTACACTCCCCAGGAATACTATAAATGTCCGCAGCACCCGACCTCGGCAACCGACGAGAATCGAACCCGCCACTGGAGCAAGGGAGATTCCTTAACCCTTTCAAGACGGAATTTTATTTCTTTCGTGAGGATTATAATTTAATTTATGATTTCATATTTCGAAAGTAGAAGGGTTTTAGAGATGTTTCTAATTTTTTCACATAATTTTTAGAACGTTATAGTGTGGGACATATCGTCCCATCAGTCCATTATGTTGGGACAATATATCCCACCAGTTCCGACTGTTCCTTTTGATTCAATTTTCTTTTGCTTATTCTGAAAAGAAAAAAACCAGTTTACGCCTACTGGGATAGATAATCCCACCAAAGTGACCTGCTGGGACATAATGTCCCACGCAAAAAAAAACAACGATATTGTCTTATCCGAAACGTTGAATATGTTTCTAACATTAGTCTTGCTACTATAGGGGTACTTACATGATTACACGCTAAATAGAGCGTGTAATTCACCAAAAATCACTCAAAAATTGCAAATAAATGCACTACATGCACACACTTTTACGGAAATATCGAGGTTCTGTCGTTTTATATTTTATACAAACACCTGCTAAATGGCCTTGGGCGTTGAAAAGACTGAAGTGGCGTTTTTAAACGTTTATTTGGGATCACATTTCCCATTAGTCTAAATAAATTCTGCCTTGGGACGTATTGTCCCGTTAGTCTCGAAAGGGTTAACTCAGTTGTGTTCAATGCACGAACGCACCGAGCCACCAAGGCTGCTCATCCTGTTTTTCTAAATGTAAGGGTTATAGGTTTTTACTATTATTTCTTTTAATTTTAAGGATGTTTCTAGGTGCCGCCCTTAAGTCAAGGTTTTAGCTCACACATATACTATACTATAGTAGTGTGAGCTATGGTGATCCTAATTTTTTCGAGAAAAAAAAAGTGGCTCCGATTTCAAAAATTTTTATATATCTTTGCGTTTCAGATGATTTTGAAACTTTTTTGTTGCGCCGTCTGTCTGTCTGTCTGTCTGTCTGTAACGACCAACGCGCATAACTCAAAAACCGCTTGGCCGATTTTAATGAAGTTTGGTACCTAGGCTGGGTCTTGGCTCGAGATGGTCCCATTTAAAAATGAACAAAATCCACCGAACACAAACCAAATAAAAGGGTGGGGGTAGATTTGAAAAATTAGAGTTTATGTGAAAATATGGCGTGTGTGATATCAAACGAAAGGTAATTGAGTCTGCTGTTGAACAAAATACATTTTAATTTATTTTAAAAAAAGGGTGGGGGTATATTTTAAAAATTAGAGTTTCAGTGAAAATATGGCGTGTGTGATATCAAACGAAAGGTAATTGAGTCCGGAGTTTAACAAAATACATTTTAGTTTTTGTTTTTTTAAGGGTGGGGGTAGATTTCAAAAATTTGAGTTTAAGTCAAAACATGGCTTGTGTGGTATCAAATAAAAGGTAATTTAGTCCGGAGTTGAATAAAATATATTTCAGTTTTTAGTTATATTAGCTCACACGTACACTATAACTATAGTACCTAGTGTGAGCTTAGGGGCCCATATATTGGCAGAGTATTTTTTTACTGATAATGTTGATTTCAAATTTTTAGCATCTAAATATTTTTTTCATATTTTCGTACGGTTTTTGCCCTTTAAAAAAAGACTTGCTGACCCTTAAAAATTCTTAAATATTTTTAACAAGTTTGATTCTTGTGAAAAATATTTTTATATGAAATATTTTTAGAGAGAAAGACATGAAACGAAAATTATTATACGTTTAAAAAAGAAAAAATATCTTTAAACAACAGGGCTAAAGACTTTTGTAGATTTTCCCCACACTATATTACTTTTTTTTTAATTCACTGTCCAAATTCACAAAAGCCAGTTAAAGCCCAAAAAAAAAAGGAAAAATAGAGAGATTTCTGCAAGGATATGTTGAAGAACCTGATATTTTTCTTGGTTATGTAAGAAAAAAAATTATTGTGTGTGCTTAAGACCACACGGCAAAAGTGTAAACTTCAACCAAGGCCAACACAAAAATAGAGGCCACGACCCTGAAAAAATCAGCTGTTCTCCCGGGGCTGAATTTTACATTGGGTCTTATGGGAGGTCAGACGTTTTTTTATGATATTTTCAAAATGGCACTACAGATTTCCGCAAAATTTCAGTGAAATATTCTTAGACACCATCCCGATATTCCACCAAAGGTTTGTAAGGAAGCAACATGATTAAAAGGTTAAAATCTTCAAGATTTAGCATTCCTTATTTTGAATTCAAATTACCCGCCATGTACCACATGCCAACTGTTATATTTGACATGTATTTGACTTTGTCATATGTGATTGTCACATTCGCTTCTGCTTTAAACTTAATTTTTGTGTGAGCTAATGAAGCGGCTATGAAAAATTAGGGCTTACTATACATTTAAAAAAAATTGTTCTGCCAGAATAAAGTAAAAACAATCTCAAAAACGGCTTTATTTAACAAAAAATCAAATATCCATGAACCGTCATTCCAACTTCAAAATTTTAAAGACAATCAGCTGTGTCGTAACGTGACCATCAAAAAAAAATCAGCCCCGGATGTGACGTCAACAAAGTGGAGGATCGTGGCCCGTCCATTTTGATAGCCCTGCTTCAACAAGGCGAAATTAATAATACTGGCCCATAACATATTCTGCAAAGCAGACCGAACCGAACTCTTCTGAGTACTGGCCTTCATTTGCATCATCATAGCGTTACATAGCCGAGCCTGACGGCTCAGTTCAATTCACTACCCACAGAAACTTCTAAACGCGCCTAAAGAAGTTTACACTTCAAAAACAACAAAACTCGTAAACCTACAAAAAACAGGTCTAGGTATTGATATTATAAGTATTGTTCATACTCGTCTTAGTCTCTTGTTTTTGATTAGTCTTTGTCCTTTGATTAGTCTTAGCTGTCTTAAACAAAATCGGCTGATCATACTCGTCTTTTGTTTTTGATTAGTCTTAGTCATAACCCACTGAAAAAAAAATTCAATTTCAATAAAAAGGCCCCTTTTCAAAAGTCATTTTCTACACAAAACAATCTTATTTAACCTAATTTGTGCACAAAACACAGACACGAAAGAACAAAAGCGAAAAAGAAAATAAAAACAAATAAAATTTTGAGGTTATGTTGAGATTTTCTGTTAAAAACATGATTAATGGCGGTAAATTCAAAATTTCGGCCGCGCGCTTGCGCTCTTCGGACGCCCTGTAAAAAAAAACAACAAATATCAGCTGATGTCTGTCACTCGTCCTAGTCGTTGTCCTAAGGATTGAAAGTTGGCAACTCTTAAGACAAAGACTAATCAAAAACAAAAGCAAAAGCATTGTATGAACACTCCCATAAGAAACAGTGGTTTTAACTTTCTTATGACAAGACATGACTAAACCAAGACAAAAGACTAGACAAAAGACGAGTATGAACGATCCAAAATTACTTAGACGCAAGCGCGGATTTCAGAGGGGTAATGGGGTAATTACATAACCCCCCTAGAAAAAAGGACAATTTTTTTTTAATCACCCCTTCCCCGCCAAAATTTTAGGCCAGATCAGCGTTTTCTTGCAGTGGACACCAAATTGCAAAACTGTTTACCAAAAATGAGTAAATAAATACAGTAAGTAAATTATTGCATTACCAAATACCTATTTCCTTTATGATGTTAGCAGCAAAAAACACGAGTTTAGATAGGTAAATTACACAAATAATTCTTAAATTAAAAAAACAACAAATGCAAATTTATGAAAGTTTAGGTGAACATAACAATATTAACATACCTAAGTAGTTAAACTCTCTAATTGCTAAACTAAACAAGAATTTTGTCCATCACAAACTATACAAATTAAAAATTTTATGTGCTGATTTACATACTGATTCATTCATATCTTTGGCGAAACCTACTCTGTCTGTAGGTGGCATGGATTTTATCAATATTGTCTTTTCTCTTCTTTTAGCACTAGTACAGTTCCTCTTCTTATTCCTTTTTATTTCAACTTCAGGCTCTTTAAACAGCATCATACAATTTAACAGGTTCGGACTTGTTTATCCATTCAGATAAAAATATTCATGTTTATTTAATTTATATTTATCATATGTGAATAGGGTTACCATCTGACGAAATACAAATATACACAATATAAGTAATAGCATTTTTATTTGCTATTGAGGTGTTTTCTTAAAGGTAACAAGCTTTTTTGGGTATTTATCATATGTTTTTGGAAAAAAAAATGTATGAAAAATACCAAAAAAACCACTTTTACCATTAAAAAGACATGTTTATAAGTAATTCAATGTATTTCAGTCAAATTCACTATTTTTAGAACAAATTTACATCATACCTATACTGCTCTGAAAAAAAATAAGAAACACAGAACACAGAAATAACATAGAACCTGTCACAGCATAGTGCTAGACTCAAGCACAGATCTGGGCCAAAATCTAGCAGGGGGGTGGGTAATAATAATTGACAGAAACCCTATTTATGCAATTATTTTCAAGGGGGGGGGGGGTAATTGTGCAGTTAGCCCAATATTTGTTAACTAAAAGTAAATATTTATTTTTTCTAGGGATAATTACCATGTTACCCCCTGAAATCTGTGCTTGGCTAGACTGACTCAGACAGGCTTAGTGTAATAACCAAATATTTACAGTTTTTTGTTTGTTTTTCATTGGAAAAAGGCTAATAAATTTTAATGAAAACATAATGCTTACATTTTTTATAAAGTATAGAATAGTGCCTGAAATTTTCCTCAATTCCTTCTTTTCAAGGACCTAAAATGTGCATAAAAAATGAAAAAAATTTATTTCCTTGTTCTGTTGTTCTATTTTTCTTTTTTGACAAGGAGTATATACAGGGTGTCCCATAACTTAAAGGCCATAGTGCAGCAGGTGATAGAGGAGGTTATTTCAGAAAAAAAAGTTTATATAACATGGGGATCAAATTAAAGTTAGAGGAGTGGGGGAAAAAAGGGATTTACAAAAAAAGAAAATCTGTCACAGCCAGCTAAATACTCAGCCGATTGTGATTCAAAAATGTGGTATTCCTTTTTCTTACTTATTCTTTTAAAAAAATATCAATAATATTTTATTATTATGTCTCGCTAGAGAATTGTTTTTATTAATAAAAAATTTAAAAAAATCATTGCATTTAATATAGTATTCATAAAAGTTAACACCAAAAAAAATAGTTTTTTCTAAAAAAAAATTACCAACTAATTTTTTTTTTAATTATTTTTATTTCAGTTTTTTGCTCTTGTTCTAATACTCGACTTGACCCAATTTCATATTTTTACTGCATTTTTTTAAAAAGTTATTATAAAAAAAGTTTAGTAAATCACCAACTTTGATGCTCTGTATCTCAACAAAGAAAGAGTTTTGACCCTTGCATTATAGGAACTTTTTAATCAGACATGACCTCCTCTATCACCTGTTGGCCTTTGGCCCCTAAGTTATCGGACACCCTATATAACAATTATTCCATTTTAAGCAGGAAGAAGGTAGCAATATAAAATCAACCTTTAAATTTATGGATAGCCATTATGTTCTCACAAAAACCTACCAATATACACTGGAAAAAGTATGGCAACCCTAATAATGATAAAATTGCAACAAACTTCCTGTGAAATCAGGGCACTAACTTCACAAAGTAAACTACTAGACTCTATAACCTTTTTGTTAGCAAATTAGAATCTTTGAAAGGTCCAAATGAGATAGAAGAATTTATATAAAATTCAGACATCATTTTATTGAATGAAGCATCTCAAAGAAATGTATGACACACACATATACACCAATTGAAAGGTCAACTAGGGTCAAGATAATATTGTTGGTCTAAGCAAACAATTGCAATGTAAAACAAAAACAAGGAATCATTGTCTAGGCATTACTACACCATGTCCAATGCTTTCTTTAATCTAAAATAAATTAACCTATGCAAGACAAATCTGACACATCTCTTTCAGCTTTAGGTTGTTTAGATTTGTTGTTATTAAGGAAAAAATTAGGTTTTATATTTGATAATTTCTACTAAAAATATATTTAGACTATTATTAAAATAAACATTTAATGGCAGAATAAAATAATTTGCCAAAAAAAATCCACTTGTGTGTTTTCCAGAAATGCAGCCAGAAATAAAATGATGTCACAACTGGTTTAATGATGTGCTTTGTTTGTGTTCCAAAAATTCTATAAAAAGAACTGCAATAGAAAGGAGATATATACCTGATGTATTTTGTTACCATTCATTTAAAAATTTATATCTTGACATCCCTTTGTCCAATTGTTATGGAATTTTCAGGAAGAATAAAATTTTTACCCCTCTTCGAATAGTGGTATCAGCAATTGGAAAATGCACATTTTTTTAGGTTACATAAAATAAAATGGCGACCACCAAGGAGTGATCAGCTGAACCAAATTTGTACACCATCCTACAGGACTTTAATAAATTTTTGGTCCTGTAGTGTCCTGTATAGTCCTGTACAAGTCCTGTATAGTCCTGTCTGTGGGGTCCTGTATAGTCCTGTGGCTGAAAAGTAGGGCATAAAAAAATTTGTGACCAAAAAAAACAAAAAAGTCATCACATCTTAACTCTCGATTTTCTTACAGAGCCGATTTGAAAATATTCAGATATCATTACTCTCAGAAAAACTTGCCTTACTTTTCACAATCAGAAACCTTGTGGGAAACTAAATGTTGCAGTTTTGAACTTTGTACTTTTACCACACAAGCTCTAGAAACTGAGATAGCACCAATGACCATACAGTAGAAAATATCAAAAATTTCGTAAAACTTTAACTAAAGCTAAACAAGAAAAAAGAGCCCAGCAGAGACTGGTTGGGACAAGTGCAAGGTACCAGGGCAACATTTTCCTTTCACACTAAATAAACTACATTTGCTTGCATGTTAGTACCTCTGTGCTACAGTAGGAACAAAGCAACAATCCCTTGGTGTTTTGTGAGAAAAACTGCGATTAAAAATAAAGGAAATTCCAGGAAAATCATAACAAAACAAGATCAAAACAACTTAAAAAATTACGTCACAACATGCATACCTGCTTATGGGTTGGGCTTTCACCTCATTAATTTTCCAGATTTTTACAATATTCTTCCTGTTTGAATTTAATTGCGTTGAAGACAGTCTTTAGTACATTCCAGTTTAGTTTTCAGTTATTTTTTTTTAAAGAATTTACAAAAAAAACATTTTTTAGAGACCAATTTCCAAAAAAAAATTTACTGTCAAAAATGAAAACACGTTTTGACACAAATGACGTTTAGACGTCAGTTCAATTGTCATTTCGAGGCGAGTTGGATTAGATGGGTTCGACTGCACCGCTACGGAGGCCCCAAAGTAGAATGCTTATTTCCATTAACTAATAAAAAAAATATTTAAATAAAAAAAACACCCAACTGCTAAATTTACTTATAACTACTAGTCGCAGTAAAATGATGTTGCAAAAAAAAATCTGAATAGCTTGAGGGAAATGACAGGAGGGAAGATGTGTGGGAGCAGGGACTACAAAGTAACTACAGCAAATTAGTGGACATTTGCAATGGGTAATCAAAGGAATTTCAATAAAATCGCCTGAAATTTAGATAATTTGTATGCTTTAAAGCCTACATCATGTGACAAAACAACGACACCCTTTTTTGTCAAAATCGGTTCAGCCATTTAGCCTCTAGCATGACACAAACATACATATTTACTTATTACTTACATACATACAACAATCGAAAAACATTACCCTTCCTTTCGCCGTGCTGCAGTTGGTTAAAAATGCTAAAATCACAGCAGTCAATTTAATTCAATTTGCTTTAATTGTTCTAATAATATATTTAGTGGGTAACATACTGCTTTTCACGAAAAATGCACAAAAATCGCAAAGGTGCAAAATATTTAAAAAAATGTTAGGAAGTTAAAATGTCACCTCAAATTGCCGTACATTTGGAAAAAAATGTGTGCACACGGAACAGACCAGCCGAAATCCACTAGTAATAAGAATAAACAAGTTTGACGTTAAACTTTTAGGTTATATTTTTGTTATTTTCTTTATAAAAATGTTGAAAAATATAAAAAAAGTGATTTTTGAAAGAAAACTTTAAGTGAAAATGATTAAACTTAGGGCCCTTAACGAAAGAGACTCCGTGTCGGATGAGGAGGCGCCCACTATTAGGAGAGAAGCTCAGGTAAAACAAATAAAAGCCATAAGAAAATTGTTAACTTTGCTTGAAAGGTCTTTTACAATCTTAATGAATATATTTATTATCTGTATTTTTTATTATATTGCTGGATTATACCATTTTCAGCTCGGGGTGATCAGCTGAACCAAATTTGTACACCATCCCAGAGGACTTTTAAATAAATTCTTGTTCCTGATGTGTATAGTGTCCTGTATAGTCCTGTAGACAATTTTTGTATACCTACTGTGGGCAACTGATCACCCCTCACATTTCAGTAATAAAACTAGTTTTTGGCTTCTCATTATTATTAAATTTTATTACCTTTTTACAGGAAGAAATCCTCTTGGAACAATATAGCATTGCTTTAAGAAACCTAGTCAAAAAAAACTTCCAAGAATCTATTGATGTTCTGCAAACTCTCATCAAAGAAAATATCCCTGAATTGGAAAACAATGGAGGCCTTCCAAAGTCCATGTCAACAATTAAGTTTTCCTGTTATTTTAACTTGGGAAATGCTTATTTAAAACTGAAGAACATCAACAAGGCTTTAGAAAATTATTCTATAGTAAGAAAAATTTGGATTTGTTTTAATCTTAAAGCTAATACACAATGGACAAACTTAATGCTTAAGTTTGGTATATATGTCTATTTTCCTCCTGCTTAGAATGATAAGATGCAGTTATAAATTTCAGCATATTTGTTTATTGTTTATTATATTGCTGTGCAAATCAGACATTTTTTATTGCAAAAATGTTGAATATTTCTTTGTTTAAGGCTGCAGAACTTGATTCAACTGATGTGACTCTTTGGTGCAGAATAGGCAAACTCTCTCTAAAGGAAGATAGATTTAGGAAGGCAGCCTATGCTTTTTCAAAAGGTTGGTTTTTTTCAAAATTTTCAAATTTAGTATTGTTGTGAAATCTTTTTCAAAATTAAAAAAAAAATTGTTGTGTTAAATTTACACTTTTGTTTTAGGTCTAGAGTGTAGTGAAGCTCATTGGCCATGCCTGGACAACTTGATTTCAGTTCTTTATGCAATGAAAGACACAATTGCATGTTTGATTTATATTGGAAAGGCTCTTATTTTGGACACTGACTACACCAAGGGTTTGGTCCTGAGGAAGCAGATCTATGCTGATAATCCAGCTACAAAAGAGTACTATCAGCTGTATAATCCTGATTAGTAAGTACACAAGCAAATGGGTTAAACTATTTCAAATAAACCAGTAAATTATTTTGTAATTCTATATCCAATTTTGGTTTGGTTTGGTTTATCAGTTTTCTGCTATTTATTTTTGCTTTTTATTCCTAACATATTTTTGCCTGAATTCCTCCTCCTTAGATTGGTATAATCTTTTCTTGAAACATAGTAGTAGATGAAAGTAGATTGCCCACTTCCAAAAATGCTAGAGAACTGAGCTTTGGAAGGCCGATAGTAACTATTTTTTTTTTATTTTTTTTATTTTTTTTTATTTATTTATTAACGGCATGCCATTTACATAGTTTACATGTATATCTTATAGTATGTAGGTACTAATAGTATTAAAACTAGTTTAAAATTAGATTAGTAACTTTATCAAATATTTAAAATCATTTAGATAAACATTAGGTAGATGATACTCATCATTTAATTTTTTTAACAGGTATATATATGTAAAATATAGTAATAATTGTTACAACAATTGTTGCAATGCTACAATAATAGTAAGAAATACATCATAATTAATATCAATTATTAATGATATTAATGATAATTTTGACTTTTTACCTTTTTCCTAAATCCAGTAAGAGTCACAATAAAAAAATCAATATTAGTTTTTTTAATCAATTCATTGCCAAGTCTGCTGAGTCTATTTATTGGAGAATTAAACCCATAATTTGTCCTATGATGCTGAGTTGCAAAGAGGTTGTGATTTCTTGTAGTCCGTGGAGGAACATGAAATTGGATTAAAGATAATAATTCAGAACAATCAACCTCATAATTTAAATTTTTAAAAAGCATAACAAGATCATAATATTTTCTACGATTCTCTAATGTAGTTATATTTAATAATGTCATTAATTGATTATAATCAATAGACTCAACAGGAATATGCAATTTATAACATATGAACTATGAAAAAGCTATAGAAAAAAATCAAAAAACCCCAAAATTTTCATTTACTCTCCTCCCTCATAAATGTAAGGTAATGTAAAAATAACATTGCCCACTTCCAGAAACGCTAGAGAGTTGAGCATTGTAAGACTGATAGGAACTATGATAAAACTATAGGAAAAAAATTTAACACGAAAATTTTAGTTTGCTTTCCTCCCCTATACATGTAAAGTTATGTAAAAGTAACATTGTCCACTTTCAGAAACGCTAGAGAGCTGAGCTTTGGAAGGCTGATAGGAACTATGATAAGACCATGGAAAAAAATTAAAAAACCTCAAAATTTTAAGTAAAGCATTGTAAAAGTTTTGAACAATATATTTTACTACTTTAAAAATTAAATATTATTCAATTCCTTTAAAAAAGAATTGAAATCATAACAAAAACATTTCATTTAAAAAAAAGCCAAGTACGCGAAAATGGCATTCCATAAAAAGAATTGAGATAAAAGTAAAGCCAAGTTCTCCAATACAAATTTCAAAATGAAAGGTTCTTACTAGTTTGGAAATGTTTTTCTAAACTTGGCTATTACGGCTGTAAATGACTCTTAGGCACTGTGCTAAATTGAACATAAAGAAGTTTGGCTGTAATAGCAAAGTTTCAAAAAACATTTCCAAACTAGTAAGAACCATTCATTTTGAAATTTGTATTGGAGAACTTGGCTTTACTTTTATCTCAAATCTTTTTGCGGAATGCCATTTTCGTGTACTTGGCTTTTTTTTTACATGAAATGTTTTTGTTATGATTTAATAGTTTAATAAGTTTGAATTTTTTTCTAGGATTTTTTATGTATCATATATTACTTAATCAAATATTTAACAATAATTTTTAACAACAAACGTGAAATTTCGTACCCGTGAATTTAAAAATCAAACAAGTTTAATGGCTAATTGGGCAAAAAGGAGTTTTTTGTTTCCCTTATATTTTTCCATGGGTAGCTTGAAAGCTTAACCTCACGGGGGTCCAAGATCTAATGGACACCTAATAAGTGTTGACAGTTAACCGTTTCATCCTTATGGGACTCCTCAGAACACTGCTGGTCAAGTGACAAATCTTGCGAAGTTAATCAGACGGTTTTGTCTCTAATTAAATGTAATTAGTGAGCGAACTATAGCAAGAGGCGCCATCTACCGAGATACGAGAGAAACAAAAAACCAAAAGCAGGGAAAACACTGCTATACAATATCGATCAATGAAAAGATCGAATGCAAATAAAAGAAAACAACTATAGTCCGTGACCTACGACAGCTCTTTGTCTTTTCAGGCCGGATCAACGCATTTTGCATTTTTACCCGTCTTCAAGACAGTGAGCGTCAATCAACGGAATTTTTAAGCCAAATAATACTAACAAACGTGAAATTTCGTACCCGTGAATTTAAAAATCAAACAAGTTTAATGGCTAATTGGGCAAAAAGGAGTTTTTTGTTTCCCTTATATTTTTCCATGAGTAGCTTGAAAGCTTAACCTCACGGGGGTCCAAGATCTAATGGACACCTAATAAGTGTTGACAGTTAACCGTTTCATCCTTATGGGACTCCTCAGAACACTGCTGGTCAAGTGACAAATCTTGCGAAGTTAATCAGACGGTTTTGTCTCTAATTAAATGTAATTAGCGAGCGAACTATAGCAAGAGGCGCCATCTACCGAGATACATACTAATTACATTTAATTAGAGACAAAACCGTCTGATTAACTTCGTAAGATTTGTCACTTGACCAGCAGTGTTCTGAGGAGTCCCATAAGGACGAAACGGTTAACTGTCAACACTTATTAGGTGTCCATTAGATCTTGGACCCCCGTGAGGTTAAGCTTTCAAGCTACCCACGGAAAAATATAAGGGAAACAAAAAACTCCTTTTTGCCCGATTAGCCATTAAACTTGTTTGATTAATAATTTTTAACTTTTCAGTATCTGGGAGCCACCTCTTGACATACCCATAAGCAAAGAAGATGAACAACAAGTCCTGGAGGAGGCCCAGAAATTGTGCCAAAGAGTACTAGAAGTGGAAAAATCACTGGGACCCAAACCCCTGTCTACCATACCATTGCCCAAGGTGTTGGAAGACTACACTTGGGTGTCGCTAGCAAAGTGTGTTACTGATTTGCACGGGTACATTACTGAGAATGAACTGGTAAGTATAACAAGTTACCCAAGTAACATTATTACCACTCAAGGTTTTATTAATTTGGTTCCAAGGTTATTTAGAGGGTGCTGTTATGGCTTTTAGGATCAATTTGGCTACAAAAAGGTAATTTATATTGTCAATTACCTAAAGAGGTGTTATACAACCAAAAAGTGTTCTTCTGTTCCTTTTAGATACTTTTGGATTTATTGATTTCTGATTTATAAAGATGGTCTTATAAAACCCTTTTACCTAAAGTTTTTAAAAATAAATAAATATAAACTTTGGTCTTTTAGTTTTTTTCATTACTTTAGATCATAACAAAAGTGTTTTATAATAGAGCTAAAAGGTTACCTTATATCCTTTTGTTTTTGTAGTTACCAGTAGTTTAATAGTAAATATGATTATATAGGCGGCCATATAGAACCTAGTTTCCTTAAGGTTTTTAAGAGTGGTAAATATAAACTTTAGACTTTTGGTTTTTGCCATTACTTTTAGGCATTTTAAACCGGTTTTATTGGAAGGCTTAAAGGTAAACTTAATTCTTTTGTATTTATGGTTACCCATAGCTGCATATTAAATATTATTTAAATAGGCGGTCATATAAAACTTTGTTTCCTTATTAAGGGTTCTAACAGAAGTAAATAAATACTTTCGTATTTTAGTTTTTACTAGTACTAGTACAGATTGGTACCTACCTATTGCAAGATTGATTATTTATTATCCTCCTGGATAGGGCACCCAAGCCTAGATAAGGCCTGTTTAAACAGCCAATATAAGAGGTTTCCCTCCAACCTGCAGGCACAACGGATATCATTGCACTGGCCCTCCTGATTGTGTGCAAATTGCACGATAAAAACATTTAAATTTAAAGTATTGTTCATACTCATCTTAGTCTTTTGTTTTTGATTAGTCTTTGTCCTTTGATTAGTCTTAGCTGTCTTAAACAAAATTGGCTGTTCATACTCGTCTTTTGTTTTTGATTAGTCTTAGTCATAACCCACTGAAAAAAAAATTCAATTTCAATAAAAAGGCCCCTTTTCAAAAGTCATTTTCTACACAAAACAATCTTATTTAACCTAATCTGTGCATGAAACACAGACACGAAAGAACAAAAGCGAAAAAGAAAATAAAAACAAATAAAATTTTGAGGTTATGTTGAGATTTTCTGTTAAAAACATGATGAATGGCGGTAAATTCAAAATTTCGGCCGCGCGCTTGCGCTCTTCGGACGCCCTGCAAAAAAAAACAACAAATATCAGCTGATGTCTGTCACTCATCTTAGTCCTTGTCCTAAGGATTGAAAGTTGGCAACTCTTAAGACAAAGACTAATCAAAAACAAAAGCAAAAGCATTGTATGCACACTCCCATAAGAAACAGTGGTTTTAACTTTCTTATGACAAAACATATGACTAAACCAAGACAAAAGACTAGACAAAAGACGAGTATGAACGATCCATAACACAACACTTTAAAAACAAATATAAAAAATTTAAGTGAGGTTATGTTTACTATGTTTACCTTTTCTTTTTTATTGGTTTCATAAGCGCACTCAAAAATCCTTGTTGCGATAAGTAACAAATTAAACCAAGTGACCATTATAACACGATAATGGCGTATATAGAATTATTTTAAAAATATTGTAAACAGAAAATATTTATCTAGTCGTTTTAGCAGTGTTTTTTAACAATAATTTTACTTTAATTTTGATTTATGTAAACCAAACAGACTTTTTTAATAGTGAATAGTGTAAATTATTTTTTTTTATTTTAAATATTTGTTATTTAGTTATCAGAAAACTATTAAAAAGCATTTATGAGCTGGCGCGCTTGTTTTGAGAGCTTTTCAGATACGATTTTATCAGAAAAATAAGTCTGGCAGGCAATTTGATGATCCACAAAACGACAAACTCCTCATATATAGGTATATTTTTATGTGATACAATAATTTTGGGACTCTGACATTTTTGGCAATTTTATGACCTAAATTATTTTATATAGCCATTGTGAATCTAAAATATCGCTAAAGCTTTTATAGGAAAAATTATTTACTCTAAAGGTATTATGGTATTCAACAGAATCGCCAGGATACCAAATTACCAAATCTAGTTTTATAACAGGATAGAGGACGTTTCTGAGTTGCTTTTAGAACCTGGCATAATAGCTTTAGGCTCTAAAAGGTTCTATACTGGTGGAACCGCTAGAGTTTATTTCTTATGGTTTTATAATGAGTTTAATACATAGGTTGCCACCATCAATTGGGGAGTCCCATTTAGGAGGTCTAAGGGGTATATAAGGGTAATGGGAACGTGCTAGCGACCAAACATTGAAACTAATGGTTTTCAGGAAAGGCGCTGACAACCTTTTAGCTTCTGCTATAAATAAAGAAATGTTACTTGGGTATTGACAATTCAAACATTGCTAAATAACATTTTTTGTAACAGTGACTGCTTTATAGACAAATACTGAAACCAGTATGGACATATGGTATTCAACTATGGGGTTGTGCTAAAGAGAGTAACATTCTAGTTGTACAGAGATTTCAAAATAAAGTATTAAGAAACATTGTGAATGCACCTTGGTACGTTCGAAATAGTGACCTTCATCGAGATCTAAAAATCGAAACTGTAGCAGAGACTATAAAAAAGTACGCAAAAAGCCATGAAGATAGACTCCATCGGCATGTGAATGTGGAAGCAATTCAGCTTCTAGACAATACTATGCTAGTTCGAAGACTAAAAAGAGTGAAGCCGTTTGAGCTAGTAAACTAAGTGAATTACACATAAAACAAAATAATGCTATAAACACAACACAATTGTGAGTTACAGACTAAACAAAGCGGGGAGAACTGTTGAGTGAACCCTAAGTTTAAATCTGACTTTTTTAGTAAATTAAGTTAAAACAAAATTGCTAATTAGTCTTACTGACTAGATTGTAATAAAAAAAACACAGTGTGTTTGACAAATTAAAAAGCCTTCTTTAAATATTTTTAAAATTAATATATTCTTATTCATTTTAAATTTACAAGATTTGCAGTTGACAAAGGAATGCAAAACAACCAATGTGGTTTTTTCATATCTATATTCCTTGACTAAATCATAACTAGGTGTATTTGTCAATGTTTTCTCTTGACTCAAACTCATTAAGCTTGATTTCTTTTCTTTGTCCAGAGCCATTTTACAAATATCGACCTCAGCCGATGCATGAGCCAGTCTTCCAACTCAGAAAATAGCCTGTCTAAATCTGAGAAATTGCCTCAGAAATCTGAGACCAACAGTCAGGAATCTAAACTTTCTAAAAGCGATGAAAAATCATCAAATAAAGAGCAAATTTCTACAGAAAAAGATGCAGAGATAGACAGTAAAGCAGAGGGAAACGAAATAACAGAAAAAAATGGAGAAAATATGGAGGTTGAGGTCTCAGAAACAGAAAGAAGAGGATCGTTGACTAGTGAACTCAATGCTGATTGTACAGAGGCTAATAATACACCTGTACAAACCGATAACGATGAGGTAATGTTAATATTTTTCGTTATATTTATTAACAACTTATTTAGGGAAGGTAAAAATCTCACCATATTAAATCTAAAAATTGAGATTAATGATTTGTTTACAGGAGCAAGCAATGGAAGTGGAAAACGACAACGAAACAGACGGAGAGAACCAGAAAACCGAACTGCTCCGAGGTCGGCCGAAGGGCACCAAACGCAAGAGAGATTTGCTGTCGGATCTGCAAATATGGGGCTGGCACAGTAAACGAAAACAGCCGAAGAAAGTCGCGAAAGATTATACCGTCGAGGATGCTCTAAATAGGTAAAAAAGACAAGAAAACCTTTGTCTATCTATATTTTAGTTGTTAAAAATCTACGTTAAAAAACGGGGCAATTCGTAAAATAAGTAAAATTTTTTGTTTTTTGTTAATTTAAAGAGTTTGACTGTTGATAGAATCTATTATTAACCTTATAGTTTTCAAAAATTAAACACTAAGGGTACCTACCTAAATCACAATCATTTTGTAATCTTGTAAAAGTTCTATACAGGGTGTCATTAAAAGTTTGTAACAAACTTTGACAGGTGATAGTACACATAAAAAGAAGAAAAAAAGTTCATATGAACATAGGTCCTAAAATGCATAGTAGGGGAGCTACAGGCACCAAAATGGTTAATATCGAAAATGGTTTTTTTTATACAGCAACTTTAAAAAGCTATGGAATTTTACAAAAAATTGCAAATGTTAATTAATTTTGACCCTTCACATTGTGGTAAGGTAAAAAAATAATTACTTAACTCAAAAAGGTACTTTTGGTAGGGGGAAGAGGGGGTTGTTTTAACACGATTTTTTTTTGTATTGCATTTTTTTACATTTTGAGTCCATTTTTAAAAACTACTCCCCTTTTTAACTAAAAAAGGTACTCTTGTCTAAAGTCGCCCAGAGCAACGGTTTACGAGATAATTGAGCGTAAAGATTTTTAGTACCTTAGAATTTTTTTTTGTATTGCATTTTTTTACATTTTGAGTCAATTTTTAAAAACTACTCCCTTTTTTAAGTAAAAAAGGTACTCTTGTCTAAAGTCGCTCAGAGCACCGGTTTACGAGATAATTGAGCGTAAATTTTTTTAGTACCTCCCATAAGCAGAATAACTTTTACGTTCAATTATCTCGTAAACCGTTGCTCTGGGCGACTTTAGACAAAAGTACCTTTTTTACTTAAAAAAGGGAGTAGTTTAAAAAAAAAATGCAATACAAAAAAAAATTCTAAGGTACTAAAAATCTTTACGCCCCTTTACCCCTACCAAAAGTACCCTTTTGAGTTAAGTAATAACTTTTTTACCGTACCACAATGTGAAGGGTCAAAATTAATTAACATTTGCAATTTTTTGTAAAATTCCATAGCTTTTTAAAGTTGCTGTATAAAAAAACCATTTTCGATATTAACCCTTTTGGTGCCCGTAGCTCCCCTACTATGCATTTTAGGACCTATGTTCATATGAACTTTTTTTCTTATTTTTATGTGTACTACCACCTGTCAAAGTTTGTTACAAACTTTTAATGACACCCTGTATGTCCCGAAAATTGTACAACACTTGAGCAAAGGATAGTCTAGATGTGAAATTTTAAAATTGGTTGTGTTTTAACCAATATTATTTTAAGATTTTTGTCAATGTTGATTATTTTTTGCGAAAAGTAGTAAATTTTTCTGCAATAATTTATTTTTGAAAAGTTTAATTTTTCAAAAGCGTTCTCCTAAAGCTCAATTTTTTAAAAAAAATTATAAGTTTTTTTTTAAATTGCAATTTTTTACGAAAAGTTCTTAAATTTTTTTATTGTTTGCCTGCGGCGCCACTTTTTTTCTATATATCATTTTATATGGTTCAGTTAAAAAAATATAAGTTTTTTATAAAAAACTCTAAAACGCAATGATCGATTGTTTTTTTTGTTTTCACCATCTTAAAGAGGGTCAGAAATTTTCCTAGTTTAAACTTTTTTCTATCTTTAATAATAACAAAGTTAGCATTGGTGCACACTTAACTTGTAATACCCTGTATATATGCCAGTACGAAAATAACTGGAGCTACCTATTTTTTTCTTGTAATAGGGTGTTTGACAGTAGTAAAAAATAAATATATATTTATTTTTAGATATCTCCTTAGGTCTTGGAAATGCTAAAAACAATCTTTTTTGTTTAATTTTTTCTCAAATTCATAGTTCTTTTAGTTAAATAAATTCATTGAACTAAAACAATTAGCCACGTGATTCAAAACAGGCGGTCTACCAATCAGCTGCGAGTGACGTCACAAAACAGTAAACGCCTCGAACGAACCTATTTTCTGTGTTATTTTCTTATGGATGGTAATGTTTGCTTTGGTTTAAAGTGCGAATTATCGTCCTAAATTAGTCATATGTCTTGTCATAAGAAAGTTAAAAACTGTTTCTTATGAGAGTGTTCATACAATGTTTTTGCTTTTGTTTTTGATTAGTCTTTGTCTTAAGAGTTGCCAACTTTCAATCCTTAGGACAACGACTAAGACGAGTGACAGACATCAGCTGATATTTGTTGTTTTTTTTTACAGGGCGTCCGAAGAGCGCAAGCGCGCGGCCGAAATTTTGAATTTACCGCCATTAATCATGTTTTTAACAGAAAATCTCAACATAACCTCAAAATTATATTTGTTTTTATTTTCTTTTTCGCTTTTGTTCTTTCGTGTCTGTGTTTCGTGCACAAATTAGGTTAAATATGATTGTTTTGTGTAGAAAATGACTTTTGAAAAGGGGCCTTTTTATTGAAATTGAATTTTTTTTTTCAGTGGGTTATGACTAAGACTAATCAAAAACAAAAGACGAGTATGAACAGCCGATTTTGTTTAAGACAGCTTAGACTAATCAAAGGACAAAGACTAATCAAAAACAAAAGACTAAGACGAGTATGAACAATACTTTAGAAACGTTACAATGTTGATGTAAATAATATAAATAACTGAAAGGTTTTTTACGATATTCTTCGCCTACTTTTACTCATTTAGATTTTGAGGTTAGGTTATATGTTTTGCTTTTTTGTTTAATATGCCACTTACAATAGATTCAATTAAATACCCAATCATTATTATTTTAAGCATTAAAAAACAATCAAAAATTGCGTTTTTAAAACAAAATTTTCTAAATACATTTTCTTTCAAAGAATTCTTATGACCCTTCACAACAAATATGCACTGCCTAGTCTTGCATATGCACTGCTCATTCCTACATTTAGCCTGCATGTGCACTGCCTAATCCTGCATTTAGAGGTACTCCCTAGTCCTGCCTAATAACTGCCTAGCACCGCCTAAAAATTTGTACACCTTTCTGCCTATTATAGTTGTTCACCCCTTGTAATAAACATAACCTCAAAAATTTCATCGTCATTTACGAAATTGATATATATGTTATAGATAACGTGAGAAAAATTAATAGAAACAATTTAGTTATACTCACATCAAAGTGATCTTCACAAATGTAAAGTGAAGATGTATTAGAAAAGGCCCTTGGGTCTCTTTGAGCAAGTTCTAGCCACTTTTTCTGTTCTTTTACTGCTGTAGGCACATGAATAAATAGTTTTGCAGGTGTTTTTATGCGAGTATTCGAACACTGAGGCACTACACACCACTTATGGAAAATTTTTTTGCATAAAAAAAAGTAAAAACACAGACCAAAAACAAATAAACACTTGAATGCCGTGTATCTGTCCGCGAGTTTACTGCACTGTGACGTCATTGCAACGCCATGCTAGAAATGAGCGTTTTAGCGGCAAATTCAAATCGAAAATTAGAAAACTTGATTTTAAATGTAGTCATGATAAAATATACTATTTTAGTAATTTTGCGTGGCAAATTAGGGATCTTTGTATTATTCTAAACTCTTTTCTAAAATTTGTGAAATACCCTATTTGACCTACCATTACAAGCTTCATAAGATTTTTTTAAATAAAATTTGCAATAGTGCAAAATTTTCCTGGGTCACCCTGTACATTATTTATAGTACCTTTTGGTACTTTTGAGTACCTTATAGGTGGTGACCTAAACAAAGGTCTCAACTTAGGCCGGTAAACTTAATGTCCCAGTTATATTTTAATAAATGAAAAAAAGACTGGTTTAAATTATGTATGTTTTTAAATGAAAATTCGTATCAAACTTTACCTTCCTAGATTCTAGAAATTGCAAAAACTTCTTTACTTTCAATAAAGTCGTTTTTATCCGTCCTTTGCCCCATTTCACTCTGGAATCACTTTACCAGCCAAGGCCAACACAAAAATAGAGGCCACGACCCTGAAAAAATCAGTTGTTCTCCCGGGGCTGAATTTTACATTGGGTCTTATGGGAGGTCAGACGTTTTTTTATGATATTTTTAAAATGGCACTACAGATTTCCGCGAAATTTCAGTGAAATATTCTCAGACACCGTCCCGATATTCCACCAAAGTTTTGTAAGGAATCAACATGATTAAAAGGTTAAAATCTTCAAAATTTAGCATTCTTTATTTTGAATTCAAATTACCCGCCATGAACCACATGCCAACTGATATATTTGACATGTATTTGACTTTGTCATCTGTGATTGTCACATTCGCTTCTGCTTTAAACTTAATTTTTGTGTAAGCTAATGAAGCGGCTCTGAAAAATTAAGGATTACTATAGATTTTAAAAAAAATTGATCTAAAAGAATATAGTAAAAACAATCTCAAAACCGGGTTTATTTCAAAATAAATCAAATATTCATGAACCGTCATTCCAACGTCAATATTTTAATGACAATCAGCTGTGTCGTAACGTGACCATCAAAAAAAAATCAGCCCCGGATGTGACGTCAACAAAGTGGAGGATCGTGGCCCGTCCGTTTTGATAGCCCTGCACCAGCATTTCGTTTATGTGACAAGGCCAGTCCATTCTTATTATAGGTCTATGATAATAACATGATTATTTTAGAATAATACCAAAAAGTCTGCTGAAAACCCAAATCACTCACCCAGATTTGACTGTTACCGCGGAAGATTCAATGAACACCATGGATTTATACAATATGTACGTCGACGATCGAGAATTAAACTTTGTGTCTCCGATCCATTCACCCAAGTCTGTCAACTACGAACCATATTTTGGAACGGACCGGGAAAAAGACGACATTTTGCAGTTCTGGAACCGATCCAGAGATGGCGTAGATGCTGTCACTCTGATAAAGGAGCTGGTGTTTGAGTTGGCCCAGATTTGGCACTACAAGTGGCCCAAAGAGCTGGTTCCGTTGTATTTGAAGGCTTTCGGCATGTTCAGGTAAGACCTAGTTTACTGTGTGTGTCAGTCCTTATCAAATTTACCAGTTTAAATTAAGGTCACTCATCGTGAAGCAAGCTTTACAGGTAACAAAGCTTGACTTTGATTTTCTATTCTTGGGTTATAATTCTTGACATGTTTTAACACAGTCTGAAGATCTATCCCCTCCTATGTCTCTGAGAGTCAAGTAGAGCGACCTCTATAAGCTACGGTCGTAACCAGTGACTCCTTTTACAAGCTTTTTGTTTCTAGGGAACATTTTGATCCACCACAACTGTTCTGTTCGGGACTGCCGTTCGAACAAATTCGAGAAGATGCTCTGGCAACGTTGCTTTTTGCTGAGTTGAGCGCGTTTAGCACTGAAAATGCCGATGAAATACATCCTACCGTATTCGGTAAGAGAACTAACTACATTGCTACCTTTTTGTCTGTGATGTTATATGCTTTTAAATTGTGGACGCTTACGGTTTCATGGATATCTTTGGAAGTTTTTGAATCAACAACAAATAAGGTCTTTGGGAGAAAAGAAAGAAAGGTTTTTTTAAAGATGTTTTTTGAATTCTTCTTTAGGCTATCTTCAAATGGTAAGCGGGTGGCAGGAAGATTGGAAAGAAGAGTTCGTTTCATTTTTCACGCGTTTCTATTGGCTACAGGCGCATGCGTATCGCAAACATGATGATAACGATTTGGCTATCAACGCCTTGGAGACTATTTTGGAGGTTATCTGTGAACAAGGTAAAAACTTGCTATTAAAAGTGTATATTGTTCTTACAATACTTTTAAATATTTATTTAAATAATAATTAATTTTTTTAGAGGAAACAAAAGACAACAAGTTTGCTCTGAACCTGCCAAACTGTTTCAAACACGGATTCGTATCGAAACGCGTCGCTGAGAAAATCATCAAACATCTCAACATGATCAACGATTTACTGAGCGTCGAGGCCCTCTATAAGGCTGAGAAATACGCCGACGTTGCCAAAATTATCAAACAAACTTTCGGCGCGGGCAGCGCTTTCACTAAAGTCGGGAGAATGGGAAGACCTGCTCAATTGGGTAAGACACATCCGCTATTTGTTCACAGATTGAGCAAGGCCAACCTTGACAGGCACGATTTGAAAGGCAGCGGCATTGAACTAAACTTGTAGTAAAACATCATATGGAGCCACTGATCTCAATTAAAGATATTTAACAGTGTGAATAATCCATCGAGCGGCGCGGTGTGGTTGCGATAATATATAGTGACAACGGGACTAAATTCCGTGGCATTCCAAGTGAGGTCTAGTAACTTTAGGCACTCATTATCGGTATGAATAACAAAGGGGGATTGGGGTGCCTGTGTTAATATCTAGTGACAATGCGAGTAAATTGCGTGGCATTCCAAGTGCGGCCTAGTAACTTTGGGAGCTCATAACTCGGAACGGTCAAGGATTTTCGGGTCAATCAATAGGACAAAACATACTTGAATTTAAGATTTGAATATTTATGCAATTTGAACATATTTTGTTACACAAAACACAACAAGTTTGCTCTGAACCTTCCAAACTGTTTCAAACACGGATTCGTATCGAAACGCGTCGCTGAGAAAATTATCAAACATCTCAACATGATCAACGATTTACTGAGCATCGAGGCCCTCTATAAGGCTGAGAAATACGCCGACGTTGCCAAAATTATCAAACAAACTTTCGGCGCGGGCAGCGCTTTCACTAAAGTCGGGAGAATGGGAAGACCTGCTCAATTGGGTAAGACACATCCGTTATTTGTTCACAGATTGAGCAAGGCCAACCTTGACAGGCACGATTTGAAAGGCAGCGGCATTGAACTAAACTTGTAGTAAAACATCATATGGAGCCACTGATCTCAATTAAAGATATTTAACAGTGTGAATAATCCATCGAGCGGCGCGGTGTGGTTGCGATAATATATAGTGACAACGGGACTAAATTCCGTGGCATTCCAAGTGAGGTCTAGTAACTTTAGGCACTCATTATCGGTATGAATAACAAAGGGGGATTGGGGTGCCTGTGTTAATATCTAGTGACAATGCGAGTAAATTGCGTGGCATTCCAAGTGCGGCCTAGTAACTTTGGGAGCTCATAACTCGGAACGGTCAAGGATTTTCGGGTCAATCAATAGGACAAAACATACTTGAATTTAAGATTTGAATATTTATGCAATTTGAACATATTTTGTTACACAAAACACAACAAGTTTGCTCTGAACCTGCCAAACTGTTTCAAACACGGATTCGTATCGAAACGCGTCGCTGAGAAAATTATCAAACATCTCAACATGATCAACGATTTACTGAGCATCGAGGCCCTCTATAAGGCTGAGAAATACGCCGACGTTGCCAAAATTATCAAACAAACTTTCGGCGCGGGCAGCGCTTTCACTAAAGTCGGGAGAATGGGAAGACCTGCTCAATTGGGTAAGACACATCCGTTATTTGTTCACAGATTGAGCAAGGCCAACCTTGACAGGCACGATTTGAAAGGCAGCGGCATTGAACTAAACTTGTAGTAAAACATCATATGGAGCCACTGATCTCAATTAAAGATATTTAACAGTGTGAATAATCCATCGAGCGGCGCGGTGTGGTTGCGATAATATATAGTGACAACGGGACTAAATTCCGTGGCATTCCAAGTGAGGTCTAGTAACTTTAGGCACTCATTATCGGTATGAATAACAAAGGGGGATTGGGGTGCCTGTGTTAATATCTAGTGACAATGCGAGTAAATTGCGTGGCATTCCAAGTGCGGCCTAGTAACTTTGGGAGCTCATAACTCGGAACGGTCAAGGATTTTCGGGTCAATCAATAGGACAAAACATACTTGAATTTAAGATTTGAATATTTATGCAATTTGAACATATTTTGTTACACAAAACACAACAAGTTTGCTCTGAACCTGCCAAACTGTTTCAAACACGGATTCGTATCGAAACGCGTCGCTGAGAAAATTATCAAACATCTCAACATGATCAACGATTTACTGAGCATCGAGGCCCTCTATAAGGCTGAGAAATACGCCGACGTTGCCAAAATTATCAAACAAACTTTCGGCGCGGGCAGCGCTTTCACTAAAGTCGGGAGATGGGAAGACCTGCTCAATTGGGTAATACACATTAGAAAATAAAAAAATAGAACTGCTTATTTTCCGTAGCGACCTCTAGGGGTGGTGGCTTATACTACGCTTGTCAGGTCACTCTATTCCGAACCCTGACGATGCAGATTTCGCGATTCAGTGACCCTATATGCTTGTTCACCATGGCGACATCTAGTGGTAACCGCTTTTACCTAAAAAATGGCGCATGGCGCCCAACATTCCATCACAAGACGCTAGCGCTACCAAGTCCACTTTCAATCCCTGGCTTCGCAAGCGCAGATCTACCAATAGTATTTACCTCATGTCTTAGAATAGATGCATACAGGGTGATTTTCACTTGAATGATTCTAACCACATGAAAATAGAAAGTTTCAAAAACCTAACCTAACAAAACCTAATCAAATCTAACCGAACCGAAGGAAACTAATCCAATAATTTTTTTCAAAAAAAAAACTTTCCTGACTTCCTGCCCGGGATCTAGAGGATGTGAATCCGAACCGAACCAAACCGAACCTAACTAAACTGAACCAAACCTAACCTAACCAAACTAAACTACAATACGTACTGCTAATTAGGTTTAGTTGGGTAGGGTTAGGTTTGGATAGGTTCGGTTCGGTACGGTCCGGTTCGGATTCACATCCTCTAGCATCCCAGGTAGGAAGTCAGGAAAGTTTTTTTTTGAAAAAAAATATTGGTTTAGTTTGCTTTGGTTCGGTTCGGTTAGATCTGATTAGGTTTCGTTGGGTTAGGTTTTGAAACTTTCTATTTTCATGTGGTTAGAATCATTCAAGTGAAAATCACCCTGTACATCGATTCTAATACATGAGGTAAATAATATTGGTAGATCTACGCATGCGAAGCCAGGAATTGGAAGTGGACTTGGTAGCGCTAGCGTCTTGTACATTCCATCGTCTCTAATGAAGGTTGCGCTGTAGTCGAAGCTCTATATAATTATTTTTTGGCTCGAAGGACCACTGTGCAAGCTGTGCTTGACAATTACGCTTGCTTAACTCGGCTTGGTTAACCAGCGGGATTAAAGTAAAGAGTTTACTGCCAGGGAGCAGCCTCAGTCCCTGCATTGACCAAGAAGGCTTATGGTACAGTAAACTTAAGTAGTTATAGTAACTATCAAATGTTCAATCTGCTTTATTAAGATAAATACTCTCTTTTTATATTAAAAACTTGTCATAGTTCGTGATAAATTATAAAATATAAAATTCAATATAATGTGTTGTTTTATAAACTAAATAATTTATATAATTTAAATAGGTAAACTTGAGAAGGTTAGTTTATGTTAATAAAATCTAATTTCTCAAGATCACCTGTGTTTATTTAATAAATTTAACAAAAAATTAGATTTATGAAAAATATTAAAAATACTCTGCCAATATATGGGCCCCTAAGCTCACACTAGGTACTATAGTTATAGTTTACGTGTGAGCTAATATAACTAAAAACTGAAATATATTTTATTCAACTCCAGACTAAATTACCTTTTGTTTGATACCACACAAGCCATGTTTTGACTTAAACTCAAATTTTTAAAATCTACCCCCACCCTTAAAAAAAGCAAAAACTAAAATGTATTTTGTTAAACTCCGGACTCAATTACCTTTCGTTTGATATCACACACGCCATAATTTCACTTAAACTCGAATTTTTGAAATATACCCCCACCCTTTTTTTAAAATAAATTAAAATGTATTTTGTTTAACTCCAGACTCAATTACCTTTCGTTTGATGTCACACACGCCATATTTTCACATAAACTCACCCTTTTATTTGTTTTGTGTTCGGTGGATTTTGTTCATTTTTAAATGGGACCATCTCGACCCAAGACCCAGCCTAGGTACCAAATTTCATTAAAATCGGCCGAGCGGTTTTTGAGTTATGCGCGTTGGTCGTTACAGACAGACAGACAGACATACAGACAGACAGACAGACAGACAGACGGCGCAACAAAAAAGTTTCAAAATCATCTGAAACGCAAAGATATATAAAAATTTTTGAAATCGGAGCAACTTTTTTTTTCTCGAAAAAATTAGGATCACCATAGCTCACACTACTATAGTATAGTATATGTGTGAGCTAAAAGAAAATCTGTTTAGTTTTGTAATTAAACATATATGACTATGACTTGCAGCCGTTTTTAAACGGTTTTTAACATTGTTTTTCCAGATGTTTAAATCTCTTAAGAATCTTTTATCCTAAAAATTAACTTCTTAGGACTTCTTCTCCATTCTCTGTGGTTCACCGATCAAGAGGAATGTTTCATATGGACAGAGGCGTGTCTTCACGAATCCGTTCAGCATTTGGGCAGACCAAACTCCGATCGAGAAAGATGGGAGAAAGTGATCGACAAATGTTTGGCAATACTGCACGAGATCGTCAAAAAGGAGACCGTGACTGTTGTAGATTTATTGAGTGAAGATAACAGGTTCGTGCGATTAGGGACCTTTTGCATGTCCCATGTTTTACATTATCCTTTATTTGAGGCATGCGCAGTTACCTGGTTTAAACTGAAAGGGTCATGAGTTCCTTTATTTAGACAGTGTTGCCGCGCATATAACGTTATGACAAAATGTTATCTAAATATGTTAATATTTTAGATGCCGTCTAATAGAAAGCCTGTCAAAAATAGTATGTCATCAACTCAACTCAGAATTGGCGCTTATGATACCTCTGGGATTCGTGACTCCTTGGATTTTGCTACATTATGTCTTATTAAGGTTAGTTCGAAGTTATTTATGGCCTGTCCACTGCCATCTTTAGTTAATTCTGATTGTCAGATATATTAAAAATGGTCATAGCATGTTTGATGATTTATCATTATCAGCTGATAAATAATTAAAAATGGCTTTCAAGCTTTAATATTAATATTAAATATTTTTGTGTGCATACGACATCTTTTTTTCCAAAATATATAAAAAATAAGCTTACAAATCCAGTTGGTCTATTTTTTTTAGGGAAGAACAACGGCAATACGCGAGCAAGCGAAAGACTTTGTCAAAAAGGGACCAAGTCGAAAATCAAAAGGAATCAAAAGATGATAGTTCCGAAGAGAATGACGAGGAACTACCGCCATCTATCGCCATTTTAATTTCCGCTCATGAATTTCTAGGTAAGTATTAGTAGTATTATTTTTAGAAAAAAGAGAGAATGAGTTACGTATGCATACTTCTAGACTCACCATAATGAAAAGTTAGATTCAGTATTAATTTAATTCCTAGTTGTTCATAGTAGTAGTAAACGGCTGTAAATTAAAAATCATTCTTTTGCCAACAGCTTGACGGTTAAGACCTATTGTAATTGTCATTTTTGAAAAATAAAAATTTTTAAAAACACATTTTCCCGTTTTCGAAACTTAACTAATGATATTCATATGCAAAATCAACACTATGAATAATCCATCGAGCGGCGCGGTGTGGTTGGACAACGGGACTAAATTCCGTGGCTTTCCAAGTAAGGTCTAGTAACTTTAGGCACTCATTATCGGCATGAATAACAAATGGGGTTTGGGGTGCCTGTGTTAATATCTAGTGACAATGCGAGTAAATTGCGTGGTATTCCAAGTGTGGTCTAGTAACTTTGGGAGCTCATAACTCGGAACGGTGAAGGATTTTCGGGTCAATCAATAGGACAAAAAATACTTGAATTTAGGATTTGAATAACTATGCAATTTGAACTTATTTTGTTACGTTATTGCCACATTTACCGAAATACCCCAAATTCAGGATAATTGATTGTTACTTTTGCATGCATTGTTGCCACTTCTATCTATTTTTCCTTATTTTTTTTATGATACTGTTACAGTGGTTGAAAAAACTTTATGTGAAAATACGTCCTAAATCCTTTTTTAACATTATGTGTGATACTGCTCTACATATTTCTGTGAAATTCGCTAGACACACATAACATGTTTTTTTATTTCGACCAGTGGCGTTTGTCCGAAAAGTGCACTCGGTATTTTATATATATATCCAGTAACAGGTCTACAAAGATGCAAATGAATAACATTTATTTTTTGACGAAAAAAATCAAATCAAGAGATGACTTTAGTTTTAAAAAAAAGTTCAAAAACTATATTAATAAAAAAAGTGGCGTACAATTATTGTCTATATAATTATAATATAATAATAGAGAGACGTGTTCACTTTTATTTCTTTTACCTGAAATTTTAGGTCCCAAGGGGTGGTGCCTAACAAGCCAGGGTGAATTGCTTTTATTCTTCCTGGACACTGTTTTGGATAGACTGGATACTCCTGTGTTTGAACCGATTCGGGACAAAATCGAGGTCCATATTGAGCAAGCCCTCTTTTGCCTCTATATGTATCCTAGCAAAAAGAACAAGGTTTGTAATATATTAAAATAGTTCAGGTTCTGATGACTTCTTCTTGTAATGCCCTGAATAAAGTTTATCTGTTCAAATGTTACGTATGTCAAACAACAGGTTGTACACTTGCACACTTTAACGTTTGTAGGTCACTAATGACGTTGCTCTTAACCTTACTTAGACAAATATGTTAACTTACAGATTTCACGCCATCTAGTGGACCACAACGTAGATCCAATACCGCTAACATGGGAACGATCTTTCCAGCTGTATCAGTACTACGGGCCCGATATTGTGCCAGAGTTCAACGACGTCAAAAGCGTTTCTATTTCCGGCGATTTGGAAAATCTACTGCGCAGAATTATCGCACTAGTGCCCTCTATCAACGATTTGCACGCGCACTTGCCGAAGATCACGAATTACATCCATAATAAGGTAGTGTAAATCTTTTTATTCATGTGTGTTTGTTATCTTACTATTTGTATGTCTTTATTAACGTGATCGAAAGGAGTTTTTGTTTCTCTCATATTTTTCCGTGGTTAGTTTCAAAGCTTAACCTCACGGGGGTCCAAGATCTAATGGACACCTAATAACTATTGACAGTTAACTGTTTCGTCCTTATGGGACTCCTCAGAACACTGCTTGGTCAACGCGACACTCTTGCGAAGTTAATTAGAGGTTTTGTCTCTAATCCTACGTAAATAGTGAGAAAACTGTCCCAAGAAGCGCCATCTACCGAGATACGAGAGACACCAGAACAATAGCAGGCGAAAATAAACTGCTATATATATCGATCAATGAAAATAAAAAGAAACAAATTAATCCGTGACCTACGACAGCTCTTCTGCCTTTCAGGCCGGATCAACGCTTATTGCGTTTTTATCCGCCATCAGACACGTGAGCGTCAAATCAGCGGAATTTTTAAGCCAAATAATACTAACAAACGTAAAATTTGAGTACCTGTGAATTTAAAATTCAAACAAGTTTCGTGACTAATCGGGTAAAAAAGTGTTTTTGTTTGTCTCATATTTTTCCATGGGTAGCTTGAAAGCTTAACCTTACGCTGGTCCAAGATCTAATGGACACCTAATAAGTGTTGACAGTTAAGTGTTTCGTCCTTATTTAACATCAAGCTTTTTCTTTTTGTGTTTAGTCGGACGAAATACCCCCTCCTCTTGAATTCCCGAACAAATTGCGCGCCATCTATTATTTGATCGGCGACTACCATTTCAAACAGGGCGACGTTTATAAATGCATCAAGTATTTTCAGCTGGATTTGTGCATCAATGCTGACAGACTGGACTCGTGGGCTTGCCTAGGTATGTATAGTCAAGGCCATACATGCAGTGGCGGCTGTTACAGGGGGGGCAGTGCCCTTCCAAAACTAGACAACAAACAGTATTTTTAATTGATTTATTTAAAAAAAGTTAAATCTTCCCTTACGACATGATTGTCTAGTTTTTTTATTATCTGTGGTTAACAACAAGCGATTAATTGGGTGAACTTTTTTAGCGTAAATAATTACAAGCCGGCAGCGCCGCGTGGGGGCAAGGTTTCAATTTCACGGGCGCGGGAGGAATGTGTGTTTTAGTTGAAGTCAGCCATCATCATCGTGCGGACACGTCCGTTGCCCTTCTACACGATGCTGGTTTTATCCTTAGTGTATGAGTTTGTTTTGATTTGAGTCAGTAGTAAAAAGCAGTGCCGGTCGCGTGTCATTGTTTTTGTTATCGTTTGTTTATAAAATGGAAATAAATTACATAATTAACTGTGCAAATTTAAATACGTTGACATATAAACTTCGTTTACAAATAAAATCTTTAAGGCCACATGACCGGACCTAAAAATCCTAGAAATTAACCAAAATTTTAGTGCAAGTAATAAAAAATTATACAATGCTGAAAACTGGTCATGCGGTTGTGTGAGTGGCAAAAGGAATGTGTGATCTCTAGCACTTTAGTGAAAAGACAGAAAGTAAGTGCTACTTATTTAAATAACCACAAAGAATTTTCTATGCTAGGCAAGACTGATATTAGGGTCCAATTGAATAGTACCTATAGGCAAAACATTACCGAACATAATGAAAATGTGGCAAAAAATAGACATATAATTAGTAGGTTAATAGACTGTTTAAAATTCTGTGGGATTTTTGAGGTTGCTCTACGGGGCCATGATGAGTCTGAAATTGGTGCTAATCCGAGCACTTTGCGCATGTAAAAGAAGGGCGAATAGACTTTATCTATAAACAAATAAACTAAAAACTACACGAAGTAGATGGATGTTTGTAAAATGCTAAAATAAAATTGTTTAGGTAAGTTTTTTATGTCCTTTTCCATGCAATATAATTTTCGGCCCCCCCAATTTATGACGTCATCAGCCGCCACTGAATAGAATAGAATAGAATAGAATATCACTTTATTGCCAACAAGCTTGTAAAATCTACAATGTAATTCTTACAAAAAAGCAACGTCAAGAAAAAAAAGAATCCTTAGAAATCCTACAGCACTCCAGTACAGAGAAACTCAGCCTTCAAAGTGCGGCAACATTCCAAGGTTCACAAGTTACTTGTGTCATTACAGTGTAGTAAAATATTGGTAAAATTCAAGTGCTTTAAATAATAAAATTAATTCTAAAAATAAAATTCTAGAAACTTTTCATTCAAATACAAAAATGTTAAAACTAATGCACAGACAAAAATGTTAAAATGGCATTGTTGAAATGCCAAAGTGACACTAAATACAAAATTAAAAAACCACAAAATGCAGTTAAACTTAAAATTAGCTTTAACATTAGATAAAAATCAAAAATTAAAATTGTACAAAACTTCTTCCAGCAGAAAATTATTGACTAGTTTTTTAAATTTCTCAAGGTTGTTCTCCTTTTTGAGAGTCTCAGGAAGCCTGTGAAAAGCCTTAACTGCCATATACTAAGGACCCCGCTCAAAAAATGATGTTTTATGTTTGGGTATTGCTAGGCCTGCTGTTTCTTGTAATAATGTGCATTTGGTCACCATAAGAATCTCTGTTTTGAGGAAATAAATGAAATTTTTTTTTTACAAAAGTTACCAAATGCAGAAAATACAGAGAAGGAACAGTCAAAATTTTTAAGTTCCTGAAGTGAGGTTTGCAGGTAGCCCTTGGGTGTATTCCTAAAATAGCCCTTATTATTCGCTTCTGTGCTACAAATATTTTGATTGCATCGCTAGATGAACCCCAAAATATAATGCCATAACTGATTATGCTTTGAATACAAGCAAAATAGTACACTCTAAAACTATCCACTGTTATAACCTCTCTTAACCTTCTTGTAACTGCACTTGCAGCATTTAATTTTGAATATAAACTATTAATGTGAAATTCCCAGTTTAATAGTGGATCTATGATTACCCCCAAAAGTTTTACTTTTTCGGTGTTTTCTATTGATTTGTGATTTATTCTTACTAATAGAGATTCTTTAGGTTGACCAATTTTTACTAAATTTAATTAAAGCTGTCTTTTGTACATTTAGACTCAAATTGTTTTCATTACACCAGGCCGCCATCTCCTCCGCTGCATGTGTTCACCTCCCCGAGAGACCAGTTAGGGTAAGATCTGCCTCCCCACATGATGTATCATCTGCGAACTGGGCCAACATGAGAGCATCTACTCTCTCGGAGAGATCACCCACATACAGCAGGAAAAGAAGCGGTCCTAGGATTGATCCCTGTGGGACACCCTGTCTGATTTCGGACCATTCTGAAAAAAAATTTTTGTTATTGTTTTGAATACAAACTATCTGCTTTCTGTTATTTAGATAGGATTCCAACAATTTTAAAACAACACCTCTGATCCCCAGACGTTCCAATTTACTCAACAATAATCTAAAGTTCACTGTGTCAAATGCCTTCGAGAGGTCAAAGTATAATCCTGCTGTGTGTTTCCCTTGATCAATATTTTTCATTACAAACTTTAAAAATTCATAAATTGCAAGCTCTGTTGACTTTTTCTTCCTGAATCCATACTGATTGTCTTTTAGTAACTTTTGCTTTTCTATAAAATCTATAAGCCGATTATACAATGCCCTCTCAAAGACCTGATTAAAACTGACTGACTGTTGCTGACAACAATGTTATCAATAACATAAATGGGAAAGGCCACGCCAGTATAGATCTAAAAGGCATTTGATTTTCAGCACTGAGTTATGCCAACCAACTGGAGCAAAAACTGAACCATTGCGAGGACATCAAAAACGACTCGGACTTTTTGGATAAGGCAAAGTCGGCTGAAAAGTGTTTCCAGCGCGCACTCGAAATCGCCCCGAACAATTTAACGCTCTGGATCGAACGGGGTTCGTTTGAGTACATTGTACACGCCATCTGTTCGAGAATGATCAAGTACGATTCGGAGACTTACAGTATGGAAAAGTAAGTAAAGTATGATTCATAAAGTCAGTTGAGGTTGGGAGTTGAGTATCACCTTATTGAAACATGTATTTCCATTTATAAAGTAAGTTGAAGTTCAGTTGAGGTTCAGTAGAGAAGTTGAAGATAACCAAATTTTATGTTGGGAGTTCAGAGCAGTTGATATCTACCAATAAAACTACAGCATTTAGTCACCTGGCCATCAGGTGCTGTTGCAGCCACAGAATGATTTTTGCTTGCGACAGCCTTTTTCGTTTTAGTTGTTTGGATTTTGAATTGAGTATTTGTTTTTAAAAATTTTGGTGTGTTCTTATTATAAAAATACTCTGCCAATATATGGGCCCCTAAGCTCACACTAGGTATTATAGTTATAGTGTACGTGTGAGCTAATATAACTAAAAACTGAAATATATTTTATTTAACTCCAGACTAAATTACCTTTTGTTTGATACCACACAAGCCATGTTTTGACTTAAACTCAAATTTTTAAAATCTACCCCCACCCTTAAAAAAAGCAAAAACTAAAATGTATTTTGTTAAACTCCGGACTCAATTACCTTTCGTTTGATATCACACACCCCATATTTTCACTTAAACTCGAATTTTTGAAATATACCCCCACCCTTTTTTTAAATAAATTAAAATGTATTTTGTTTAACTCCAGACTCAATTACCTTTCGTTTGATATCACACACGCCATATTTTCACATAAACTCTAATTTTTGAAATCTACCCCCACCCTTTTATTTGGTTTCTGTTCGGTGGATTTTGTTCATTTTTAAATGGGACCATCACGACCCAAGACCCAGCCTAGGTACCAAATTTCATTAAAATCGGCCAAGCGGTTTTTGAGTTATGCGCGTTGGTCGTTACTGACATACAGACAGACAGACAGACAGACAGACAGGCAGACAGACAGACGGCGCAACAAAAAAGTTTCAAAATCATCTGAAACGAAAGATATATAAAAATACTCTACCAATCTATGGGCACCTAAGCTCACACTATAGGTACTATAGTTATAGTGTACGTGTGAGCTAATATAACTAAAAACTGAAATATATTTTATTGAACTCCAGACTCAATTACCTTTCGTTTGATACCACACAAGCCATGTTTTGACTTAAACTTTAATTTTTCAAATCTACCCCCCCCCCTTTTTTAAACTAAATTGTATTTTGTTTAACTCCAGACTCAATTACCTTTCGTTTGATATCACACACGCCATATTTCCACATAAACAATAATTTTTTAAATTTACCCCCACCCTTTTTTTAAAGTAAAATGAATTTTATTTAACTCCAGACGCAATTACCTTTCGTTTGATATCACACACGCCATATTTTTACATAAACTCTAAGTTTTGAAATATACCCCCACCCTTTTATTTGGCTTGTGTTTGGTGGATTTTGTTCATTTTAAAATGGGACCATCTCGACCCAAAACTCAGCGTAGGTACCAAATTTCATTAAAATCGGGCAAGCGGTTTTTGAGTTATGCGCGTTGGTCGTTACAGACAGACAGACATACAGACAGACAGACGGCGCAACAAAAAAGTTTCAAAATCATCTGAAACGCAAAGATATATAAAAAATTTTTGAAATCGGAGCAACTTTTTTTTTCTCGAAAAAATTAGGATCACTATAGCTCACACTACTATAGTATAGTAGTAGTGTGAGCTAATTTTTGAAATCGGAGCAACTTTTTTTTTCTCGAAAAAATTAGGATCACCATAGCTCACACTACTATAGTATAGTATATGTGTGAGCTAAAAAATGGCTAATAATGAGCATGAAAGGCAGGAAGAGTGGAGAGATATCAAGGAAGGAGAGATTCCTGACCTGAAATTTTTTAAGATTAGGTTGAATCCAAATAGTTGTTTTGTGACATTTTACTATTTTGAATTATTGGACCAATCATAATTAAGCAGTCAACTGAGTTTATGAATGGCTTAAACTGTGAACTCCAACTACCAACTGACTGAACTCCAAACTCTCGGCGTCCACTGAATCTCAACTGACTTTTTGAATCGGTCTTTAATCACCAGTGAAACTCATCTATCTATCTATTTAGCCTTCTTCAATCGATCTTTGGACATAGGCCTCCCTCAATATCTTCAATTCTTCTATGCCTGTCCTCGTGTTCATCCATTTATTCTTTAGCAATATAATATTTTCTCGTTAGGTTCGAAGTTCTGGAAAACGAAAAGGAAACGTTTCTAGATAGTTCGGGGAATAGCTTGCAAAAGGCCATAACCATCTACGAAACCAAGGACAACATGGAGGCCGACGAGAGGTGGCTTCAGTACTACATTTTGGGAAAAATCGCCGAGAAAAAGAAACAGGAACCAATGGAATATTTGCAATTCTATTTAACAGTAAGTTGTAAAATTCTTTTTCTAGACTGTTTGGTTATTTGTCCAAAACTGGCAACACTGTATACCTACTAATACCAAAGAAAAACTAGAGATTTGATTTCATAACCAACCAAAATAAAAAAGAGTGGTTACACCATGTGCTTGACTCTGGTAGGCCGCCTATCTAAACTTACTATACATTGATTTTATCGCGTCTCAAAATGGTGGAGAAGTTCTCAGTTGTTATTTCTATTGTGTTTTCATTGATCGATATTGTATAGCAGTGTTTTCCCTGCTTTTGGTTTTTTGTTTCTCTCGTATCTCGGTAGATGGCGCCTCTTGCTATAGTTCGCTCACTAATTATATTTAATTAGAGACAAAACCGTCTGATTAACTTCGCAAGATTTGTCACTTGACCAGCAGTGTTCTGAGGAGTCCCATAAGGACGAAACGGTTAACTGTCAACACTTATTAGGTGTCCATTAGATCTTGGACCCCCGTGAGGTTAAGCTTTCAAGCCACCCACGGAAAAATATAAGGGAAACAAAAAACTCCTTTTTGCCCGATTAGCCATTAAACTTGTTTGATTTTTAAAATCACGAACTTTCTCCAATCTAATGGAAAAAGTAAGACTTTGAGACCCTGATCTGTTTTCGGCAGTTAAGTTTTATCGCAAATTTAATTGAAACAAATTGGCAAAAACACAAATAAACAAAACCAGCGGTTGACAAACACTTGACATTTTTAAACCAGAGAACAAAAATCTGAAACTATAACGTTGGTTCGACGGCGACCATTTTGTACTTTCCACGTTAACTTGGCCAAAAATTTGTTAATTAAGAATGGTTGGGTGCATTGGCGTAGCTAGCCTTGCTTTTCAGGGGGGGCCGTGGCCCCGGTCTATCTTGAACAAAAAGCAAACATAGGTTTTAAAGAGTCGTGCAAAGTCTGCAATGAATAAAAAAAAATACGCGCATTAAATGTTCTAATATTTTAATATAACAAATTTAATAATACATTTACCAACTTATTTATATGTATACACAGGAAGTATGTAATTCAGCAATTCTACAAAGAAAGTTTCCTACGTCGCTGACTGAAAGCGTCTACCACACTGTCTAAGTCGACCTCAACATCTTTTTCTATTAATAACAATGACAAACCTGAGTGTCTCTCTTGAGTCATAGTTGTTCTAAGCCAATTAAAAACTCTCCTCATGGCAGAGAAAGACCTCTCGCAAGTTGCACTTGAAATTGGAAGAATACTCGCAACTTTAAAAAGTTGGTAGAGGTTTGGATAGGTGTTTTCTGCTATATGTTGTTTGATAGAATCATGACCAACAGTTTGATTTAACCGAAAAATACAATTCTTTAAAACGGTCATTTCTGCTCTTAGAGCAGAAGTATGAATATTAAAAATTTCCCGGTATTGCTTGACGAATTTATTCCATTTAACGACGTGGGAAAACTTAATATGAAAATGCTTATGAAATTGTCACCAAAATCGGAAAATTTCCATAAGACACTAAACGCGAATCTTAAAAAAACTAAAAAGATTATTATATTTATTTTAGAAAAACAGTTTAAAAAGGTCTTTTATAACCTTACAACATCTACAACCCGATTTCGGAAACAGAGGGGCAAAGGTCGCTCTTTATTAAATGCGAAATTTAACTTACACTTCTATAATATTTTACAAGATGTCGCCAATATGTATGAAATATTCAATATGCATAATTATGTTTAAATTTAAAAAATATTTTCGGGAAATTGCATAAGTGCAGAAAAGTTACCGATAATTTAAAGAGAAAAGGCCTAATTCCGCAAGACAAGGGCTTTTTCCTGAAATGTAAACATTATCTGAATGATTTTAAATTTTAATGCACCTATTTTATTTGACTATTTCCCGAATAATAATAGAAAAGTATGTATTTTCAGCGTCATGTTCTTTTACTAGTAGTCGGTGGGGGAGGCCTAAAATATCTTAGGGGGGCCTGAGGGACTTCAGGGGGGACCAGCCCCCCCCCCCTGTCCCCCCTAGCTACGCCAATGGTTGGGTGTGTAGGTGGTTTAAAAGAAGACATTGTAACAGAGACTTACTTCTTGGTAGTAGTAGTAGTATTCCGACCTTAAAACAGATATTTAAACATTTTAAAAAAGCCTTTTTTAACTAATTTGTCTTAGTCTCAAATTATTTAATCTTTTTAAGGCTTGCAATCTTCTTCACGAAAACAAAGCGACATATCCCGAGAGAATAAACTATAACAACCCGCAGCATTTATCAGTGGAAGCCCTGGAAATGCACTACAGAATACATGCTTCGGTTTTAAAGTATCTCGAATTACATGAGGTACGAAATATACTTTTCTTTATTCTGTTCCATATAATATAAAAAGTCAACTCACGACGACCATGACTGTTCCGCTAAAAAGAAAAGAAGTCTATCGTCTCTGACCAAGTTCTGCTGGGACGATAGCGATGTTAGATAGATGCAAGTCTAACATGTAGCAGGACCACCAATTTTTTTTGAGTCAAAGCAGCTGTATAAATTAAGATATATTTTAGGGCAAAGAAATACCAAACACCCTTGGAGATTTCTTTAAAAAGTGCATAGAGGTTACAGCGGAACATTTTAAACCACCCCCAGCTCCAGTTGTGCAAGTACCGCAGGAAACACAAGTTCCACAGGAAAATATGGTGTGTAAGAAAAATAAATAAAGAATAAAATATTTGGAAGGATAATTCAGAATGATAATAAATTAATTATGTTTTTATAGGAAATTATCGTGGACAAGGAAACTCAAGAAGACATTAAAAACTGCATCGATGACATCATAACGGCAGTCGAAACTGATTTAAACACAATAATACAGGTTGAAGATAATATTGCAGAAAAAGTGGAAGAAGACGATGACGTGATGATAATTGAAGATAACGATGATGATGTGATTATATTAGATTCAGACGAAGAAACATCTAAAAAGGAAGAAATAGAAGAAATCAAAGATACAAAACAAGAAGATAAACAAGAAAAAACCGCTGTTGTTGAAACAGTTGAAGACAACTTAGACAAACAAGAAATGGAAGAAAGTACTGAAAATATAGACAAATTAGAAGTTAAATCAGATGATAAAGCTACTAAAACCACAAATAATAATCCTGAAGAGAATGTTACGGAAGAAGTGGAGATACCTAAACAAAATGATGTGGTTATAGAAGATGTCCAAGCTAAGGAAATTGATACTGCTAAAGATGAAGAGGTCTCAGCGGTGCCTATGGAAACGGAAGTTATTCAGGTAGGTCAATTTTACCAAAATAAACATGAGCATTATTAATTTTCTCTTTAAATTTTTGTGTAGGAGAAAAAAGAAAGCCCTAAAATCACAGATGTTCAATCATTTCTGGATAAAATGATGGAAGAAACGATGAAAACTGCTAAAGAGAAAGATTGCGACGCGAATAACAGTAGTTTCGAGCAAGCAGAAGAAGTCGTTTTGGCAGAAGAAGTTGTTTTAGCAGAAGAAGTCGTTTTGCCAGAAGAAATTACTGCTGAAACAACTGGTAATCATGGAGAGAAAATTGATGATAAGAAAGATGATGATAGTAAGTTTGCTTTAAATAAACTATACACAAACGAACACATTTACAAAAAAAACCTTAATGTGCCAGAAAAATCAGTGAGCATTATTTTTGGCGGAAAGCTAAAGAAAAAATCGCTAGTTTTCAACTAACCCTTAAAATTAAATTAACTTCCCAATTTTCTTTAAATTCAGCTGACCCTCCAGCAAAATCTAAAACTCCCATTCCCGAGACCGATTCCGATGCTGTAAAAAACTCGGCAACCGATAACGACAGTTCTTCGAGTTCGTCCAGTTCAAGTTCCAGTTCGGATAGTTCGAGTTCTGACAGTGATAATGACAGTTCGTCGTCTGACAGTTCTAGTTCCGATGACGAGGGTAGCGACAACTTGTCGAACAGTGAGATTTTGCAACTGGTTGATAAATGTATACAGGTTGGTATATTTTCCTCCTCTAAAATATCTGTACACAATCTTATCACATATCATTTTTTATTTTTATTTGTCAAACACACTGTGTTTATTGTATTACAATCTAGTCAGTAAGACTGAATAGCAATTTTGTTTTAACTTAATTTACTAGGAAAGTCAGATTTAAACTAAGGGTTCACTCAACAGTCCTCTCCGCTTTGTTTAGTCTTTATCTCACAATTGTGTTGTGTTTATAGCATTATTTTGTTTTATGTAATTCACTTAGTTTACTAGCTCAAACGGCTTCACTCTTTTTAGTCGTCGAACTAGCATAGTATTGTCTAGAAGCTGAATTGCTTCCATATTCACATGCCGATGGAGTTTATCTTCATCGCTTTTTGCGTACTTTTTTATAGTCTCTGGTACAGTTTCGATTTTTAGATCTCGATGAAGGTCACTATTTCGAACGTACCAAGGTGCATTCACAATGTTTCATAATACTTTATTTTCAAATCTCTGTAAAACTAGAATGTTACTCTCTTTAGCACAACCTCATAGTTGAATACCATATGTCCATACTGGTTTCAGTATTTGTCTATAAAGCAGTAACTTATTATGAATTGTTAAATTGGACTTCCTTCCAATTAGCCAGTTCATTTTTCTATACTTTATCTCAAGTTCTTCTTTTTTTTTTCTTAACATGTGCTTTCCAGCGCAATTTGGCATCAAGTGTTATACCGAGATATTTTGCCTGATTTGAATATGGCACGGGAATGTTGTTAATTGTTATTTGTATGTGATTTATATTTTTGTTTGTAAAATCAACATGAATTGATTTGGTTTCATTTAATTTTATTCGCCACTTTGTGGTCCAACTGTGAACTTCGATGACTGCATCCTGAAGTTTTTCTATGCATTTTTCAATAGATTTTTCTACCGTCAATAAACTAGTATCATCGGCAAATGTTGCTAAGTGACAATTTTCTGGCTTTGGGATATCGCAAGTGAATAATAAGTATAGATAAGGGCCTAGTACGCTACCCTGGGGCACGCCTGCTGGAATTTCTCCTAAATTTGAGTATGAGTCTTCCTGTTTTACTCTAAAATGTCTATCAGATATGTATGATTCCAAATTATCCGAATATTGTTTTGGCAGAAACCGTTTTAGTTTAAAATTAACGCCTTCATGCCACACTTTGTCAAATGCTTGTGCTACATCTAGAAAAACTGCAGAACAAACTTTTCCCTCTTCTAGTGCTTTTTCTAATATATTAGTAATTCTGTATACTTGATCTATCGTGGAATGCTTGTCTCGAAAACCAAATTGATGAGATGGAATGATTTCTTGTCTTTCTATGATGGGTTTTATTCTTTTAAGCAATAATTTTTCATAGAGCTTGGATATCATTGGCAGCAATGATATTGGCCTGTAAGATGACACGTCATGGAGTGGTTTTTTTGGTTTTGGAATCATGATAACTATTGCAACTTTCCACAGTTTAGGTACATACCTAAGCCTAAAGGACGCATTAATTAGGTTGCATAGTTTTACGATAGCTTTTCTGGGGAGTTGTTTTATAACTACCCCGTTAATACCCTGGGGCTTTTTTCGAATTAATATTTTTGATTTCTGTTAATATTTCTTTTAGTGATGTAAGCTTAATATGGTCTTCGATTTGATGGGGTTCATTTAAATGAAAGTTTTCATCTGGTGCTTCGTCGGGCTGAAATGTCTTTTCTAAATGACTTGCAAAAATATCGGCTTTTTCTTCGTTACTCCTTGCCCACTGGTTGTTAGATTTTCGTATGGGTGGAATTTGAATTTTTTTCTTAACATGTGCTTTCCAGCGCAATTTGGCATCAAGTGTTATACCGAGATATTTTGCCTGATTTGAATATGGTACGGGAATGTTGTTAATTGTTATTTGTATGTGATTTATATTTTTGTTTGTAAAATCAACATGAATTGATTTGGTTTCATTTAATTTTATTCGCCACTTTGTGGTCCAACTGTGAACTTGGGTGACTGCATCCTGAAGTTTTTCTATGCATTTTTCAATAGATTTTTCTACCGTCAATAAACCAGTATCATCGGCAAATGTTTCTAAGTGACAATTTTCTGGCTTTGGGATATTGGCAAGTTAATAATAAGTATAGATAAGGGCCTAGTACGCTACCCTGGGGCACGCCTGCTGGAATTTCTCTTAAATTTGAGTATGAGTCTTCCTGTTTTACTCTAAAATGTCTATCAGATATGTATGATTCCAAAATATCCGAATATTGTTTTGGCAGAAACCGTTTTAGTTTAAAATTAACGCCTTCATGCCACACTTTGTCAAATGCTTGTGCTACATCTAGAAAAACTGCAAAACAAACTTTTCTCTCTTCTAGTGCTTTTTCTATTATATTAGTAATTCTGTATACTTGATCTATCGTGGAATGCTTGTCTCGAAAACCAAATTGATGAGATGGAATGATTTATTGTCTTTCTATGATGGGTTTTATTCTTTTAAGCAATAATTTTTCATAGAGCTTGGATATAATAAGGCAGCAAAGATATTGGCCTGTAAGATGACACGTCATGGAGTGGTTTTCCCGGTTTTGGAATCATGATAACTATTGAAACTTTCCACAGTTTAGGTACGTACCTAAGCCTAAAGGACGCATTAATTAGGTTGCATAGTTTTACGATAGCTTTTCTGGGGAGTTGTTTTATGACTACCCCGTTAATACCCTGGGGCTTTTTTCGAATTAATATTTTTGATTTCTGTTAATATTTCTTTTAGTGATGTAAGCTTAATATGGTCTTCGATTTGATGGGTTTTATTTAAATGAAAGTTTTCATCTGGTGCTTCGTGGGGCTGAAATGTCTTTTCTAAATGACTTGCAAAAATATCGGCTTTTTCTTCGTTACTCCTTGCTCACTGGTTGTTAGATTTTCGTATGGGTGGAATTTGGATAAATGGAATTTTAAAATCTTTGGTTGCTTTCCAAAGGGAATAGTCGGTATTTTTATCATCTGTAAGTTCATTTAGAAAATGGTTAATAGATTTATTTTTTATGTTAGCTTTTCTGGGGAGTTGTTTTATGACTACCCCGTTAATACCCTGGGGCTTTTTTCGAATTAATATTTTTGATTTCTGTTAATATTTCTTTTAGTGATGTAATCTTAATATGGTCTTCGATTTGATGGGGTTCATTTAAATGAAAGTTTTCATCTGGTGCTTCGTGGGGCTGAAATGTCTTTTCTAAATGACTTGCAAAAATATCGGCTTTTTCTTCGTTACTCCTTGCTCACTGGTTGTTAGATTTTCGTATGGGTGGAATTTGGATAAATGGAATTTTAAAATCTTTGGTTGCTTTCCAAAGGGAATAGTCGGTATTTTTATCATCTGTAAGTTCAATAAGAAAATGGTTAATAGATTTATTTTTTATGTTAGCTTTTCTGGGGAGTTGTTTTATGACTACCCCGTTAATACCCTGGGGCTTTTTTCGAATTAATATTTTTGATTTCTGTTAATATTTCTTTTAGTGATGTAAGCTTAATATGGTCTTCGATTTGATGGGGTTCATTTAAATGAAAGTTTTCATCTGGTGCTTCGTGGGGCTGAAATGTCTTTTCTAAATGACTTGCAAAAATATCTGCTTTTTCTTCGTTACTCCTTGCCCACTGGTTGTTAGATTTTCGTATGGGTGGAAATTTAAAATCTTTGGTTGCTTTCCAAAGGGAATAGTCGGTATTTTTATCATCTGTAAGTTCATTAAGAAAACGGTTAATAGATTTATTTTTTATGTTAGCTTTTCTGGGGAGTTGTTTTATGGCTACCCCGTTAATATCCTGGGGCTTTTTTCGAATTAATATTTTTGATTTCTGTTAATATTTCTTTTAGTGATGTAATCTTAATATGGTCTTCGATTTGATGGGGTTCATTTAAATGAAAGTTTTCATCTGGTGCTTCGTGGGGCTAAAATGTCTTTTCTAAATGACTTGCAAAAATATCTGCTTTTTCTTCGTTACTCCTTGCCCACTGGTTGTTAGATTTTCGTATGGGTTCATTTAGGATAATTGGTCTTTTAAAATCTTTGGTTGTTTTCCAAAGGGAATAGTCGGTATTTTTATCATCTGTAAGTTCATTAAGAAAGCGGTTAATAGATTTATTTTTTATGTTAGCTTTTCTGGGGAGTTGTTTTATGGCTACCCCGTTAATATCCTGGGGCTTTTTTTGAATTAATATTTTTGATTTCTGTTAATATTTCTTTTAGTGATGTAAGCTTAATATGGTCTTCGATTTGATGGGGTTCATTTAAATGAAAGTTTTCATCTGGTGCTTCGTGGGGCTGAAATGCCTTTTCTAAATGACTTGCAAAAATATCGACTTTTTCTTCGTTACTCCTTGCCCACTGGTTGTTAGATTTTCGTATGGGTGGAATTTGGATAATTGGTCTTTTAAAATCTTTGGTTGCTTTCCAAAGGGAATAGTCGGTATTTTTATCATCTGTAAGTTCATTAAGAAAATGGTTAATAGATTTATTTTTTATGTTAGCTTTTCTGGGGAGTTGTTTTATGACTACCCCGTTAATATCCTGGGGCTTTTTTCGAATTAATATTTTAGATTTCTGTTAATATTTTTTTTAGTGATGTAAGCTTAATATGGTCTTCGATTTGATGGGGTTCATTTAAATGAAAGTTTTCATCTTGTGCTTAGTGGGGCTGAAATGTTTTTTCTAAATGACTTGCAAAAATATCGGCTTTTTCTTCGTTACTCCTTGCCCACTGGTTGTTAAATTTTCGTATGGGTTCATTTTGGATAATTGGTCTTTTAAAATTTTTGGTTGCTTTCCAAAGGGAATAGTCGGTATTTTTATCATCTGTAAGTTCAATAAGAAAATGGTTAATAGATTTATTTTTTATTACTAGAATTTCTCGCCTAATGCGCTGCCTCATAATTTTGAAATATGATACTGTAACAAAACGGGATTTGAGCATAAATGGTATTTTTGCCATTTATAAGTTTTTAAAGATTTTTAATTAAATATTGTTTTGACATCAACAAGCATTAATTATATGCAAGACTAGGTTAAGATTAAGTAAAATTTATGGCAACTCGGCGACTTGTTTTTAGGCATATTTTCAGGTTTGCTGTATTTTAATAAAAGTTGGTTTAAACACATTATTTCAAAACCCTGGAAACAGTAATAATTAGGGACTTTAAAATCAATAAACTCCAAAAGAAAAGACTAAAATAATTATGAATAATAAAGATAATAGCTTATACAAAGTTAAAATAATTGATAAATTTCCCCAGTTAAAATAAAACCCCCTTAAGAAGTGTGAATGAAAGCGTTACGTACCAAGCAAAAGCAAACTAAAGAGTAACGTCCCTGACGACTTTCGAAAGTTTCCCGTCTCAGTTAAAGCGCCCCTGCGCTTGAAGGGACAAATATCTTGGCGTTGATTGGCTAGAATTCTACTCCCTTTCGCCTTGGCGAGAAAGAGAGAGAATCCGCTTTAAGCGCTCCACTAAGAGACAAAATAGCAATGCAAGCCAGACTTAAAAACCCGTTAGAAAGTAAAATTACACAGTGTGTTTTTTTTAAATTGAAAATAGTTTAAAATTTGTTTCCAGTTACAAAATAAGAATTATTTTGATGTTAGTGGCTCAAAGGACATATTAGCCGAATACAACTTTTATTAAAATACAGCAAACCTGAAAATATGCCTAAAAACAAGTCGCCTAGTTGCCATAAATTTTACTTAATCTTAACCTAGTCTTGCATATAATTAATGCGTGTTGATGTCAAAACAGTATTTAATTAAAAATCTTTAAAAACTTATAAATGGCAAAAATACCATTTATGCTCAAATCCCGTTTTGTTACAATACCTACTTTTTTAGCTTTTAAGTTTAAGCACCTTTTCATATCGCATAAAACAGATATGTATTATTTAGTGATTATCTAGCAAGAATTTTTTATTTTAGGGCTTAGAAGCTTGCTGCTTGAGGTTAGAAGGAAATTACAAAGCTTTATATAGATTGGCACATGTGTTTTTAAATTACAAAAATCGAAAAGACTTTACCAAATGCAAGCAGATCCTTTTAGGTTTGTATATCTTACTTTTATATCCAAAAGTTCTAAATAATGTATTTTTTTGGTGGTAGTGAAGTTGTAACAGGGGCCTAGTATGTGACAGTGGTACTGCCACCTCAAGTGGCCAAGGCTTAAATGTTGTAAGCTACCAACTTAGGCTACAACTTATATAAATTATGAAAAGATTAAATGTTACTATATGTTATTAAATTTACACGATCTCGAAAGGGAATTTGGCGGTTCTTGGAGGAAAAGTATGCTATAAACGTTTTTCTCAAATGTATAACTAATGTATGATAATCATACATACCTTTTCAATTTTCTTCTTGTAGCTTCACACTTTCACTTCTTATATTTATTAGTTGAATATCGACTTTTTACTACTATTAAACTTTTGTATTCAAATATTTACACTTCTTAAACTTTTAGGTTTTATAAACCTTTTATATATTTGTTGTAAATATATATATTTATCAACATCTTAAACGTTGATTGAATGAGTGAAACTATTCAATCAACTGTTTAATTCACTTAATATTACTATTTAGGTTTGGGATATGGTATTGATTAAAAATGCCGATTTTAGGGCAACGAATGGTTTGTATTTTGTTGTTAAAATAAACCATAAAACAGATAAAAACATTATTTTAAAACACTGGAAACAGTAATAATTAATGACTTTAAAATCCATAAACTCCAAAAGAAAAGACTAAAATAATTATGAATAATAAAGATAATAGCTTATACAAAGTTCAAATAATTGATAAATTTCCCCAGTTGGAAGTGTGAATGAAAGCGTACCGTACTAGGCAAAGGCAAACTAAAGAGTAAAGTAAAATCCGACTTTCGAAAGTTTCAATACCCCGCTCTCTAGACATTCTCAGTTTGCCGCTAGCTGATTGGGCTAAATCTAAGCTTTCTTTAACGGATTTCTTCCATCACTCTTCTCTACAGACACTCTTGGTTGCCGTGGTCTGAATCTTAAGCTCTCTCGGATTGGCGAGAAAGACAAAGAGACAAAATACCACCGCAATTCAAAGATGCGTGGATTTAGAAATTCGGTAAAGTTTAAATCTTACAGTGTGTTTCTTAAAAGTTGAAAATAGTTTACCAAATTTGTTTCCAGTTACAAAATATGAATTATTTTGATGTTAGTGGCTCAAAGGACATATTAGCCGAATACGACTTTTATTAAAATACAGCGAACCTGAAAATATGCCCAAAAACAAGTCGCCGAGTTGCCATAAATTTTACTTAATCTTAACCTAGTCTTGCATATAATTAATGCTTGTTGATGTCAAAACAATATTTAATTAAAAATCTTTAAAAACTTATAAATGGCAAAAATACCATTTATGCTCAAATCCCGTTTTGTTACAAAGTATACAAATTTTTTGTTTGTCATTTTAGGGGAGTATCGAACCAAAGACGGCCAAAATACCCAAGGTTTGTTTTTTGAAAGAAAAATGAGTAACTTTTTCAACGGTATTTGGCGTATACCCTGCACCGAAATCGACAGGCCAGGTAGCTTAGCAGCACATATGAATAGGTACGAGAAAGTTTTGTTTTTATGTGTTCCAAATCTTCCAAAATAAAATTTTTACTTCAGGTGCATAACGCTACTGCTTCAAGTCCTGCGCAACACCAACGATAACAAAACTCTGATAGAAGTGTGTCTTCAACTAAAGAAAGAACCAGACAGAGACAAAATCTACATAAAGAACAGCGACAGATTGGCGTTTTCGGAGCAAGCGATGAACATGTGTCTGCAGAGCTTCAGGAGTCAAATCAAGAACATTTCAAACATGTCCAATGGACAGATGGTCAGGTTGTTACATGACATTTTCAGGTGAGAATAAAGTGTCATACCTTGCGCCTTCTAACTTACTTAATCTAAAACAATTAGTTCAAGTGCTTCTTCATAGATGGCTCTTGCGTATGAATATATGTTTACTGCGTTATCGTTCGATCCGATCGATTCAACCCAACTAACATTTATAGTAGCGGCTACATGTTCTAAAGGCTTTGCTACTTTCTTATAGTAGAAATGTGGTGATCCCAACCAAAATTTGTTACTTTTTAGTTCTAACAACTATTTAGTATCAGGAAATAGTAGATGTTTCGTAAAAACGACCCTCTAAACTACTTCTTAGGATTGTTTCTTGATAGTCGATTCTGATAGTCTTCTCTACCACAATAGGACGTTGCTAAAGTTTTACTTTTTTTTTAGTCGTTATTTCGTAGTCGCCCTGACTTTTATATCCTACTTAATGACCACTAGAAAGTTAAGCTTCATTGGAGTCCCAAACAAGTGTATCCGACAACTACATTATAACTTTAATTTTTACCACAAAAGTTTGTGTCATCATAGTAACATCTGATGTAACAATGTAGACAAAATAACTTTTTGGATCAACTTTAAAGTCGCAACTACTTTGACTTTTTTTTAATGTCGATCTTTTAAAGTAATCTCTCCTTCCTGTTTCTACTTTGAAAACGTAGACTTTTTGAAGTCGCATCTTGGTCGCACACATTCTTAACCCTACTTTTTGTGGCTCCTTTTATAATATGGGAATATTAGGAATAGTTTTGCAAATATTTTTTTAACTACCTTAAGCAGTCCATTTTTTCGAGCTCATTGCTTGACCATTTTGCAAAACAATCAAAATGCAAAATATTGATCCAAAGTATCGAGTACCGCACACGGATTTTAAGAAATCCCTGGTCCATGCTTAATCTCCATCCTTAATCTTTTACGCTACTTGTTGCTGTTCTATTCTTGTACTGTCTTTACGGTCGTTCGTGGTTTGTGCTGTGGCACCACCCTATCGCCATCGTAACCCTTTTGTGCTGACGGTATGGTATACTGAGACGTAGCGGGAGTACGTTGCGGTTACTTTTAAGAAATTCTTTCTAGTTGGGGTTTCGTCGTTACAACTTTAAATGTTTGTTGGGAACTATATTCAAATGCAAAAAGATTGCCTAAATTTATAGGTCTTATACCATTAGAAGATTCACTATATAAAGTTGATCAATACAAGAAATCCCAACAAACATTTAAAGTTGTAACGACGAAACCCCAACTAGAAAGAATTTCTTAAAAGTAACCGCAACGTACTCCCGCTACGTCTCAGTATACCATACAGCGACGTTATAATTCCCTAAGTGGGGAACCAATTTCTGGTTATAACTACTTGGCCAAGTGTTTAAAGTCACTGTAGTAACAACTACACTACTACGTCGTAGCCAGGTATCTACTACGTCGTAGAGGCTGTTTTTTTTCTGTAATGGCATAAAAGTTGCGATGTAGTTGCAAATAATATAATCGTTTCTTTTTGGTAGAATTGTTACACAATATGGTGGACACAACAGTAAACAGACTCGCTTAGTTTTTTGTTTGGTTATGGTTATAATATGTACTATGTTATCCAAAAGTGTGAGAATTTACGAGCAGAGGATCAAAATTCGAGTGCGACGCAAAGTTTTTTGTATAACATGCATTATATATATTGCAAAAAACCGGTGCGCCCGTAAAATTGAGCCGTTTTCTGGTAGCTGATGGATTTTTTGTGTTGTGATTTTGGAGGTTATGTTTTCATAATCGACAGTTAACTCCAACAAATGGTGCTTAAGAAGAGCATTTTTGGTAAGCTTCAACTAATTTGTTTATAAAATAGTATAGCTCTTTAATATGAGCGCATGAAACGACAACAAAAATATTAAATTTTCTTTTTTACATAAAAACATGGCGTCCCAAACTATATTCCCTGATAGTCGAAAGGGTTACTTGAAAGTGAGCCTAAGTTACGGCAACGTGTCACTTACGACTTTTATGTCGGCATTCCTTTTTAGTTCTAGATAACACACTCGAATTTCTACTCCTTCGTTGCAGAAACGTATTGTTAACTAGCTTTCGCCACTAGAAAACGTCTACAGAGTGATCGGAACCACGCGATAAGTATAACTACTACCCTCAAGTTATTGGGGTGTCGCCACTTGTCATTTGCCGTTTCTGTCAACAACAGCACCACTGCTTATAGGTTTTGTACCAGCGTGAATTTGTGGTAGGTTTTAAAACAAAAACAAGATAAATTAAATTACATTAGAACAATAAATGAAGTGCCAATAAAAAGTGTTTTTTAAAAATGTATGTTGCAGTCGAGAGCATGATCCCTATTCTAGAATTTCTAGGAAGTGTTGGTCAAGGAACTAAAAGAACGTAGTCACATCAATGAAATCAACTTATTGTTACTTTTTTTATTTACACATTGCTCTCACAATTCGTATGTAGTATTTTTTATTGTTTTTAGATATTTTGGCATTGTCAATATTCAGTAATTCTTATTATTATAAGCCTTATAAGTAAAAAAACAATCTCTGAGACTTGTTAGATCGCTTAGAAATCCGCATGTAACCACGATATATCTAACTTGTTTTTTTATTAGCCGCAAACAGCGCAAAAGTTCCTCGATAAAGTCTAGCATATCCCAGAGGTTATTTTAGGGCCCGTGCATAAATTAGATATTAGGGACCTATTGCAATAAAGCCTGACACAAAACACAGCAAAAATTTAAGTTTTCACTTCAAACCAAGCTTTAACAACAGCACAAATTTGAAGAAAACCAAAAATAATTATTGACCCAAGCTCAACACATAAAATTAATCACAGTGAGACCCGTCAGCACAGGAGGCATAGATAAAGGAATTCGGTTTAGTCCGCACAAGAGGGTTACGATGGCGATAGGGTGGTGCCACAGCACAAACCACAAACGACCGTAAAGACAGTACAAGAATAGAACAGCAACAAGTAGCGTAAAAGATTAAGGATGGAGATTAAGCATGAAGCAGGGAATTCTTAAAATCCGTGTGCGGTACTCGATACTTTGGATCAATATTTTGCATTTTGATTGTTTTGCAAAATGGTCAAGCAATGAGCTCGAAAAAATGGACTGCTCAAGGTAGTTAAAAAAATATTTGCAAAACTATTCCTAATATTCCCATATTATAAAAGAAGCAACAAAAAGTAGGGTTAAGAATGTGTGCGACCAAGATGCGACTTCAAAAAGTCTACGTTTTCAAAGTAGAAACAGGAAGGAGAGATTACTTTAAAAGATCGACATTAAAAAAAAGTCAAAGTAGTTGCGGCTTTAAAGTTGATCCAAAAAGTTATTTTGTCTACATTGTTACATCAGATGTTACTATGATGACACAAACTTTTGCGGTAAAAATTAAAGTTATAATGTAGTTGTCGGATACACTTGTTTGGGACTCCAATGAAGCTTAACTTTCTAGTGGTAATTAAGTAGGATATAATAGTCAGGGCGACTACGAAATAACGACTAAAAAGAAAGTAAAACTTTAGCAACGTCCTATTGTGGTAAAGAAGACTATCAGAATCGACTATCAAGCAACAATCCTAAGAAGTAGTGTAGAGGGTCGTTTTTACGAAATATCTACTATTTCGTGATACTAAATAGTAGTTAGAACTAAAAAGTAACAAATTTTGGTTGGGATCACCACATTTCTACTATAAAAAAGTAGCAAAGCCTTTAGAACATGTAGCCGCTACTATAAATGTTAGTTGGGATTTGTCATAAATTAGCATTAGCAATTAGCAACATTTAGCTTAGGTTTTTGCCCCTAGATGTGAGCTGTAGCATTATGTACGCCATCTAGGTATTTAATGTTAAACCATTTTTTATAACAGGACACATCAAAAAGTGCAGAAACATTTCGCGTCAAAAGAGGGCCTCATCTCCAGCCTTCTGGTAGACGCTTACAAAAGCGCCATCAAAGAGAAAATACCTGACAACGTGAATGTCTTGGATTTGGCCATCAAATTTTGTCAGGTAAGGTTCATTTGGATTGGCCCTGATTTAGGTTTTTACAGCAGTATTCTATGATCAACGCAGTCAAAAGCTTTTCAGAAGTCACAGAACACCGCTGCAAGAAACTCACCTTCGTTGATGCCGAGATATATACTCTAGAAACGAGAAAATGGCGTCGTTAGTATTTTTGTTTTTCTGGAAAACAAATTGGACTTTTGATAGCAAGTTTAGATTATACAGTTGTTCATTTAATCTTTTGCTTTTTTCAACTAATTTAGAGATGGATGATAGGAGAAATATTGGACCAAAATTAGCTGGACTGACTCTGCACATCTGGGAATAGGGATCACTAGAGCTGATTTTAAGTAGAGTCCCTGTATGTTGACATATTTTATTATGTAGTACTGCACACCTTTTGTGCTTGATATATTTTTCTTTTATTTTTCAAAATAAACCTCTTTTTATTTACAAGCTTTTATTTAACTTCACCTGTATGTATGTAATCAAATCTTGCAACTCAATTTTGAAGATCTTCCAAACATGGACGTTAATGTCAAGTTTTTCTGATTACTTTCAACTGACTTCCACGTATCCGATTGTCTTTAAATTTCGTATACCGTTATAAATCAAACAAGTTTAATGGCTAATCGGGCAAAAAGGAGTTTTTTGTTTCCCTTATATTTTTCCGTGGGTAGCTTGAAAGCTTAACCTCACGGGGGTCCAAGATCTAATGGACACCTAATAAGTGTTGACAGTTAACCGTTTCGTCCTTATGGGACTCCTCAGAACACTGCTGGTCAAGTGACAAATCAAAATCAAATGCGAAGTTAATCAGACGGTTTTGTCTCTAATTAAATGTAATTAGTGAGCGAACTATAGCAAGAGGCGCCATCTACCGAGATACGAGAGAAACAAAAAACCAAAAGCAGGGAAAACACTGCTATACAATATCGATCAATGAAAAGATCGAATGCAAATAAAAGAAAACAACTATAGTCCGTGACCTACGAGGCTCTTTGTCTTTTCAGGCCGGATCAACGCATTTTGCATTTTTGATCCGGCCTGAAAAGACAAAGAGCTGTTGGTGGATCGTCCACAACGGATGATGGGCCGACTCTTCTTTTTCAATGTGACAAAATAAATCGACACACAGCCGGTCGCGGATGATCTGCCTAATATGAAGCAGGCGTAATAATGTCCATCCATATCAGAAAAATGTAAGGGTAGCTTGAGTAGGGTTGGGTTGGGTTAAATTATCGACCCTTATATTTCTCTGCTATAATATAATAAATTTGGATTTTCATTAAACTTCGAGTTAACAAGGCTGCAAGAAAAACGGGTAAATTTCCTTTAATACGCCCATCGCTTTTAATATTATGATATCAGAACACTCAAAAAATTATTTTATGCTTTTTAGTCCATTTTATAAAAGCTTGTTTTCAAAAAGTTTTTTTTTCTTAATTTAGTTATTTATTTATTTTATTTGGATATAATATATTATACCACGGTGTCCATTGGCGTAGCTAAGGGGGGCCAGGGGGGGCTTGGCCCCCCCTGAAGTCCCTCAGCCCCCCCTAAGATATTTTAGGCCTCCCCTACAATATAAAAAAATACATACTTTTCTATTATTATTCGGAAAATATTCAAATAAAATAGGTGCATTAAAATTTAAAATCATTCAGATAATGTTTACATTTCAAGAAAAAGCCCTTGTCTTGCGGAATTAGGCTTTTTCTCTTTAAATTATCGGTAACTTTTCTGCACTTATGCAATTTCCCGAAAATATTTTTTAAATTTAAACATAATTATGCATATTGAATATTTCATACATATTGGCGACATCTTGTAAAATATTATAGAAGTGTAAGTTAAATTTCGCATTTAATAAAGACAGCGACCTTTGCCCCTCTGTTTCCGAAATCGGGTTGTAGATGTCGTAAGGTTATAAAAGACCTTTTTAAACTGTTTTTCTAAAATAAATATAATCTTTTTACTTTTTTTGAGGTTAGCGTTTAGTGTCTTATGAAAATTTTCCGATTTTGGTAACAATTTCATAACCATTTTCATATTAAGTTTTCCCACGTCGTTAAATGGAATAAATTCGTCGAGCAATACCGGGAAATTTTTAATATTAATACTTGTGCTCTAAGAGCAGAAATGACCGTTTTAAAGAATTGTATTTTTCGGTTAAATCAAACTGTTGGTCATGATTCTATCAAACAACATATAGCAGAAAACACCTATCCAAACCTCTACCAACTTTTTAAAGTTGCGAGTATTCTTCCAATTTCAAGTGCAACTTGCGAGAGGTCTTTCTCTGCCATGAGGAGAGTTTTTAATTGGCTTAGAACAACTATGACTTAAGAGAGACACTCAGGTTTGTCATTGTTATTCATAGAAAAAGATATTGAGGTCGACTTAGACAGTGTGGTAGACGCTTTCAGTCAGCGACGTACAAAACTTTCTTTGTAGAATTGCTGAATTACATACTTCCTGTGTATACATATAAATAAGTTGGTAAATGTATTCTTAAATTTGTTATATTAAAATATTAGAACATTTAATGCGCGTATTTTTTTTTATTCATTGCACAATTTGCACGACTCTTTAAAACCTATGTTTGCTTTTTGTTCAAGATAGACCGGGGCCACGCCCCCCCCTGAAAAGCAAGGCTAGCTACGCCAATGACGGTGTCCCATAAATACTCACTTTATGGTATCAATGATTTTTAAACTAATTATACTAATAATTTTTTAGCAAAATAAACCGCTGGACAAACACCGTGCAAGTTTCGATAGCAACATGCCCTTCTTGAATAGGGTAAGTTTGGATGGATCGAGTCCAGTGTTGCCAAATCCTTCGAGCTTGAGTCAGCAAGCCACGAGTAAAAAGTCTTTTTTGGGAAGACCAAGAGGGCGACCACCTTTGCCGAAGGTTTCTGGTAAGGAATTTTACAGTGCTTTCTTGAATTATATTATATAAAGTGATTCAAAAAATAAGACAAAAAGTTTAATGTAAGTCCGAATTTTGAATAGGTAAAATAGTCAAAAAGTTTTTTTTTTTAAATTTGGAGATTTTTCAAAATTTGGAAATTTTTTATACGTTTATAAACAAAAAAAAATATTGGATTTTTTAGAACTTAAAAAATGTTATCAAAATATTTAAAATTTTAAAATATTTGAGTTTTAAAAAAAGTTGAAAAATTAAAATTATTAGCTCACACATATACTACACTATAGTAGTGTGAGCTATGGTGATCCTAATTTTTTCGAGAAAAAAAAAGTTGTTCCGATTTCAAAAAATTTTATATATCTTTGCGTTTCACATGATTTTGAAACTTTTTTGTTGCGCCGTCTGTCTGTCTGTCTGTCTGTCTGTCTGTATGTCTGTCTGTCTGTCTGTCTGTCTGTATGTCTGTATGTCTGTCTGTAACAACCAACGCGCATAACTCAAAAACTGCTTAACCGATTTTAATGAAATTTGGTACCTAGGCTGGGTCTTGGGTCGAGATGGTCCCATTTAAAAATAAACAGAATCCACCGAACACAAACCAAATAAAAGGGTGGGGGTAGATTTCAAAAATTAGAGTTTATGTGAAAATATGGCGTGTGTGATATCAAACGAAAGGTAATTGAGTCTGCAGTTAAACAAAATACATTTTAATTTATTTAAAAAAAAGGGTGGGGGTATATTTTAAAAATTACAGTTTAAGTGAAAATATGGCGTGCGTGATATCAAACGAAAGGTAATTGAGTCTGCAGTTAAACAAAATACATTTTAATTTATTTAAAAAAAAAAGGTGGGGGTATATTTTAAAAATTACAGTTTAAGTGAAAATATGGCGTGTGTGATATCAAACGAAAGGTAATTGAGTCTGCAGTTAAACAAAATACATTTTAATTTATTTAAAAAAAAAGGGTGGGGGTATATTTTAAAAATTACAGTTTAAGTGAAAATATGGCGTGTGTGATATCAAACGAAAGGTAATTGAGTCTGCAGTTAAACAAAATACATTTTAATTAATTTTAAAAAAAAGGGTGGGGGTATATTTTAAAAATTACAGTTTAAGTGAAAATATGGCGTGTGTGATATCAAACGAAAGGTAATTGAGTCTGCAGTTAAACAAAATACATTTTAATTTATTTAAAAAAAAGGGTGGGGGTATATTTTAAAAATTACAGTTTAAGTGAAAATATGGCGTGTGTGATATCAAACGAAAGGTAATTGAGTCTGCAGTTAAACAAAATACATTTTAATTTATTTAAAAAAAAAGGGTGGGGGTATATTTTAAAAATTACAGTTTAAGTGAAAATATGGCGTGTGTGATATCAAACGAAAGGTAATTGAGTCTGCAGTTAAACAAAATACATTTTAATTAATTTAAAAAAAAGGGTGGGGGTATATTTTAAAAATTACAGTTTAAGTGAAAATATGGCGTGTGTGATATCAAACGAAAGGTAATTGAGTCTGCAGTTAAACAAAATACATTTTAATTTATTTAAAAAAAAGGGTGGGGGTATATTTTAAAAATTACAGTTTAAGTGAAAATATGGCGTGTGTGATATCAAACGAAAGGTAATTGAGTCTGCAGTTAAACAAAATACATTTTAATTTATTTAAAAAAAAAAGGTGGGGGTATATTTTAAAAATTACAGTTTAAGTGAAAATATGGCGTGTGTGATATCAAACGAAAGGTAATTGAGTCCCGACTTTAACAAAATACATTTTAGTTTTTGTTTTTTTAAGGGTGGGGGTAGATTTCAAAAATTTGAGTTTAAGTCAAAACATGGCTTGTGTGGTATCAAACAAAAGGTAATTTAGTCTGGAGTTGAATAAAATATATTTCAGTTTTTAGTTATATTAGTTCAGACGTACACTATAACTATAGTACCTAGTGTGAGCTTAGGGGCCCATATATTGGCAGAGTATTTTTTTTAGATTTTAAAGCTTTTTAAACAATTAAAAATTTTGACATTTTTTAGAATAAGAAAATGTAGAGCTTAAAAAAATTACAAATTTTGAGTAAAAAAAATCTAAAAATTTTAAATTTTTAAAATTAAAAAATTTTGAGAATATTAAATAATTTGAATAATTGTCACAGTATTTTGACCAACAGGATCAAAACCTTTTAGTTTGTTCTACGGACACCAACTTTTTAGAATTCCATTAACTGTCTGGTGGATTATCCGTGCTTTTCAGCACGACTTTTTTTTTGACAGGTCAACCAAAACCGTCAAAATCCAAAAGCCCCACGGCAGCGGCCAACCTGAGCGCATTCGGCAGCGCTTGGTCCAATCAAAACTTCACCTACGAGTACTTAAAGCAGTACCAAGAGCAACTGATCAAGCAGTACAGCCAGAATTTGTCGTACGGTCAGATGGCTCAGCTATGTCAGATGATGACTCAAGGTATACCCTAACCAAATTCTTATTGTTCCTTTTTTTGTTGGTTTTGGATCGTACTCCGTTACTTAACTACAATATTTGACAGTTGTGAAAATTTATTGTTATACCTATTAGTTTTTTTTTTCTAAAAACTAACATTTTTACCATGGGCACAACCCTGTTTATATTGAGACGATAAAATTCATTAAATATTCCTTAAAAGTTATAAATAATAATAAGTTAAATGATAAGTTACGTGCTAATAGACGTTCTTAGGCTGGGTGTCCATCTGAGAGTAATACTCTCGAGAGCCACACTGTATGTGGGTCGATTAGCGTTTTTTTTTTGAGTATCTAACAGTTGTGTCAATATGCAAGAAATGGATACTCTTGGGAGTGCTTCTCTCAGAGGAACGCGTTGCCTTGATCAGTATCCGTAATTGGCATTTAAGCTGTTGATACTTTGAATAAATAAATAAATAAATAAATTGCATGTGGAATTTTTTGGTTGACGCAATTTAATCTAAACAATTACACAAACATCGTAATGGCCAAAAACTAGGTTAACGCTGACCCAGCAGAAATCGAAGTAATTTTGGGGTTTGCGATAATTGACCAATAGAACGGCACCATGCTGGACTTTTGTGAGGACATGGAAGTTAGCTGTCACGCAAAAACACGAACGTGGAAGCGAAACAGTGAAGGTGACGGTGGCTTTTTTAGGGGTCGTGGCATTCGGTTTTGGGAGTTTAAAAATTAAGCATCTCAAGTGGCCCAGGCCAGAGAATCCGGAGGGCTACAAAAGAGTTATAGCCGAGTCAACAGAGCGCAAATAAGTGTAGAAGAAGAAAGTAAGAAATCCGATTTCAGTAGGGTTTGAACTTAGTTCATAGAGGGCGCTTTCTACATGCTTAATCATAAATACATTTTTTTATAACTGATCAAGCAGTACAGCTAGAATTTGTCGTACGGTCAGATGGCTCAGCTATGTCAGATGATGACTCAAGGTATACCCTAACCAAATTCTTATTGTTCCTTTTTTTGTTGGTTTTGGATCGTACTCCGTTACTTAACTACAATATTTGACAGTTGTGAAAATTTATTGTCATACCTATTAGTTTTTTTTTTCTAAAAACTAACATTTTTTACCATGGGCACAACTCTGTTTATATTGAGACGATAAAATTCATTAAATATTCCTTAAAAGTTATAAATAATAATAAGTTAAATGATAAGTTACGTGCTAATAGACGTTCTTAGGCTGGGTGTCCATCTGAGAGTAATACTCTCGAGAGCCACACTGTATGTGGGTCGATTAGCGTTTTTTTTTTTTGAGTATCTGACAGTTGTGTCAATATGCAAGAAATGGATACTCTTGGGAGTGCTTCTCTCAGATGAACGCGTTGCCTTGTTTAGTATTTGTAATTGGCATTTAAGCTGTTGATACTTTGAATAAATAAATAAATAAATAAATTACATGTGGAATTTTTTGGTTGACGCAATTTAATCTAAACAATTACACAAACATCGTAATGGCCAAAAACTAGGTTAACGCTGACCCAGCAGAAATCGAAGTAATTTTGGGGTTTTCGATAATTGACCAATAGAACGGCACCATGCTGGACTTTTGTAAGGACGTGGAAGTTAGCTGTCACGCAAAAAAACGAACGTGGAAGCGAAACAGTGAAGGTGACGGTGGCTTTTTTAGGGATTGTGGCATTCGGTTTGGGGAGTTTAAAAATTAAGCATCTCAAGTGGCCCAGGCCAGAGAATTCGGAGGGCTACGAAAGAGTTATAGCCGAGTCAACAGAGCGCAAATAAGTGTAGAAGAAGAAAGTAAGAAATCCGATTTCAGTAGGGTTTGAACTTAGTTCATAGAGGGCGCTTTCTACATGCTTAATCATAAATACATTTTTTTATAACTGATCAAGCAGTACAGCCAGAATTTGTCGTACGGTCAGATGGCTCAGCTATGTCAGATGATGACTCAAGGTATACCCTAACCAAATTCTTATTGTTCCTTTTTTTGTTGGTTTTGGATCGTACTCCGTTACTTAACTACAATATTTGACAGTTGTAAAAATTTATTGTTATACGTATTAGTTTTTTTTTTCTAAAAACTAACATTTTTTACCATGGGCACAACCCTGTTTATATTGAGACGATAAAATTCATTAAATATTCCTTAAAAGTTATAAATAATAATAAGTTAAATGATAAGTTACGTGCTAATAGACGTTCTTAGGCTGGGTGTCCATCTGAGAGTAATACTCTCGAGAGCCACACTGTATGTGGGTCGATTAGCGTTTTTTTTTTTGAGTATCTGACAGTTGTGTCAATATGCAATAAATGGATACTCTTGGGAGTGCTTCTCTCAGATGAACGCGTTGCCTTGATCAGTATCTGTAATTGGCATTTAAGCTGTTGATACTTTGAATAAATAAATAAATTGCATGTGGAATTTTTTGGTTGACGCAATTTAATCTAAACAATTACACAAACATCGTAATGGCCAAAAACTAGGTTAACGCTGACCCAGCAGAAATCGAAGTAATTTCAGGGTTTGCGATAATTGACCAATAGAACGGCACCATGCTGGACTTTTGTGAGGACGTGGAAGTTAGCTGTCACGCAAAAAACCGAGCGTGGAAGCGAAACAGTGAAGGTGACGGTGGCTTTTTTAGGGGTCATGGCATTGGGTTTTGGGAGTTTAAAACTTAAGCATCTCAAGTGGCCCAGGCCAGAGAATCCGGAGGGCTACGAAAGAGTTATAGCCGAGTCAACAGAGCGCAAATAAGTGTAGAATAAGAAAGTAAGAAATCCGATTTCAGTAGGGTTTGAACTTAGTTCATAGAGGGCGCTTTCTACATGCTTAATCATAAATACATTTTTTTATAACTGATCAAGCAGTACAGCCAGAATTTGTCGTACGGTCAGATGGCTCAGCTATGTCAGATGATGACTCAAGGTATACCCTAACCAAATTCTTATTGTTCCTTTTTTTGTTGGTTTTGGATCGTACTCCGTTACTTAACTACAATATTTGACAGTTGTGAAAATTTATTGTTATACCTATTAGTTTTTTTTTTTCTAAAAACTAACATTTTTACCATGGGCACAACCCTGTTTATATTGAGACGATAAAATTCATTAAATATTCCTTAAAAGTTATAAATAATAATAAGTTAAATGATAAGTTACGTGCTAATAGACGTTCTTAGGCTGGGTGTCCATCTGAGAGTAATACTCTCGAGAGCCACACTGTATGTGGGTCGATTAGCGTTTTTTTTTTGAGTATCTGACAGTTGTGTCAATATGCAAGAAATGGATACTCTTGGGAGTGCTTCTCTCAGATGAACGCGTTGCCTTGATCAGTATCCGTAATTGGCATTTAAGCTGTTGATACTTTGAATAAATAAATAAATAAATAAATTGCATGTGGAATTTTTTGGTTGACGCAATTTAATCTAAACAATTACACAAACATCGTAATGGCCAAAAACTAGGTTAACGCTGACCCAGCAGAAATCGAAGTAATTTTGGGGTTTTCGATAATTGACCAATAGAACGGCACCATGCTGGACTTTTGTGAGGACATGGAAGTTAGCTGTCACGCAAAAACACGAACGTGGAAGCGAAACAGTGAAGGTGACGGTGGCTTTTTTAGGGGTCGTGGCATTCGGTTTTGGGAGTTTAAAAATTAAGCATCTCAAGTGGCCCAGGCCAGAGAATCCGGAGGGCTACAAAAGAGTTATAGCCGAGTCAACAGAGCGCAAATAAGTGTAGAAGAAGAAAGTAAGAAATCCGATTTCAGTAGGGTTTGAACTTAGTTCATAGAGGGCGCTTTCTACATGCTTAATCATAAATACATTTTTTTATAACTGATCAAGCAGTACAGCTAGAATTTGTCGTACGGTCAGATGGCTCAGCTATGTCAGATGATGACTCAAGGTATACCCTAACCAAATTCTTATTGTTCCTTTTTTTGTTGGTTTTGGATCGTACTCCGTTACTTAACTACAATATTTGACAGTTGTGAAAATTTATTGTCATACCTATTAGTTTTTTTTTTCTAAAAACTAACATTTTTTACCATGGGCACAACTCTGTTTATATTGAGACGATAAAATTCATTAAATATTCCTTAAAAGTTATAAATAATAATAAGTTAAATGATAAGTTACGTGCTAATAGACGTTCTTAGGCTGGGTGTCCATCTGAGTGTAATACTCTCGAGAGCCACACTGTATGTGGGTCGATTAGCGTTTTTTTTAGTATCTGACAGTTGTGTCAATATGGAAGAAATGGATACTCTTGGGAGTGCTTCTCTCAGATAAACGCGTTGCCTTGATCAGTATTTGTAATTGGCATTTAAGCTGTTGATACTTTGAATAAATAAATAAATGAATTGCATGTGGAATTTTTTGGTTGACGCAATTTAGTCTAAACAATTACACAAACATCGTAATGGGTTCGTTGCCCTGGGTTCCTAGGTCAAAAACTAGGTTGACGCTGACCCAGCAGAAATCGAAGTAATTTCAGGGTTTGCGATAATTGACCAATAGAACGGCACCATGCTGGACTTTTGTGGGGACGTGGAAGTTAGCTGTCACGTAAAAGCAGCGGCGTAGCGTGCCTGACAGGGCTGGGGGGGGGGCCGACAGCTAAAAAGGGCGCCCTCAAAAATATTGCGACCAAAAAAAAAAAGGTCATCATGTCTTTAGTTTCCTTTACCGGCCGCTACCACTTATGTTAGCCGCGGTTAGAAAAACGATAACTGCAATGGACTGTAAATATTTTAATTAAATGAAGCGCGAGCAAACATAAATATATTGATATGAATTACGAATTAATTAATAAGGTCCATAGGTTAATTGTTGGAACCACACAACGGCAATCAGATACAAATGCACTCACCAGTTTGCAGCCACTTTCTCCACGTTCTAAGGGGCCCCTGATTGGATCTAATGATGTCACCACGTAGCTGAAGGGCTGAAGTTTCTTTTCTATGCTTCAGTACACCAAAATCGAGCACTTTCAGGTGTAGATATTTGAAAATAGTTGGAGAACGAAATTAACACGCCATTTCTCGAGGCGCAGTCCTTTATAAAGCTTAGGGCGCTTCGGACACCCATGGGGCGCCAATACCCTCGGGGCAAGGGGGGCGACGAACCCCCCCCCCCACGCTATGCCACTGCGTAAAAGGACGGACGTGGAAGCGAAACAGTGAAGGTGACGGTGGCTTTTTTAGGGGTCGTGGCATTCGGTTTTGGGAGTTTAAAAATTAAGCATCTCAAGTGGCCCAGGCCAGAGAATCCGGAGGGCTACGAAAGAGTTATAGCCGAGTCAACAGAGCGTAAATAAGTGTAGAAGAAGAAAGTAAGAAATCCGATTTCAGTAAGGTTTGAACTTAGTTCCTAGAGGGCGCTTTCTACATGCTTAATCATAAATACATTTTTTAGCTTACACATATACTATACTATAGTAGTGTGAGCTATGGTGATCCTAATTTTTTCGAGGAAAAAAAGTTGCTCCGATTTCAAAATTTTTTATATATCTTTGCGTTTCAGATGATTTTGAAACTTTTTTGTTGCGCCGTCTGTCTGTCTGTCTGTCTGTCTGTATGTCTGTCTGTCTGTATGTCTGTCTGTTTGTATGTCTGTAACGACCAACGCGCATAACTCAAAAACCGCTTGGCCGATTTTAATGAAATTTGGTACTTAGGCTGGGTCTTGGCTCGAGATGGTCCCATTTAAAAATGAACAAAATCCACCGAACACAAACCAAATAAAAGGGTGGGGGTAGATTTCAAAAATTAGAGTTTATGTGAAAATATGGCGTGTGTGATATCAAACGAAAGGTAATTGAGTCTGGAATTAAACAAAATACATTTTAATTTATTTAAAAAAAAGGGTGGGGGTATACGTAACGAAAGGTAATTGAGTCCGGAGTTTAACAAAATACATTTTAGTTTTTTGTTTTTTTAAGGGTGAGGGTAGATTTCAAAAATTTGAGTTTAAGTCAAAACATGGCTTGTGTGGTATCAAACAAAAGGTAATTTAGTCTGTTGTTGAATAAAATATATTTCAGTTTTTAGTTAAACCCCCATATCATTATCTTTGAGACAACTTTTGCCAACTTTTTTTCGTTGGCCAAAAAGTTATCTCAAAAATTATATGTCCGTTATATTAGCTCACACGTACACTATAACTATAGTACCTAGTGTGAGCTTAGGGGCCCATATATTGGCAGAGTATTTTTATAACCTAACCCGTGTAATTCCAAGTTTACAAATTAAGCATTTTGTTTTTAGGTCAACTAAACAACCCCACAATGGCATCTGCAGTAACCAATCAGTTGTTGACAGGCACCGGATTGTTGTCACCCACCGCGATGCTGCCAAATGTTTCTTCTTCGGCGAGCTTAACAGTCGGCAACACTGTCTCGACCGCGACGACGTCGGCGCCCTCTCTGCTTGACAACCAGAGTTTAATTAACTCGGTTTTGGGAAGCGGATTCAATGCCTCCACGATTTCAGGTATTTTTAGAATTGAATTTGTAGTTTGTATTTGCCTCTGCTGAATATTTGTGTCCTATTCATAATTTTTGAGAGAACTTTTTGACAGTTATCAGCTGGTTTTAATAAGAATAACATAGACCAACAAAAAAAAAAGAAAAAAGTTGTCCCATATTTATTTATGGATGACCCCTTTATTTTTGTATCTTCTGTGTTTTTTTTACATTGTTTATTTTATCTGTTAACCGAAGAACAGAAAGAAACTACATATTGATTCCCAAAACGACACTGCTCATTAGCTTACTATTTTACTTGCTTTTTATTTATGTCTTCTTCTAAACGATTTCATTAGAAAGGAACATATATACTCTTATCGGGTTGTTACAAACATATTGATTTAGCCGGGCTTTGACGTTTTCTATTCGTTGTTGTTTTGACTGTTTTAGTGTCAAACAAATTACGACCGAGCTTTTTACAAAACAAATTACCGTTTTTGTAAATAAATCAATATTTGCGCACATTTTAATATAATTTTGGTTTCTCTTTTAAACAGTCACGGTGTTTTCTTATACACATATAAAGCACACTGCATGTACAGGGTGTCCCAAATTGGGCACTTTTAGGGGGTTTAAGGTACTTCTAGGGGAGATAGAGAAAAACTGACCACGCATTGCAAGGCTCAAATTTCAAGAGAAGACTTATAGTGAAAACCGTATTTTGAAATATCGTCTTGTCTTTGAGCTACGGGGGCTTTTTGAAAAGTCTGCATTTTGGAAGGGGGTATATAACTTCGTTATTGGTGGAAATTTTGATTTGGAGTAAATTGCAATTTTATAGACTTTGTCACGAGGAATCCACCCGCTAAATTAAATTTTAACTGTCGCTTTTAGTTTTTAAGATATGACATAAAGTTGCATTTTTTCTTATGGAATGGCCTATATTTTAATTAATTTTCGAATTCGTCATTGAATTCTTTTCAAAATGATGTATCATATGTCATAGTTTGATTGAGCGGTTTCGGAGATATTCAGCTTTTTCACTTATTTCTAGTGTGCTATGATTTTCTGCTGAAGCAGGTCAAGGCACTCCAGTATTTTTATTATTTTACACAGTCAAAAATTATAATTCAGCTTCAAAGCCTAGTTATAAAAAGAATAAAAAATTACAGACTCAATAGAAATTCGATATTATTAAAAATTATCAATAATCATTGCGTCATAAATCAACAGAAAAAATAACCAACCTACTATATACCTAGAGTAACTTAAGCTAATACTAATTAACCTTTATAAATACCAATTTTTATATCATATTCATACTATTTTACAACCTATGTTCAAAATGGCGCCGTTTTGCCTCAAGCACAGACGGTTTCAAATCTTGACGTATAAACAGAAATCACACAAGGTGATGGAGACCTTGCTGACCATGGTATTGGGCCTCTTAATCCAATCCACTGGTTGTGAAAGGTATTATTCAACTAATTGGTAATAATTCCAGCCGTCTGCGGTGGTGCGCCATCTTGGTGGAAGTAGCACTGCATATTCTCTACTAGCGACAAGTTTTCGATATATGGCTCAACCACATCTTGTAAAATGTTTTCTAAATACCGCTCTTGATTTAAATTTTCATTATATATATATAGGGCCCAACTATACGTCCTCGATTTATTTATTTATTTATTATTATTAATGCCTATCTCCTCTACCTCACGGTCCCTCCTAACGTCATATATGTTGGCCCGCGGTTTTGAAAAAGGGCCATACAGAACAAGATTCCTTTTCAACTTTGTCTTCGTTCGGGATACCCAAATACCTTAAAGCATATTAACGTCTTTGGGGATACCTTTGAAGATATAAGTTTCCAGCGTCCTGTCGATTATCATTAATTTCCCAGTAACATTTTAGCATGTCATATTTTTCATCGTTTTGATACATATTTAAAAATAACATTAAAAACGCTTTTGTGCAAAATAATTTCATATCAAAGCGTAATGTCAAATTATTTAGACAATTGAAAACAATGACAAAACGCCAAGACGCAAGGCCAACTTGATTTGCATAGTATAAGACAACAAAACTATAGGAGCATTGAAGTAGGATTTGACAGCAAGGCTTTCATGTCAATGGCGCATGACGTCATTCAACGCACACTAGACAAAAATGAAAAACTTTAATTATCTCCGAAACCACTCAATCAAACTATAACATATGATACATCATTTTGAAAAGAATTCAATGACGAATTCGAAAATTAATTAAAATATAGGCCATTCCATAAGAAAAAATGCAACTTTATGTCATATCTCAAAAACTAAAAGTGACAGTTAAAATTTAATTTAGCGAGTGGATTCCCCGTGACAAAGCCTATAAAATTGCAATTTACTCTAAATCAAAATTTCCACTAATAACGAAGTTATAGACCCCCTTCCAAAATGCAGACTTTTCAAAAAGCCCCCGTAGCTCAAAGACGAGACGATATTTCAAAATGCGGTTTTCACTATAAGTCTTCTCTTGAAATTTGAGCCTCGCAATGCGTGGTCAGTTTTTCTCTGTCTCCCCTAGAAGTACCTTAAACCCCCTAAAAGTGCCCAATTTGTGTGCCACTTATATACATCCTCAACTATAGAACAATTTTTTTTACGTAGGGATGACGTCAGAGCAACTGAAATACCTGTCAACTCTACTAACGAACGTAATCAAACCCAATAAGAAACCTTCATCGTCACCCAAGGTCACCAAGCATTTATCGTCGAATAAACAACATATAAGTAAACCATCCACGTCAACTGCCAATTCAAAATCATCTGACGATAAGAACTCAAACGCTTTAATAAAAGAAAGACCCAATATCTCCATTACACCAGTGGCCAGTGCTTCAACTGGTAACGTTACGTCAAGCGCAACCGTTACGAAATCTAGCAGCGGCAAGCATGATCTCTCTATTATTCCGAACATTCAGTTTATGGGGAAGTCTGGTGCTGGTACTACAACTTCTAGGTGAGCTTTACATTTTTTTTTACTTGCCATTTTAATTTAAGGTGAAGTTCTTTTCATAATTTTTGAGATAATTTTTTGACAGTAATCAGTTGTTTACCATAACAAATAGCATAGATCAACGAAAAAAAAATCGTTAAAAGTTATCCGAAAAATTTTGAAATAAACTGTAATAACCACCGTTACATTTAAACCAAAAACTTAAACCAAATTGTAATAAATAAAGTAAATAAATCTCTGGCCTCAAAGAGCAGATTATTTTCGCGTGCTCTTCTGGTTTCTCTCGTATCTCGGTAGATGGCGCTTCTTGCGAGAGTTTTCTCACTATTTACATAGGATTAGAGACAAAACCGTCTAATTAACTTCGCAAGAGTATCACATTGACTAAGCAGTGTTCTGAGGAGTCCCATGAGGACGAAACAGTTAACTGTCAACACTTATTAGGTGTCCATTAGATCTTAGACCCCCGTGAGGTTAAGCTTTCAAGCTACCCACGGAAAAATATGAGAGAAACAAAAACTCCTTTTTACCCGATTAGCCACGAAACTTGTTTGATTTGTAAATAAATTATTAATATTAAAGTTTTTTCTATAGTTTTTTTTAGAAATTTTTAAAATAGAAACTTCTTATTTTTATAGCAAAACCACAACTGTAACCTCAACCGCTTTAAAACCCAACCCTCTAGCCGTCACTAATGCCCTAATCTACGGATCAGCGAAATCAACCAATCAAAACAATCTACATTTTGGACGACCAACCATTAGCAGTCCTTCAAAAAATCCGACCAATCTGGGCACCCTACCGTTCGGTTATTCTTCGGCCGGTTTCAGTATGGCGAGCATAACGCCATCTGCCAATGTGTTCTCGAAGCAGAGTGTTTCTTCTAGTCCGGGGTCTAGGCCTAGTGTCGTTATTAGTCCTTCAGCAAGAAGTGGTAAGCACAATTTAATCATTTCACCTGTGTTCAGTGCACTCCCCAACAAACATTTAAAGTTGTAACGACGAAACCCCAACTAGAAAGAATTTCTTAAAAGTAACCGCAACGTACTCCCGCTACGTCTCAGTATACCATACAGCGACGTTATAAGTGGTGGAACCAATTTCTGGTTATAACTACTTGGCCAAGTGTTTAAAGTCACTGTAGTAACAACTACACTACTACGTCGTAGCCAGGTATCTACTACGTCGTAGAGGCTGTTTTTTTCCGTAATGGCATAAAAGTTGCAAATAATATAATCGTTTCTTTTTGGTAGAATTGTTACACAATATGGTGGACACAACAGTAAACAGACTCGCTTAGTTTTTTTGTTTGGTTATGGTTATAATATGTACTATGTTATCCAAAAGGGTGAGAATTTACGAGCAGAGGATCAAAATTCGAGTGCGACGCAAAGTTTTTTGTATAACATGCATTATATATATTGCAAAAAACCGGTGCGCCCGTAAAATTGAGCCGTTTTCTGGTAGCTGATGGAATTTTTGTGTTGTGATTTTGGAGGTTATGTTTACATAATCGACAGTTAACTCCAACAAATGGTGCTTAAGAAGACCATTTTTGGTAAGCTTCAACTAATTTGTTTATAAAATAGTATAGCTCTTTAATATGAGCTCATAAAACGACAACAAAAATATTAAATTTTCTTACATAAAAACATGGCGTCCCAAACTATATTCCCTGATAGTCGAAAGGGTTACTTGAAAGTGAGCCTAAGTTACGGTAACGTGTCACTTACGACTTTTATGTCGGCATTCCTTTTTAGTTCTAGATAACACACTCAAATTTCTACTCCTTCGGTGCAGAAACGTATTATTAACAAGCTTTCGCCACTAGAAAACGTCTACAGAGTGATAGGAACCACGCCATAAGTATAACTACTACCCTCAAGTTATTAGAGTGTCGCCACTTGTCATTTGCCGTTTCTGTCAACAACAGCACCATTGTGGTAGGTTTTAATACAAAAACAAGATAAATTAAATTCCATTAGAACAATAAATGAAGTGCCAATAAAAAGAGTTTTTTAAAAATGTATGTTGCAGTCGAGAGCATGATCCCTATTCTAGAATTTCTAGGAAGTGTTGGTCAAGGAACTAAAAGAACGTAGTCACATCAATGAAATCAACTTATTGTTACTTTTTTTATTTACACATTGCTCTCACAATTCGTATGTAGTATTTTTTATTATTTTTAGATATTTTGGCATTGTCAATATTCAGTAATTTTTATTATTATAAGCCCTATAAGTAAAAAAACAATCTCTGAGACTTGTTAGATCGCTTAGAAATCCGCATGTAACCACGATATATCTAACTTGTTTTTTTCCTTTAGTTCCTAGATGAAGTCTAGCATATCCCAGAGGTTATTTTAGGGGCCGTGCATAAATTAGATATTAGGGATCTATTGCAATAAAGCCTGGCACACAACACAGCACAAATTTTAGGTTATTCACTTCAAACCAAGCTTTAACAACTTTGAAGAAAACCAAAAAGACAAATGACCCAAGCTCAACACATAAGTGAGACACGACACGTCAGCACAAGAGGCATAGATAAACGAATTCGGTTTAGTCCGCACAAGAGGGTTACGATGGCGATAGGATGGTGCCACAGCACAAACCACGAACGACCGTAAAGACAGTACAAGAATAGAACAGCAACAAGTAGCGTAAAAGATTAAGGATGGAGATTAAACATGGACCAGGCAATTCTTAAAATCCGTGAGCTCGAAAAAATGGACTGCTCAAGGTAGTTAAAAAAATATTTGCAAAACCATTCCTAATATTCCCATATTATAAAAGGAGCCACAAAAAGTAGGGTTAAGAATGTGTGCGACCAAGATGCGACTTCAAAAAGTCTACGTTTTCAAAGTAGAAACAGGAAGGAGAGATTACTTTAAAAGATCGACATTAAAAAAAAGTCTAAATAGTTGCGGCTTTAAAGTTGATCCAAAAAGTTATTTTGTCTACATTGTTACATCAGATGTTACTATGATGACACAAACTTTTGTGGTAAAAATTAAAGTTATAATGTAGTTGTCGGATACACTTGTTTGGGACTCCAATGAAGCTTAACTTTCCAGTGGTAATTAAGTAGGATATAAAAGTCAGGGCGACTACGAAATAACGACTAAAAAGAAAGTAAAACTTTAGCAACGTCCTATTGTGGTAGAGAAGACTATCAGAATCGACTATCAAGAAACAATCCTAAGAAGTAGTTTAGAGGGTCGTTTTAATGAAACATCTACTATTTCCTGATACTAAATAGTAGTTAGAACTAAAAAGTAACAAATTTTGGTTGGGATCACCACATTTCTACTATAAGAAAGTAGCAAAGCCTTTAGAACATGTAGCCGCTACTATAAATGTTAGTTGGGTCTACGAGAACTTGTCTAAGTTTTTTGTCTTGTTGACTGACTTTTGTTTTGTTTCTTCGTTTAGCCGTCAACATTAGTCCCAATACACACGCGGCGACACATTATGACCAAAGAAGCCCGACGTCCTTTAGTAAGTCTGGTTCAGCTTCAAGCAGTCCTGGCAAAACTTTACAAGAGAAGCTGGCTGACAAGAAGAAAGAACAAAATAAACAGATGTTGAAGAATACTCAAGGTATAGTAAGCTTCACCTCATAAGAATTTTTCGATAAGCGGATAAATAGACTGTCGGTATAGTTCTGTCTAGAATGTCCACTTTTTTGCCAAGTTTTGTGTCAATGCTCTAAAACTAGTTCGGGATAATATCGGTATAGCAGCTTCGCTGTAAGCATTTTATGCCTATATTCAGTCAAGGGTCAGGTATGGAATTATTTTTCAATTAAAGAACACTGTTAGTTGTAAGGAAGTATTTATTAAAAATAAAACACTAACGATATTTTAAAAAAAAAATTTTGATATGTTAGATTTACTTTTGATTTGTGTTTCACAAATACTAAAAATTTACGTTTGCAAACCGCATGACGTGGTGTACTTCAAAGTGTAAACTAATGTATTTTTTCTGGATCTTACAGATACCGCTTCAGCAGCGTTTCTAAAATCGTTAAATCTTCCTATTCCATCCAATTTGTCAGTGTCAAGGTCACCCGGTAATGTCGATACTCTAGTCCCCGTTTCTTCACAGGCACAGATCAGGAGTGGTTAGTATACCTACTAAATTGAAGGGTCGTAGATTTTTTTTTCAAAAATAAGTTCTTCAAATTATTTAAAAAAAAAATCTGTTTTTTCTTTTTCAAAAAAACAAAATATCTTTTAACAAACATGGAATTTCGTACCCGTGAATTTAAAAATCAAACAAGTTTCGTGGCTAATCGGGCAAAAAGGAGTTTTTTTGTTTCCTTTATATTTTTCCGTGGGTAGCCTGAAAGCTTAACCTCACGGGGGTCCAAGATCTAATGGACACCTAATAAGTGTTGACAGTTAACCGTTTCGTCCTTATGGGACTCCTTAGAACACTGCTGGTCAATGTGACAAATCTTGCGAAGTTAATCAGACGGTTTTGTCTCTAATTAAATGTAATTAGTGAGCGAACTATAGCAAGAGGCGCCATCCACCGAAATACTAGAGAAACAAAAAAACCAAAAGCAGGCGAAAGAAAACACTGCTATACAATATCGATCAATGATCGAATGCAAATAAAAGAACAACTATAGTCCGTGACCTACGACAGCTCTTCGTCTTTCAGGCCGGATCAACACAGATTGCATTTTTACCCGTCTTCAAGACAGTGATCTCGGTGGATGGCGCCTCTTGCTATAGTTCGCTCACTAATTACATTTAATTAGAGACAAAACCGTCTGATTAACTTCGCAAGATTTGTCACATTGACCAGCAGTGTTCTGAGGAGTCCCATAAGGACGAAACGGTTAACTGTCAACACTTATTAGGTGTCCATTAGATCTTGGACCCCCGTGAGGTTAAGCTTTCAGGCTACCCACGGAAAAATATAAGGGAAACAAAAAAACTCCTTTTTGCCCGATTAGCCACGAAAAATATCTTTTTTTTAAAAAAGCAGTTTTTTTGAAAAACATTTTTTTAAAACTCAACTTTTACAAAAAACACTTTTTTCAAAACAATTTTTTTCTGTCCGTTTGAGAGTTTAAAATCAGTTTTCAGTAAACTTTTTTGTCAAAAAATTTTCCGTTTGAATTGTTTTTTTCAAAAACTACCTTTTTGAAGAAATTTTCACGACCCTAAATTCAGAAATATCTCTAGAATGTTAAACAAAAATGATTTGTCGGAATATAAAGTCAATTATTATAATTATTGGTAGTATTATCCGTGGTTAACAACAGGCGATCGATTGGGTGAACTTTGTTAGCGTAAATAATTACAAGCCGGCAGCGCCGCACGGAGCAAGGTTGCAATTTCACCCGTTTTTCGGTGTATGTGTGGGTGTAATCGCGCGGGGGCGGGAGGAATGTTTGTTTTAGTTGACGTCGGCCATATTCATCGTGCGGAAACGTTCGTTGACCTTTCTACTTGTTGCCGGTTCTATCCTTAATGAAGACGTATGAGTTTGTTTTGTTGGGTATGTCAGTAGTAAAAAGCCTTGCCGGTCGCGTGTCATTGTTTGTTTTTGTTATCGTTTGTTTATAAAATGGAAAAAAAGAAATAAATTCCGTCTATTGCATAATTTACTGTGCAAATTTAAATACGTTGACATATGACATTCGATTACAAATAAAATCTTTAGGGCCACATAGACCGGACCTAAAAATTAAAAAAAAAATTTGTGTAAGTAATGCCGAGGAGTGTTCCAAAAAAATTTGTAATAGAAAATTTTATAAAAAACTATACGATGCTGAAAAGTGGTTGTGCGGTTGTGAAAAAAGAATTTTTTTTTTGCTTTATTTGTCTTGTTATAAACAATCCACGAAGTGATCCTGCTTGGCTGGCAAAGGGAATGTCTGATAGCAAGCACTTTAGTGAAAAGTTAAAAAGACACAAAGTAAGTGGTATTCATGTAAATAACCACATAGAATTTTCTATGCGAGGCAAGACTGATATTAGGTGTCAATTAAATAGTGCCTATAGGCAAAACATTACCGAACATAATGAAAATGTGACAAAAATTAGACATATACTTAGTAGGTTAATAGACTGTTTAAAATTCTGTGGAATTTTTGAGGTTGTTCTGCGGGGCCATAAAAAAGAAAGGCGAATGAACTTTATCTATAAACAAATAAACTAAAAACTACAGCAAGTAGCTGCTTGTTTGAAAAATACTAAAATAAAATTGTTTCGGTAAGTTTTTTTATCTCATTTTTCATGCAGTTTAAATTTCTGCCCCCCCCCCAATTTATAACATCGCCAGCCGCCACTGGTCACAGATGGCTTATCTTGTTTGTTGGTCGTTTTTGAGTGTGGCCGAAAAATTCAAAATTTTATTCATAAACAATAAAATAAAATAAATTAAAAAAAAAACATTTTTTTTCAGGAAACTATCCTTCTTTTGGTGTGGAAAAACTGCCTTCAAGTTTGACAGTGTCTAAAACTTTAAATCCATCAACAAATCAGGTACGTCTTATTTTTTGTCAATTAATTAATTAATAAAAGTACCAGCCGTAAGATTTAAAAAATATAAATCCAGTAAGGCATGATAAAAATAAAAAAAATTTAACAATAAAAATTTTACAAAAGTTTTTATCATAAAATTGTTATTCACCAATTATACCTTTTTCTGACATATGGATAAACATAAGAAAAAATGTAGCCTAGTTGATCGAAGTTTTATTATTAACAAAAGAAAATTTTTATTAGTCTCAGAGTGTCCAAGCGCCTAGTACCAAAAAACCCTACATTTGGAATCCTTCGTTTTAAAGTAAAAGAGTATCGAGTTATGTAAGTGAAAATGAAATAGTTTTGGGAATTTTTTCACGAACAACTGGTTTGAGATGTAATTTTTGTATTTTGATCATATATTTTTGCAGTAAATTTATTTTGTAATAGACAATACCTATTGCATTTTGCAGATTATCACACCCTAGTGTATCTACTGAAACATAGTTAGCTTAGATGAGATACAGGACGTCCCAAAAGTCAAGTATAAACGGAAAAAAATCCTACCCACGATACGCTAATACACAGTATGTCAGCAACGCGTTTTCATCGCGCATTACGTTATGTAAAAGACAAAATGGCGAAACTGGCATGAGGTAATGTTTAATGTTGCTTCCACTATGAAGCTGCTCCAGTGTTTCGTGAAAACCGGACGAATATTTTTCTAAATTCCCTGGTTGCAGTTACAATAATCTTTTTTTGTTTTGAGCGTAAGCGTTTTAGTGTACATAGCTTTGTGTACAACCGTTTTATTGATGTAAATTAAACACTTTTCTTAAAGCAAGTAATTATATATTGATAAACTAAAATAAAGTACATTTTCTAAAATTTTGCATGTCAACATTTTTATTCAAGTCACACAAAAATCATATTTTTCATTAACCTCTTTTTGTCCATAGTCTATCAGTTAAAATATTAGCAAAACGCTCTTAGGAGCAAAAGTTTGTATGATAAAACAAAACGATTCAAATTCTATTTTCATAATCCACAAATTTAAGCAACAACCGATAGATTAAAGTTCAAAATAAATCTCCCCATAATTCCAGCCAGAATGCCACCATTGATATTTAACACTACTTGGTTAGTTTATCTTTTTCTGGCACCATCTTTACCTTTTTTCACATTTAGTCACTTTTATTATTTAATTAATATCACTTTTTAGTTTGCATTGAACAAGACTAGATTAAGATTAGGACTAAGATCAAGCTTACGACTGAGATGCTTCTTCTATCCAGATCGCGCTTTTATGCCAAATCTTAAGTGGGGAACAACATCGAGGTTTTCTGCCTCGTGATGTTTTTCTGTTTTTAACACCATATAAGCTCATACAAAATATCAAAGTTTGGCCTAGTGGGATTAACCTCTGAGTCTGTCATGCCATGCAAACATAGGATCAAGATTTTGCCCTGTTTGGCTGTCCTAATTAAAATTAGCCAATGTTGGCGCCTATTTTGTGTCGTGGCTTTAGAACCTGGATTTGGCTGATATTTCATTATCCAGCAGAGTTGATAAAAAGACTACAATCTATTCTTTTTTTATTTAATGTAAGCTCACAGTCTCTAAGTGGTTATAGTCAAGTCTACGTAAAGTGTAGTGATGGGTTGAATACAATATAATTTTATATTTTGTTTACGGTTCGGCGATAATTCTCCAAGGATTTACCACATTAACTTGAAATTTTGCATAATTATGCTTAAGAAGCATGGTAAAACTAAGCCAGATCAGAGAAATGAAAGTGCATCATTTTGAGGCTTTTCTGAACTCAAGCGGGGCCTCATTTTTAATATTGTTTCAAGTCATTACTTTAAAACTAGCCAATCGTTTTAAATCAAATTTTGAACAATTATAGGCCCGCAGCCAACGATAAATACCGGCCATGGCGCGTTATAAGCAAGTCCGCGGTCACGTGATCTTAGGAGTCCCAGGATTCTTATTGTATTGCTTAATATATTATATGTTTTTACACAATTTAAATAAATTAACAAAAAAATGTTGTTCTTTTATTGGCAAAAATTGAAAAAAATATTTTGCTGATATATGTGTTTATTATGGATAAAAGAACTGAATCTATAAAATAAAAATTTTTACAAAATTTGCACTCTAATATCTTCAGGTACATATATTAGGTACATAATATCGTTAGTAACTTCAAATCTATACAAGTCTTTCAAAATTGGACATATCAAACCTAAGGTTTTAGTTTCTTAATTTTTCTTTGACTGTCATCATCTTTGAGTCCTTATTCAAAGATTTATTAGCAGACACTAAATCATTGTGCTTTTTAATAAAATTATTTTAAAAAACTTTACATGCCCTTAAACTAATTTTTTCAAGCTTTCACAATAGTTTTTCTCCACAAAAACACTTGCTAGAGTTATCTGAAGAAAAATTTTCAATATAACACATTTCACAATAATTTATTAAAAAGAAACAAGTGATTTTGTGAATAAGTGAGATGGTTTTCCCATTCAATGAACTGAATGTAGTGGTCGTCAATAATTTTTTGAAAAATTACCCATCACAAAGTTTAATATGTATTTCAATAAAGTGTAAGTTAACTACCAACTCATGTTCTTTTAAAAGCTGTATCTTACTTTTTAAATATTTCACACTACCAGAGAGATTACTATCTGTTAACAATATTTTACAAATCAGTTTTTTAATATTGCGAGGGTGCGGAAGACATATTACCTTAGAATTGTAAATTGACGTGTTTGCACTGGATAACTGGATAAACAAAGCTGAAGCCAACATTAAACTGTATCCACCATATTTTCGATTCTCAGGTTACCTTTTCAAGAGACCTAATTGTTCAATAAGAAATGACAACTGTACACATTTTTCACTCTCACTATCGAAAATGTCACTAAGGATGTCTATTACTTGATCAATCTTATCCAAGATCTTATCTTTTACCACTTCTTTCCCGTTTGCAACATATTAGGTTTCAGTTTTATAGTTGGACCGACAAGGAACCACACTAAATACACGTTCGCGGCATTGTTTATCTTATATGTATTTTCTTTATAATTTACTCATTAGCCATTAATTATTTTAACGCAGCCCACTACAGTCTTTTTCGTGGGCTGCGTTATTTTAATAACTTTGATAAAATTCACATAAAATTCGTGCCCGAATTAAAAAAAAATCGACGTAAACAAACATACCAAAACTGAACACACACATGTTTTATAATGACAGCGGGCCGTGAGGCGTTTTTTTGTGGGACTCCTACGGTCACGTGATATTTCCGCGCCCGGGCCGGTCTTTCTCGTGGGCTGCGGATCCAACTTAAAGATATTACTTTTTAAAATAATCTGATGATTTTTGGGATATCCTGTATTTTTATTTATATAAATAATAGGTAGAAATCATTATTTGTAGTTTTAAGATACCTTTATCTAGCATGAACAATTATACGTACTTAGTTAAAAATTTTCGGCATGTCAGAAATATGATTCATAAATGTTAACCTACATCACAGTTCAAGAAAAATGGTCTTAGATTTACGTGCCTGATTAATAATTGTGTTATTGGTAGCCCATAATTTTTTCACCCGTCCACCATCGTGCTTTTATTCCTAGAATGTATTTTTTCGCCATATGGGGCTTTTGGAATTTGGCTGAATTTTCGTAATAACTTCATTTTACCGAGATGCCCAATCTTTTTCTCTGCGAAATTGTTTGATAGTGATTGCTAACAGAGTGCACAACAATAGGCACGCCTCCTTTAGCTACACGGTGGATAGAATATACCGGTGTTCGGATCTTATAAATATATGTCGAATTTTCACGTCACTGGTGGTCCAGCTGATTTTTAGAAACGAAACTTAGATATGATATGAACAACTAATATTTTTTGATTTTTTTGAAAACTAAGCCAATTTTCGTACTATTTTTTAGTATATTCTTATAAAATAATATTTTTCAGACATACTAGTCGTTATTTTTTTTAGCCCGCTTCATTTCTTTTTACACAAAAACTAAAATTCGAAGAAATGAATGTGTTCGTTTCAGCTTCAAAAATTATCCGCTGACATACCTCTTTGTTTACTACCCAATAGTCCTCGGTTCACCTTTGATATTAAACGATCACATTCAGTTTGACTTGTAGTTTAAGTTTTGTGTAATAAAAAATAAAAATCAAACACGTTTCATGGCTAATCGGGCAAAAAGGAATTTTTTTGTTTTCCTTATATTTTTCCGTGGGTAGCTTGAAAGCTTAACCTCACGGGGGTCCAAGATCTTATGGACACCTAATAAGTGTTGACAGTTAACCGTTTCGTCCTTATGGGACTCCTCAGAACACTGCTGGTCAAGTGACAAATCTTGCGAAGTTAATCAGACGGTTTTGTCTCTAATTAAATGTAATTAGTGAGCGAACTATAGCAAGAGGCGCCATCTACCGAGATACGAGAGAAACAAAAAACCAAAAGCAGGGAAAAACACTGCTATACAATATCGATCAATGAAAAGATCGAATGCAAATAAAAGAAAACAACTATAGTCCGTGACCTACGACAGCTCTTTGTCTTTTCAGGCCGGATCAACGCATTTTGCATTTTTACCCGTCATCAAGACAGTGAGCGTCAATCAACGGAATTTTTAAGCCAAATAATACTAACAAACGTGAAATTTCGTACCCGTGAATTTAAAAATCAAACAAGTTTCATGGCTAATCGGGCAAAAAGGAGTTTTTTTGTTTCCCTTATATTTTTCCGTGGGTAGCTTGAAAGCTTAACCTCACGGGGGTCCAAGATCTAATGGACACCTAATAAGTGTTGACAGTTAACCGTTTCGTCCTTATGGGACTCCTCAGAACACTGCTGGTCAAGTGACAAATCTTGCGAAGTTAATCAGACAGTTTTGTCTCTAATTAAATGTAATTAGTGAGCGAACTATAGCAAGAGGCGCCATCTACCGAGATATGAGAGAAACAAAAAACCAAAAGCAGGGAAAAACACTGCTATACAATATCGATCAATGAAAAGATCGTTCATTAATTACATTTAATTAGAGACAAAACTGTCTGATTAACTTCGCAAGATTTGTCACTTGACCAGCAGTGTTCTGAGGGCTAAAAAAAGCGGGCTAAAAAAAATAACGACAATACATCTAGAAAATTACATTTTATAAGGATGTACTAGAAAACAGTAGAAAAATGGCCTTAGTTTTCAAAAAATTCAAAAAATATTACTTGTTCAGTTTGTCATAACAGATCTAACTTTTGTTTACAAAAATTAGCTGGACCACCAGTGACGTGGAAAATTCGACATATATATATAAGATCCGAACACCGGTCTATTATATCCACCGTGCTTTAGCTAACTCTATCCTTTATAAGGGCCGATTTATCAATGGAGGGTCACCCCTCGAGTTAGAGATAGCCCTGGGTTAAAGTTGCCACAAGTGTTTATCGATCCAAGGTTAAATGCAAACTCGAGGGTTAACCCTAGGCTAACTTGACCCGCGCTCGAACGACAGGGTAGCGTATTTAGCTCTGGGTTAACGTCAAAATTTCCAATTATTTTGAAGTGTTTTTTTTTTATTTTGGTTGATTTTTCTCAAAAGCATAACATTCAACTTGTGTACTTCAATTTTAGTGTTAAATAGAATGCTCCGAAATTTTTAAAACACCAGCGGTCATACTTTTTATGGCTCGAGGCTGAGATGATGGAATTCTCCACAGACATGGAGATTTTTGGCGTTCACCCACACAGCAGAAGTTTTTTTCTGTATTGTAAAAAATTTATTTAAAAGTAACCAGCATTGTTCGAGGCTCGAAAGATGTCAGTTCAGCTTGGCGCCTGCGCACTCTGTTAGGAATCACCTTAAGAATTTTTGCAGAGGCAAAAGGGCGTCTTGTCAAAATGAAGCTACTTACGAAAATTCAGCCTGTTGCTTAAAAACTAGAGTAGTGTGGACCATTACTTTTTAAAATCTTTTTCCATTCATATGGCCATATTATAGTTCAAGCATGTGCAAGTACATATTACTGCTTTTTGGTCGAAATTGCAAATCTTGAAGTTAAAATTTAGTATGAAAGTAGGTCACAGTATTTAATTTTAAATATTTAGAAAAATACATAACTTGTTTTAGGTAACAACTGAAACATTTAAGCGAGGTTTAAAAGAAAATTCACCCAAGCGTCACTCCTCACCAACATCCAAGCTAGTGTCCTTAACAAAGGAGGTTGAAATCACTCTTTCTCCTCAACCTTCCACCGCTTCTCCAAAAAAAGATACAAAATCTCCAGTCAAATCTCAATGTAAACATTTCTTATCAGTTAAAAAAGATTTGTTTCCTTCAACAGCACTAGAAGCTAAAGATAGAAGCCCTGATTCAGTTCGATTACAATCTGTAAGTGAAAAACCAAAACCAAACATTACTAAGGAAATTAGTTCAATTAAACAAAGTAGTTCAATTAAACAAAGTAGTTCAAGTAAACAAAAAAGTAGTTTATCAGAAACTGCAAAAGTTACAACTAGTAGTAGTGGTAAAACCTCCTTTGCGACCGAGCAAGCTTTGAAAACACTGGGAAAGTTGCCGGGCATAGATTTGACGCTAAACGCGCCGTCTACTAGTACAAGGATGGACTCATCGAGTAACGCAGTATCTGTAGTTAAAAAACACACAAGTAAAACTGATGATGTTATTTGTATTGATGATTAATAGATCAAGAGATTTTTAAAAAATTTCCGCAGTTTAGGTAAAGATATTTCATAGATTAGGAGAAAATTCGCCCAAGAGTCATTCCTCACGAACATCCAAGCTAGTGTCCTTAACAAAGGAGGTTGAAATCACTCTTTCTCCTCAACCTTCCACCGCTTCTCCAAAAAAAGATACAAAATCTCCAGTCAAATCTCAAAGTAAACATTTCTTATCAGTTAAAAAAGATTTGTTTCCTTCAACAGCACTTGAAGCTAAAGATAGAAGCCCTGATTCAGTTCGATTACAATCTGTAAGTGAAAAACCAAAACCAAAACCAAACATTACTAAGGAAAGTAGTTCAATTAAACAAAGTAGTTCAATTAAACCAAGTAGTTCAAGTAAACAAAAAAGTAGTTTATCAGAAACTGCAAAAGTTACAACTAGTAGTAGTGGTAAAACCTCCTTTGCGACTGAGCAAGCTTTGAAAACACTGGGAAAGTTGCCGGGCATAGACTTGACGCTAAACGCGCCGTCTACTAGTACAAGGAGGGAGTCATCGAGCAACGCAGTATCTGTAGTTAAGAAACACACAAGTAAACATGATGATGTCATTTGTATTGATGATTAGCAATATCACACTAAACTAATCAATAGATTTAAAAAAAAAATTCTGCAGTTTAGGTAAAGATATTTCAGAGATTAGGAGAAAATTCGCCCAAGAGTCACTCGTCACGAACATCCAAGCTAGTGTCGTTAACAAAGGAGGTTGAAAAATCTCTCTCCTCAACCTTCCACCGCTTCTTCAAACAAAGATACAACATCTCCAGTGAAATCCCAAAGTAAATCTTTCATATCAGTTAAAAAAGATTTGTTTCCTTCAAAAGCGCTAAAAGCTAAAGGCCTTCACACACACAATTTACGTAATCCGTAGCATGGCGCATAGCGGGCTTTCAACCAATCAGCGATCGAATAGCAGCGGCCATATTGGATTTACGTAAGAAAAGTCCATAAAGTTGAACTTCTTACGCGTTATGTTTTTTTGTGTGTGATCGGCTTAAGGATGGAACTGAAAAATCAAAACCCAAAGTTAGTAAGGAAAGTAGTTCAATTAAACTACAAAGTAGTTCAAGTAAACGAAAAAGTAGTTCATCAGAAACTGTAAAAGTTACAACTAGTATCGCAGCCAACGATAAAGACCGGCCATGGAGCGTTATAAGCAAGTCGGCGGTCACGTGATCTTAAGGGTCCCAGGATTCTTATTGTATTGCTTAATATATTATATGTTTTTACATAATTTAAATAAATTAACAAAAAATTTTTGTTCTTTTATAGACAAGAATTGAAAAAAATATTTTGCTGATGTGTTTATTATGGATAAAAGAACTGAATCTATAAAATAAAAAATTATACAAAATTTGCACTCTAATATCTTCAGGTACATATATTAGGTACATAATATCGTCAGTAACTTCAAATCTATACAAGTCTTTCAAAATTGGACATATCAAACCTAAGCTTTTAGTTTTTTAATTTTTCTTTGAGTGTCATCATCTTTGTCTGAGTTCTTATTCAAAGATTTATTCCCAGACATAAATCATTGTGCTTTTTAATAAAATTATTTTAAAAAACTTTACATGCCCTTAAACTAATTTTTTCAAGCTTTGACAATAGTTTTTCTCCACAAAAACACTCGCTAGAGTTACCTGACGAAAAATTTTCAATATAAAACATTTCACAGTAATTTATTAAAAAGAAACAAGTGATTTTGTGAATAAGTGAGATGGTTTTCACATTCAATGAACTGAATGTAGTGGTCGTCAATAATTTTTTGAAAAATTACCCAGCACAAAGTTTAATATATATGTCATTAAAGTGTAAGTTAACTACCAACTCATGTTCTTTTAAAAGCTGTATCTTACTTTTTAAATATTTCACACTACCAGAGAAATTACTATCTGTTAACAATATTTTACAAATCAGTTTTTTAATATTGCGAGGGTGCGGAGACATATTACCTTAGAATTGTAAATTGACGTGTATGCACTGGATGACTGGATAAATAAGGATGAAGCCAACATTAAAGTGTATCCACCATATCTTCGATTCTCAGGTTACCTTTTCAAGAGACCTAATTGTTCAATAAGAAATGACAACTGTACACATTTTTCACTCTCACTATCGAAAATGTCACTAAGGATGTCTATTACTTGATCAATCTTATCCAAGATCTTATCTTTTACCACTTCTTTCCCGTTTGCAACATATTAGGTTTCAGTTTTATAGTTGGACCGACAAGGAACAACACTAATTACACGTTCGCGGCATTGTTTATCTTATAGGTATTGTCTTTATAATTTACTCATTAGCCATTAATTATTTTAACGCAGCCCACTACAGTCTTTTTCGTGGGCTGCGTTATTTTAATATCTTTGATAAAATTCACATAAAATTCGTGCCCGAATTAAAAAAAAATCGACGTAAACAAACATACCAAAACTGAACACACACATGTTTTATAATGACAGCGAGCCGTGAGGCGTTTTTTTGTGAGCCTCCTACGGTCACGTGATATTTCCGCGCCCGGGCCGGTCTTTCTCGTGGGCTGCGACTAGTATAGTAGTGGTAAAACCTCCTTTGCGACTGAGCAAGCTTTGAAAACACTGGAAAAATTGCCGGGCATAGACTTGAAGCATAGACTGATGATGTCATTTGTATTTATGATTAGCAATATTTTAATAATGTAACGTCAATGAGTATATGACCCATAGTAGCAACCGGCGAGCTTTGCAACATTGAGCGGTAGATGGCGCTGAAATTAATTCGTCTTGTAGTCCCTGAACATCGCGTACAAGACGAATTTATTTCAGCGCCATCTGCCTCTCAATGTTGCAAGGCTCGACGCTTGCCACTCATATGACGAGCGGATAGTTCACAACTTGCATTCCATTTGCTATTGGTTGACATATTCAGGCGGAATTTTTAAAATTAAAACTCTCCTGTTCTCGTTTTGAGAGGTTGAAATCGGTGTTAAAGCAAACTGAAACAAAACCTAACCGTGGTCAATTGATGGGAAACGTATCCTAACCGGGTCGTGTCTGGACAGGTTAGGATACGTTGTCGAATAATTTATCAGGGTTAGGTTAACACCGATTTCGACAGGAAAACAGGATAGGGAAGCTAATTTAAACTATATCATAATTTTTGAGATAACTTTTTGACAGTTATCAGTTGTTTACCATAACAAAAAGCATAGGCCAACAAAAAAAAGTTGTAAAAAGTTGTCCCAAAAATAATGACATGAACTGTAAAAGAATATAATATGTTTTTAAAAAACAATTAAAAAAAACTCATCGGCATATGCATAGATTTAGTTAAATTCAATAGGTATGTACTGCACAAACCACTACACTTTTTAATCACTTACAACTAGGATATATTCGTATTTTACGCCGAAAGCTGTAAACATAATGTTTGTTAAATGCTTGACTGGTGGCACCATCTCTTAATATAATATAATAATAATCTTAAATGGCAACGTTCAACATCAAAAAGTCAGCTGACTATTTCGACCAATAGCAAACGGAATGCAAGTTGTGAACTAGCCGCTCATCTCATATGGGTCATATTGGTAGCATTAAGCGGCCCTCATATGATAAAGTAATACTAACAGTATTTTGTATATGTATATCTCCAGAATTTTATATTTTTCTGATCAATAGATTTTGAAAATTTTTCCAAAGTTTAGGTAAAAATATTTCAGAGACATTCAAAATAGCCTACCTAGGTAGGCTGTGGTACTACTTCACCCATTTTCCCTATTCAAACTATAAAAGTTAAATTTACCCCTTGAAGGGTTGCAACATAGATTCAAAAAATCCACTGTTATCTCTTTAAAAAAAACACCCTCTGTAAATATAGGTACAGTCGAACTTCTATATCTCGAACTTAAAGGGGCAACCAAAACAGTTCGAGTTAAAGAGGTTAAAATACATGCAGGGACCACTTAGGGTCGGTTTTTCAATAGAGGGTTAGCCCTGACCCGTGGGTTATCTTTGATAGCTGTCACGGGTCAGGGCTAACCCTCTATTGATAAACCGGCCCTTAAAAGGTTCGAGTTATAGAGAGGTTCGAGTTATAGAGGTAGGAGAGGTTCGACTGTAGTTTTAATTGTCTTAACACTGTAGATAGCTTTAATTGCCATCTTGATTGGAGATTCTGGTATTCTTATGTTAAGAGTTAAATATTTTTTTAGTGTACAAGTAGTTATAGCAAAATATAGTGTTTTTTGTAATGCTTTAATTTGTTTGATAAAATAAAAATTGAAGTTTACACCGCATTTAGTTTTGATAGTTTTAAATTACAACAGGTGAAATTGGGAAAATATAAAAATTATGAGGTTTTAAATGTATTATTAATGAATATTTAAGATACAGTAGTACATTTTGTTATAAAAAAGTTTATTAAAGATGTGTGTGTGCTGCCAGTTATTTTTTGTTTTGATATTTTTGGGCTTTTTAGCCAAACCTTTAAAAAATAAACTTGTTTGGGAGAATTCCGATCAGATGATAATTTCTCTCTTTGTTGAAAGTTATTTTCTTTTTGATCACCTGATCATTTTGGCAAAAATCATGCGTGCTGTGCACACGCTGGGAGTTTGAAGCGCCCCCCTGTATTTGAGAGGGGAATGAAGAACCACTTCCGACAAGACACTGAAAGAAGTCACACGTGTTTTAAGATTAAGACCAAACTCCATCCACAAGAAAATCCGCGAGGCCGCGAGTGAAATGTGGAACTGCTGCTAAATGAAAGAAGGTAATACCCTGTTTCCACCAATGCATGCCTAGAGTCCCTGTATGTTGACATATTTGGATATCCAAATATGTCAACATACAGGGACTCTATGCATGCCGACAGTGGCGCACCCAGGAATGTGTCTTGGGGGGGGCCCCGACAGCTACAAAGCGTGCCCTCAAAAAAGTGGCGGCCAAAAAAAAAAAAAAGGTCGTCATGTCTTTTCGCAACTACGCCACAGCTTGGGCTTGGGAGGGGCCCGAAGCCTCCTGATGTCAAATTTTAAGGTATTTTTCATGTTTTATCATCAAATATGTGGAAAATATATTAAAAATCTAAGGCTTGGGGGGGGCCCGGGCCCCGGGGCCCCCCCCTGGGTGCGCCCTTGCATGCCGACCCCGATTCAAAAAACGCATCACGTGATGGCCCATGGATTTGCACCGGTTTTAAATGCAGTATCACCTGATGCGTTTTTTGAATCGGGGTGGGCATGCATTGGCATTGGTGGAAACAGGGTGTAAGCTTCTAGCGTGTTGCCGATTTTTTTCCTTTGTTTTAGTTCAATAAACGTCTGTTTTCCCAGGCGGGGTGAATTTAACTTTAGGGTAATTTTTTTGCGATATCTAGTTTTCTCCCCTTCGGGCACAGCCGTCTAAAAGGATATTGGAAATGACAAAACCAATTCAATAAAATAGCTACACGATAACACACACCGCAAAGTTGCACTACTTGCAATAAAAGACGAGTTTTATCATATTTTCTATCACTCTGTCAAAGTTTAGCTCTCTAGTGATTCTGGAAGTGGGCAATGTTACTTTTACCAAACTTTACATATATAGGGGAGGGGAGTAAATTAGAATAATTTTATCAGTCTGCCAAATGTCAGCTTTGTAGCATGTGTGGAATTACAGCAGAATTTTAAGCCGTTTTCAAGCGAATAACTAGTAATTACCTCTGGTTATCCCTTGGTTGACATTAAAAATCAGCTGTTAAGGCCCTTAGCCTATTACCACAGAAACGCCGCTTGAATAGCTTTTTTTTATAACCGGTTATTGTTTGTTGTTGCTTTTTGCGATTTTTTAAAGAAGTTTAGTTGGTTTTAGTTTAGATGAATAATAATCTTCTTGCCATTATTGAACTTAAGTTCTTCTCGACCGACTCTGAAATACTGGCGTATTTGATTCGAAAAGGGCATAATTTGGAAAAAAAATAAGTATGATAAACTGTGGTTAGAGGACTACAATGATCCTGTTTTTTATGATATTTCGTGTATCAGTCCACATTGGGTAAATTCGAGTAAGCCAAGGGTTGATGAAAATAAAATTTTGGCAAGACAATATAGAGGAGGCCATCACTTTGTACAATTTTCCTTCATAATTGAGGCACACATGATAAATTTCACTCATTTGAAAAATTCACAGAACATTTTTCCGAAAAAGAAACAAAACAAATGATTGTGAGAAAACGCAATAACCTTCCTCAAAAGTGTGGTAATTACCGGTAATAAACGATGACGTCCAAAGGGCTCATTAATGACGTCACTCTTCAAGGAGTGGTATTTACCAAGGCCGCTTGAACGGCAGTGGTAAATACTAGTAATTACTAGTTATTCGCTTGAAAACGATTTTAATGACCTACACAGAACTTTTTTTCGTTGGCCTATGCCTACAGACCTTGGGCCTATGCTATTTGTTATGGTAAACAGCTGATAACTCTCAAAAAGTTATCTCAAAAACTATGAAATGGAGTTTATACATGAGTGAGTGGCAATTTCGATATTTTTTTAAATTTTGTGACTACTTTATGGAAGTCCATGAAACTTGGAGGGGTTGTTAACTTTATGAAGATCTACGACTGTGCAAAGTTTGAGTTTCGTAACTCATTCCAAAGTAGAGTTTTAGATAGGTCAAATATGGGCTCAAATGTTTAACGAAAAGATGGAACAGCAGTTTAGGCGCGAACTTGGCGCCTTCTTTGGATTTTGGAACTTTTAGAAGACAAAGTCATTAGCTTGAGTTGACGTAGACTTGCTATTTTTTTTAAACAAATTAAAAGGTAACTGATAATGGGTGTTTTTAGCTTAGAAAAGAGATGGCGCTAAGAGCACAGCACCCATTATCAGTAACCTGAAGTTATCCAAGCCATACGTTTGGGTTTATTTGAACAACGGAACAACATGTTGCTTGTAGCAATAATTTTTTGAAGCCCTTTCCCAGCACGGTGGATAGAATAGACCGGTGTTCGGATAAAAACTCACTGAACCGCGCCGTAAATCCTTTATCTATGGTTCGGATCTTATAAATATATGTCGCATTTTCACGACACTGGTGGTCCAGCTGATTTTTGTTAACAAAAGTTGGATATAATATGAACAACTAATATTTTTTGAATTTTTTAAAAACTAAGACAGATTTCCTACTATTTTTTAGTATATTCTTATAAAATAATATTTTTGAGACATACCAGTCATTATTTTTTTTAGCCCGCTTCATTTCTCTTTACACAAAAATTAAAATCCGAAGAAAATAATGTGTTCGTTTCAGCTTAAAAAATAATCCACTGACCTACATCTTTGTTTACTTCCCAAGGCCTCGGTTCACCTTTGATACTAAACGATCACATTCAGTTTGACTTGTAGTTTAAGTTTTGCGTAATAAAAAATAAAGCCGGCTAAAAAAAATAACGACAATAAGTCTAGAAATTTTTTTTATAAGGATGTACCAGAAAACAGTGGGAAAATAGCCATAGTTTTCACAAAATTCAAAAAATATTAGTAGTTCCGTTGTTCATATCATATCTACCTTTTGTTTACAAAAATCAGCTTGACCACCAGTGACGTGAAAATTCGACATATTTATATAAGATCCGAACACCGGTCATTTTTGTGTTGGCCTTGGTCTATTCTATCCACCGTGCTTTCCCAGTACTGATATATTTAAAACGTACGTGGCTAAGGCCAAAAAAAAAACTTTTTCTTTTGTTGGCCGTTGGAGTTCTTGACAGGTGGAAAGGGAAAACAGCTGATAATTTTTCTGGATTTTTCCAAAAAAGTTTTCCACAGTAAACAATACTAACAAAAGCCAATTTAATAAGTAGTTGTGCAATATCATTTATCAACGAAATCATAACATTTCATTAGTGTCAAAATTTTTAGTTGTCATTAAAGAAAAAACAAAAAAAAAATGGACTTTTTAAAAAAAATATTTGGACTTGACAATAATAACTTGGAACCACCAAATTTTAACCAGTGGAGACCCCAGCAGCCTCCAAATCAACATGACAACAGAGACAGCTTTCTTGGGAGCAGGACTCCTTCACATAACCACGAAGTAGATCCATTTCAAGACTTTCATAATAGCAGGGAAGAACCACAAGGCTTTGATATGTTTTCCAATCCTCTGGAAATGCACAGATATTTTGAACAACAAATGGATCAGATGTTAAAGGTTTTTGGTTTCTCATCTGATGGAATGCCAAGTTTTGGAGGATTTTTTTCTCAACATGATGAAGATGGCCAACACAACCCCTTTTTCAGCCCACAACAGGAACCCAGCAGTGCTCGAGACCACTTCTTAAAACGAGGGTATGAACACCCTGAGTCACATCCAATTGATAAAGATGTTGACAAAGAATTTAAAAAGGGTGATTTAGGATCAATAATGGGTCGTGAAGATTCACAGACTCAAACTCCTTATCAACAACAACCAAGAACTTCAGTTTTTGGGCAGAGTGTGAGCATAAAAACATCAAGAAATCCTGATGGCTCCCTAGAAACTCATAAAACAATAAGAAGTATGGATGGAAGTGAGGAAACACAGATAACTCGTAAACTGGGTGATAAAGAATATACAGTAATCAAGAAGCGAGACGCAAATGGACAAGAAGAAATAATAGAAAATTTGGTGAATTTGGATGAAAATGAAAAATACAAGTTTTTGACTCCAAAACCAAACTTATCTCCAAGTGATGATCCTACAAAAAATAGCCTTTGGGACAAATTTTTCAAATGAAATTGATATGTTACCTATTCAAATTTTTAAATTAACTTATTACCTTATTGTAGATACTTTTTTAGATTATAAATAAATTAATATTATGAAAATATTTTAGAAAATCTCTTTATTTCTTTTATATTTGCAATGAAACATTTTAAAAACTTAAGTTTTTTTATTTCTATAAATCAAGTTAATTTTATAAATGCTAGTTTTTATTATGTACCTATATAAAGTTAGCAGAACAACTTTGGAAATTGAAAAAAATCATATGTTCATAATTTGCTGTTAATTATCCATAAATTAGTTGTGAAAACAAAAAATTTGCCATGACCATTTTTAAAAAAAAGATATGTTTTGCTTATTTTATATAAATTTAGCGGAAGACCTATAGAAACAATGGATTTATCTAAAAAATTCTAGTTTAAAATTTGCCGTTAATTAGCTGTGAGAACAAAAAATTTGCCGTGCCCGTTTTTTTCAAAAAAATATGGTGTTTTGCTAACTTTATATAAAGTTACCAGAACACCTATAGAAATAATGGATTTATCTAAAAAATTTTAGTTCACAATTTGCCGTTAATTAGTTGTAAAACCAAAAATTTGCCGTGCTTAGTTAGCAAAAAAACCATTTTAAAAAAAAAGGACAAGGCAAATTTTTTGTTTTTACAACTAATTTACGGATAACTAACCGCAAATTCTGCACATAAATTTTTTTTGATAAATCCATTATTTCCAAGGGGTGAACAGCTCTCACAATTGGTGTACACATTTCTCACAATCTTTACACAATCACTCACAATCCTTCACAATCCCTGACAGTCTTACCACAATCTTAACACAATCCATCCCAATCACTCCCAATCCTTCATTCCACAATCCTTCACAATCTTTAGACAGTCTGTCCCAATCACTCACAAGCTGTCACAATCTTACCTCAGTCCTTCGCAAAGGAAACTATAGACTTTAGATAGATGACCTTTGTTTTTTTTTTTTGGTCGCTGTCGCCCCCCATCGCCCCTTCAGACACGCTACACCGCTGAACAGTCCTTCACAATCCCTCACAATCTTAGCAAAGATTGTGGATTTTCACAATCGGTGTACACATTTTGGGTTAGCTGTTCACCCCTCGATTATTTCCATACGTGTTCTGCCAACTTTATATAAAGTTAGCAAAACACCATTTAGTTTTTAAAAAACGAGCACGGCAAATTTTTGTTTTTACAACTAATTTACGGATAATTAACGGCGAATAGTGCACAAAATTTTTTTTAGATAAATCCATTATTTCTATATGTGTTCTGCTAAATTTATATAAACACCATATTTTTTTTAAAAAACGGGCACGGCAAATTTTTTGTTTTTACAACTAATTTACGGCAAATTATGAGGATATGATATTTTTCAATTTCCAAAGTTGTTCTGCTAACTTTATATACATGTTATTATTATTCAAGTCTTGTATATTTAAAAAGTTATTGACTTGATCATCATATCAGTGTCCATGCTCATTTTGCTGACATTTCTTGACCTTGGCTCAAATTTAGGAATTTCACTGGGGGAATCTGAATAAGGTGCACGGTCCTCTGACCACTGTTCAATTACATAATTTAACATAGTAGTACTAAAAGTGTCATCCCGTTTCAAACCTAATGCTTTGTGAAACCAGTCAATTGCTTCTTCATAGTTTTCCATCAAAATATTTACATAAGCTATAGATGAAAAGGTACTTGCTGATTGGGGATTTAACAGAAGTGCCTGTTGATGAAACTCCAAAGCCTCTGGGAATTTTTTAAGTTTCCTACATGTGTGTCCTAAATTATTTAATAGTGATGCCCAGGTCACTGGAATAGGTCCTTTTCTAATCTTTTTAATTCTATTTAAGGCTTCTCTAAAATTTTCTTCTGCAGCTTCATAATCTTGATTATGGAAACAGATGACTCCTTTTTCGTGAATTATAAATGGATCTTTTGGAGCTATACTTTGAGCTTGCTGGAAGAACTTTTCTGCCAAACGCACATTATTTGTTAAACCACATTCCAGTCCAATATAAAGAAGTGGTAAGTGACATCCTTTCATAAGCTGCGAAGCCTTGAAGTAAGCAGCCATGGCTTGATCATGTTCATTTTCAACTGCAAATGAATGACCATATGCCAGCCAAGCTGGCCCAAATAGTCTATCGAGACATGTTGCTTTTGCTAAATATCTCCTTGCATTATCATTTATCCCTATTGTGTAATAATAACAACCAACAGCAAACCATGCCAGGGCTAGATTTGGATAGAGGTCAACTAATTTATGGCCTAATAAAAAGAGTTTATTACTTTGCTTAAGTTCCACTAGACAAGCGATGTGTATTGGTAGACACTCCTCATGGTATGGATCCTGTTTGAGTATTTGTTCAGTGAGATTTATACATTTTTGATAGTCACAATTGTAATACAACATTTCAGCTTGTGCCACATGTAAGTCGAGACTGTTTTGCATTTTTATTAAAGGAGAACTTTCTGGAATGTCAACCTGCATTTTATTTTGCTGATTTTTAGCTTCCACCCTACGTAAGTTCTTGTCATTATTTCTCAAATTCACTGGTGTACCAACTGAAATTGAAGGTATTCGAATATTTGGAGTAGCAATAACTGAATCAACAGTTTCAGGACTAAAGATTAGCACCTGAGTAACAGCCGTCTGCTGTGGCATGTTTTTGACAATATTTGGAATAGGTGTGTGATATTTTTTTAATCTTGCCTCATATAGAGTGGTGACTAACTCAATTTCGTCAGGTGCACACTGATCCGATATTGGGATTGACTGCAGTAGCTCTCTTTCTTCAGCCGAATTTAACATTTGGTACTTTATTAATAAATCCAAAGCTTCAAAGCAGTAAATATCATAATGAAGAGCCTGTTTATAACAATTTGATGCCAAACCTCTATTGTCCATACTTTCCAATATTTTTCCTTTTAGCAAAAAGAATGCAGCTAATGTTTGTGCTTTTGAAGTGTCTTCAAAAAAATTTAAACCAATGTCTGCATTTGCATTGGTCCCTGTTACCATTGTGCTTGATTCATTGACATTAATAACTTTTAAGGCTTCGCCGAATTCGTTTGCGTCAAAGTAGCATTTTGCTGCCAAGTAAGTGCACAAAATGTAAGACTTATCAAGATCTTTGGATTGTATCAAATGAGCTGCCCTATGATACTGCTTCTGGAGGAACATGCACTGGCCAAGCCAGTAAATATCTTTTGGGGTGTCTGTAAGAGCAACCACTTTGTCAGCCCAAAACAGAGCTGCTCCATATGCATGCAACCCAATATACCTTTGAACAAGCTGTCGATACTTTTCAACATAATCACCACTTTTAATTGTTGTTTTCATAATTAAACCAAATACTGTAAACAAAATTTTAACAAATTTAACCTACAAATTCTTGTTTGAAGAAGCAGTGTTGCCAATCCAAACCACGTACGCCTAAAATATATCTGTACTGCTAAAGCTTATTGGGCCACGATCCTCCACTTTGTTGACGTCACATCAGGGGCTGATTTTTTTTTTGATGGTCATGTTACGACACAGCTGATTGTCTTTAAAATTTTGAACTTGGAATGGCGGTTCATGGATATTTGATTTTTTGTTAAATAAAGCCGTTTTTGAGATTGTTTTTACTTTATTCTGGCAGAACAATTTTTTTTAAATGTATAGTAAGCCCTAATTTTTCATAGCCGCTTCATTAGCTCACACAAAAATTAAGTTTATAGCCGATCACACACAAAAAAACATAACGCGTAAGAAGTTCAACCTTATGGACTTTTCTTACGTAAATCCAATATGGCCGCTGCTATTCGATCGCTGATTGGTTGAAAGCTATATGCGCCATGCTACGGATTACGTAAATTGTGTGTGTGAAGGCCTTTTTTTACAATTTACGTAATCGCCTTCACACACACAATTTACGTAATCCGTAGCATGGCGCATAGCGGGCTTTCAACCAATCAGCGATCGAATAGCAGCGGCCATATTGGATTTACGTAAGAAAAGTCCATAAGGTTGAACTTCTTACGCGTTATGTTTTTTTGTGTGTGATCGGCTTAAAGCAGAAGCGAATGTGGCAATCACATATAACAAAGTCAAATACATGTCAAATATAACAGTTGGCATGTGGTACATGGCGGGTAATTTGAATTCAAAATAAGGAATGCTAAATCTTGAAGATTTTAACCTTTTAATCATGTTGCTTCCTTACAAACCTTTGGTGGAATATCGGGATGGTGTCTGAGAATATTTCACTGAAATTTTGCAGAAATCTGTAGTGTCGTTTTGAAAATATCATAAGAAAACGTCTGACCTCCCATAAGACCCAATGTAAAATTCAGCCCCGGGAGAACAGCTGATTTTTTCAGGCTCGTGGCCTCTATTTTTGTGTTGGCCTTGGCTTATTAAAACACGGGTCGGTATTCTTGATGGGCACGGTGGATAGAATAGACCGGTGTTCGGATCTTATACCAAGGCCAACACAAAAATAGAGGCCACGACCCTGAAAAAATCAGCTGTTCTCCCAGGGCTGAATTTTATATTGGGTTTTATGGCACGGATCACCTAAAGGTGATCCGTGCTTATGGGAGGTCAGACGTTTTTTATGATATTTTCAAAATGGCACTACAGATTTCCGCAAAATTTCAGTGAAATATTCTCAGACACCATCCCGATATTCCACCAAAGGTTTTTAAGGAAGCAACATGATTAAAAGGTTAAAATCTTCAAGATTTAGCATTCCTTATTTTGAATTCAAATTACCCGCCATGTACCACATGGCAACTGTTATATTTGACATGTGTTTGCCTTTGTCATATGTGATTGTCACATTCGCTTCTGCTTTAAACATAATTTTTGTGTGAGCTAATGAAGCAGCTATGAAAAATTAGGGCTTACTATACATTTTAAAAAAATTGTTTTGCCAGAATAAGGTAAAAACAATCTCAAAAACGGCTTTATTTAAAAAAAAAATCAAATATCCATGAACCGTCATTCCAACTTCAATATTTTAAAGACAATCAGCTGTGTCGTAACGTGACCATCAAAAAAAAATCAGCCCTGGATGTGACGTCAACAAAGTGGAGGATCGTGGCCCGTTCATTTTGATAGCCCTGCTTAGTAAACAAGATGCAGGTCAGCGGATTATTTTTGAAGCTGAAACGAACACATTATTTTCTTCGAATTTTGATTTTTGTGGAAAGAGGAAGGAAGCGGGCAAAAAAAATAATGAGTAGTATGTCTGAAAAATATTATTTTATAAGAATATCCTACAAAATAGTAGGAAAATTGCCTTAGTTTTCCAAAAATTCAAAAAATATTAGTTGTTCTTATCATATCTAACTTTTGTTTACAAAAATCAGCTGGACCACATAATGCATAAAAAACTGAGTTGCATTAAATGTGACACATTTTTAAAAATGGCCCTTAATGGCTTTGCAGAAGGATTTAGCGTTTAGGATAACAAATAGAATTAAAAATGTTTTTTAAAAAAATTATATTATTTTATTAGTGTTTTTTAATGTGGTAAGATCTGCCATTCGGGTTTATAATGGAGGTTGTAATTGGGGCTTCCAAACACCACTCATACCAAACTTTATCAGCTGTTTCCTCCCTCCAAAATGCCACTTGGATTTGGTCTCCAGGCTGCACAGCCACAGGCTCTGTTAGCGAGAATACTATGGGAAACCATGAAACCTGAAACACACAAATGTGTATAAGATAAAAATGATCAATGAAAATAAAATAATTTTTTTTAAGTTAAACGATTTTATTCATTCATTAAAAATATATACAGTGAAACCTCTCCTTGCGAACACCTCTAATAAGGGAACACTCCCTTTAAGCGGACAAATTTGTTGGAACCAAGCTTTTCCCTATCTCATTACCTCTAAAATTCACTCCCATAACCCGACACAACCTCCCTTAACCGGACGCGAACCTCTGACAACGGGACGGAGCGCCGCACGACATGGGCATAAATATAATGTAGTATGTTGGCAACAACGCACTCTGCAGCCGGGGAATTACCTCTTGCAGAGACTAAATACTTCTATCGTATTTACAACATATTTTATTTGGCGGGACTGCTGTGTTTTATTTTTATTGTTCAGTTGGGTAGTAATAGTTTTCTTTGAAATGGAGCAAAGTAAAAAACTTCTTAGTTTACGTGAAAAAATTAAGGTTGTTAACTGTTTAATACTGCCAGTTATTTTTGTTTTTGTTTTATTTTGAACTTTTGGGAAAACCTAACCTTAAAATTTGTTTTGATACTTTTGGGCTTCCAGCAAAAACCTTTAAAAAAGAAAGTCCTTGTTAGGGAAAAATTCCGATCAGGTGATAATTTCTCTCTTTGTTGAAAGTTATTTTCTTTTTGATCACCTGATCATTTTGGCAACGTCATGCGCGCTTTTGCACACGCTGGGAGTTTGAAACGCCACCCTGTGTTTGACAGGGGAATGAAGAAATTCACTTCCGACAAGAAACTGAAAAAAGTCACACGTGGTGTTAAGTTTAAGACCAAAATTCCAACCACAAGAAAAGGCCGCGGCCGCAAGTGAAAGTGTGGAACTGCTGTTAAATGAAAGAAGGTAAGCTTCTAGCGTGTTGCCTATTTTTTTTCCTTTGTTTTTAGTTCAATAGACTTCTGTTTTCCCAGACGGGGTGAAATTAACTTTGGGATAATTTTTTTTGGGATATCTCTAGTTCTCTCCCCTTCGGGCAAAGCCGTCTTGGTCCTTGCGACTGCGTCTATTTGGCCCTTCGCGCTCAGATGTCTATTAATGTTTCGGAGAAGGAACATCTATCGGCACAAAAGACCGCTGAAAAAATTAATATCGGAAAAACTCAAGCAGCGGAAATTGTTAATAAATATATATTAAAATTTCGCAGCTCTCTCTCATAAGCGGATGCTTCCAATAAGCTAACAAAATCGATGAAACCTTGAGTGTTCGCCTATAGGAGGTTTCACTGTATATGTATATGTTTGGATTTCAAAGTTCTGTATTTCCCTTTACACCCTATTTTTAATTAATTGCTTACCCGAAGCCCACAAGAAAGACCGGCCCGGACGCGGAAATATCACGTGACCGTAGGAGTCTCACAAAAAAACGCCTCATGGCACGCTGTCATTATAAAACATGTGTTTTCAGTTTTGGTATGTTTGTCGATTTTTTTTTAATTTGGGCACGAATTTTATGTGAATTTTATCAAAGTTATTAAAATAACGCAGCCCACGAAAAAGACTGTAGTGGGCTGCGTTAAAATAATTAATGGCTAACGAGTAAATTATAAAGAAAATACCTATAAGATAAACAATGCCGCGAACGTGTAATTAGTGTTGTTTCTTGTCGCTCCAACTATAAAACTGAAACCTAATATGTTGCAAACGGGAAAGAAGTGGTAAAAGATAAGATCTTGGATAAGATTGATCAAGTAATAGACATCCTTAGTGACATTTTCGATAGTAAGAGTGAAAAATGTGTTCAGTTGTCATTTCTTATTGAACAATTAGGTATCTTGAAAAGGTAACCCGAGAATCGAAGATATGGTGGATACACTTAATGTTGGCTTCATCTTTGTTTATCCAGTGATCCAGTGCATACACGTCAATTTACAATTCTAAGGTAATATGTCTTCCGCACCCTCGCAATATTAAAAAACTGATTTGTAAAATATTGTTAACAGATAGTAACCTCTCTGGTAGTGTGAAATATTTAAAAAGTAAGATACTGCTTTTAAAAGAACATGAGTTTGTAGTTAACTTACACTTTAATGAAATATATATTAAACTTTGTGCTGGGTAATTTTTCAAAAAATTATTGACGACCACTACATTCAGTTCATTGAATGTGAAAACCATCTCACTTATTCACAAAATCACTTGTTTCTTTTTAATAAATTATTGTGAAATGTTTTATATTGAAAATTTTTCTTCAGATAACTCTAGCGAGTGTTTTTGTGGAGAAAAACTATTGTCAAAGCTTGAAAAAATTAGTTTAAGGGCATGTAAAGTTTTTTTAAATAATTTTATTAAAAAGCACAATGATTTAGTGTCTGCTAATAAATCTTTGAATAAGAACTCAGACAAAGATGATGACACTCAAAGAAAAATTAAAAAACTAAAAGCTGAGGTTTGATATGTCCAATTTTGAAAGACTTGTATAGATATCAAGTTACTAACGATATTATGTATCTAATATATGTACCTGAAGATATTAGAGTGCAAATTTTGTATAATTTTTTATTTTATAGATTCAGTTCTTTTATCCATAATAAACACATATATCAGCAAAATATTTTTTTGTTAATTTATTTAAATTGTGTAAAAACATATAATATATTAAGCAATACAATAAGAATCCTGGGACTCCTAAGATCACGTGACCGCCGACTTGCTTATAACGCGCCATGGCCGGTATTTATCGTTGGCTGCGTTGCTTACCATATCTGGGGTGTGTGTGGTAGGATTGGTGGAAAGAATGACATCACCGTGTAATTGTGCCTCGAAAAAGCCGGCAAAAGCTGTAAGCACTGCTGCCCTCTGGACAGGGGGAAACGTCAACTTGGCATACCTTCGGTTGTCTCGATTGGCCGGCGTTGGATGCCGGAATGTGAACAGCGGTTGTGCTGGAGCCAATTGTTGGTAATTGGCTAAATGTACCTGTTATCAGAAATCAAGTAGGGTCACCAGAGGCCACGGTGGATAGAATATACCGGTGTTCGGATCTTATAAATATATGTCGAATCACTGGTGGTCCAGCTGATTTTTAGAAACGAAAGTTAGATATGATATGAACAACTAATATATTTTTTTTTTTTTTTGAAAACTAAGGCAATTTTCCTACTATTTTTTTGTATATTCTTAAAAAATAACGACAATACATCTCGAAAATTACATTTTATAAGGTTGTACTAGAAAACAGTCGAAAAAGGGCCTTAGTTTTCAAAAAATTCAAAAAAATATTAGTTGTTCCGTTGTTCATAACAGATCTAACTTTTGTTTACAAAAATCAGCTGGACCACCAGTGACGTGGAAAATTCGACATATATATATATATGGATGATTCTACAAAAATGGTGCTGTGGAGTGGGAATGCATATTTTTCAAACACAGACTGCAAATGAAGCATAGTTTTAGTTATAAGATTTAAAACGAAATGTTTTCTTTATGGAGCATTTGAGTTTAATGTATAAAAAAAATTGCAAGTTTATAATTTTTTTTATTACAAAGCAAATACCTCATTCCTCTGGTGTAGTCCCAAACCAAATATTAAAAACTCAGATTGAAAAAAATATCCTAATAAATAATATTTAACCAAGTCTTAACTATTTATCAAAAAATTGATAAAACTTAAGTTTGCAGTCTTATTTTTGAAAATCCGAATTTACATCTTCCCGAAAAATTTTACAATTTTAAACGTGCTCCATTTTTAATAACAATATTTGTGAATACCACCGGTTAATTGCTAGAGAAAGAGACGGCCCTGGATATATAATTTACTTGGGAGGGTGACAAGTAGTGACAGATAATGTTAACTTTAGTTTGGTTTAAGTTATAGATCTTTTTATTTTCGGCACAAAATTAGTTTTTTTCGGAGAAATCGCTTCAATTATCATTCCTCTGGTAAGTAAATATTCGACTGATATCCCAACTAACATTTATAGTAGCGGCTACATGTTCTAAAGGCTTTGCTACTTTCTTATAGTAGAAATGTGGTGATCCCAACCAAAATTTGTTACTTTTTAGTTCTAACAACTATTTAGTATCAGGAAATAGTAGATGTTTCGTAAAAACGACCCTCTAAACTACTTCATAGGATTGTTTCTTGATAGTCGATTCTGATAGTCTTCTCTACCACAATAGGACGTTGCTAAAGTTTTACTTTCTTTTTAGTCGTTATTTCGTAGTCGCCCTGACTTTTATATCCTACTTAATTACCACTAGAAAGTTAAGCTTCATTGGAGTCCCCAACAAGTGTATCCGACAACTACATTATAACTTTAATTTTTACCACAAAAGTTTGTGTCATCATAGTAACATCTGATGTAACAATGTAGACAAAATAACTTTTTGGATCAACTTTAAAGCCGCAACTACTTTCAAGTAACCTTTTCGACTATCAGGGAATATAGTTTGGGACGCCATGTTTTTATGTAAGAAAGAAAATTTAATATTTTTGTTGTCGTTTTATGAGCTCATATTAAAGAGCCATACTATTTTATAAACAAATTAGTTGAAGCTTACCAAAAATGCTCTTCTTAAGCACCATTTGTTGGAGTTAACTGTCGATTATGAAAACATAACCTCCAAAATCACAACACAAAAATTCCATCAGCTACCAGAAAACGGCTCAATTTTACGGGCGCACCGGTTTTTTGCAATATATATAATGCATGTTATACAAAAAACTTTGCGTCGCACTCGAATTTTGATCCTCTGCTCGTAAATTCTCACACTTTTGGATAACATAATTCATATTATAACCATAACCAAACAAAAAAACTAAGCGAGTCTGTTTACTGTTGTGTCCACCATATTGTGTAACAATTCTACCAAAAAGAAACGATTATATTATTTGCAACTACATCGCAACTTTTATGCCATTACGGAAAAAAAACAGCCTCTACGACGTAGTAGATACCTGGCTACGACGTAGTAGTGTAGTTGTTACTACAGTGACTTTAAACACTTGGCCAAGTAGTTATAACCAGAAATTGGTTCCCCACTTAGGGAATTATAACGTCGCTGTATGGTATACTGAGACGTAGCGGAAGTACGTTGCGGTTACTTTTAAGAAATTCTTTCTAGTTGGGGTTTCGTCGTTACAACTTTAATTGTTTGTTGGGATCAATAGTATAATTTTTTTGTTGATTGTTTTAAAATTATAAGAATAGGAACTTTGTTTATATAAAACTTAAGTTAAGTAGTCTAAATAGATTTTGATTTAAATTGGAAAACCTTTAAAAAACTCATTCCTCTGGTACTCATCCCTCTGGAATTTTTATGCAATAATACCTAAAATTCGGGAAAATAAATGTTCCTTAGCTTACACCTAAATAGTTACATAAATTTAACAAAACAAAATTATTTACTGTGCTGTACTGTTATTTAAAGGCAATGACCAAAAATGATATCCATATAGCCCACTTTTGGTAGAATCATCCATATATAAGATCCGAACACCGGTCTATTCTATCCACCGAGACCAGCTATCCTCTCTCAAAATCACCTGGGTTAAAGCATTGAGTAAATAACCCATATAGAGGAGCCACCGGCGAGCTTTACCAAAAAACAAAGGTAATCATGTCTTTAGTTTCCTTTGCCGCCCTCTCAAAAGCTTAGGGCGCTTCAGGCGCACCCATGGGGCGCCAGTACCCTCGGGGCGGGGGGGTGGTGGTGTATGCGGGGGGTTTGTCGCCCCTACGCTACGCCACTGAGTAGGGTCACCAGTAGTTTAGGTGAGTTGTAAAAAAGTAAGTACCCACCCATTTTAGCTCACACATATACTATACTATAGTAGTGTGAGCTATGGTGATCCTAATTTTTTCGAGAAAAAAAAAGTTGCTCCGATTTCAAAAAATTTTATATATCTTTGCGTTTCAGATGATTTTGAAACTTTTTTGTTGCGCCGTCTGTCTGTCTGTCTGTCTGTCTGTATGTCTGTCTGTAACGACCAACGCGCATAACTCAAAAACCGCTTAGCCGATTTCAATGAAATTTGGTACATAGGCTGAGTCTTGGGTCGAGATGGTCCCATTTAAAAATGAACAAAATCCACCGAACACAAACCAAATAAAAGGGTGGGGATAGATTTCAAAAATTAGAGTTTATGTGAAAATACGGCGTGTGTGATATCAAACGAAAGGTAATTGAGTCTGGAGTTAAACGAAATACATTTTAATTTATTTTAAAAAAAGGGTGGGGGTATATTTCAAAAATTAGAGTTTAAGTGAAAATATGGCGTGTGTGATATCAAACGAAAGGTAATTGAGTCCGGAATTTAACAAAATACATTTAAGTTTTTGTTTTTTTTAAAGGTGGGGGTGGATTTCCAAAATTTGAGTTTAAGTCAAAACATGGCTTGTGTGGTATCAAACAAAAGGTAATTTAGTGTGAAGTTGAATAAAATATATTTCCGTTTTTAGTTATATTAGCTCACACGTGCACTATAACTATAGTACCTAGTGTGAGCTTAGGGGCCCATATATTGGCAGAGTATTTTTAAACTTATTTTTACCCCCCATTTATGTATTTTGTTTGCGAGACGTGAATTTATATAGTGACCTTATTATGTATGACTAACGCTCCCTGCACTGATGAACCTATCTAAAACTAAAAAAAAAGAAAAAATTAAATTAAAAAAAAAAGATGAATAATAATTAATAAAAATAAAACAAAATATTGGGAAGGAAAAAATCGAAAATAGTGTATGAAGAAAAAATAAAAGAAGACAGAAAGAAGAAAGAAAACGAGAAGAAAGAAAGGGAAAAAGAAGTCACTTCACATGAAGAGCAAAAAAATAGAAATAACTTTACAAGAAGAACAGAAAACAGAGTCCAAGTGACCTAGAGTCAGAGTCTATCTTGGGGTCTACCGAAGAGAGCTGGCTAATTTCCTCAAGAGAGACAAGACAAGACAAGGCCAACAAAAAAATACAGGTTAGACGTTTTTTATGATATTTTCAAAATGGCACTACAGATTTCCGCGAAATTTCAGTGAGACATTCTCAGACACCATCTCGATATTTCACCACACTTTTGTATGGATGCAAGATGACTAAAAGGTGAAAATCTTCAAGATATAACATTTCTTATTTTGAATTCAAATTACCCGCCATGTACCGAATGCCAACTGTTATATTTGACATCTGTGTTTGTCACATTCGCTTCTGTTTTAAATTTAATTTTTGTGTGAGCTAATGAAGCGGCTCTGAAAAATTAAGGATTACAATACATTTAAAAAAAATTGTTCTGCAAGGATATAGTAAAAACAATCTCAAAATCGGCTTTATTTTAAAACAAATTAAATATTCATGAACCGTCATTTCAACTTCAATATTTTAAAGACAATCAACTGTGTCGTGACGTGACCATCAAAAAAAAATCAGCTCCGATGTGACGTCAACAAAGTGGAGGATCGTGGCCCGTCCGTTTTGATAGCCCTGTTTAATAAAATCTGCCTTTGGACCTACTAAGATGAAAGCTAAACTATATATCATAATTTTTGAGATAACTTTTTGACAGTTATCAGTTGTTTACCATAAAAAAAAGCATAGGCCAACAAAAAAAAAATTGTAAAAAGTTGTCCCAAAAATAATGACATGGCGCCAACGGAAAAATATGTGCTTGCTTACCACATACGGAGTCTCCAAAACCTGTCTGATGGTTTTATCATGGGGTCTGTTGGCTCGAATTTCGTTTAATATCTTGATGGATTGAATTGGCGCCAAAAATGACGTATAAGCACAGGGGATAGAAATGCCGGTTTCTGGCTGCAGGAACTTTTGGGCGCCATCTAAGCATTCTGGTGAGAGTTCGTTGTCGCCAAATGAACCCAACAATTCTGACACTAAAAATTACTCAATTAGTTTTTTTTTGTTGGCCTTGCTTTATTATTTAGAAAACAAACAGGTTATCAAATCATGACGACATGATGGTATTACTAAGGTCACTATATCACGAAGTTCCTTCTAGAAGGAAGAAGGAACTTCGTGATATAGTGACCTTAGGCATTACCCCCATTAACCACGATCATGTACGTCTTAAATATATCTGTACTGGAAATGGGTCTCTAAAAATAACTGCGACAAGCGTGCCGGCATGTTGGATTTCAAATGAACCCAAACGTATGGCTTGGATAAATTCAGGGTACTGATAATGTGTGCCGCGCTCTCAGCGCCATCTCTTTTCTAAGCTAAAAACACCCATTATCAGTTACCTTAGGGTAAATACCTTTTAATTTGTTTCAAAAAATATAAAGTAAGGGGCTACGTCAACTCAAGATAATAGATAGTTTAAGTTGTGCTACGTATTTTTACGTAAGCATGAGATTTGACAGTTACGCAAGCGCACTTCGTCACACCGTCGTCAAGGTCACGTTAGGAGCTTACGTATTTACGTTAGCTTACGGCAGTCTGCGGGCACCTTAACGTTACCAAAGAATAGAATTGGTTGATTGACCTATTGAAAAATGAGGCCTAGACGATAATTTCCGCTTCCAGTACAAACGATTCTTTGCAAATATATTCCTACTGTAGTTGAAAAGATAAAAAACAAAATTGTAACATCAAAAAAACACAGTGCCGAATTTCATATTCTCTGCTATTAGTACACTTGTTATGGTAACATAAAAACATTCAACTTAAACTCAAATTTGGAACAAAACGTAGAGCGCTTAACGTGCAGTTTTACGTAAAAATACGTAGCACAACTTAAACTATCTAATGGCTTTTTCTTCTAAAAGTTCTAAAATCCAAAAAATTTTCTTAAGTTTAAATTATAATAAAATTTAACCCCAATTTTGACAACGTCAAATCATCGCATTGACAAATTGTCAACGTCATTTGAGAGCACAGTTCCTGTCATATTTTATTAAAAGTGACTACTTTTTAATCCAAGCCATACGTTTGGGCAAGGCCAACACAAAAACAGAGGCCACGACCTTGAAAAAATCAGCTGCTCTCCCGGGGCTGAATTTTACATTGGGTCTTATGGGAGGTCAGACGTTTTTTTATGATATTTTCAAAATGGGACTACAGATTTCCGCAAAATTTCAGTGAAATATTCTCAGACACGATCCCGATATTCCACCAAAGGTTTGTAAGGAAGTAACATGATTAAAAGGTTAAAATCTTCAAAATTTAGCATTCCTTATTTTGAATTCAAATTACCCGCCATGTACCACATGCCAACTGTTATATTTGACATGTATTTGACTTTGTCATATGTGATTGTCACATTCGCTTCTGCTTTAAACTTAATTTTTGTGTGAGCTAATGAAGCGGCTATGAAAAATTAGGGCTTACTATACATTAAAAAAAAATTGTTCTGCCTTAATAAAGTAAAAACAATCTCAAAAACGGCTTTATTTTAAAAAAATGAAATATCCATGAACCGTCATTCCAACTTCAATATTCTAAAGACAATCAGCTGTGTCGTAACGTGACCATCAAAAAAAAAATCAGCCCCGGATGTGACGTGTGTCAAAAACGCAAGTGGAGGATCGTGGCCCGTCCATTTTGATAGCCCTGGTTTTGGTTCATTTGAATCCAATATGGCGGAACTCTTGTAGCAGTCATTTTCCATCAATGGTTTTAATACGATTTAGCAGCACTAATGTAAATTACCCTTGACTGTGTCACTGTTGTGATAAAAAAGTGGTTCCGCCTCCCTCCAAAATGGTAAATAACAGTGGTAGTGGGAATTGTACTGGTTAAGCGTGGGGATACATCAAGTAGAGAGAGGGTTTTCCCTTCAAAGTGATTGGCTATAGAAAAACTGTGAGATTAGAAAGTGTTGTTTATAAAATGTCATTTTATCTTTGTTTTTGTTTAGGTTTTCTTGTTTAGCTTATTAGCTAGAAAGTAAAGTAAATTTTAGGATTATCAGCAACGCCACTGACTTGGTTCCTACAAGCTCTTTAAAGAGGGGATAATGGATTACTTAGTTCCAACCTACCGTTAATAAAAACCCAAACTTTGAGGAGACAAGTCGGTAGTCACATTCTAAGTTTTGTTGAATTTTAACTAAAACCTCTAAAATAAATAGTCAGTAAAGAAACATAAGATTTTTCTATTTGAATAATATTTTGCAGTTTGTTTTTATTTTAATGTTTAGGGTCTTGTTTGTTTTATAGGTCATAAGAAAATTGCAACAGAGTTTTATTTTGTATTCATTAAAGTTTGTAACGATTTTAAAACTGTTTTATATTTATTTTATACACACAAGAGATCTACTACGGTACCCTCGTTTAAGTGCTCGATTTAAAACAAAATCGCACCGGACAATATATTTAAGACGTACGTGATCGTGGCATTACCTAAAATATCAGCTTTTTCTGGCGGTTCCCAAACGCGCATGTCAGTCCGGACTAGAGTGACACGATCTTTCCATTCGCGTCGTACCCTTTCTGCCAATGTATTCACCGCAAACGGATTTTTGTCCAACGCATAAACCTTCACCTATTGTTCAAAATTAATTAAAAATATTTATTTTGAACTCGTTATTTCAATATATTATTTATTTATAGCAGGGTTCGAAAATTTCATGATATTTATATAAATCTCATATCACATGATATATATCGGATATATATATATATATATATATATATATATATATATATATATATATATATATATATATATATATATATTAGATATATATCTCAATGTCCTATATGCAAAATATTATAGACGGCCCTCATAAAAGTACAAACCTCTCGATTAAGTAAAGCAGAAACATTAAGGACCGCTTGAACAAGGGGGCCTCGTCCAGCGCCTACTACCATCACTACAGGAGGTGGCTTGTCACTGGGCCATCTCTCCAGAGCATCATGCACAGCCTTCTGATAAACGTCATACTTCACCTGTAAAAAACAAAGATATACTCCATCAAGGCCAACAAAAAAATAGAGGCCACGACCCTGAAAAAATCAGCTGTTCTCCCGGGGCTGAATTTTACATTGGGTCTTATGGGAGGTCAGACGTTTTTTTATGATATTTTCAAAATGGCACTACAGATTTCCGCAAAATTTCAGTGAAATATTCTCAGACACCATCCCGATATTCCACCAAAGGTTTGTAAGGAAGCAACATGATTAAAAGGTTAAAAATCTTCAAGATTTAGCATTCCTTATTTTGAATTCAAATTACCCGCCATGTACCACATGCCAACTGTTATATTTGACATGTATTTGACTTTGTCATATGTGATTGTCACATTCGCTTCTGCTTTAAACTTAATTTTCGTGTGAGTTAATGAAGCGGCTATGAAAAATTAGGGCTTACTATACATTTAAAGAAAATTGTTCTGCCAGAATAAAGTAAAAACAATCTCAAAAACGGCTTTATTTAAAAAAAAATCAAATATTCATGAACTGTCATTCCAACTTCAATATTTTAAAGACAATCAGCTGTGTCGTAACGTGACCATCAAAAAAAAATCAGCCCCGGATGTGACGTCAACAAAGTGGAGGATCGTGGCCCGTCCATTTTGATAGCCCTGACTCCATATCATAATTTTTGAGATTACTTTTTCACAATTATCAGCTGTTTACCATAACAAATAGCATAGGCCAACAAAAAAAAGTTCTCAAAAATAATGATATTGTCACGAGGGGGTTTTTTCGTGACGTAACACAGTTTAAGTTAGGTGTTATGGTTTTATTTAACAATACTTATACAGTCGAACCTCTCTAACTCGAACCTCTATAACTCGAACCTCTCTATAACTCGAACCTTTTAAGTGGTCCCTGCACTTTTTACACGTATTTAAACCTCTTTAACTCGAGTTTCTATAACTCGAACTCTCCATAACTCGAACTGTTTTGGTTGTCCCTTCAGGTTCGAGTTATAGAGGTTCGACTGTAATTACTACTTACAAAATGTGTATCTTCTCGATACGTTCAACTTCTTATAACTTCTGACTATCGTACTAATTGTCTTCACTGTTAAATACGCCTGGGACGTCAGGTTCTCAGCTTACAACTAACTGCTAAACTCTTTTGGAGATGCTTTTATTATAAACCGTTTGCCATTGATAGGATATCGAGATGTGTTTTGTTTCCTGTATAAACATCATCGATGACCGATTAATCGCTTCTTGTTTATAATAATTCTGTATACAATTTATTACTTTTAACACAATTTGTACTATATACAGAAGTTCATTTCCTTAGATTGTTTAGGATTAACGTGCTTATAAACGTAACTCGTGCCATTTAGTTAATAGGACATTATTTTCTATCCTGACAATATGAACTGTATGCATGCAACTTGAAAATAAATATTACCTGATCTTTTTCAAAGACCTCATAGACATTGGTTTCGAGGTGTTCGGTTAAAGGCTGCAAAGGATTCTGCAAAAAATCCTCACACCTAAAAAAAACCAAATTTATTAAATTATTGTCATTATATTAAAAATAAATAAAAATCTTACCCCTGAACAAACTCAGCAATAGTATCAGAACAGTAAAGTTTCTTTCCCAGAAAGTTTAAATACTTGACATACATTGAATAATCTCCTTCAGTATCCAAATGAATAACATATTGGACATCAATAGCCATAAACCTAAAAACAAACAAATAAAATTTATAAATAACTTGTAATAGCAAAATTAAAAGACAATTATGCAAATATACGCGAGTAGTCTCAAACTTTCAAAAGGTAGATTAAGATTTTTCAACATACAGGGTGCTAATAAAGTATGTCGCCAAACTTCAGAGAATGATTTTTTAAGTGATTTTAAGAAAAAAGCGACTGTCAAAGTTTCCATTTTTTGTTGGTTTTTGAGATGTTTGGCTCAAATTTGAATGTATATTTAGCTACAAGGCATATATCATTAGGCATGCCATATAGCAGGAAAAACTACAGGGTGATATTTTTTTAGGGCTCATGCCCTTTTTTTTCCTCAGAACTTTTTTGCAGTAAACCAATGGCAGATTCAAAAATATAAAATGAATTATGTACTTGTTTTATTCAGAAACTTTTTTATCTCTTGCAATTTCTTGTGTCTCTAACCGTTTGCGAAAAAAAGATAAAAAAAGAAAAATTGTACCCTGCTAAAGGTTAATTAAACAGAACTGTCAGAACCTATTACAGGTAATGACAATACTGAATTTCACAATTATATTTTAAGCAGTATATTGTAATTTGTAATTTTCTGTTTCTAATTGTGGACATTTATTATTATTATTATTAATAAATGACATAAAATTTAAAATAGTCACATTACATTATTGTAATTTTATGGGAGTTTTATGTCATTTCTGGGTGCAAGCAGGTACGCTTCGCTTATAACGATATCGGATATTACGGTCCCGACAGAGTTCTATAATATAAACCATTTTGTTACCTTTTTACAAGCTTTTATTTAGCTTCAGATGTTCTGTCTAACTATCTAACTATCTATCAAATATTGACGAGTCGTTAAATACCGAGATGAATTCCATCAAAGGAGCATGCGCCAAAATTAACGTCAAAATATCTCATTTAAATTATTGGTGCGAATACCGTGATTGGCGCGAGCTCGAAGAGCTTAACGTATAATAAAAAATTCAAGGTATAAAATAATGGTCAATTCCAATTTTTAGTTATGATTTTATGTCGGTACCGGGTGGTTTTTTATAACCGGAGCACTCAGCAACTTTATCATTGAAAATAAATTGAGATTTTTTTGGTTAATTATGACAACTTTAAAAGCCAACATAATTTTTTTCTATCCGTCACCATGTACATAGTGTCCCAAATTCGATGTTTTTGGGGGGTTTCGGGTATTTCTAGAGGGGCTAAAAAAAACTGATCCCCCTTTGCGACACTCAAATTTCAAAAGAAGCTTAAAGGTGAAAATCGCATTTTGATATAGGAAGCCGTTTTTAAACTACGGGGTGTTTTTAAAAAGTCTGCATTTTGGGAAGGGGTCTATAACTTGTTTATTTATTAATATTTTTTATTTCTGTGAAAACATTCTTAAGACACTTTTTTAAGAGGAATTAAATTTCATTTGTCACGTTTAGTTTTTGAGATATCACATAAAATTAATTTTTCTTTATGGGAGGATCCCTTTATTTCTTTATATTTTTGTATTTTTTTTTTATTTTTACCACATATTTTAGTTTGCTTAATGGGTTTAAAATATTTTAATATTATAAAATTATAAAAATAAAAAAATAATAAAGAGGTGATTAAAAAATAAAAATAAAGAAAACAATAAATAAATAAAATATTGAGTGTAATACATCAAAGGAAATTTTAAGCTGATTTTAAAAATCGAATAAAAAAAGAGTTATTCTGTAAGAAAAATAACAACTTTATGCAATATTTTAAAAACCAAAAGAGATAAATAAAAACCGTTTACATCTGTCAATTCTTCAAGAAAAGATCTATAAGAAAGCTATTTACACAAAAATAAAATTTTCATAAACAAAAAAGTTATAGACCCCCTCCCAAAATGTAGACAAAAACACTCCCTAGCTTAAAAACGGCTTGCTATATCTAAATGTGGTTTTCACCTTTAGGCTCCTCTTGAAATTTGAGCGTCGCAAAGGGGGTCAGTTTTTTTCTATCTCCCCTAGAAATACCCGACACCACAAAAAAACAACGAATTTGGGACACCCTGTACAGGGTGTGACAATGAAGTCGATTTTTTGAGAGGAACACCTTGTATATTTTTGCATTTTAAGATTCGTCTTTTCTTTCCGATTTCAAAAATATACAATATCTACGTGCTGCGATTAATATTTTTTGAGGTATATGCAGTATTTCTTCTATATGATCTTATGCATTTCACGTTTATTTTGTTTTGCCATGGGAGTATTGAGTCAATACCATTGACTCTCAACTCCAATGTTTCTTCAAGTATTTCTTGATTGTGTTTGTATTTCAAATCATCACACAGATCCAAGTTTTTTGGGAAGGAGCATTTACATTCTAGGCATCTAAACATAAAAACACTTTCTGCATAGGAATACCTTTGTTTTTGTATGCCATGTTTACTTTGACAGTGTTTATTCAAATTAAATTGGGCACTAAATAATTTGTCACACAACTTGCACGTCACCGGCATTTTCACAGCACAAAAACGACGAATTTTCATCAAAAATCACTGGAAATTATTAAAGTTTTGCTGTATAAAACTATACTGAAATATCTCTCAGTTGATTGGTTGGCAGAAGTGACAGATCAACGCTTGCGCACGTCTTGGAATTCATCTCGGTATTTAACGACTCGTAAATATTGTGAAGCGTTTTTGACACACTTCCCATTATCCGATTTGGATGAAATTTGGTACACACATAGTGGTCCCATGACAATACAACATTAAGAAAAAATATCCTCCCACCCCTTCTATAGAAAAATGTGTTTTTGACACACTTCCCGTTATCCGATTTGGATAAAATTTGGTATACACATAGTGGTCCGATGATAATACAACAATAAGAAAAAAATATCCTACCACCCCTACCCCCTTCCATAGAAAAATTTGTTTTTGACACACTTCCCGTTATCCGATTTGGATGAAATTTGGTATAGATATAGTGGTCCCATGACAATACAACATTAAACAAAAAAATCCTCCCACCCCTACGCCCACCCCTTCTATAGAAAAATGTGTTTTTGACACACTTCCCGTTATCCGATTTGGATAAAATTTGGTATTCACATAGTGGTCCGATGACAATACAACATTAAAAAAATATCCTCCCGCCCCTACCCCCACCCCCTTCCATAGAAAATGCGTTTTTGACACCCTTCCCATTATCCGATTTGGATGAAATTTGGTACACACATAGTGGTCCCATGACAATACAACATTAAGAAAAAATATCCTCCCACCCCTTCTATAGAAAAATGTGTTTTTGACACACTTCCCGTTATCCGATTTGGATAAAATTTGGTATACACATAGTGGTCCGATGATAATACAACAATAAGAAAAAAATATCCTACCACCCCTACCCCCTTCCATAGAAAAATTTGTTTTTGACACACTTCCCGTTATCCGATTTGGATGAAATTTGGTATAGATATAGTGGTCCCATGACAATACAACATTAAACAAAAAAATCCTCCCACCCCTACGCCCACCCCTTCTATAGAAAAATGTGTTTTTGACACACTTCCTGTTATCCGATTTGGATAAAATTTGGTATTCACATAGTGGTCCGATGACAATACAACATTAAAAAAATATCCTCCCGCCCCTACCCCCACCCCCTTCCATAGAAAATGCGTTTTTGACACCCTTCCCATTATCCGATTTGGATGAAATTTGGTACACACATAGTGGTCCCATGACAATACAACATTAAGAAAAAATATCCTCCCACCCCTTCTATAGAAAAATGTGTTTTTGACACACTTCCCGTTATCCGATTTGGATAAAATTTGGTATACACATAGTGGTCCGATGATAATACAACAATAAGAAAAAAATATCCTACCACCCCTACCCCCTTCCATAGAAAAATTTGTTTTTGACACACTTCCCGTTATCCGATTTGGATGAAATTTGGTATAGATATAGTGGTCCCATGACAATACAACATTAAACAAAAAAATCCTCCCACCCCTACGCCCACCCCTTCTATAGAAAAATGTGTTTTTGACACACTTCCTGTTATCCGATTTGGATAAAATTTGGTATACACATAGTGGTCCGATGACAATACAATATTAAGAAAAAAATATCCTACCACTCCTACCCCCACCCGCATCTATAGAAAAATGCGTTTTTGACACACTTCCCATTATCCGATTTGGATGAAATTTGGTATACATATAGTGGTCTGATGACAATACAACAATAATGAAAAAATGTCCTCCCACCCTACCCCCCACCCCCTTCCATAAAAAATGCGTTTTTGACACACTTCACTTCAAATGACTTTTATAAAATTTGGTATATGCATAAAGGTCCGATGGCAATAAAGTCCAAACAAAAAATATATTTCTACCTCTACCCCCACCCTCTCCTTCCCCCAATAAAAAAATGAGTTTCCAAACAATTCACGATCAGCGATTTCATTATAATCTAGAATAAACTCTTCTATTTTCATTTAATAGAGTAGATAGCTGAGACTAAAAAGTAGAAAATAAATTGGTAAAAAAAAATTTTTAAGTCACAAGCTTTCAGAGAAATGCTGGGGTATCTTGGGTCGGGTTGGGTGGGTTTGGTACCTCTGCATTTTTCTGCTAGATTGATTCTTGCAAATAGTGATATTTAATTGATACGGATATCTTATCGTGCTAACATCGTCAAAATTTCCATCAGTCGGCCATCGTTTTTATTATTATGATAATATTAGAATGTTAGAAAATTATTTTTTAATTTTTAGTGCATTTTATAAAAGCTTGTGTACTAAAAAAATTTTTTTACCAATTTATTCTCTATAACTACTGAAATTAAGGGGTCCCTTCAATATCGTTATAACCGATATTCACTGTATATTAACATCCTTTTTCAGTGATACTACTCTCCCAAAGCAATTAAAAATCGGTTTAATCATCGCTAACTTGTCCAAATAATTAAGATATAAACTATAGCGGACAGCTAACACTGACTTTTCTTCGTTTTATTCGACATCTCCTAGTAACGTTTGGAGATAATTTGGAAGTTTAAATATGAGAGCCATCTTAAACCAAAATATATAATATTTTTTTAATTTAAAATTTAATCAAAAAAAGGTTGCAAGGTATTTATAAAAAATTATACAGGGTGACCCGATCTTAAGGGACCAAACTTTACCAGCGTGTTGGGCGTTCAAAAATAATTAAAAAAAGTATATACAACATAGGTCGAAAAATGCTTTGTAAAGAAAATACAGGGTGTCAAAGTTTTCTTTAAAAAAACGAAAAAAATTATTATCTAGAAAACTACCTTGGACAACAACTTTAAATTTGGTACAGAATAAAGGTTAATAGAGCTGCATACTTTTCTTTATAAAGCAACAATGTAGGCCCGCCACGGGCGTGCGCACGGGTGGTGACTTTTAGAATTTTTGAAGAAAAAAATGATACGCCAATGGATTTTTTTAAATTTTAAATTATTTTTGAGTTCACTGTCCAATTTAAGTAAAAAAATGTCACCTTACTTTTTTTCGTACAATGCTTTATTGTGGAGAAAAAAATTGAAAATGCTTAAATTTGTTGCAAAAAAAATAAAATAATTAAGTTATTGAATTGAAGAAACTACATAACTGGATTGTTTAATTTAATAGAGCTGCACACTTTTCTTTATAAAGCAAAAATTTTGGTTTGCCAGGGGCGTGCGCACGGGTGGTGAGATTATTTGAAGAAAACATGTTACGCCAATGGTTTTTTTTTGTTTTAAATTAATTTTTGAATTCACAGTCTAATTTAGGTTAAAAATAATAATAATAATCCATTTATTTGTGTAGTTTCTTTAATTTAAAAAATTTATTAGCTTAATTATTTTATTTTTTTTGCAACAAATTTAAACATTTTCAATTTTTTTCTCCACAATGAAGCATTGTACGAAAAAAAGTAAGGTGACATTTTTTTACTAAAATTGGACAGTGAACTCAAAAATAATTTAAAATTTAAAAAAATCCATTGGTGTATCATTTTTTTCTTCAAAAATTCTAAAAGTCACCACCCGTGCGCACGCCCGTGGCGGGCCTACATGGTTGCTTTATAAAGAAAAGTATGCAGGTCTATTAACCTTTATTCTGTACCAAATTTAAAGTTGTTGTCCAAGGTAGTTTTCTAGATAATAATTTTTTTCTTTTTTTTTAAGAAAACTTTGACACTCTGTATTTTCTTTACAAAACATTTTTCGACCTATGTTGTATAGACTTTTTTTAATTATTTTTGAACGCCCAACACGCTGGTAAAGTTTGGTCCCTTAAGATCGGGTCACCCTATATACATATTAAAAACTATTACATCCAAGGGAGAAAATAAGGTATAGAACTTTAGTCCGTTTAGTAAAAGTTTAACGATTAATTTATTTATACCTTCTAATGACATCCTGATGTGCTTTTGACAAGACTGGTTTTCCATACTGATTTTTGAGAAACAGAGAACTTGGAATTATTAATGCTTTTACTGGCTCTCCAATCTGAAAATATGATTATTAAAAATTTGTTTCTTACATTCACACTGCCTATATAGACCAGTGCAGTGCAGATACCTTTTAAAAAGGCAAAAAAAAAAGGAAAAAATTAGTGAAAAACAGCATAAAATGTATATATAAATAAATATAAATAAATCAAAAATAAAAAACAGGTTTTTTCAATTTTCCATAAAAATTATTTTTACAAAATTTGTAGACCTTTTTATTACCTATAACTTTTAGATTTAACTTTTTTCGATAGGAGATCTAGTATCGCTAAAAATCGTAAAAAACATTATCCACCCTTAAAAGTTCACCCCATTTTACCCCAATAACTTGAAAAGAGTCTAATTTTATTTTCCTATTGGCTGGGATAGATTTTCCTTCATTTCCAAAAGTTCTTATGCTTTTACTAAATTTCTTCAGCCTTCCAAAAGGTATCTGGGCTGGTCTAAAAGTTAGTTTCTTCCTTACCCATCTATCGAGCTCATCTTCAGATGGAATGTTACTGACATTTGGCATTTCCAGAACTAGGCCAACTCTCCTATCAAAATCACAGTGAGCCCTAAAATTATTCCACCAATTCCAACAGTCTTCTCCTACATCACCTAACAGGTTGCACCTGGATGAATGCACCATCGGTACCTACAAATTTAGAACAACCTCATTCCCAAACCAGAGGCGAAAGTAAAAAACAAAAAATTAAAAAAGAAAGTTTCTTAAATGGACTTGAACCCAGAACCTTTGTATGACAAAAAAAAACGGGACAATTTTTTTTTCATTATAACTTTTGAACAATACCTTCGATTTTAATGGGACAAACTGTACTTGGCACAGAATTAATCAGAGTTTTGACTAAATAAAATTTTTGTCGCCCATCTCAAAGTCCAAGATGGCGGACGAAATTAAATTGTACATTCTTGCCACACACAACAAGGTACGAATTAGCAAAATCGGTTTAGTGGTTCTAAAAAAACTATTTTTGTTTCAACCATTGTTTTGAATATTATACGATTGCCTTGCCAATTATGTCCGCATTTATTTCCTTATAAATTCATTACTACTGAACCGATTTTAATGAAATAAAAAACATCCTCGTGAGAATTGATTGCTTTTTAACGATCATGATCAATATTTATCGCCATCTTAAAATTTAAGATGGTGGACAGAAACATACTTGATTCTTTAAAATGGTGTGTTTATTTTTATTTTCTGAAAATGTTTTAGTTTCTTTTTTAGTTTTTTTTTTAATTTATAGAAAAGCACTACTTTTCTTTCGCATAAAGAGATACAAATTAATAAAATCGGTGTAGTAGTTTTCACAAAATCTGATTTTATTTTAACCAATATTTTACATTTATTGATGTTTTGAGGTTTGAGGTATGAGGTAGAGCCGCGGGACTGTAAGCGCGCTAGTCGTTTTATAAAATCTGGGTGCAAAAATCCTTAAAAGGACGATGTAAAAATATTAATTTTTCCGAGCCACACAAAGACAATATAGAGGATTGGCACTCACCTTTTGAGTTGTTTCCGTCGTCCAGAGGAGCTCCTCTCGCTGGCCCAGTCGTTGCAGTCGATCCACACTAGAATCACTTGTTTGTGTAATGGTTTAGTTTGATTTTCTAAGAATGTTATTGGATTTTTTGGTTAATAGAATTTATCACCATGCTGCGTGGTGATCTCGATAGAATACGACAGACGAATCTTTTTTTGGTTACGCCTTTTTCCGCAGATTCATTTTTCGTAGATGGCGCTGGCGTTTTGCTTGTGCCAATCAAATTGAAATTGTGTGGGTTTTCCGAATACGGGAATTTGGCGCAAAATTTGAATTTAAAATTAGTTGCATGAACAACATTTTTTAAAACATTTTCAGAAAATAAAAATAAACACACCATTTTGAAGAATCAAGTATGATTCTGTCCAACATCTTAAATTATAAGATGGCGGCAAATTTTGATTATAATCTTTAAAAAGCAGTCAATTCTCACCATCATTTTTTTTATTTCACTTCGGTTTAGTAATAACGAATTTATAGGAAAATAAATGCAGACAGGATTGGCAATGCATTACGTATAATCTGTAAAACAATGGTTAAAACAAAAATAGATTTTTTCAGAACCATCACACTGAGTTTAGTCATTTGTACCTCGTTGTGTGGAGGAAAAGTAGTGTTTTTCTCTAAATTAAAAAACAACTAAAACATTTTCGGAAAATAAGAATAAACAATTGTAAGACACATTTTAGGATTACGATAATGATGATGATCTTGAAAAAGAAATCAATTCTAACCAAGATATTTCTCATTTAATTAAAATCGGTTTAGTAGTGTAATAACCCGAGAAAAATTCAAATTATGACAATTGATGCTAGCATAGGGTTACCAGATGAAAACGTCTCTAACCAGGACCAGCCGTCAAGAAAATCCGGACGTCAAAATTTTTTTGATGCCACACACAAAAAATCAACTTTTTTTTTTTTTGAAACAATAACTAATTAATAACATAATATACCTACTATTTTATAGGTACTTTTCATTGCTTTGTATTTTATTCAACAGCGTTGAATTTTTAGGCAGAAGTACAAAATCGTAAAATCCTGAGCAGCTCATATTGCTTAAATTGTATGAAGTCATGAGTATTCCTTTTACAGGAGATAAAAGCAGCCTATTTCTTTCTTTGGTCCACTGGGTAGAAATACTTGCATTAAAATATTTTGCCCATTTTTCGTGGGTAGGCAGATTGTGGTCATCAGAAGTAAAATTGTCTGATATGTACTTTTTTAGATTACAAACTTCATCAAAAAAATTGTGTGTGCTTAAGACCACACAGCAGAAGTGTAATTCAACAAGGCGAAATTAATAATACTACTTTAAGCAGGGTCTTAGCATAACGTTTTACCTTACGTCTTGCCTGTCAGTCAAAAGGGTCGAGTATGACGGTTGAAATACTAGCGTAGACACTTGATAGTTTTAAAGTACGTTTTTAGATCAGTTTTTGATACAAAACGATGGTTTTATTGGAAAACAATGCGTGATCCGGTCAGTTCTCTAGGCGGTCTTCCGTCTTACATCAGTTCAAGCAAAACGTCCGTTTTTCCGTCTACACACAAAGTTTTACTTGATGCGTTTTGACTGAACAGGCAAGATGTAAGGTAAAACGTTATTTGAAGACCACGCTTAAAGGTGAATTCACACTGCTAAATTTATCGACGATTATTGTTTAATTACATTTTTTGAAACTAGTTTATTTTGCATTATTTGATGTTTATAAAGGCGGCTACTTTAAAATCCGGACGTTTATGAAAAATCCGCCCGGACCCACCCGGACGTAGTAAAAATCCGGACATGTCCGGATTAATCCGGACGTCTGGTAACCCTATGCTAGCAGCCATGTTGGATACCGCTCTTCTCTTGTAGTACACGCAGCGTTCATATCGTGTAAGTAATTAACGGCATTTTATTAATTAACGGGCGCGAGTAATCGCCCTAAAAATATCCCCAACTATTAAATATATATTAAAAGTAGTAATGAATTTATAAGGAAATAAATGCAGACATGAGTGGCAAGGCAATAATAATATGCTAAACAATGGTTGAAACAAAAATATATGTTTTTTAAACCACTGAACCGATTTTGCTGACTCGTACCTTATAGTGCGTGGCAAAGATGCGGCATTTTTACTAATTTAAAAAATAATTAAAATATGTTTGCAACACAAGAATAAACGAGCATCTTTGAAGGGTACATTTTAATTTCGTCCGCCATCTTGGATATTGAGATGGCGGATAAGAAGATATATTTAGTCAAAACTCTGATTAATTCTCTGCTAAGTGCAGTTTGTCTCATTAAAATCGATTGTATAGTTCAAAAGTTATAATGAAAAAAAAATTGTCTGGTTTTTTTTGACCCACCCGGTATATTTTTTTTTTAACTTCATATTGTGGTGAGAAATATTATATTACCTGAATCCAAAATGAATAACAGAAATTGGAAATAAGAAAACTGTTAACTATTCTAGCCAACTGTAGATTTTTAGGTCTCTTTAATTGCAGCAAAACTGCTGGAATACCCAAATGAGATGCAAATCCAAGCTCCTGTTCCAAAATATCTTTGCTACTCTTTCTTATATGTTCTATCTCACTGTCGACATCTAAATTGTCACTAATTTCTGCAACAATTAACCGATTCCAATCTGAGCCCTTCAGCACACGATCAGTTCGGCCAATGATAAACGGGGAGTCTGGCTGATTTAGATCCCTTGAATATGACGGATGTGTAATTTGGGTCACCACAAAATGAAAGCCACATTCAAAGGCTGAATGCAGTGCTGCTTTTAAGGAAGCAGGACAACTTGTGTAGAGGCCACAAGACATCCGTTTGCGTTTTTCACCAATTTGGTCCCCTTCCTCCATATTGCTAAAGATACAAAAGGGTTGTTTTATACAACGTGAACAAGTTCACTTCTAGGGGTATGAATTTCCATTAGAGGATAAAAAAAAGAAAGTATATTGATTTAAAGTAAAACATAAAACAGCATTTTTAGGTCCCTATAATAATTAAACTAACAATAAATCTCCACAAATGTGACTTTTTAGCAAATTCTTTAACAATTTCACTAAATTTTAGAAAATCACTAACTCATATCAAGTGTGTGATATTTAGGGTTACCAGATGAAAACGTCTCTAACCAGGACCAGCCGTCAAGAAAATCTGGACAAAATCCAGATGTCAAAATTTTTTCGATGCCACACACAAAAAATCAACTTTTTTTTTATTGAAACAATAACTAATAAATAACATAATATACCTACTATTTTATAGGTACTTTTCACTGCTTTGTATTTTATTCAACAGCGTTGAATTTTTAGGCAGAAGTACAAAATCGGAAAATTCTGAGCAGCTCATATTTCTTAAATTGTGTGAAGTCATGAGTATTCCTTTTACAGAAGATAAAAGCAGCCTATTTCTTTCTTTGGTCCACTGGGTAGATAACTTGCATTAAAATATTTTGCCCATTTTTCATGGGTAGGCAGATTGTGGCCATCAGAAGTAAAATTGTCTGATATGTACTTTTTTAGATTACAAACTTCATCAAAAAAATTGTGTGTGCTTAAGACCACACGGCAGAAGTGTAATTCAACAAGGCGAAATTAATAATACTACTTTAAGAGGGGTCTTAACATAATGTTTTACCTTACGTCTTGCCTGTCAGTCAAAAGGGTCAAGTATGACGGTTGAAAGACCAGCGTAGACACCTGATAGTTTTAACATATGTTTTTAGATCAGTTTTTGATATAAAACGATGGTTTTATTGGAAAACAATGCATGATCCGGTCAGTTCTCTAGGCGGTTTTCCATCTTAAATCAGTTCAAGTAAAACGTCGGAAAAACCGTCTACACACAAAGTTTTACTTGATGCATTTTGACTGAACAGGCAAGATGTAAGGTAAAACATTATGTGAAGACCCCACTTAAAGGTGAATTCACACTGCTAAATTTATCGACGATTATTGTTTAATTACATTTTTTGAAACTAGTTTATTTTGCATTATTTGATGTTTATAAAGATAAAATCCAGACGTTTATTAATCAAGAAAAATAATTTCTGAACAAGTTATATTATAATATACAACATGAGCTGCTCTAATATCTCTGGACATTTGTGGGTCTTGACCGGCACTCAGACGTGTCCTAAAAAACTGGTCTATGCCCTGGTGAAAACAGATAGATGGCAGCCCTACCAACTGGCTTGCGCTGGCCTGTTGTAAAATGTTTACTTTACCTTTATTCCGTTTTCAACAAGTTTATTTCTGCACACTGTCTTTAAAACTTAAATCAGCCCTTAAAAAAAAACTCACTTTAGTGTTGAGGTTAGGTTCACTTTTGTTTACATTATAGTATGGTCATTTAGCCAACTGTGTACCACGTGACGACCCCTTGATCGTTCCTGGTTCGTTTTATACACTCATCACGTGAGCATTGTGGTCAAGTCATCACGTGTCCAAAATAAAAACCTCATAACCTTAAAGTTTCAGAACGTAAACAAAAATAAATTGTGTAAAAAAACAAAATATTTTCCTTATTCCTTAAGCTCTTCAAGAGAAGTAAGTACTACCTATAAACTTGAACTTTAGATAGTTACAAATTTAGCAAATCATGCTATTTCAAATTACAAACATTAATTATTGTTGTTGTGTTTACTCTTGGGCAAACCTAGAGACCCTGTATGTATGACATATTTTATAAAAATATGTCATACATACAGGGTTTCTAGGCAAACCCTGGGCAAAACATGCAGAAAAAGTGTTCAGAACACCAGTCGTTTCATATGTTCTATAATCCGTGATTTTATCAGTTTTAGAGGGTAACTAGATTTTTTAAGCCTTAATACAGGATACTTTCAGAAGGGATAGGAACAAATATGTCTTAAATATATCAGTATTGGTATTTATAAAATGTCCCATAAAAGGACCTGTTTATGTCAAAATGTCCTGTGCTGTCCTGCATTATAATTTTCAATTGTGTCGTTCACTTAGTTCAGATCAGTGGTGAAAATTTTATATAATTTATGTTACGCAACATATTTCTAAAATAAAAGTTTTTCTATTCTTTATTTTATTTTTGAAAATTTTATATAATTTATGTTACGCAACATATTTCTAAAATAAAAGTTTTTCTATTCTTTATTTTATTTTAGAGAAGAACGAAGAAATGAGTTTACTGGCCCATTCAGTAGAATCCAAAGAAAGAACAAAGGATATTTATATCGAAGATGATTCTGTGTCTTTTGAGTCATTTTTACTTCCACCTCTAATTTCTAAAGGTTTAAACACTTGTGGATTTCGCAGACCTTCACCAATTCAAGTCAAAGCAATTCCTGTAGGAAGATGTGGCTTGGGTAAGTTGAATGGCCTTTTTGTCTTGGGCAAATGTAAGAAGACTTAGAAATTGGGCTTAGATATTAATCAATGAACTTGTCCTTTTTACAAGTCCATTGAAATTAATACAGGGTTCCCAAACTTCCATGGGAAACAATGAACTTTACAAGTTCATTGATGGGAAAAGATGTTTATTTGAATATAGACAAAAGGAAAATTTGTCTGGGTCATAAAAAACAGATATATTGCCCAATGCTCCCAGTTTTTTAATCCTGAAGGACATATTGCACTTCTAAAATTGTGACATATGTCAATACTTGATAATTAGATGTAAAATTTTTCATAGGGGTGTCGTGACGAAAAGTACTAGAATCAAAGTCTGAAAGAGTTGGATAAGTTCTCTTTGGGGGTTGGATGGGGAGAAACATGCTCAGTAGTTTATTTCCTGCATAATATTTTTGCTGTTTTGCACTTTAAATAACACTGCCTTAGATGTTTCACCAACTTTTTGTTTATAGTATACCTAGTAGTTACTTAAAATGCAAAAAAATATTTTGTTATAATTTTTTTTAGGTTTTGGGTACTTTTTCACCTACAATAGTTACACTTTTGCTCTGAGATCACAGATATGTAGTTCATATTTAACCTGGGATACATTATTTCTAAGGTTTTTATTGTTTTATTAAACAGTTGTTTATATTATTATATTAAACAATGTTTCATATGACCAAGCTTTAACAAATTACATAGATATCCTGCACAATATCCTGCACACTTTATTCTTTCAGATACAATAGTCAAGTCAAAGTCTGGCACTGGGAAAACCTTGGTGTTTGCAGTTGTAGCTTTGGAAGGAATCAATCTCCAAAACACAGTGTTGCAAGTTCTCATTTTAGCACCAACGCGAGAAATCGCAGTTCAAATCCAAGATGTGTTCAAGGAAATAGGACAATTCTTTAAAGGTAACACATTGCTTTTCATGATTCATGGTGTGGCTAGATATAATTATTGTTCTTTTTGCTGCTACCGGCATTTTGCAAGAGCACTTGACAAATTTCCAAGACGCACTTAGGGAAATTTAAGAAAATGGCTGGCCGTTTTGGGTAATTTGGGTACTTTTAGATCTTAATTCAAGGAAAAGGTATCTGGCTATCTTAAAGACTATTTTTGAGTTGTGTATGCAAGATCTACTGCTGCATTGAGGGGGGAGTGATTTAGATTGTTGGAAAGAACATTTTTCCAGCTTTAAAAATAAGTTTTAAAACCAGACATGTGGGACAGTGAAATTTAAGAAAATTAAAAAAAAAATAGTTTTTTCCACACTTTTCATTTATTTAAAATATAAGGTGCGCCACTAATATAAGGGGGGCGTGTTGTACAGTCGGGGACTTAATAAATGGCCGCTGCCGTTTTCAGAAGAGCTAAGAATCCCAATACCGGCCGGATTTTGTGGCGCGTCGTTCAACACATATAATTTATTCACTTTCCTGGGTTAAATTTAATCATGAAAAATTTCTCTTTGGTCTGTATTCCGTTTAAATGTTCGGTTAAAAAAATACACATAATAGTGATTTTTCAGGATTTTAATTTATCATTATGTTTTTTATTACATACTTACATAGAGAAACACAAATGCAACATGTTTGTATTTTTAGCCATTTTTAAAATGGCAAGTTTTTAAAGTGTAAAGCTAAAAAAAATAAATACAAGCAAAAATTGGTTATTTGACTAAGGGCGATTCGAAAACAGCTGTGATGACGGCCTTTACTTTAAGATTTGAATTGTTGTAAATGTGTAACTACCCCGACTTCTGGACGCACAAGAACACTATTTTTGGGGGTGGCTAAATAGTCCAGTCATTATAGAATTTTAGCTTGCAAAAATAAACTCGAGTTTTCGACTTTGGGGGCGGCCGGCTCCCCCCGCCATCTTGAATTTTGTGTGCATAAAAAGGGTATTTTTAAAATTACTTGGTTACTGTATGTTTTAGAAAAAAAGTTTTGAACAAAAGTTGAAGACAAAAAATATCCTACAAAAACACTTTTGCATGTTTATTTGTCAGACGAATGGTTTTTGAGTTATGGCTAAATATTTCGCCGCAATTTTGGATTTTGACCAATTTTGATTTTTAATGGCCTATAACTTCAAAACTGCTTATTTTTGAGAAAATCTGTAACAACATAAAATAAAGATCAACTAATAGCCTTAAAACGAGACATCACTAAGTTTTTTGGGTAGTACTTTTGCTGAGATACTAACCGTGAAGTATTAGCAGTACACCCGTTTCCTATGTATTTCCATAGTATATGCAAAATAAACCGAACTTATTCAGTTTTATGTCATTTTCTCAAAAGCTAAGCATTTTACAGAAATTGTTTAATTAACTTTATTGTAGAAAATTAAATTATCTTTTAAACGATGTATAACCTAAGTGGGCCAAGTCCACGGTTACCTTGCCCATGGGCACACTCGAAGTCAACCCCACGCTATATCAGCCTTAAAAACAGTTTTTTATAAATACATTACAATAAATAAAAATAAAATTGAAAATTGAAAATTGAAAATTGAAAATTGAAAATTGAAAATTGAAAATTGAAAATTGAAAATTGAAAATTGAAAATTGAAAATTGAAAATTGAAAATTGAAAATTGAAAATTGAAAATTGAAAATTGAAAATTGAAAATTGAAAATTGAAAATTGAAAATTGAAAATTGAAAATTGAAAATTGAAAATTGAAAATTGAAAATTGAAAATTGAAAATTGAAAATTGAAAATTGAAAATTGAAAATTGAAAATTGAAAATTGAAAATTGAAAATTGAAAATTGAAAATTGAAAATTGAAAATTGAAAATTGAAAATTGAAAATTGAAAATTGAAAATTGAAAATTGAAAATTGAAAATTGAAAATTGAAAATTGAAAATTGAAAATTCAAAATTCAAAATCAATCAAATTCAACAATCAAAATCAAAATTCAAATCAAAATTCAAAATTCCAAAATCAAAATCAACAACAACAACCAATTCAACCAAACCCAACCCAAACCCAACATCCAACCCCCCCCCAACCCCCCCAACCCCCCCCAACCCCACCCAACCCCCAACCCCCAACCCCCAACCCACCCAACCCCCAACCCCCAACCCCCAACCCCCAACCCCCAACCCCCACCCAACCCCAACCCCCAACCCCCAACCCCCACCCCCAACCCACAACCCCAACCCCCAACCCCCCAACCCCAACCCCCCAACCACCCCAACCCCCAATCAACATCAACCAAATCAAAATCAAAATCAACAATCCACAACCCCAAACCCAAACCCAACCAACCCAAACCCAAACCCCCAACCCCAACCCCCAACCAAAATCCAAAATCAAAACCAAACCAAACCAAATTATCAAATTCAAACATCCAAAATCAAAATCCAAACCAACAACCAACACAAATCAACCAAATCAAAATCAAATTCAACAATCAAAATCAAAATCAAATTCAAACACAAAATTCAAAATTCAAAATTCAAAATCAAAATTCAAAATTCAAAATTCAAAATTCAAAATTCAAAATTCAAAATTCAAAATTCAAAATTCAAAATTCAAAATTCAAAATTCAAAATTCAAAATTCAAAATTCAAAATTCAAAATTCAAAATTCAAAATTCAAAATTCAAAATTCAAAATTCAAAATTCAAAATTCAAAATTCAAAATTCAAAATTCAAAATTCAAAATTCAAAATTCAAAATTCAAAATTCAAAATTCAAAATTCAAAATTCAAAATTCAAAATTCAAAATTCAAAATTCAAAATTCAAAATTCAAAATTCAAAATTCAAAATTCAAAATTCAAAATTCAAAATTCAAAATTCAAAATTCAAAATTCAAAATTCAAAATTCAAAATTCAAAATTCAAAATTCAAAATTCAAAATTCAAAATTCAAAATTCAAAATTCAAAATTCAAAATTCAAAATTCAAAATTCAAAATTCAAAATTCAAAATTCAAAATTCAAAATTCAAAATTCAAAATTCAAAATTCAAAATTCAAAATTCAAAATTCAAAATTCAAAATTCAAAATTCAAAATTCAAAATTCAAAATTCAAAATTCAAAATTCAAAATTCAAAATTCAAAATTCAAAATTCAAAATTCAAAATTCAAAATTCAAAATTCAAAATTCAAAATTCAAAATTCAAAATTCAAAATTCAAAATTCAAAATTCAAAATTCAAAATTCAAAATTCAAAATTCAAAATTCAAAATTCAAAATTCAAAATTCAAAATTCAAAATTCAAAATTCAAAATTCAAAATTCAAAATTCAAAATTCAAAATTCAAAATTCAAAATTCAAAATTCAAAATTCAAAATTCAAAATTCAAAATTCAAAATTCAAAATTCAAAATTCAAAATTCAAAATACAAAATACAAAATACAAAATTCAAAATTTGAAAATTAAAAATAAATAATAAAAGCGCGCGATACGATGTTCAATAATTCATTCATTCATAAACCTCGCCTGGAAACGGTAGCGGCCATTTATTAAGTCCCCGACTGTACATCGTTGAAAAGGAAATTGTATCCGCTTGAAAATGATCTCCAGAAGATTTTTGGAAAAGTTGACTATTTTCGAGTTATTAGCAATAAACTATCAAAAAGCAAGTTTAAGGGGGGGAACCACCCCTCTGCCAGGGTTGGGGGCGTGGTTCCCTTTCGTAAAATGTTCGGGCGAGTCTTATGTCTATCCATACCATATCGCTTGAATCTCGGATGTAGTCCAACCAACCAAGGAACCAAGTCCTTAGGGTATTCACTTAAACCGACTCTTCTTCTTATAGTATTTATTTTATAATTTTAAAAAAATTTTGTCACCAAACAAAAAATACCACCTTTTATGTAACTGAAAAATTGAATGGAATGTCCCAGAATCTTATTAACCAAACCGAACCGACGGGCCTTCGTGAATATACGTCATTACAGTGTTGCAAGTTCCACTGTACATGCCCTCTGTAACCTTTTTTATTTGCGAAGATCCTATCAAAGCGCGTTGTAAGTGTATTTGTTCTTTCAGGTCTATTTGTTGAGTCATTTATTGGAGGATTACCATTGGATGGCGATGTGGTAAAATGTAGACAGTGTCACATTGCAATTGGAACTCCAGGCCGTGTCAAACAGCTGATCACTATGGGCCATTTGGATACAAAACAAGTTCGATTGTTTGTTCTGGATGAAGCAGATAAACTCATGGAAAATAGTTTTCAAAATGATATTAACGAGATTTACAACATTTTGCCGCAAAAGAAACAAGTGATCATGTGTAGTGCTACTTATCCTATTGAAATTGAAGCTTTTTTAAGCGAATATATGCTAAGTCCTACCTTTGTTAGTGCAGAAGTTGATTCTCCTTTGCTTTTGGGTTTGAAGCAGTTTGTCAAAATAGTCAAGTCTTCACCCAATGTGGTTCAACAAACCAAAGTTAAAAACGACGAGTTGGTTAAAATTTTGTCATCAATTCCCTTTACTCAATGTTTGGTTTTCTCAAATTTTCAAACTCGAGCTGAAAGTGTGAGTAATTTTTTAAATCGCAACGATTTCCAATCAACATTTATTTCTGCCGCACAAAACCAAGTTGAAAGGTTGAATGCTATTCATGATTTAAAAGAATTTAAATGTAAAATTTTGTTGTCGACCGATTTGACTGCTCGTGGTATTGATGCTGCAAATGTTGACTTAGTTATCAACTATGATATTCCTACTGACACTATGACGTATCTTCATAGAATGGGCAGGGCTGGCAGATATGGATCGTCTGGCATTTGTATTAATTTAGCTGCACAAGGCCAAGAAATAACTCTGTTGCAAAATATCTTGGGCGAAATTGGTGGTTCTAATTTATCGATTCCAAAATTAAACGATGGCTATTCCATTGAGAAGGTTGATTTATCTAAAGATAATATGCTTTATGGTGTGGTTTGTCCGAAACTGGACGACTCTAACAAAATTAGGACTGAGGTTATTGAAAGCAAAAAACATAAAAAGATTAAAAACAAAAAAGATAATTCATATGCTCAAGACAAAATGGAAAGTGACGAAATTCTTGATAATGTTGAACAAATTATGGACTTGGATCCTTTACTTGTTTTGAATGAACTGGCTTCTGAAAAATTTGATTTTGAAAATTCATATACCAATCGTAGCCCAACTAATACATCATTCATTGATGTTATGCAAGTACTGTCAGAAAATTGTACTAGTCTTCAAGGAAAACCGAACACATCTGATGAAAGTAGTGAGCTGAAAGAAGTTCTAAAACAATTAGCGACCGATGGGATTGTAGCTTCATTTGAAAACAATACTGAACAATCTTCAGAAGACAAGAACAAGGAAATCTTGGTTAGGAATAGGGCTTTGTTTGCTGTAGCTAAATCCTTAAGTAATTGTGAAACTTCAAAAAATGATGTCAATGAACTTTCACAGTTTTTACAACAAATAAAGCGTAAGGATAATTTAGATACTTGCTTGGACCTTGACAAAGATTCCAATAAAAAGTGTTCGAAGGCTGAAAATATAATTGGCGATTGCCAAATACCTGAAAATATTTTTACATTGGCATACAATTGTGCGATAAAAGAAACTGGAGTAAGTTGGAGGGATGTAGTTTTGACTGAGAATGAAATTAAAAAGCTCAAAGAAAGTACCGATGCAGAAGAGAGTAGTTGTTTTGAGTCACAAGATGATGATGATTGCGAAGACTCACAAGATTTTCAAAATTATTCAGAAGAAAATGATCCAGATTACGACTTTGAGATGGAGAAAGATATTGAAATTAGTTATGTTCAAAATCAGGAACAAGAAAAGAGTTACTTAATGGAAAATTCTGAAGAGTATAGTTTTATGAAGTGGGTCCCAGTTGAAAATAAAACTAAAACTCAAAACAAACGCACTGAAAAAGTTTTAGCAAAGTCACCTAAAAAATCTAAATTACACAATAATAGCTTGGACTATAACAGTAGATTTCTATGTTTGCCTTCAACTAGCTCAAAAGGTGAAATCATGGAAAGTTATTGTGAACAATTTAAAAAGTACTTCGATCAATGTAACGAAAATTTATGGCAAAATGGCCTCAGTTTTGAATCAGTTGACCAGTTTGATAGATGGTTTTGGTATGAATGGCAAGCACAAGTAAGTGCTGTTCGAGATTTCGTCAAACAGAAGATTTATATAGAGGAAATGACTAAATTTCAACTAAATAGACAGAGACAGACTGAATGAGGCCTAGATACTATGTTGATGTAATTATTTATTTTTAGTCTGTATTAAAAAAATATTGTTTACTTTTTTTTAAATAACAAGAATAAATAATTTTACAAAAATGTTTTAGGTACTTTTTTTAAATATTTTATTTAAATTTCTTCCTCATTAGTTTTAATTGAGCTAGATCGACTGTTGTACGTGTTTTCTGCGATGAATCGCACCTTGTTTTCCATGTTTCGACCAGGCGAAATTTATCTATACCATTCCATTGAGAAATTAGTATTGAGCTTATTGAAAATCAATATGCCCAAAACACAATGGAAAGTTACGAAATTCTTAATAATGTTGAACAAATTATGGATTTGGATCCTTTACTTATTTTGAATGAACTGGCTTCTGAAGAATTTGATTTTGAAAATTCATATACCGATCGTAGCCCAAGAGAAATTAATACTTCATTCATTAATGTTACGCAAATACTGTCAGAAAATTGTACTAGTCTTCAAGGAAAACCGAACACATCTGATGAAAGTAGTGAACTGAAAGAAGTTCTAAAACAGTTGGCGACCGATGGAAGTGTAGCTTCATTTGAAAACATTACTGAAAAATCTTCAAAAGACAAGAACAGGGAAATCTTCGTTAGGGCTAGGGCTTTGTTTACTGTAGCTAAATCCTTAAGTAATTGTCCAACTTCAAAAAATGATGTCAATGAACTTTCACAGTTTTTACAACAAATAAAGCGTAAGGATAATTTAGCTACTTGCTTGGACCTTGCCAAAGATTCCAATAAAAAATGTTCGAAGTCTGAAAATATAATTGGCGATTGCAAAGTACCTGAAAATATTTTTACATTGGCATACAATTGTGCGATAAAAGAAACTGGAGTAAGTTGGAGGGATGTAGTTTTGACTGAGAATGAAATTAAAACGCTCAAAGAAAGTACCGATGCAGAAGAGAGTAGTTGTTTTGAGTCACAAGTTGATGATGATTGCGAAGACTCACAAGATTTTCAAAATTATTCAGAAGATTATGATCCAGATTATGACTTTGAGATGGAGAAAGATATTGAAATTAGTTATGTTCAAAATCAGGAACAAGAAAAGAGTTACTTACTGGAAAATTCTGAAGAGTATAGTTTTATGAAGTGGGTCCCAGTTTTAGCAAAGTCACCTAAAAAATCTAAATTACACAATAATAGCTTGGACTATAACAGTAGATTTCTATGTTTGCCTTCAACTAGCTCAAAAGGTGAAATCATGGAAAGTTATTGTGAACAATTTAAAAAGTACTTCGATCAATGTAACGAAAATTTATGGCAAAATGGCCTCAGTTTTGAATCAGTTGACCAGTTTGATAGATGGTTTTGGTATGAATGGCAAGCACAAGTCAGTGCTGTGCGAGATTTCGTCAAACAGAAGATTTATATAGAGGAAATGACTAAATTTCAACTAAATAGACAGAGACAGACTGAATGAGAAGGCCTAGATACTATGTTGATGTAATTATTTATTTTTAGTCTGTATTAAAAAAATATTGTTTACTTTTTTTTAAATAACAAAAATAAAGAATTTTACAAAAATGTTTTTGGTACTTTTTTTAAATATTTTATTTAAATTTCTTCCTCATTAGTTTTAATTGAGCTAGATCGACTGTTGGTGAAATTGGTGAGTCTAATTTATCTATTCCATTCCATTGAGCAATTAGTACTGAGTTTATTGAAAATTAATATGCTCAAAACAAAATGGAAAGTTACGAAATTCTTAATAATGTTGAACAAATTATGGATTTGGATCTTTTACTTATTTTAAATGAACTGGCTTCTGAAGAATTTGATTTTGAAAATTCATATACCTATCATAGCCCTAGAGAAATTAATACTTCATTCATTGATGTTATGCAAGTACTGTCAGAAAATTGTACTAGTCTTCAAGAAAAACCGGACAAATCGGATGAAAGTAGTAAGCTAAAAGATGTTCTAAAACAATTGGCGACCGATGGAAGTGTAGCTTCATTTGAAAACATTACTAAAAAATCTTCAGAAGACAAGAACAAGGATATCTTGGTTAGGAATAGGGCTTTGTTTACTGTAGCTAATTCTTTAAGTAATTGTGAAACTTCAAAAAATGATGTCAATGAACTTTCACTGTTTTTACAACAAATAAAGCGTAAAGATAATTTAGATACTTGCTTGGACCTTGACAAAGATTCTAATAAAAAATGTTTGAAGGCTGAAAATATAATTGGCGATTGCCAAGTACCTGAAAATATTTTTACATTGGCATACAATTGTGCGATAAAAGAAACTGGAGTAAGTTGGAGGGATGTAGTTCTGACTGAGAATGAAATTAAAAAGCTCAAAGAAAGTACCGATGCAGAAGAGAGTAGTTGTTTTGAATCACAAGATGATGATGATTGCGAAGACTCACAAGATTTTCAAAATTATTCAGAAGATTATGATCCAGATTATGACTTTGAGATGGAGAAAGATATTGAAATTAGTTATGTTCAAAATCAGGAACAAGAAAAGAGTTACTTAATGGAAAATTCTGAAGAGTATAGTTTTATGAAGTGGGTCCCAGTTGAAAATAAAACTAAAACTCAAAACAAACGCACTGAAAAAGTTTTATCAAAGTCACCTAAAAAATCTAAATTACACAACAATAGCTTGGACTATAACAGTCGATTTCTATGTTTGCCTTCAACTAGCTCAAAAGGTGAAATCATGGAAAGTTATTGTGAACAATTTAAAAAGTACTTCGATCAATGTAACGAAAATTTATGGCAAAATGGCCTCAGTTTTGAATCAGTTGACCAGTTTGATAGATGGTTTTGGTATGAATGGCAAGCACAAGTAAGTGCTGTTCGAGATTTCGTCAAACAGAAGATTTATATAGAGGAAATGACTAAATTTCAACTAAATAGACAGAGACAGACTGAATGAGAAGGCCTAGATACTATGTTGATGTAATTATTTATTTTTAGTCTGTATTAAAAAAATATTGTTTACTTTTTTTTAAATAACAAGAATAAACAATTTTACAAAAATGTTTTTGGTACTTTTTTTAAATATTTTATTTAAATTTCTTCCTCATGGTGTTGATTGAGCTAGATCGATTGTTGTACGTGTTTTCTGCGATGGATCGCACCTTGTTATCCATATTTCGACCAGACGAAATTGGTGAGTCTAATTTATCTATTCCATTCCATTGAGAAATTAGTACTGAGCTTATTGAAAATCAATATGCTCAAAACAAAATGGAAAGTTACGAAATTTTTAATAATATTGAACAAATTATGGATTTGGATCCTTTACTTATTTTGAATGAACTGGCTTCTGAAGAATTTGATTTTGAAAATTCATATACCGATCGTAGCCCAAGAGAAATTAATACTTCATTCATTGATGTTACGCAAGTACTGTCAGAAAATTGTACTAGTCTTCAAGGAAAACCGAACACATCTGATGAAAGTAGTGAACTGAAACAAGTTCGAAAACAATTGGCGACCGATGGAAGTGTAGCTTCATTTGAAAACATTATTGAAAAATCTCCAGAAGACAAGAACAAGGAAATCTTGGTTAGGAATAAGGCTTTGTTTGCTGTAGCTAAATCCTTAAGTAATTGTGAAACTTCAAAAAATGATGTCAATGAACTTTCACAGTTTTTACAACAAATAAAGCGTAAAGATAATTTAGATACTTGCTTGGACCTTGACAAAGATTCCAATAAAAAATGTTCGAAGTCTGAAAATATAATTGGCGATTGCCAAAAACATTCAACCTTGAATTTCTTTGGCGATTGCCAAGTACCTGAGAATATTTTTACATTGGCATACAATTGTGCGATAAAAGAAACTGGAGTAAGTTGGAGGGATGTAGTTTTGACTGAGAATGAAATTAAAAAGCTGGAGTCCGCCTGAATGAGAATGCTTGGATATTATTTATTTTAATAAATTTAGCAAGTAAATAATTCTTTATTTTTAGTCTGCATTAAAAAATTATTTATTTTTTAAATAACGAATAAATAATTTAAACAAAATGTACTTTTTTTAAATTTTATTTAAATTTCTTCCTCGTTAGTTATAATTTGGTTAGATTGTCTTTTATACGTGTTTTCTGCGATCGATCGCAACTTGTTTTCCATATTTCGACCAGTTTCTTTGACCATCCTCGAAAAATGGCTGTCCGGATTTTGGAGTAATTCATGAGGAGAAGCGAATTCAACCGCTTCACCGAATTCCATGACCAAAACTTTGTCTGCATCAATAATTGTGTTCAGTCTATGGGCCACGGTAATTACCGTGCAGTCTTTAAAACTGTCTCTTATTGTTTTTTGAATCAAACCATCCGTTTGAGGGTCAACGTTTGCTGTGGCCTCGTCCATAACCAGTACTTTGTTATTCCTGCAAAAAATATTTTCATATCAAGTTGGTGTTTTACTTTTCCGAATGTTTTAAAACAATGAATTGCAATTTTCAATTTGTATACAGAAGACCTAGGTAGATTATTAGTTGAAAAAAGTAGTGAAGTATAACTACTAACTTTCAAGCGCGCACTTTTTGCAAACAAATAAACAGGAAAAGGTAGAATAACCCCCCCCCCCTAGAAAAAGACTATTACTCCTCCCTGTAGATTTTTACTCAATCAAAAAAGTAGTGTAACTACTAGTAGTTAGTTAACCATATGTACCGGGTGGGACAAAAAAAACTGTTTTCGGTATAACTTTTAAACTATACCACCGATTTTAATCGAATAAGCGAGACTTTGCAGGGAATTCATCAGGCTTTATCTTATGTTCCGGGAATGTTTTAAATTATTTATTGGTTTCCAGAATTTTATTTTTTGATTCACCATTGTTTTACAGAAGGCAATTGTCTAGCCTTCTCAATTCCATCTGCTTTAATTTTCTTATAAGTTAAGTTCTTACTAACAGTAAGTTCTTACTAACAGTAATTGTCTACTTTTTAACTACTTCTTTTATGCAGAATACAAATAGTCGAAGATAACCAGAAGAAAAAAAGAAGTAGTTAATTAACTTTTACAGAAAAAGTAGTTAACTACTTTTTTGTAGTTAACTACTATCCATCTCTGCAGAAGACTTATTTACCTGACGATAGCTCTAGCCAAGCACAAAAGTTGTCGCTGTCCTGCACTAAAATTGCCCCCTCCTTCGCTGACTGGCATGTCTAGAGAAGAGATGGCAGAACGCAGCTCTACTCGCTCTAACGCTTGCCAGAGTGCGTCGTCTGAGCTGCGTGCAAACGGATCCAGATTGTATCTAAAATAAAAAATTATTGAATAAGAAACTCTACTGCTCGCATTTTTTTTAAGTGGCATCAAACCCTAGGCAAATTCTCGTGCTATATGTTTTGAAACAGTGTGGTTCAATAAATACCATGGGCGCACCCAGCACCACCAATTGATGATGTTTCATATTTATATTTTCGAATTTATGGGCGTTATACGATGAAATACCGTTCACAGAGGTGTAAATTGTGAATTTATTGTCAATATTTTAGTTAAAACTAAATAAAATTAAGAAACAATGTCTCAATTAAAAAAACAAAATTTTAACATTTATTTATTTATTTTATTTATTTTATTTATTTTATTTATTTTATTTATTTTATTTATTTTATTTATTTTATTTATTTTATTTATTTTATTTATTTTATTTATTTTATTTATTTTATTTATTTTATTTATTTTATTTATTTTATTTATTTTATTTATTTTATTTATTTTATTTATTTTATTTATTTTATTTATTTTATTTATTTTATTTATTTTATTTATTTTATTTATTTTATTTATTTTATTTATTTTATTTATTTTATTTATTTTATTTATTTTATTTATTTTATTTATTTTATTTATTTTATTTATTTTATTTATTTTATTTATTTTATTTATTTTATTTATTTTATTTATTTTATTTATTTTATTTATTTTATTTATTTTATTTATTTTATTTATTTTATTTATTTTATTTATTTTATTTATTTTATTTATTTTATTTATTTTATTTATTTTATTTATTTTATTTATTTTATTTATTTTATTTATTTTATTTATTTTATTTATTTTATTTATTTTATTTATTTTATTTATTTTATTTATTTTATTTATTTTATTTATTTTATTTATTTTATTTATTTTATTTATTTTATTTATTTTATTTATTTTATTTATTTTATTTATTTTATTTATTTTATTTATTTTATTTATTTTATTTATTTTATTTATTTTATTTATTTTATTTATTTTATTTATTTTATTTATTTTATTTATTTTATTTATTTTATTTATTTTATTTATTTTATTTATTTTATTTATTTTATTTATTTTATTTATTTTATTTATTTTATTTATTTTATTTATTTTATTTATTTTATTTATTTTATTTATTTTATTTATTTTATTTATTTTATTTATTTTATTTATTTTATTTATTTTATTTATTTTATTTATTTTATTTATTTTATTTATTTTATTTATTTTATTTATTTTATTTATTTTATTTATTTTATTTATTTTATTTATTTTATTTATTTTATTTATTTTATTTATTTTATTTATTTTATTTATTTTATTTATTTTATTTATTTTATTTATTTTATTTATTTTATTTATTTTATTTATTTTATTTATTTTATTTATTTTATTTATTTTATTTATTTTATTTATTTTATTTATTTTATTTATTTTATTTATTTTATTTATTTTATTTATTTTATTTATTTTATTTATTTTATTTATTTTATTTATTTTATTTATTTTATTTATTTTATTTATTTTATTTATTTTATTTATTTTATTTATTTTATTTATTTTATTTATTTTATTTATTTTATTTATTTTATTTATTTTATTTATTTTATTTATTTATTTCAACAGTATCTACAGCAAAAAGCCAATTACAGATACTTTCTTACATTAAAAAAAGATTTTATACAATACGTCACTTACATTACACATGATAAAAAACAAATCAAATTACATAATTACTTACTAATTAACTGCTGCGCACTTTTAGATCTATAATTTTTTTAAATTTCTTATAGCTAACATTGTCAATATCAACATCTGATGCCAGTGGCGTATATAGAAAAAAGTTTCGGGGTGGGCCCGAGACAGTTTTGAAGGGGGGGCCGAGACCTCATGAGGCTGTATTTTATGCTATTTTATGTTTGTATTCATGAAATATGTGGAAAATATCCAAAAAATCTTAGCTTCGGGGGGGGGGGGCGAGCCCCCCCCCCCTTATATACGCCACTGTCTGATGCATACTTGTTAAATAAGTTGCATAACTTGTAGATAGGAGAGCTTTTAAATAGATTTGTTCGTGGATAAGCTAAATAAAACATATTTTTCGACCTTGAATTGATTCGATTGATGGCAAAAGGAAGTTGTTCAACTATATTAGGACAGTCAACATCCCCTTTGAGAATTCTATACATTGTTGTTAGAAAAATTTTAGTTCTCCTTTGGTTTAGTGATAATCTGTCAAATATTTTTAATAAGATCTTGTTGTCACAACCTCTTTGTGGATAAATCCCAAACTTTCTAAAGTGCATGCCTTTTGAACTCCCTCAATCATACCAATCCAAATGTCATATTGGGGGGACCAGATAACACTGCCATATTCCAATAACGGCAATACCAGACTGTCAAATAAGTATATGCTTACGTCAATGTTAAAACTTTTAGTATTTCTACAAATAAACCCAGCAACTTTCTGGGCACTCTAATTTTAGAAATAATATGTGATGAAAATGAAAGATTAGCATCGAAGGTTACACCTAGGTCTTTTTGTTCAGATACACGCTCTAGGCTCTCATTATTTATTGTATAATCAAATTCAATTAAGTTTTTGTTACGACTAAAAGACAAACAAAAGCATTTACCCAAATTTAAGTTAAAACCATTTTCCTCGCAATATAGAGCTGTGTCCTGAAATTCACTTTGAAGTGTTTCACAGTCCTCCAATGAGAAAACTTCAACAAATAATTTAAAATCATCGGCAAATGCCAATGATTCCACATTTTTTACCTTAGAAATAATTTTGTTGAAGGCAATAATAAAAAGAAGTGGTCCGAGATTTGACTCTTGGGGCACACCAGAAGAACTTATATAAATAGTAGACCTGCTACCCTTTAATTCCACGAACTGATATATTTTGCTTGTGCTAGTTCCCAAATACGATTGTATTAAATTAGTTAGGTATGGAGAATGACTTACTTTGTCAAAAGCCTTTTCCAAATCCGTATAAATAACATCAACTTGACTCTTTTTGTTTAAAGCCTCATGTACGTATTGAGAGAAAATTGTTAGATTTCTAAAGGTAGATCTTTTGGGTAATAACATTGATTTTTTTAATATTGATTTTTCACCTAAACGTCAAAAAGTGACACAGCTATAGGGATCAATTTTAATGAATTTTTTACCATCACATTAATCTTAAGCAAAAAAAAGACACATTATTTCCATAGTCCCCTACAAGGGACAACAAATCGACCGAGATTTAACTTTCTGTTTAGCACCCATTTTTAAGAGCAGTACAAAACTATTTTAAGGTTTTTATTTTTTTCTGGCAGTACAAATATTTTTTCGTAAAGAAAATGTGAAACATTAATATTTTATAGTAAATCTCTTTTAATCCGGCCCTGAGATTAACTCCGAATGACCAGAAGGCCTTCTCTCGTCTCGCGGCAACATAAATTCTGACTACAGCTTTGGAACTCTAAATAGAAGAATTGCTTACCTTACGGTTGAGGAGAATAGAGTAGGTGATTGAGGAATGATTGAAATGTTGGACCTCAAATTGTTGAGGCCGACTTTCCCAGTGTCAAGTCCATCGAGCGCAATGGTGCCATCTACTGGCGCCAAGCGGAACAGTGATGCGACCATTGTAGATTTTCCTGCTCCAGTACGACCGACAACTCCAATCTAAATAAACCAATCATTAAAACGATTTTATTAGATTAATGCGTAACCTAACCAAACACAACAACACTACTAATTAGGTTTAGTTGGGTATGGTTAGGTTTGGATAGGTTCAGTTCGGTACGGTCCGGTTCGGATTCACATCCTCTAGGATTTTGCTTCGGTTCGGTTAGATTTGATTAGGTTTCGTTAGGTTAGGTTTTTGAAACTTTCTATTTTTATGTGGTTAGAATGAATCAAGTGAAAATCACCCTGTTCATCTATTCTAATACAAGAGGTAAATAATATTGGTAGATCTGCGCATGCGAAGTCAAGGATTCAAAGTGGACTTGGTAGGGTTAGCGTCTTGTAGACACTTTGCCTGTTGAGTGTTTTTTAGAAAGGCTTATTACAAGCAGGCGAGGTTGTACAGTCAGGGACTTTTTAAACTGCCGCAGTCGAAAATAAAATATATTCGTATTTGAAATTAGGAAAACCATTTTGAACCAAACCAAAAAAATAGTAAACCTTATCTCTATCTGCATACATACATATTTAAAAAAAAACGTTTTTTTTTGAGACCTGTAAACGATAAATTTGGATTGAAAAAAATATACCGGCAATTTAAAGAGTCCCAGACTGTACCTAAGTACCTTAAAAGCATGTTTTTTTTTGGACTATAATCCCTTTAATTTACTAGATATACACTTACTTTTTCTCGCGCTTTAATTTCAAGGTTTAAGTTCTTCAAGGCAGGAGCCATTTCGGAAGCGTATTTTAAAAATACATTCTTGTAAAGTAGCTGACCATTTTGAGGCCATTCCAAGGGGGGCTTATCGGCGGGGAGAGGCTCCCATGGCCCTTCCTCTTCCAAGCGAGTGTACTGAAGTACTCTTTCGACACTGGTCATGTTGGAGGTCACTTCAGCGGACTGACGAATGCCCATCTGAAGCATTCCTGTAAATAATAAATTATGTTAACCTATTTTTATTACTTCCGCAATATTATTAAGATAAAAACAAACGTAAAATTTAGTACCCGTGAAATTAAAAATCAAACAAGTTTCGTGGCTAATCGGATAAAAATGAGTTTTTGTTTCTCTCGTATTTTTCCGTGGGTAGGTTGAAAGCTTAACCTCACGGGGGTCCAAGATCTAATGGACACCTAATAAGTGTTGACAGTTAACTGTTTCGTTCTTATGGGACTCCTCAGAACACTGCTTGGTCTATGTGACACCCTTGCCCAGTGTTGCCAACTATTGGAAAGCGAAAATCCGTAGCGTGAACGCAAAAAATCTGTAGAAATCCGTAGGTTCAAAGAAGACTAAAAACAAAAAAACGTGCTTTTTTTACAATTAAAAAGTTTATATTGGTTTGATTTTTTTATTTTTTTGTGTGTCTACAGTGACAGAAGTGCACAGCTTTTTTGGTTCGGAATTGCACGAGAACGGTAGGGTACCTAGTGCTCCGTTCCAACGGATCCAAATAAACTTTTTTGCAGTGCCGCAAATTTTTTAAACGGATAAACCGTTATAATTAGAAGAAATAAAAAGTACGTACTTTAACTTTTCTTATTTAGTTAAGGTACGTGCAAACACTAATATTTTCTAGTGCAACATACATAACGTAAAACATAGTTTAACTTTTGTGGCGCGAAGCGTTGTTTGACTCCCCATCAAACAACGCGGGAAGTTCGTTCTAAATAATGTTGCAAAGACCGTCCGCTAGATGTCTAGAAAAATAAGGTCACCGATCCGAGCAAAAACCTTTTTACAAAATGATTAAAATGTAGGAAAAAAAGTAAAGATAACTAAGGACTGATAAGGAGGAATGAGGCGCGGCCGCCGTTGTGTTTCGATGTTTATCGTTTTTTTGGTAAAATTGCCAAAAATCTGTAGATATGGATCCAAAATCGGATATCGGAGATCGAAATCCAAAATCCGTAGATCTACAGATAAATCCGTAGGGTTGGCAACACTGCCCTTGCAAGGGTGTCACATTGACCCAGGGGCGGCTCGTGAAGTATAATAATGGGTGTGCGCTATAATAAGTGAGTCGAAATAAACTTAAAATAAATAAAGTTAAAAAAATTTGCATATTTATTTGTAGCCAAATAAAAGAACTTATGGTGCCCACTAGGTAATAAGATTGTCAAAGTAAAAAAAGCAGGTCTCCAATAAATAAAAATATGCCTACACAAAAAAAATTACCTACAGTATACATACATATTAGTTTTTAGCCAACGATGGATAACATTAATTCAATGTACAAAACCGTTTTATCTTAGCTTTTGATTCAAATACCATTTCATATTGTAATGTTCGTATACGTTGATTCAATGTTATCCGGTCATCGGCTGAAAATTAATGTTAAATTGATATTACGCACCTTTTTGTCAGTCCTGCTTTTTGTTTAGTTTCCTAGTCCTTAAATAATAATAATAACGAGTTTGTAACATCACATCCACAAATCCAGTTGTTTTTTTGGTAAATATCTTTTAAAATTGCTACCTTCTTTTCTTTTGGAGCAAGTTTGCGATAATTCTAGTTCTGGAGTCGGCCTTCCTAATCTTTTAATTTCAATTTTTTGATTTAAATTAAAGGAGGAAAAGCTTGCTATAATGTTTTGTACAGAATTAAGTCTTGAATTACTTCCAGGATTACCCGAACTTATAACTGCCTCAGACATATTCGACACTTGTAGAGAATAATTAACCCAAAAATTACAAACAAGAAGCCAAAAACAGCATAAAATTCACTTAAAAACTGCGTAAATAAATTTTAATTACGCCCAATACACGCATACTAACGATAATATAAACAGTAATCAGCTGAGAACTATAAAAAAAACGATGCAAGTGTGTATTGATTTAGCGCACCAGCCCGCCCTTTTCTCGGCGGATATCCCGAGCATTTCCGATCCAATTGCGTGGCAAAAATTAGATTAAAGAGGAACGCCGAATCCACGCGCACCTCCATATTCAAGCCCGCCCTCTCATATCTCTAGATTCAAGCGAGGCGATCGAAGGCCACCGTATGCGGCAGCAAGCGTCAACTCGAAAAGATATTAATTACTTCCGTTAATGGCCGATAGATGCCACTAGCGGGATCGGGATCATTAAAAAATAAATAACAACAGTAATTATTTAATAATAGTTTGTATTTATTTTTTTTTTCTTATTTTTGCTGGGGGTGCGCGCGCACTACGGACGAGCCGCCCCTGCATTGACCAAGCAGTGTTCTGAGAAGTCCCATAAGGACGAAACAGTTAACTGTCAACACTTATTAGGTGTCCATTAGATCTTGGACCCCCGTGAGGTTAAGCTTTCAAGCTACCCACGGAAGAATATGAGAAAAACAAAAACTCCTTTTTACCCGATTACCCACGAAACTTGTTTGATTTATAAATTAAAACGTTTCTATGCTTTGTTGATTGCTTATCATCATTAATACATACCAGTAAGAATTAAACTTTGAGAAATAGAAAGACCAACATCTCCACTTGTTGCATTTTCTTGATCAAACACTAGAAATTGGAATGTGACCATAGCCAAAAAAATCGTGCTGATGACGTCCAGATAAAATCCCAAGGCTTCACTTATCGCTAGAAAAAGAAACGTAGTGGCCGTATGAATATCCTGAAATAGTAATTAGAGAGTTTAAGTTGTGCTACGTATCTTTACGTAAGCATGAGATTTGACAGTTACGCAAGCGCACTTCGTCACACCGTCGTCAAGGTCACGTTAGGAGCTTACGTATTTACGTTAGCTTACGGCAGTCTGCGGGCACCTTAACGTTACCAAAGAATAGAATTGGTTGATTGACCGATCGAAAAATGAGGCCTAGCTAGATGATAATTTCCGCTTCCAGTACAAACGATTCTTTGCAAATATATTCCTACTGTAGTTAAAAAGACAAAAAACAAAATTGTAACATCAAAAAAACACAGTGCCGAATTCCATATTCTCTGCTATTAGTAGACTTGTTATGGTAACGTAAAAACATTCAACTTAAACTCAAATTTGGAACAAAACGTAGAGCGCTTAACGTACAGTTTTACGTAAAAATACGTAGCAAAACTTAAACTATCTATTAATTGGTTCGGTTCGGTTCGGTTGTAATTGTAATTAATTGGTTCCAAATTAAAATAAAATTTAATATTGGTTAAGAAACTGAAAACTTAAAATTAAGTTGCAACCATTGGACGGCTGCTGACATTATAAATAGGGTGTTTGACAGTAGTAAAAAATAAATATACAGTGTGTCCACGTAAGTTGGCGGCATATTTAAAACTTTTTTATTATTAGCTTTACGAAAAAAAGTTATTCTTCATAAAAAGTTCTGCATGGTCCAAAACCTAAAATGCAACCATCAGATGTTAAATTTTTTCAGTCATATTACGAGGTTTGTCAAAAAATGTGATTTTTGCTCTAGAGTAAAGTACCTTTCGTTTTGACAATATCGAAAATTGTTATAAAGAAAAGATGTTTAGAATTAAAAATAGCTTTCAAATATTCAACATTGTTTATTTACATTAAAAAAATATTTTTTTCTACATTTTCTCTGCGATTACGTTGGAAATTTAAGTTTGCACATTAATGCATAATTAATCTAGGATGCAAATAATAATAATGTAAATAAACAATGTTGAATATTTAAAAGCTATTTTTAATTCTAAACATCTTTTCTTTATAACAATTTTCGATATTGTCAAAACGAAAGGTACTTTACTCTGGAGCAAAAATCACATTTTTTGACAAACCTCGTAATATGACTGAAAAAATTTAACATCTGATGGTGCATTTTAGGTTTTGGACCATGCAGAACTTTTTATGAAGAATAACTTTTTTTCGTAAAGCTAATAATAAAAAAGTTTCCCATATGCCGCCAAATTACGTGGACACACTGTATTTATTTGTAGATATCTCTTTAGGTCTTGGGAATACTAAAAACAAACTTTTTTGTTTAATTTTTTCTCAAATTCATAGTTCTTTTAATTAAATAAATTCATTGAATTAAATTAATTAGCCACGTGATTCAAAACAGTTGGTCTACCAATCAGCTGCGAGTGACGTCACAAAACAGTAAACGCCTCGAACGAACCTATAAAAAAAATATATTACAAAAAAAAATCGTCGACTATTACCCCCCCCCCCTATTACCCGCCACTGGTTGCAACAGGTTAAAAAAAAAACAAGAAACTACCTGTAGTCCATCAAATTCTTTCGTAATTAATTCTTGCGTATTAAATGCCCTGATTGTTGAAAGTCCGTAAAGTGTTGCTGAAACATGTGAAAACACAGGCGCCTTTGTGATGCCTTCCAGCCTTTTGATATCTTGGGCAGAGCGCATGTAAACTTGTCTAGAATACAGGAACAAGGCTCCTAATATTATAGCAGGAATTAGCATCCAGGGATTAACTATAAACACCTAAAATAAACAATATTAACAGAAGTTCTTAAAATTAAAATTAAAAAAGGTCAGATAAGATAAACTGTCAAAACTACCGAGAAATATATTAACAAAATTTAACATTTCTGAAATAATGGTGAAAAGCACGCTGTTGTATGAAATAGAGACTTTGCTTAACAGAAAAATACAAAACCAAAATGGAAACTGTCGAAATGGATGCAATAAGATCAATATGATCATAAAAGAAAGAAAGAATGAGTCACTGAAAGACAAATGATATGGTACGGCCGTTACAACGGATGAACGACGAAAGATTACCAAAGAGGTCCTAGAATGGCAACCAATAGAGCGCAGAAAAAGAGGGCGTTGTGACGCTGCATACAGGTATCACAAAAACCTAGCGTAAATCTAAATCCTAAGATCTAGATTCCTGCAGGCAGACACATTTAAATTTATTTGGAGGTAGACGTTCTAGTTGCATATAGCTAGAGTTACTATTAGTTGGATGTATAGATGTTAAAATAATTGACTGCAATTTCTAAAATACATGTTATTTATTGGATTGAATAAAATAATTAAACTTCAACAATAGGTACATTGCCAATTTCTGCTAATATTTTCAAACGAATTAGTTGATAATTCGTTTTAAAATGTTCCTATCTAATCATGTAAACAAATGTCTCTAGAGTCTATCGAATTAGTCATGACACTTTTTCACGATTTAAAATGATCAAATAAAATACTGTCAAACCATAATAATCAAAGTTCACCAATTAAAATGGTCAAAACTACTAATAAACCATAATAATTAAAGTCCACCAATTAAAATGGTCAAAACTATTATTAAATCATAATAATCAAAGTTCACCAATTAAAATGGTCAAAACTATTATTAAATCATAATAATCAAAGTCCACCAATTAAAATAGTCAAAACTATTATTAAACCATAATAATCAAAGTCCACCAATTAAAAATGGTCAAAACTATTATTAAATCATAATAATCAAAGTCCACCAATTAAAATGGTCAAAACTATTATTAAACCATAATAATCAAAGTCCACCAATTAAAAATGGTCCAAACTATTATTAAACCATAATAATCAAAGTCCACGAATTATAATGGTCAAAACTATTATTAAATCTCATTGTCTTGTTTAAATGTCTTCCAAACGATAGAGTCTAGGTAAAATACATTGGTAAATTAAAAGACCTCACCAAATAAACCAGGAGCCACCAAAAATCTTTACAAAATAATTTGGTCTCCAATACCTGTAAGCACTTTAATTTATTTTTGACTTTTTTTCACTTTTATTTAACTTTTTAAGATTTTTCACTTTTTGCTGCAACTTTAACACTGGAACTTTTATAATGCCCGGATATAATTCAAGAAATCCAATTTATAGGCGATCCCCTCTTTTTTATCCCACAAATTTTTATGACGAAACAGGTTAATGTGTTTTGATCGAGCCAGTGTTTCTGAATATAGCCCTAATTAATGAATACAATAAAGTCGTGTATTCATTGCTCCCTAATATAAACAATTTCCTAAGGCGTGGACAAAACAGGTAAAACTGGGATTTTTGTCAACCTCTTTTGTGGCTCATTTAATTAATTTCATTTGTAATTTTGCGATCGATCGAATCAACAGTGCTCTCCAGTGAAAATAAGTGTTAGGGTTTTGACTTCAGCTTGTTTTATGTGAGTCTTAATCATTTTTTATGTTAACTCTTTTTTTTTTAAATTTGGTTTAAATATTACTTTGGCATCGCCTGGTCTCTGAATATTTTTTAATTTATTATTTTAATTTTAATATTTTAAATTTTTGGTTTTTATTATTTTATTTTAAAAATAATATTTTTTTATTGTTGTGATTTTTTTACTTTCTTGCTTCGATAATACTTGTATATTTTCTGCCAGTTTTAGAATATGTTTTTAATATTTTCAATTTAGGTTTTAATGAATATTTTTCTTTTTCTTAAAAAAAAATTAATTATTATATATTTTTTTTTTTTTAATTTGAAATTTAATGAATATTATTTTTTTTTTCTAAAAAAAATAATATCTTATTTATTTTTTTTTTTACTTATTTATTTTTCATCGTGTTATATTATTATCAACTAAACGGAAATCTTGAAACTTCTCATATTTTTGACAAAATATTTTTATATTTTATTAAATAAACCCCGACCTTTACAGCGTCCCAAACGGGAATGGCAACAGTCAATCCAAAGATCAATGGGTCAAACAAACCTGACTGAAGATGATTCTCAGTATCGAAGGAGGTGGAGAATAGGCGTCGGACAACGTAGAAGAACGTTCTAACTGACATAGTAGTAGTAGTGAATCAAAAATATTTAAATTAGTAAAACTTTTCGAATTTTGTAAAAGTTTCTGAGAATGCTGAAATGTCTTACCATTGCTAAAATGCCGGCCATAACCAAAAATACTTGTATCGAGTCGAGCATACATTTGGGCAATAACTCGTCGATTGCTCCAATATCCTTGGAAAACCTGTTGAGAATGCGCCCGGATGGATTCGTATCGAAGAATCTCATTGGCGCTCTCAATAGTTTTGAGAACATCACTTTGTGCAAGCTCTTCGAGGCGTTCATGCAGACTTTCATGAATAGGAAGGATCTACAATAGTATAAAATGGAGGGTTTTAAGTAGTAGGGACTTATTGCAATATAGCCAGGCACTACCCAACAAACAATTAAAGTTGTAACGACGAAACCCCAACTAGAAAGAATTTCTTAAAAGTAACCGCAACGTACTCCCGATACGTCTCAGTATACCATACAGCGACGTTATAATTCCCTAAGTGGGGAACCAATTTCTGGTTATAACTACTTGGCCAAGTGTTTAAAGTCACTGTAGTAACAACTACACTACTACGTCGTAGCCAGGTATCTACTACGTCGTAGAGGCTGTTTTTTTTCCGTAATGGCATAAAAGTTGCGATGTAGTTGCAAATAATATAATCGTTTCTTTTTGGTAGAATTGTTACACAATATGGTGGACACAACAGTAAACAGACTCGCTTAGTTTTTTTGTTTGGTTATGGTTATAATATGAACTATGTTATCCAAAAGTGTGAGAATTTACGAGCAGAGGATCAAAATTCGAGTGCGACGCAAAGTTTTTTGTATAACATGCATTATATATATTGCAAAAAACCGGTGCGCCCGTAAAATTGAGCCGTTTTCTGGTAGCTGATGGAATTTTTGTGTTGTGATTTTGGAGGTTATGTTTTCATAATCGACAGTTAACTCCAACAAATGGTGCTTAAGAAGAGCATTTTTGGTAAGCTTCAACTAATTTGTTTATAAAATAGTATGGCTCTTTAATATGAGCTCATAAAACGACAACAAAAATATTAAATTTTCTTTCTTACATAAAAACATGGCGTCCCAAACTATATTCCCTGATAGTCGAAAAGGTTACTTGAAAGTAGTTGCGGCTTTAAAGTTGATCCAAAAAGTTATTTTGTCTACATTGTTACATCAGATGTTACTATGATGACACAAACTTTTGTGGTAAAAATTAAAGTTATAATGTAGTTGTCGGATACACTTGTTTGGGACTCCAATGAAGCTTAACTTTCTAGTGGTAATTAAGTAGGATATAAAAGTCAGGGCGACTACGAAATAACGACTAAAAAGAAAGTAAAACTTTAGCAACGTCCTATTGTGGTAGAGAAGACTATCAGAATCGACTATCAAGAAACAATCCTATGAAGTAGTTTAGAGGGTCGTTTTTACGAAACATCTACTATTTCCTGATACTAAATAGTAGTTAGAACTAAAAAGTAACAAATTTTGGTTGGGATCACCACATTTCTACTATAAGAAAGTAGCAAAGCCTTTAGAACATGTAGCTGCTACTATAAATGTTAGTTGGGATAAGCAGTAATAGTGCACTATTCGGACAGTTTTCCATTAAAAATTGACAGTTGACCTTTCAAAATTAACATATTAAAGTCGAATTTATAAATCCAGTCGTTTTATTTTTCCAGCTCTTATAATACACAAAGGCCTAATTTTGAAAGAGGACAGGTGTTCTTATAATGCGAAACTGTCAGAATAGTGCCCGGCACAATTACTGCCTGGCTTTATTGTAATAGGGAACCTGTATTCTTAATGGAGGAATAAACGCAATCAGCGTTGGTCTGACAGAAAAGACAATGTGTCTGTGATTCTCTCTTTCAATCGATATTTTCATCGATCGATGATATAGCACTTTTACCTAAGAAAATATAAAATCAAGAAGCGACAAAACCTGAATGACAGTAATGCAGTACACTCAAAGAATAAACTGTGCAATTTTTGTTTTACACGAAAAAAAATTCAAACTTTACTAGCAAAAATATTGTCAGGAATCCCTGTAATTTACTTTGTTTGAATGGTAACCTTATTTGTTTAAGCTCAAAGACGAGACAATATTTCAAAATGCGGTTTTCACTAAGTCTTTTCTTGAAATTTGAGCCTCGCAATGCGTGGTCAGTTTTCCTCTGTCTCCCCTAGAAGTACCTTAAATCCCCTAAAAGTGCCCAATTTGGGACACCCTGTACATACAAAAGAACATTGTAGTTTTAGCATTCGTTTAAAAGTTGCAAAAAAACTTACCTCGCAGTTGTAAGAATAACTGAAGCTATAATTAATGCTAGATACACGTAGAGATACACATCTCTAGAGAAGGCCTTTTGATCATTTTGAAGAAATTCACTTGTGGCAAAGACATTCTCTGTTATGCTACTAGGTGTCGACTCTGTAAACGTCATGTTTAGTTCGTCCAATATGGGTAACGAAGTTGAAACAGAATCATTTATTGCTTGAGTACAATGCAAAATGTTTCCAGTCTTTCCTTCCTCTACTGCATTGGTCCTAAAATAATGCTTTCAAGTAGGTATATACAGGGTAGAAACAAAATCTCGGACTTTTTATTGTCTTTATTTATTATAAACACGACGTTTCGGTTAGTAAGTATCTCTAACAGTTATCAAGTGTAAACTAAACAATCTAGTCTTTAGGCTACTACTTATACTACTTGGTGTGCAGTCAGGTGTGACGGCACGCCCCCTTTTTTAATCCTAAGACGCCTGTTTTCCTTAAGGAGTGGTTTCCATATGTTTGGTATGTCCGTGCTTGGTTGACTGAAAACTTCTTTATTCTGCATTATAAACGCAGCTTCAATAAACTTTCGTTTTCGCCAATGCGACTCCTTATGTAAAACTTTAGCTTCTGACCACTGAATCCTGTGATCATTTGACCATGCATGTTCTGCTAAACCGGATTTTTCAATATCAATGGGTACTGTTTAGATGTTCATTTACTCCAACCTGAAGAGGGCGTTCGTTTCACCTACATATGATTTACCACACTCACACGGGATTTGGTAAATACATTTCTTATTTTTTGAGGGATTTTCTGGTTTTGTTTTAGTTACAAATCTCCTTATCGTATTTCCCGATGAAATACTGTTTTTATTATAGTGCTTGGCTATTCGTTTTACATTTTCTGAAATCCCTTGAACATAATATGGAATGTTAATAAAACCCAACGAATTATTATTTTGAGAATTTGTTACATTTGGTTTGTTTTAAATTTTAGAGATCGTTAAGTTTATTGATTTCTCGGAATTACGATTCTGTTGTAAGTCCTTTTTAATGTTGTTAATTCGTCATTATTACTACAAATATTTACGGTTCTTCAAATACAAACTTCTTATAACTCCTTGTTTTGTAGCAACAGATGATTAGACATAAAATTTAGGTACTGTCCCGAGTGTGTAGGTTTCCTATACCCCATGTTTCATTGCAATTCTTTCATCTAGAAATTGTGAGTGCGAGTGATAAGGTATACATTTGAAAAGTACATGAAAAGGATAGCCAGTCAGCAACGCTTCTGCCTCCTGCGTTTTCATTGGCTGCTCGTCATGTGCTTTCTCTGCCTTGAACAGTTATATCATATACCTTTGTATACGTTGTCTCTCGCACTCATTATTTTTCAAATAAAGAATTGATTTGAAACACCCTGTATATGAGACCACACGGCTTTTCCCGTGCAACACCTAGGTTTGGAAACCCTGTATTTTAGATATTTTTGTAACAATTTTAAAACTTACCAATATTTAATCCACATATCTGAAGCATTACAAGCCAATTGGGCAATGAACAAAAGGAACAGCATAAAAATCAGGACACAGAGTGAAGCACCACTTTTAAAATATTGCGCGTACAAATCGCCAGACAAGGTACCTTTTTCAATGAGTTCTTGGGTTTCTTGTGGTTCTTCATCGTCGGCTTTTGAGCTCTGAAATTATATTTATCATTAACGACCCAAAATTTTGTTTTCTACAAACTGAAGAATAACACTTGAATGTTAGGTACATTTTTCCTGCATATGCATAGCCAAATATTTCTAAATAAAATCTATCTGAGGGCACGGCAGTGCCTCGCCAAGTTCGCGCGTTGTAACCATCTTTTCTGGAAACATTTCAGCCGATATTTGACCTATCTAAAACTCTACTTCGGAATGAGCTACGAATCTCAAACTTTGCACAATCGTAGATCTCCATGGAGTTAACAACCCCTCCAAGTTTCATGGAATTCCATAAAGTAGTAAAGTAGTTACGAAATTTCAAAAAACGTCGAAATTGCCACTCACTCACTGACTCACTCACTCATGTATAGATCATCAATATTCTACTGTACTTCCAGACATGCTACAAAGCTGAAATTTGGCAGACTGATAGAAATTATGACCAAACCCCTGGAAAAAATCAAAAAACCCCAAAATTTTAATTTACTCCCCTCCCCTATACATTTAAAGTTATGTAAAATTAGCATCGCCCACTTCCAGAAATGCTAGAGAGTTGAGCTTTGGCAGACTGATAGGAACTATGATAAAACTATAGAAAAAAATAAAAAAACCCCAAAGTTTTAATTTACTCCCCTCCCCTATACATTTAAAGTTATGTAAAAGTAGCATTGCCCACTTCCAGAAATGCTAGAGAGTTGAGCTTTGGCAGACTGATAGGAACTATGATAAAACTATAGGAAAAAATTAAAACACCCCAAAATTCTAATTTACTTCCCTCCCCTATAAATGTAAAGTTAAGTAAAAGTAACATTGCCTACTTCCAGACATACTAGAGAACTGAGCTTTGGAAGACCGATAGTAACTATGATAAAGTTATAGAAAAAAATTAAAACACCCCAAAATTCTAATTAACTTCTTTCCCCTTTTAATGTAAAGTTATGTAAAAGTAACACTGCCCACTTCCAGAAACGCTAGAGAGCTGAACTTTTTAAGACTGAAAGGCAATATGATAAAACTATATGAAAAAATTTAAAAACACCAACATTTTAATTTACTTCCTTCTCCTATAAATGTAAATTTATATAAAACCAACATTGCCCACTTCCAGAAATGCTAGAGAGCTGAGCATTGGAATGCTGATAGAAATTATGATAAAACCATGGGAAAAAATTTAAAAAGTCCAATATTTTCATTTACTCTCCTCCCCTATAAATGTAAAGTTATGTAAAAGTAACATTACCCACTTCCAGAAACGCTAGAGAGCTGAGCATTGGAAGACTGATAGGAACTATGATAAAACTATAGGACAAAATTTAAAAACACGACAATTTTAATTTATTTCCCTCCCCTATACATGTAAAGTTATGTAAAAGTAACATTGTGCACTTTCAGAAACGCTAGAGAGCAGAGCTTTGGAAGGCTCAAAAATTTAAGTAAGGCATTGCAAAAGTTTTGAAAAATATTCCGCATGTTTTACTACTTTAAAAATTAAGTATTATCCAATTCCTTTAAAAAAGAAGTGAAATCATAACAAAAACATTTTATGTAAAAAAAAAGCCAAGTACGCGAAAATGGCATTCCGTAAAAAGAATTGAGATAAAAGTAAAGCCAAGTTTTCTAATACAAATTTCAAAATGAAAGCTTCTTACTAGTTTGGAAATATTTTTCTAAACTTGGCTATTACGGCTGTAAATGACTCTTAGGCACAGTGCTAAATTGAACATAAAGAAGTTTGGCTGTAATAGCAAAGTTTAAAAAAACATTTCCAAACTAGTAAGAACCTTTCATTTTGAAATTTGTATTGGAAAACTTGGCTTTACTTTTATCTCAATTCTTTTTACGGAATGCCATTTTCGCGTACTTGGCTTTTTTTTAAATGAAATGTTTTTGTTACGATATATTTGTGGCGGATTCATACTACGAACAAAGCTTTATCATAAATTGAAACATTTCATTTAAAAAAGCCAAGTATGCGAAAAATGTATTCCGTAAAAAGAATTGAGATAATAGTAGGTATAGCCAAATTCTCCAATAATACTATTTTTGAATACTTGTTTATATATATACATGTATATATTTACCGTTATTGATAAACTCGACTGTAAGTTGTTAAGTTCATTCTTTTCTTTGCCAATAATTCCCTCTGCTTCAGACTGTTTTCTTAATCTGACGATTTCTTGACTTTTATATTGTTCCAATTCCTTGGAAAGGTTTGAGAGTTCATTTTCTGGGAGGTCCGTATAAGTACCAACTCGCTCAATTTTGCCCTAAAAATAGGTTATTATTGTGTTGATTATCCCTTCACCGTGAAACAATCAATAAAATGTGTTAAAATTTTCCTGCACTGGTTGCGAGATTCACCTACACAGTTATTTTTTCTGAAGGGGCTTTATTTACTTAAAAAACGCACTATTTTTTAAATATTTTTAATGGAATTCTCTCCCGATAGATTCTGGCAGTGAGATGAGAGCTTTGGTAAGCTTCATCATAAATAATTAGTATGTTAGCATACTCGTGGACAGAATACATTTTGTTATTTTATTATTTATATTTATCGTAAGGTAACTGATAATGGGTGTTTTAAAGCTTAAAAAAGAGATGGTGGTAAGAGCGCGGCATCTATTATCAGTAGGCTTAATTTATCCAAGCCATATCGATTATGCCGGCATGCTTGTAACAATTATTTTTTAGAGGCCTTTTCCCAGTACAGATTTAACTTACATTATTTATAACAACAACTACATCGGCCTTTTTTAAAAACTGTACTTGATGTGTGACAAGAATCCTCGTCTTGCCATCTAGATATTCATGAACGCATTTTTCAAATAAATGTTTGGCTACGTGAGCATCTACTGCACTCAGAGGGTCGTCTAACAAATAGATGTCTGCCTCTCTGTAGACTGCTCTAGCCAAAGCAACCCTGGCTCTTTGACCTCCACTTAAGGCTGCTCCTTTTTCTCCCACCAAGGTGGCTTCTCGATAAGGTAGTTGCTGGAAGTCACGTTCTAGTGCACAAACTTTTACTACTTTTTTAAATCTAAAAATATTGATTCATTTTAGGGCCAAGGACATAAGAAAAAACGTAAAAAGATTACGAAAATTGTCTTTTGAGTTTTGCATATAAAACTGGAATAAAACAGTAGATAACCCGCAGCCCACGAGAAAGACCGGCCCGGGCGCGGAAATATCACGTGACCGTAGGAGGCTCACAAAAAAACGCGTCACGGCCCGCTGTCATTATAAAACATGTGTGTTTTCAGTTTTGGTATGTTTGTTTACTTCGATTTTTTTTTAATTCGGGCACGAATTTTACGTGAATTTTATCAGTTATTAAAATAACGCAGCCCTCGAAAAAGACTGTAGTGGGCTGCGTTAAAATAATTAATGGCTAATGAGTAAATTATAAAGAAAATACCTATAAGATAAACAATGTCGCGAACGTGTAATTAGTGTTGTTCCTTGTCGGTCCAACTATAAAACTGAAACCTAATATGTTGCAAACGGGAAAGAAGTGGTAAAAGATAAGATCTTGGATAAGATTGATCAAGTAATAGACATCCTTAGTGACATTTTCGATAGTGAGAGTGAAAGATGTGTTCAGTTGTCATTTCTTATTGAACAATTAGGTCTCTTGAAAAGGTAACCTGAGAATCGAAGATATTGTGGATACACTTTAATGTTGGCTTCATCTTTGTTTATCCAGTCATCCAGTGAATACACGTCAATTTACAATTCTAAGGTAATATGTCTCCCGCACCCTCGCAATATTAAAAAACTGATTTGTAAAATATTGTTAACAGATAGTAATCTCTCTGGTAGTGTGAAATATTTAAAAAGTAAGATACAGCTTTTAAAAGAACATGAGTTGGTAGTTAACTTACACTTTAATAAAATATATATTAAACTTTGTGCTGGGTAATTTTTCAAAAAATTATTGACGACCACTACATTCAGTTCATTGAGTGTGAAAACATCTCACTTATTCACAAAATCACTTGTTTCTTTTTAATAAATTATTGTGAAATGTTTTATATTGAAAATTTTTCTTCAGATAACTCTAGCGAGTGTTTTTGTGGAGAAAAACTATTGTCAAAGCTTGAAAAAATTAGTTTAAGGGCATGTAAAGTTTTTTAAAATAATTTTATTAAAAAGCACAATGACTTAGTGTCTGCTAATAAATCTTTGAATAAGAACTCAGACAAAGATGATGACACTCAAAGAAAAATTAAAAAACTAAAAGCTTAGGTTTGATATGTCCAATTTTGAAAGACTTGTATAGATTTGAAGTTACTAACGATATTATGTACCTAATACATGTACCTGAAGATATGAGAGTGCAAATTTTGTATAATTTTTTATTTTATAGATTCAGTTCTTTTATTCATAATAAACACATATATCAGCAAAATATTTTTTTCAATTTTTGCCTATAAAAGAACAAAAATTTTCTGTTAATTTATTTAAATTGTGTAAAAACATATAATATATTAAGCAATACAATAAGAATCCTGGGACTCCTAAGATCACGTGACCGCCGACTTGCTTATAACGCGCCATGGCTGGTCTTTATCGTTGGCTGCGAGATAACCTTTAAAGACTTTAAGAGGTGTGACAATTAAATTTTTAGACTAGCCCCCGTACTAACAGGTTTTAAATCTCCACGCCTCGGGCGGTTGGAATTATTCACCTTGATGTGCGTTCCACTACCGCGCACAATCTTGTCGCCTTTCCTCTACTAGTTTGGCTTAAGACGGGCTCAAACGACTCGTGTACTTGGCAAATACACAATTATTTGCGTACTTGGCAAGTATACGGCTATAGACAAGTATTGAATTGGCAAGTGTACGAATAATCGTGAGCCCTTTGACTCGGCCCATTTTTACCGACCACAAATGGAAAACCAACGAGTGACAAATAATAATTGTACAAATAACCCACTCACACGACATGGCAAGTATAAGCAAGTAACAATTATTCGCCAAGTACACAAGTCGTTCGATCCCGGCTTTACGCAGTGATTTGAAGCGGATCATGCATAGCTCATTTGCCGGAATTATGTCAAACGAAAAAATTGAGCAACGTATTAATTTAAAGTAAAACTGAATACTTTCAAATGCTAAAAGATGTCTACGGAAAGCAGTGTATGTCTCATGCAATGATTTTTATGTGGCATAAAAGCTTTTTCGAGGGTCGTGAAGAAGTTAAAGATGATGAACGAGAAGGGCGCTCCAGCACATCCATAACAGCGATGCTCATTATTTTTTTTCGATATTAGGGGTGTTATTCTTATTGAATGGGCGCGTGTGGGTCAAACAGAGAACCAACATTTATATTTGGAAGTTTTTATGTAGCTAAGGCAACGTGTAAGGAAAAAACGTCCAGATTTGTGGAAGAACAACGCGTGGCTGCTCTACCAGGACAATGCACCGGCCCCAATGCCCTATCCATTAAGCAGTTTTTAGCTAATAAGAAGATCCCCGTCGTTAACCACCCACCATGTTCAACAGACTTGGCCCTTGCGACCTCAAAGTGAAAAAATCGTTAAAAGAAACTCGTTTTGAAATATTAGAACACGTCAAGGAAAAAACGACAAGACTTCTTAACAGCCTCTCTTCTGATGATTTCTAAAATTGCTTCCAACATTGGAAAAAAATGCATGCAACGCTGCGTCGATAGAGAAGGGGACAACATTGATGACGAACATCATTAAGTTGTATTAGTATTTAAGTAAAGTAGATTTTGCACAACAGTCTTGTAATTTTATTGTGACACCTTGTATTTCCTAACTAGAAATATATTAAAAAGCAAACATGCCATGTTGGTATAAAATTAAAGGTAAAACTGTCATTGTCTCAGAGACTGACAAAAAAAACGCACAGATAAAAACAAATCAAAGACATGCCATTTTTCAGATTTCTTTTTGTTGCTGTCGGTACACGGTAAAAAAAATTGTCTTAGATCAAAGCAAATTGCTTTGAAGTAATAGTTATTTACCTAACTAGTGCGGAAAGTGATACTTTTACGCACGCGACGGCAGTTGCCCGAACGACGCGTTGCGGAGTTCGGGCACGCCGTCAAGGGCGGAAAAGGCACTTTCCTTTTTTTCTATAAGCGTGAGGAAAAGCTAAAAATTAATCAGAAAATTATTTATATTCAAAACGTTTTAATCAAATCAATTATTATTATTCACATTCTAGCGGCTTCTAGAACTGACTGGGGTAGATCTTCGTCCGAAGAATCCATTGAAAATCTGATTTTTTTGTTTGAAAAATTCAAAAGACGCTTGTCGCTGCAAAATTGGCTTTGTTTTGACAGTTTGTTTGTACTTTGTTGCTATGGTGATTTAAGATGCCAAATCTAAAACCACTAGTGTTCATTGTTATTTGACATTGACAATGACGATATTTATACCGGGGAGGTTTAAAACTTATAATTTGAACCTATTTTACTGAAAACTTTATTTTATCGAAAATATTGAAAATATAGCAGAATTTTAGTCAATTTGAATATTTTTAGGATATTTCGTGTGCTAGGAAAGATACAAATGTATTTTGAACGGTCTAAATGTTATAGAACACCTCAAAATCGTAACAAATTTACTTTTCCGCACTAGTGCGGAAAAAATATTTTTCCGCACTAGTGCGGAAAAGTGGCACTTTCCACACTAAAATGCAGAAAAGTGGACTTTTCCGCACGCTTATAGAAAAAATATATTGTGCTTTCCTATTCACCAAGAGAATATTTTCTTGATTTAGAATAAAAAATGTCTTGCCTTTTATTTTAAAATGAACAGAAATTGTTTTATTATAAACTGGAATTGAACTAATCCAAGGCACCGTTTTCTTTGGAAGCAAAATATTACTAATATAAAGACAATTAGCTTTGTTACAAAATGGAGTATACTGAAACAAAACGCTGCGTTGACCTAGAGAGAAAACAATTTATTCAAGAAATAAACGTTTTTATTGTAGACAAAAATTTTTACCGTGTATGCATATTATGATTAACGAGAAAACCGACCTTTCTTTGTCATAAGGCTCTCCAAACAAAATGTTTTGTCTAATATTCGAGACAAATAACCAAGGTTCTTGGGCTGCGTACGATATTCTTCCATTAATACTTAAGTTTCCTGTAGTTAAGGGAAGTTCATTTAACAAAACCTAAAATTGATAATATTTCGTATGTCAATTATTACTGTTGCCAACTATTGGAAAGCGAAAATCCGTAGCGTGAACGCGAAAAATCTGTAGAAATCCGTGGGTTCAAAGAAGACTAAAAACAAAAAAGGTGCTTTTTTTACAATTAAGAAGTTTATATTGGTTTGATTTTTTTCTTTCTTTGACAGTGACAGGACTCTACAACTTTTTTGGTTCGGAATTGCACGAGAACGGTACGGTACCTACTGCTCCGTTCCAACGGATCCAAATAAACTTTTTTGCAGTGCCGTCAATTTTTTAAATGGATAAACCGTTATAATTAGAAGAAATAAAAAGTATGTACTTTTTTAACCTTTTTTGTTTAATTAAGGTACGTACAAACACTAATATTTTCTAGTGCAACATACATAACGTAAAACATAGTTTAACTTTCGTGGCGCGAAGCGTTGTTTGACTCCCCATCAAACAACGCGCGAAGTAATACAATTCGTTCTAAATAATGTTGCAACGACCGTCCGCTAGATGTCTAGAAAAATAAGGTCACTGATCCAAGCAAAACCTTTTTACAAAATGATTAAAATGTAGGAAAAAAACATAGAGGACTGATGAGGAGGAATGAGGCGAGGCCGCCGTTGTGTTTCGATGTTTATCGTTTTTTAGTAAAATTGCCAAAAATCTGTAGATTTGGATCCAAAATTGGATATCGGAGATCAAAATCCAAAATCCGTAGATCTACAGATAAATCCGTAGGGTTGGCAACACGGTCGCACCCCTTCGAGCAGCGCCGTAACTAGGGTGATTGGCGCCCGGGCAATATTAGAGGTTCGCGCCCCCCCCCCCAACTAACATTTATAGTAGCGGCTACATGTTCTAAAGGCTTTGCTACTTTCTTATAGTAGAAATGTGGTGATCCCAACCAAAATTTGTTACTTTTTAGTTCTAACTACTATTTAGTATCAGGAAATAGTAGATGTTTCGTAAAAACGACCCTCTAAACTACTTCATAGGATTGTTTCTTGATAGTCGATTCTGATAGTCTTCTCTACCACAATAGGACGTTGCTAAAGTTTTACTTTCTTTTTAGTCATTATTTCGTAGTCGCCCCGACTTTTATATCCTACTTAATTACCACTAGAAAGTTAAGCTTCATTGGAGTCCCAAACAAGTGTATCCGACAACTACATTATAACTTTAATTTTTACCACAAAAGTTTGTGTCATCATAGTAACATCTGATGTAACAATGTAGACAAAATAAATTTTTGGATCAACTTTAAAGCCGCAACTACTTTCAAGTAACCTTTTCGACTATCAGGGAATATAGTTTGGGACGCCATGTTTTTATGTAAGAAAGAAAATTTAATATTTTTGTTGTCGTTTTATGAGCTCATATTAAAGAGCCATACTATTTTATAAACAAATTAGTTGAAGCTTACCAAAAATGCTCTTCTTAAGCACCATTTGTTGGAGTTAACTGTCGATTATGAAAACATAACCTCCAAAATCACAACACAAAAATTCCATCAGCTACCAGAAAACGGCTCAATTTTACGGGCGCACCGGTTTTTTGCAATATATATAATGCATGTTATACAAAAAACTTTGCGTCGCACTTGAATTTTGATCCTCTGCTTGTAAATTCTCACACTTTTGGATAACATAGTTCATATTATAACCATAACCAAACAAAAAAACTAAGCGAGTCTGTTTACTGTTGTGTCCACCATATTGTGTAACAATTCTACCAAAAAGAAACGATTATATTATTTGCAACTACATCGCAACTTTTATGCCATTACGGAAAAAAACAGCCTCTACGACGTAGTAGATACCTGGCTACGACGTAGTAGTGTAGTTGTTACTACAGTGACTTTAAACACTTGGCCAAGTAGTTATAACCAGAAATTGGTTCCCCACTTAGGGAATTATAACGTCGCTGTATGGTATACTGAGACGTAGCGGGAGTACGTTGCGGTTACTTTTAAGAAATTCTTTCTAGTTGGGGTTTCGTCGTTACAACTTTAATTGTTTGTTGGGCCCTCTACAAAAATTGACTCAGAAGGCGTCCTCTGGCGATGACGCCCTGTCTGTGCGGGGCACCGCACGCGCACCCCTCTAGTTACGGCACCATACTGCAACTGGGTGCTTTGGCTAATAAACTGTACAGTTTTTAAAATATGAATTTTCAAGGTTGGCCATTTTAGTCTTATTGGAATTCCCCACCCTAAAATTCTCTAAATGGCGTTTTTCCGAATCTTATTTTGATATTTCGAATAAAACTATTACCTGCAGCAAAGAGCTCTTTCCGGAACCCACACTTCCAACAACGCAGCACAATGTTCCTGGTTTTAATTCCAAATTAATATTTATCAAGGTTTGGCTAATTGGATTTGGTAACCAACTCGCAGTTACATTTTGAAACTTGATAGATCCATCTCGGTTGTGTGTTGACTCATCTGTAAATACTCAAATATTAAACTCAACTGTTCACCTTTCTGGCCCGCACAGCAGTAATCAATTAAGATATTGTTTTGATAAAAATTGTTGCCAAAAATGTAGTTTTTGGGTGTATTTGGACAAGTGTATATATGTCTAAGCTAAGAAAAAAATGAAATGTTCGAGCGCAAGTACCACGACATAAACACACACGTAGGAGGTAGGTAGAGTTCTGAAGTATGGAAATTCATTTCTACAGTAAAAAACCCAACAAAAGAAAAAGTAAACATCCAGATAATCAAACCAGAACAATGGACAGAACACTACAAGGGACTGCTGCAGGAGACGAGACCCGAATATCTGGCAGCCTCTCCGAGAAGAGACATAAAAGTACATGGAGAGGAAGTAATCATCGAAAAAGAAATGATAAAGAATAATATTAAAAAACTTAAATCCGGAAAAGCTAGCGGACCTGAGGGAATATATAGATCAAACCTGAACAATGGACAGAACACTACAAGGGACTGCTGCAGGAGACGAGACCCGAATATCTGGCAGCCTCTCCGAGAAGAGACATAGAAGTACATGGAGAGGCAGTAATCATCGAAAAAGAAATGATAAAGAATAATATTAAAAAACTTAAATCCGGAAAAGCTAGCGGACCTGGGGGAATATATGCTGAAATGCTCAAATATGGATCAGAGAAACTACTCGAAAATCTCACATATATTATCAATCAATGCATAAACGGACATCCAGTACCTAATGATTGGAAAATTGCATTCATATTCTCAATACATAAAAAAGGAAACAAGCTGGATTGCAACAATTACAGAGGAATTTCAGTAACCAGTACTCTAAGTAGATTGTACGGTAGGATTCTTAGAGATCTAATAGAGAATGATTTTCATGAACAAGAAGAAGATCAAAGTAGGTTTCGCGCAGGCAGATCTTGTAGTGATATTGTTTTTTGTCTTAAACAAGTAATTGAGAAAAGGAGCTCCAGAAATATAGAGACTCATGTTCCCTTTGTGGACCTACAAAAAGCATATGATACCGTTCCAGTAGAAAAATTATGGACAGTTTTAGAGCAAACTAATATCAATCACACATACATAAAAGCGATAAAAGAACTATACAAAGGGTCAAAATCTAAAATTAAAATGAGAAATCGACTTTCAAAAGAATTCCTGGTAACAAAAGGCTTAAGACAGGGATGTTGTATCTCTCCAACTCTTTTTAAAATATATATCGCAGTAGCTCTAAAAAACTGGAAACGTAAAGTGCACGGCATGGGAATACAACTTAACGACCGATTTACCATATACACACTACAGTTTGCTGACGACCAAGTAATTGTGGCTAGTGATAAAGAAGACATGGAGTATATGATGAGAAAGTTAACAGAAGAATTCCAAAAGTGGGGATTAACAGTGAACGTGGACAAGACACAGTACTTATGTATTGGAAACGAATCCAGTGAGTTAGTACTAGAAAATGGACAAACAATATCTCCATGCAATGAGTATGTATACTTGAGTGTCACATTTGATAAGACAGGAACAGACTGTAAAGAATTGGAAAAAAGAATAGTAAAAGCAAAAAAAGTATTGGATGTCTTAACAGTATTTTATGGAGCAGAGAGATAAAAAAGAATGTAAAATTTAACATATATGAAACAATGGTGAAAAGCACGCTGTTGTATGGAATAGAGACTTGTCGCGTAACAGAAAAATACAAAACAAAAATGGAAAGTGTCGAAATGGATGCAATAAGAAGATCAATGAGAATATCTAGAATAGATCACATAAGAAATGAGATCATAAAAGAATGATGATAGATGATTTCTAAAAAAATTGCTTCCAACATTGGAAAAAAACGCATGCAACGCTGCGTCAATAGAGAAGGGGACAACATTGATGGAGAACATCATTAAGTTGTATTAGTATTTAAATTTTATGTTACCTTTTACTGCTGAGCCTTTATTTTCCTCCAAATGCAGGATTTCTTCAATTCTATTTATGGTTACTTTCATTTCTGCATATGCCGTAAACGCAAAGGGTAAGAAGATAGATACGTAAAGTTGTACCGTGTTTATCAGTTGTGCCAACGAGAACACTATGTCTCCTAAAATTGTACGTACAGTATTGGACAAAATTATAGCAAAAAATTATACAAAATAACGGGGCGGCTCGTCCATAGGAGCGCTGGTGCGCGCGCACCCCCAGCAAAAATAAGAAAAAAATAAATACAAACTATTATTAAATAATTACTGTTGTTTTTTTTTTATTTTTTAATGATCCCGATCCCGCTAGTGGCATCTATCGGCCATTAACGGAAGTAATTAATATCTTTTCGAGTTGACGCTTGCTGCCGCATACGGTGGTCTTCGATCGCCTCGCTTGAATCTAGAGATATGAGAGGGCGGGCTTGAATCTGAAGGTGCGCGTGGATTCGGCGTTCCTCTTTAATCTAATTTTTGCCACGCAATTGGATCGGAAATGCTCGGGATATCGGCCGAGAAAAGGGCGGGCTGGTGCGCTAAATCAATACACACTTGCATCGTTTTTTTATAGTTCTCCGCTGATTACTGTTTATATTATCGTTAGTATGCGTGTATTGGGCGTAATTAAAATTTATTTACGCAGTTTTTAAGTGAATTTTATGCTGTTTTCGGCTTCTTGTTTGTAATTTTTGGGTTAATTATTATCTACAAGTGTCGAATATGTCTGAGGCAGTTATAAGTTCGGGTTCGGGTAATCCTGGAAGTAATTGAAGACTTAATTCTGTACAAAACATTATAGCAAGCTTTTCCTCCTTTAATTTAAATCAAAAAATTGAAATTAAAAGATTAGGAAGGCCGACTCCAGAACTAGAATTATCGCAAACTTGCTCCAAAAGAAAAGAAGGTAGGAATTTTAAAAGATATTTACCAAAAAAACAACTGGATTTGTGGATGTGATGTTACAAACTCGTTATTATTATTATTCAAGGACTAGGAAACTAAACAAAAAGCAGGACTGACAAAAAGGTGCGTAATATCAATTTAACATTAATTTTCAGCCGATGACCGGATAACATTGAATCAACGTATACGATCATTACAATATCAAAAGCTAAGATAAAACGGCTTTGTACATTGAATTAATGTTATCCATCGTTGGCTAAAAACTAATATGTATGTATACTGTAGGTAATTTTAGCTCACACATATACTATACTATAGTAGTGTGAGCTATGGTGATCCTAATTTTTTCGAGAAAAAAAAAGTTGCTCCGATTTCAAAAATTTTTATATATCTTTGCGTTTCAGATGATTTTGAAACTTTTTTGTTGCGCCGTCTGTCTGTCTGTCTGTCTGTCTGTATGTCTGTCTGTCTGTCTGTCTGTCTGTGTGTGTGTCTGTCTGTAACGACCAACGCGCATAACTCAAAAACCGCTTGGCCGATTTTAATGAAATTTGGTACCTAGGCTGGGTCTTGGGTCGAGATGGTCCCATTTAAAAATGAACAAAATCCACCGAACACAAACCAAATAAAAGGGTGGGGGTAGATTTCAAAAATTAGAGTTTATGTGAAAATATGGCGTGTGTGATATTTAACGAAAGGTAATTGAGTCTGCAGTTAAACAAAATAAATTTTAATTTATTTAAAAAAAAAGGGTGGGGGTATATTTTAAAAACTAGAGTTTAAGTGAAAATATGGCGTGTGTGATATCAAACGAAAGGTAATTGAGTTCGGAGTTTAACAAAATACATTTTAGTTTTTGTTTTTTTTTAAAGGTGGGGGTAGATTTCAAAAATTTGAGTTTAAGTCAAAACATGGCTTGTGTGGTACCATAAGTTTTTTTATTTGGCTACAAATAAATATGCAAATTTTTTTAACTTTATTTATTTTAAATTTATTTCGACTCACTTATTATAGCGCACACCCATTCTTATACTTCAGGAGCCGCCACTGCAAAATAACGAATTAAGTACATTTATACATGGACTACAAATTAACTTTCCAAGTATTATAAGAGCATACATTTCCTGAATCGTATGGGATAAGAAATCGTTTTATTCTCTGGTTTGGAAAGTATTATGTATGTTTTTATTGAGCACTGTTTTGCTTGACAAAAATTTAGCAACAAACATTAGGGACTTTGCATGTCCCATTTTTCTCTGTATTTGAGGCATGCGCTGTTACCTGGTTTTAACCTTATCCTTTACTAAAGGATAGTGTTTGACCTTACTTGTGTTCCAATAACGCAGGCTTCTAGTATCTTTATTTAGAAACAGTGTTGCCGCGCATCGGTGTTCTGTAAATTTAAAATATTTTTAATACCAGACAATTATTTCAAGAGTTACCAATGCGGAGTAATATTTTTAGTCATTCCAACTTCAATATTTTAATGACAATCAGCTGTGTCGTAACGTGACCATCAAAAAAAAAATCAGCCCCGGATGTGACGTCAACAAAGTGGAGGATCGTGGCCCGTCCGTTTTGATAGCCCTGATTGGACTTCTAAATATCACGTGACATCTGTCATTTAATGGCGCATTTTTAAAGGATAAAATTAGCTAAAGAAGGGTGTGCAAAAGGTCCCTATTTATCTATTGCTCATATTTTAAGATACTTAGTTTGAGTGATGTTGTATGATGTTATTAAAAATGTATATTACTTATCGTTCTGACAGAACAAAGCGTGGATCAACATGCGGAAGTGATCACTATTTTCTGGAGACCAAAATTCTCTTTCCTTATCAAGGCCGAAGCCTCCATCAACAAAATCTTGATGATACAGTGAATGAGGAAATTGATCACTGTCAATATAATCTACTAAGCCTAGAACATGACAGCGTAAAAAACTTATACAAAAAGATACTGAACGAAAAACTTAATTCAAGTTCAGGTGAAACCCCAGATAAGGAATACGAATGTATCACATTAAGCATCCATCAAGCTGCAAAAGAAGCACTAGGATTAGTGGAAGAAACTCCTAAAAGAACAAAACCATACTGGTGGGATGCTGAGATTGAAAGTGAAATAGAGGAAAAAAGGAAATTATATCACACGTACTTATCCCAAAAGACAGATAGAAGCAGAGAAGAATACAAAATCGCGCAATCAAAGGTGAGAAGAATGATCAGTGATAAGAAGAATCAATCATGGATGCAAAAGTGCCAGAAAATAGATTCTTACTTAGGAGGTAGGAGAAGTACCGAAAGCTGGAAAACTATAAGATCGATCAAAAAAGAAACATGCAGAGATATTATTTCACCAATACCAGACAAAGAATGGGATGAGCATTTTAAAAAACTTTTAACTGAAGATAGAGCAGAATTCAAGGAAGACGAAAGAGACAATATCATTAGAACGATGGGATCTCCAGTACCCCTCACAATATCTGAGGTCAAAAACGTGTGCAAAACCTTAAAAAGCGGTAAATCTGCCGGACCCGGAAATATCCCAGCTGAACTTATTAAATATGGCACTGAAGAATTGTTTTGTAGATTACGGAATCTTTTCCAAAGATATTTAAATGGAGCTGTTGTACCAACTGAGTGGAAAACGTCATATATATCCACAATACACAAAAAAGGAAGGAAAGATATATGTGACAATTATATAGGTATATCTGTAACTAGTACGCTAAGCAGAATATATGGCAAAATAATAAGAAATAAAGTGGAGAGCGAATATAAAGATATGGAGGCAGAAGAACAAGCTGGTTTCAGGGCGGGTAGATCGACTTCAGATCATCTCTTTTGTATAACCCAAGTTATTGAAAAGAAAATGGCATACGGACAAGAGCTCCATCTGCTTTACGTAGATTTGCAGAAGGCATATGATAGTATACCACTAAATCTACTTTGGAAAGCGTTGGAAAAGACAAACATAAGCGTACAACTAATTAAGGCCATCAAAGAGTTATACCGCAATAGTAAGGCAAAAGTTAAAATAAAAGCAAAACTAACCAAAGGCTTTCAAGTAAATAAAGGTCTTAAACAAGGTTGCTGTATCTCGCCTACGCTCTTCAAGATATATTTGGAACAGGTCCTTAAAGTCTGGAAGAGAAAATGCCAAAACATGGGAATTCCGTTGAATGAAACCACCTTGTATACTTTATGTTTCGCCGATGATCAGATAGTGGTGGCTCAGGATTATGACGACCTCGAATATATGACACGAAAACTAATAGACGAGTACAATAAGTGGGGACTAGAGGTTAATATCAGTAAGACAGAGTATATGTGTATTGGTGGAACGAAACAGGATCTAATCTTAAATACTGGGCAGCGAATTCAGTCCTGTGATGAGTATAAATACTTGGGTCTAAAAATTACAGCTGACGGAACACTAGACAAAGCTATAAAAGATAGAAACGTACAAGGAAGAAAAGCAATAACTTTATTAAATGGAATAATTTGGGACCAAAGTATATCAAAACATAACAAAAAGCTTATATATAACACCATTGTAAAAAGTATTATTACATACGGCTCAGAAGTATGGCCAATCAAAGATAGAACAGAAAAAATGCTTTCCGCTACGGAGATGGACTATTGGAGAAGAGCAGCAGGGAAATCAAAAAGAGAAAGAGTTACCAATCAAAGAATAAGAGAAATTATGACAGTGGGTGAACGTACTCTAGTGGATGATATAAGAACAAAACAACTGGTGTGGTACGGACATGTACAAAGAATGGATGATGGAAGACTACCTAAACAAATATTACAATGGAAACCAACTGGCCGAAGAAAACGAGGAAGACCAAGGAGAAGCTGGAGAGAAGGAATAGATAGTGAAATAAGAATAAGAGGCCTAGATGATGAATTATGGGCAAACAGAAACTAGTGGAGATTGGGTATCGGAAGACGTAGAACGTTGTGAAACCGATAAATATATATATATATATATATATTACTTATCGTAATATCGCATCCCCTTTGAATGGTCCTGACCTAAAATATAAACTCTTAAAAAAGGAGAGCGGCGCAAAATACTCGATCGATAGACCAAAGTCAAGAACTATAGACATAAAGGACTGCTTAGTTCCATTTAACCTGTGTTAACAAATTGTGCGGGGTAAGGAGAGCGGCCTGACGTCACCACTTGTGCTAAATCCTTTGTTTACGTTCGTTGTATATGATGTTATTCGTATTTTCAAGAGAGTTTTGTTGATTGATATTTCGCTGAATAGTTTGTGTTTTTTGGATTGTTTCAGTGCAGTGCTACCAAGAAAATACATCAAAATAAAAATTTTCACGTTTGGTTTGTTAACAGTGTGTAAAAATTCGATTCAGGACAGAGAAGATCGTTTGTTTACAGGGTAAAAAAAATGGCCACGATTTTCTCAGCAAATGGGCTTCTTGTTTAATAAAATCTAATTAATATCTAATTGTTATTATTATTATTAATTATACTCTAATTATTATTCAAAGTATATTGATAAATATTTTCCACTGTAATTTTTTTAGCTCACTATGCCTGGAAGAATCTGTGCGGTTGCTGTGTGCAAAAACAATCAGTTGTTTCTCAGAAAACAAGGCTCAAACACTTCCCTTCTCGACATTGGTTGGAAAACCCACCTTCTCAACATTGGTTGGAAAAAATTAAAAAATGGAACTCATACTCATTTAGACTTGGTAATTGTGGGTTGATTGGCCAGTAAAATTTAAAAAAAAAGAAACCATGCCACCTAAAATAGTTTTTGATTTTTGTAAATTGCGTACAATAATAAGAATAAACTTCCATAACGATCAAGCACAGAAAACTAAAAATCTTAAAAGAAAAAGATGTGAGAACATTGAAGGGAGTAGAGCCAGAAAATTACAAAAGATTGTGAATTGAAAAGGAATATTTTTTTAAATGAAATATTATTATTTATATTAATATTTTGAATTTATTGTATGTATCTGTACTTTTCTTTTTTTTTGTAAAAATGTAATAATAAACACTTTTTTTATGTTCTATATTTCCGCTTTTTAATTATCTATTAAATAATTTCTTAACATGCTTTAAAAAGCGGTTGTAATAATTAAACTATACATTATGTGCATTTTTTTTCTTTGTTTTTTGCATTGACTTCTATACCCTTTCAGGGCTTTATACAACTCAATGGTTTTTTGTCTATTTGTTAAATAAATCAATAAATTTTTCGTCTATATTTCCGTTTTTAATTATTATTAATAATTATTATCGCAAAATAATTTTTTATTTACATACTTTTAAAACAATTGGACAAATTATATAGGTACTACCTACGACATGATGTGTAGTTTTTTTTTCACTTTAAGTATTTAAATTTAATTTATTTAACAGATATTTTAAATATAAAATCATTTATCATCCTTTTATTTAATGGAAAGACAATATTTTTACATGTACAATGCCTCAATTTTGCATAAAAATTAATTTGCATAAAGAAAATAGCTCTAAAAGCACATAAAATCCAATATAACAATAGGCGCGCTTTCTGCCCAGCACAAGTGGTGACGTAACAGCGAGTTTGACCTTGAACATCGATTGCAGACAGATTCTGTCTAGTGTATAATCGTTGGACCAAAGTCACATATTAAATATCTTTGCCATATTGGTGATCATGCAGTGTTGCCGGGCCTTATAAGATTTCTTTATATTCTTTAGATATGGGTGACATTAAAAAAGTGGGCTGGTGTACCTACCCGAAATAGTATTTCCCAACAAGACATACACTAGTACTGCAATAAAAAGGGTCGCTCTTTCAGTAAAGACACACAGTGCACTAGAAAATCCTTGAATATACGAAGTTTTTGTTAGATCTCTTATTTCTGCCCTAAAATTAAATAGGTTAAATAAACTTGGTAACTAAAACAAAACCAAAAAATCGCTTAAATATATGCATTTAACCAAATCCCCTGTGAGTATGGTAAATTATATGTAGGAGCAACAACACGCCTTCTTCGGGTTAGAATGAAGGTACATCAAAAAAAGTAACCAATTAGGGTATATTAAAAAAACCGGTTTAGCGGATTAAGTGTGGTCAAATGATCACAGGATTAGTTTTGCATAAGGAGTCGCATTGAAGCTGGATCTATAATACAGAACAAAGAAGGTTTCAGTCAACCAAGCAAACCACACATATTGAAACCACTTCTTATGAAAAACAAGCGTCTTAGGATTAAAAGGGGGGGGGGCGTCACACCTGACTGCACACCAAGTATAAGTAGTAGTCTGTGGGCTGGATTGTTTAGGTTACACTTGAAAACGGTTAGAGATACTTACTAACCGAAACGTCGTGTTCAAAAGAAATAAAGTAATAGAAATCCGAAATTTTGTTTCAGACATGAATTATTTTTGCTTATTTTTTATAGAACGTGTCTTAACTTACTTTCTGGCTAACTCCACAACTTTGTCGAAGGGTTTTTCCCATGAGTACATCTTGATTACCTGAATTCCTGATGTGATTTCACTCATAATTTTAACTCTGTTGTCCGTTAGTTGGGCGATTTGAGATCTGTATTGGCCTCGTTTTTTCGAAAGATAACCTAATAAAGAAATATATGGACAATGATTAAATCAAGACTCATAAAAGTTCTATGTATGTCTAACAATCTGTTTTTAGAGTAAAAATCTAAGGGCACCATAGTGCCCGGCCAAGTCCGTGGCGTAAACTGTTGTACCAGCTTTTCTTGAAACAGTTCAGCCCATATTAGACTTATCTAAAACTCTACTTCGGAATGAGCTAAGTAACTCAAACCTTGCACAGTTGTAGATCTTCATAGAGTTACCAAGCCCTCCCAGTTTCATGGACTTCCATAAAGTAGTAAAGTAGTTACGAAATTTTAAAAAACGTTGAAATTGCCACTCACTCACACACTCATGTCCCAACAAACAATTAAAGTTGTAACAACGAAACCCCAACTAGAAAGAATTTCTTAAAAGTAACCGCAACGTACTCCCGCTACGTCTCAGTATACCATACAGCGACGTTATAATTCCCTAAGTGGGGAACCAATTTCTGGTTATAACTACTTGGCCAAGTGTTTAAAGTCACTGTAGTAACAACTACACTACTACGTCGTAGCCAGGTATCTACTACGTCGTAGAGGCTGTTTTTTTTCCGTAACGGCATAAAAGTTGCGATGTAGTTGCAAATAATATAATCGTTTCTTTTTGGTAGAATTGTTACACAATATGGTGGACACAACAGTAAACAGACTCGCTTAGTTTTTTTGTTTGGTTATGGTTATAATATGAACTATGTTATCCAAAAGTGTGAGAATTTACGAGCAGAGGATCAAAATTCAAGTGCGACGCAAAGTTTTTTTTATAACATGCATTATATATATTGCAAAAAACCGGTGCGCCCGTAAAATTGAGCCGTTTTCTGGTAGCTGATGGAATTTTTGTGTTGTGATTTTGGAGGTTATGTTTTCATAATCGACAGTTAACTCCAACAAATGGTGCTTAAGAAGAGCATTTTTGGTAAGCTTCAACTAATTTGTTTATAAAATAGTATGGCTCTTTAATATGAGCTCATAAAACGACAACAAAAATATTAAATTTTCTTTCTTACATAAAAACATGGCGTCCCAAACTATATTCCCTGATAGTCGAAAAGGTTACTTGAAAGTAGTTGCGGCTTTAAAGTTGATCCAAAAAGTTATTTTGTCTACATTGTTACATCAGATGTTACTATGATGACACAAACTTTTGTGGTAAAAATTAAAGTTATAATGTAGTTGTCGGATACACTTGTTTGGGACTCCAATGAAGCTTAACTTTCTAGTGGTAATTAAGTAGGATATAAAAGTCAGGGCGACTACGAAATAATGACTAAAAAGAAAGTAACGTCCTATTGTGGTAGAGAAGACTATCAGAATCGACTATCAAGAAACAATCCTATGAAGTAGTTTAGGGGGTCGTTTTTACGAAACATCTACTATTTCCTGATACTAAATAGTAGTTAGAACTAAAAAGTAACAAATTTTGGTTGGGATCACCACATTTCTACTATAAGAAAGTAGCAAAGCCTTTAAAACATGTAGCCGCTACTATAAATGTTAGTTGGGGTATATTTCATCAAAATTCTACTGTACTTCCAGACATGCTACGAAGCTGAAATTTGGCATACTCATAGAAATTATGACCAAACCCTTGGAAAAAAGTAACATTGCCCTCTTCCAGAAGCGCTGCACACAAGGACAGAATAACAATTTGGCGCGACAAAAATCTAAAATTTGATTTTATGTGACAATATGATCAGAAATGCTTATGAGGCATATATTCAATGCTTATTTTGCAAAAACATGCATAATAAATGTTATTTGAAATTAAGTATTTTAGTTAAAAAGAAAACAATTGCATACTAAAGCTTCCTCGGAACTGTACGGTCTTACAGTAGTAGAACTAGAGGCTGCATTGTTTACCATTTTCATTTTTTTAAGCCCTCTCAATTTGACTTCTGACAGCAAATAACAAATGAAAGTTTTCCTGTCACATTTTTATAAACACATCATTTAACAAACAGCGCGTAGGCAAAGCCAACTTTGAGCTAATACTAATACAATTGGGTGGCCTTAAAAATTAAAATTCTTGTGTTGCCTTGTGGCCGCATCTATTGGCAACATTTTTAATATATGTGTGATTAGATTGAACCAAATTGATTTTAGTATTATTGTCGCGCCAATGTAGCCATTTGTGCTTATGTGCGCTGGAGAGATAGGAAATATGACAAAACTATAGGAAAAAATTTCAAAACACCAAAATTTTAATTTGCTTCCTTGCTATGTGAAAGTAACATTGCCCACTTCCAGAAACGCTAGAGAGCTGAGCTTTGGAAAGCCGAACCGAACCGAACCGAACTATGATAAAACTAGAAAAAAATTAAAAGACCCCAAAATTTTAATTAACTCCCCTTTAAAAGTAAAGTTATGTAATAGTTACATTGCCTACTTCCAGAAACGCTAGAGAGCTGAGCTTCAAAAGGCTGATAGGAACTATGATAAAACCATAGAAAAAAATTCAAAAACCTCAAAATTTTTAATAAGGCCTTGCAAAAGTTTTGAAGAATATTTCGCTTATTTTAGTACTTTAAAACTTAAATATTATCCAAATTAGGGTTACCAGATGAAAACGTCTCTAACCAGGACCAGCCGTCAAGAAAATCCGGACAAAATCCGAACGTCAAAATGTTTTCGATGCCACACACAAAAAATCAACTTTTTTTTTATTGAAACACTAACTAATATATAACATAATATACCTACTATTTTATAGGTACTTTTCACTGGTTTGTATTTTATTCAACAGCGTTGAATTTTTAGGCAGAAGTACAAAATCGTAAAATTCTGACCAGCTCATATTTACAGAAGATAAAAGCAGCCTATTTCTTTCTTTGGTCCACTGGGTAGAAATACTTGCATTAAAATATTTTGCCCATTTTTCGTGGGTAGGCAGATTGTGGTCATCAGAAGTAGAATTGTCTGATATGTACTTTTTTATATTACAGACTTCATCAAAAAAATTGTGTGTGCTTAAGACCACACGGCAGAAGTGTAAACTTCAACAAGGCGAAATTAATAATACTACTTTAAGCGGGGTCTTCACATAATGTTTTACCTTACGTCTTGCCTGTCAGTCAAAAGGGTCAAGTATGACGGTTGAAAGACTAGCGTAGACACTTGATAGTTTTAACGTACGTTTATAGATCAGTTTTTGATACAAAACGATGGTTTTATTGGAAAACAATGCGTGATCCGGTCAGTTCTCTAGGCGGTCTTCCGTCTTAAATCAGTTCAAGTAAAACGTCCGTTTTTCCGTCTACACACAAAGTTTTGCTTGATGCGTTTTGACTGAACAGGCAAGATGTAAGGTAAAACGTTATGTGAAGACCCAGCTTAAAGGTGAATTCACACTGCTAAATTTATCGACGATTATTGTTTGATTACATTTTTTGAAACTAGTTTATTTTGCATTATTTGATGTTTATAAAGGCGGCTACTTTAAAATCCGGACGTTTATGAAAAATCCGCCCGGACCCACCCGGACGTAGTAAAAATCCTGACATGGCCGGATTAATCCGGACGTCTGGTAACCCTAATCCAAATCCTTTAAAAAAGAGTGAATCATAACAGAAACATTTCATGTTATAAAAGCCAAGTACGCGAAAATGGTATTCCGTAAAAAGAATTGAGAGAAAAGTAAAGCCAAGTTCTCTAATACAAATTTCAAAATGAAAGGTTCTTACTAGTGTGGAAATGTTTTTCTAAACTTGGCTATACGAATACGAACTTTGCAAAAAAAATGACGCCGCTGATGTCATGAAAAAAGTATTTTAGGAATTTTAAAAGTAATAAATTTTTCATTATTTTTTTAAAAAGTTTATACGTACCTTGAACCGCAATAGCTTGCAAACACACCGCCCCCACGGCGGGAAAAGTAGCTATTCCGATGTAGCTGTACATGATGTACAGAGACACCAGAGTCTGGATGGGTGTGATCCAGAAAAAGTGCAAAAATGGGGCAGCCATTTCGAAGCGGCTAACATCGTTCGACAGCAAATTCACAAGTTTTCCTGCTCCCACTTTGCTCAACGACTGTTGGCTTAATCTGAGAATCTATAAACAAAATGCACCCTGTATCCAGGGGTGGGCCAGAGGGGCCCCCCCCCCCTGCCAAACATATAACTTACTTGTTAGTTTAGCAGCATCACTTATTTAAAATTTGTCCCGAACTCTACTTAATTTTTGTTTAAATTTCGCTTGCGGCGCTATTAATCTCCTTTAGCTACTAAATTTCGCACCTCAATTTCTATCAAAAACCACAAAAAAAATTTTTGTTGATGTTTGCTGCCGCATTGGCCCCGGAAATCCTGGATCCGCCACTGCCAAAATCCCGTTGAAAAATGAGACACTTAAATAAAAAATACTAATAATTGAATACTATTACTATTATGTCGGTTAAGAACGTTTTTCTACGTTGTTCGATGCCTATTCTCCACCTCTTCGATTCTGACAATTAGTCCATTTAAAATCAAGGTAAAAGGTCCTGAAATTGCGAAACGGATGAGACCACTTGTCCCCTACGTATTTTGGGCCTCTGATCACGAAAATGAGGGTTAAACCTACCACCAGTGGTTGGAACACCCTTAAAAATGCAAAAAACATAGGGGTGTTTTTCGAACATTTTCGTTATTTTGCAAATTTAGTCATCCTATATGTTTTTGGGGGCGGTGATTAAGAAAATCCGGACAAAATCCGAACGTCAAAATTTTTTCGATGCCACACACAAAAAATCAACTTTTTTTTTATTGAAACAATAACTAATAAATAACAAAATATACCTACTATTTTATAGGTACTTTTCACTGCTTTGTATTTTAGGCAGAAGTACAAAATCGTAAAATTCTGACCAGCTCATATTTACAGAAGATAAAAGCAGCCTATTTCTTTCTTTGGTCCACTGGGTAGAAATACTTGCATTAAAATATTTTGCCCATTTTTCGTGGGTAGGCAGATTGTGGTCATCAGAAGTAGAATTGTCTGATATGTACTTTTTTATATTACAAACTTCATCAAAAAAATTGTGTGTGCTTAAGACCACACGGCAGAAGTGTAAACTTCAACAAGGCGAAATTAATAATACTACTTTAAGCGGGGTCTTCACATAATGTTTTACCTTACGTCTTGCCTGTCAGTCAAAACGGTCAAGTATGACGGTTGAAAGACTAGCGTAGACACATGATAGTTTTATCGTACGTTTTTAGATCAGTTTTTGATACAAAACGATGGTTTTATTGGAAAACAATGCGTGATCCGGTCAGTTCTCTAGGCGGTCTTCCGTCTTAAATCAGTTCAAGTAAAACGTCCGTTTTTCCGTCTACACACAAAGTTTTGCTTGATGCGTTTTGACTGAACAGGCAAGATGTAAGGTAAAACGTTATGTGAAGACCCAGCTTAAAGGTGAATTCACACTGCTAAATTTATCGACGATTATTGTTTAATTACATTTTTTGAAACTAGTTTATTTTGCATTATTTGATGTTTATAAAGGCGGCTACTTTAAAATCCGGACGTTTATGAAAAATCCGCCCGGACGTAGTAAAAATCCGGACGTCTGGTAACCCTATGTTCGTGAGATGAGGTGAGGTCACCATAGAAGAACAGTTAAATCATAGTTTGTTGTATCGTACCTTTCTATAAATGATGGAACAGGAAGCAATCCTGACCCTCATGCCCACTCTGGACAGCCCGAGGCTGACGTAATGCCAAACGGCAATCGCAAGGAACGACAGAACCACCACTCCGCTACCCATGAGCCAACCGGTCGAAACTTGCTTTTCATCGCAAGATTTTTCGTAGAACTTGATGTACCGGGCTAAAACGACAGGTAAAAGCGATCTGAAAGAATAAAATCAGGTGGTGAGATTTTGTATATCCATGTTATATCGCCATTTCTTTTTATTCACGCTCATTATTTTGTCAGGAATGTAAATTACCATTAACGGGGATGGGACAATTCGCCGCGGCCGATTCGCCGCGGGACAATTCGCCGCGAGATTTTTTGTTTTATGATATTACCCTTGGCAATTGTTTAAAAATGTTTATTTAGCTTGACTTCATATAATATATTTGTTTATTAGCTTGGTTATAACTTTTTTCAAACTTTTCCAACTAGGTATTTGGTGGTTGGTATAAAATTTAACTTTTTTTTTATTAAAAAAATAAATAAAATGGTGGATCCAAAATGGCGGATTTTCCCATTTATGAACCGATTTGCATCAAACTCGGAACTTTAAGATCTTTCAGGTCGCTGATTATTATTTTCAACTTAAATTTATAAAAATCAAAATGGCGGATCCAAAACGGCGGACTTCCTCATTTATGAACCAATATGCATCAAAATCGGAACTTCGCTAATTATTATTTCTAACTTAAAAAATCAAGCGTTAGAAGTTAGAAATTATAATCCGCAACCTAAAACAACCCAAGGTTCGGATTTTGGTACATATTGGTTTTTTTTAAATTTTAGTTTAAAATAATAATCAGCGACCTGAAAGATCTTAAAGTTCCGAGTTTGATGCAAATCAGTTCATAAATGGGAAAATCCGCCATTTTATTTTTTTAAATGTTTATGTTAGAATTCATAATTTTATTTATTTTTTTAATAAAATCGCGAATCGGCCGCGGCGAATTGTCCCCTACCCACCATTAACTGTGCCACTGTACGAAACCAGCTTGAAAAAACGAATACCGAAAAACATGTTTTTGCAGAGATAAGAAAGTGGTTCCGCCTCTTTCTACAATAATACCCTTCTAGGTGCCACCTACCACACAGCAGGTGGTTGATGCGAGAAAAACTACTGAAAAGTGAAGAGTGGGAGTCGTAATGGTTAAGCGTGGGGATACATCAAATAGAGAGAGGGATTTCCCTTCAAAGTGATTGGCTATGGAAATACTGTGAGATAAGAAAATGTTGTGTATAAAATGTCATTTTGTCTCTGTTTTTGTTTAGGTTTTCTTGTTTAGCTCATTAGCTAGAATGTAAAGTAAACTTTAGGATTATTAGAAGCGCCACTGACTTGGTTCCTGCAAGCTCTTTAAAGAGGTGATAATGGATTACTTAGGTCCAACCTACTGGTAATAAAAAGCCTAACTTTGAGGAAAAAAGTCGGTAGTCACATTCTAAGTTTTGTTTAACTTAAACTAAAACCTCTAAATTAATTATCAGTAAAGAAACATAAGATTTTTCTATTTAACGAATATTTTGCAGTTTGTTATTTTGGTAAGTAAAAGTTTTTATTTTAATATTTTGGGTCTTGTTTGTTTTATAAATCATAAGAAAAGTCTTGTAACAATTTGTAAATTGCAACAGAGTTTTATTTTGTATTCATTAAAGTTTGTAACGTTTTTCAATCTGTTTTATATTTATTTTCTACACACAAGAGACAAGGGCGGATCCAGAGGTGCTTCTCGGGGGGGGGGGGGATCTTTAGGTGACATTCTCTGTTGGTAAAAAACGGTATTATTTTTTTAAGCAGCAATTTAATGAATTTGACAGTGGTTGTAATTTCGATGATAATAACAATAGACACTTTCATGCGCCGCAGGCAAAATTTTTTATTAGCAAAAACATTACTTTTTACTCATTTTCTGTATATTCAAAAAATTCTCGGGGAGTGCCCCCCCCCTGGATCCGCCACTGACAAGAGATCTACTACGGTACCCTCTTTTAAGGGTTCGATTTAAAACAAAATCGTACCCGAGATTATGCCATACGCATAGCTCCCTCTTAAGTAAAATTTGGGAGTGCATGTGCACATGTGCACTTATAGAGGAACCACCATGCACTGGTGCGGATACATGTAGGATCAATAGGTTTTTAGCAATGCACTTTTGGACAGACGTAGACGGCGGTACTCAAGCGCGGATCTGGGTCAAAATCTAGGGGGGGTAATACTCAAGGAAATTTTTTTTTGTAATGTAATTTTTTTTTCTAGGGGGGGTAATTCTCCTGTTTTCCCTTATTTCATTAGAAAAAAGTGCCTATTTTTTTTTCTAGGGGGGGTAATTACTCCGTTACCCCCCTCAAATCCGCGCTTGGAGTTACTTACTTGAGTACGACAGATTGAATAAAAAGAAACCATCCATATACAAAGTATGATTTCCAAAATGTCTTGAAGATAACAGGTTGCAGTTTGGGTTTGCCATCTTTCGATTTCTTGCACGCTATGTGCCAATTTCTATAAAAAATAAGGTTTTTAAGAATTCTTTAAAGAAGGGTAGACTCTGTTAACTCCACCACCTTAGAAAAATACGTGGAATAATAGCTAAACCTCTACCAACTGAACTGAAACCAACTTACGAAAAATATGGGCGGTATAATAGTTAACCCCATATATGATCTATCTCTATCAGTCGTAGACCTTGATAGAGTTAACAATCACTCCATGTTTCAGGGACTTCTATAAAGCAGTAAAGTAGTTATACAATTTTGAAAAACGTCGAATTTGCCACTGACTCACTCACTCACTTACTATAAATCATCAAAATTCTGTTGTACTTCCAGACATGCTAGAAAGTTGAAATTTCGTAGACTGATAGAAGTTATGACCAAACCTTTGGAAAAAATGTAAAACCCGCAAAATTTTAAATGATTCCTTTCCCCTATACATGTAAAGTTATGTAAAAGTAACATTGCCACTCCAGAAATGATAGAAAACTGCAGTGGCGCATCCAGGAATATGTGTTGGGGGGGGCCCGAGGCCTCTTGGGGGGGGGGGGGGGCCGAAGCCTCATGATGTCAAATAATAAGCTATTTTTTGTGTTTTTTTCTGAAATATGTCGAAAATATGTAAAAAAATCTAAGGCTTGGGGGGGCCCGGGCCCATGGAAAACTGGGATTTGGCAAACTGACAGAAATTACAGAACTAAAAACTGCGAATTCCTCCCCCCTTCTTCCCTTTTTCTCGTAAAAAGATACAGAAACAATCGCAAAGTTTTACAAAACATTTCCAAACTAGAAATAAAATTTCGGACTTTTCAGTTTACACTTGAAAACGGTTAGAGATACTTACTAACCGAAACGTCGTGTTCAAAATAAATAAAGACAATGAAAGTCCGAAATTTTATTTCTACTCAATCATCGTCTACGAGAGAAACAAAGAATTTCCAAATTAGTAAGAACCTTTCATTTTGAAATGGGAATTGGTTAACTTGGCTATACTTTTTTCTCAATTCTTTTTACGGAATACGATATTTTGGTTTTAAAAGCGTCAGACTCCATAATGAGTATACACCATGAATTTTACTTACAGTTCCAAACTATCAGCCAAAGGTCCAGAGAGATCGCTTTCCACACTACTGTATATGTCTTTTATTTCAAGATCATTCTGATATCCATGTTTAAAAAATGGCAAGACCCAACTAAAAATTAAATTTAATCAATATGTGGACTTATTTTTACCTGTGAAATAATTATTTACCTAACTAGTTAGGAAAGTTTTTCGTCTCCGCATGCAACGGCAGTTGGAAGTTCGGTAAATGGCCGCAAAGGCACTTGGGAGAGTTACTTTTCGTCACGCAAAAAAAGCAAATATGCCGCAAAGTAACTTTTCTGCACTACAGCGGCGTAGCGTGGGGGGGGGGGCGGGGGGTTCGTCACCTCCCCCCCCCCCGCCCCGAGGGTAGTGGCGCCCCATAGGTGGCCGAAGCGCCCTCAGCTTTATTAAGTCGGGCCGGTAACGGCCAATTGAGTGGGTGCCAAAGAAAACTAACGACATGAAGACCTTTTTTTTTTTTTTTTGGTCGCAATTCGTGAGAGGCGCCCTTGTGACTTATCGGCCGCCCCCTCACACATGATGACCTTTTTTTTTTTTGGTCGCAAGATTTGTGAGAGGCGCCTTTGACCTTTTTTTTTTTTGTCACAAGATTTTTCATCACTTTTCAGAGGCGCCCTTTTTAGCTGTCGCCCCCCCCCCCCCGCCCTTTCGGGCACGCTACGCCGCTGCTGCACTAGTGCGGTAATGGAACTTTTTCGCACTAGTGGGGTAAAATTACTTTTTCGCACTATTTTGTTTATTTTGGAATAATATTAGAATGTTTATATAAGCACAAAATAAAACGCTGGTCTTTAACGTTTTACTTTATTTTTTTATTTAAAAAAATAAAAATTTAATGTTTTTCATAGTTTGTAGTAAATCATCGACGATTGGAGTCTTTTAGGAAAAATCGATTGCCCAAAATTAAAACAAAGTAACTGCAGATTTATGAAAACCGAGAAAAATCAATTTAAAGTTTTTAAAAAGGAAAATGGGGTAACTTAGTAATCATATCATAACTTCGATATTACTTAGCCGATTAAAAAAATTCTTACATCTAAATGTGCGCAAAAATACGGTAACTATGAATTTAAAAACTCGATTTTTAAAAAATGTTGATTACTTTGTTTTGATTTTGGGTAGCCGAATTGTGGTACCTAACACATGCGAAAATTGACTTTTCCGTACTCGACTAGCACGCGTCATTCTGTCAATGGTATTTCCGTGCGGCAAATTCGATTTTCAGCACTTGTTAGGAAAATTACCCCAAACCTCTTACCAATAAAAGATCCGATTAAACACATTGGCCTTTAATTCAGGACTAGGATTATAAAACTTCTGACTGCAATCCATCACTTAACAATAACTTTTTTTACCCTAGCTAGGAACTATAGTTTGTTCACTTATCACAGGCGGTAAATTCTGCTTTGTAAAATTTATATTGCAAAAATCACATTTCGCTTTTACACACATGAGTATAAACTGAAGTACTATAGTTTTGTGTTATTAATTTAGGCAATTATTTAAACCATGCTGATATTAGATTTTTATCGTTATTGAGATGATTAATATTAATTTTTACAAGGGCAAATAGCTAGATTAAAAATTAAATAACAAAATATTTGCCATACTGAACGATTAAAATTTGGTACCCAAGCAATAGGCATGAATCTGACTAATAGTTGAGTGGCTTATTGCAAAAAAATCGTGTCTCGTGCGATAGTTGTGGAAGATTTTCTAAAACTTCCCTGGATCGATTGGTTAATACTAAATTAGGTGTTTGCCTCCAATCTGAGTAAGAGGGCCTGATTGGCGTCATAAATCCAAGATGGCGAGTTTTTTCATGTTTTTTTCACAAACTTTGAAAGGCATCCGGCGAGCCTTGCCACATTGAAGGGCAGATGGCGCTGAAATAAATTCGTCTAGTACGCTTTGTCTGGGACTTAATAAAACCTGACCTTATTTTAAAATCGACAGTATTGTGACAGATTTACATGTAAAAAGCAGCTGCTTTCTTTTAAAATTCGGCCTTTGTATATTTAAGAACCGGACTTATTAATTAATTATAATTATAAAAATTATAAAAATTATAAAAATTATAAAAATTATAAAAATTATAAAAATTATAAAAATTATAAAAATTATAAAAATTATAAAAATTATAAAAATTATAAAAATTATAAAAATTATAAAAATTATAAAAATTATAAAAATTTTATAACTTTTATAACTTTTATTAACTTTATTATTATAAAAATTATAAAAATTATAAAAATTATAAAAATTATAAAAATTATAAAAATTATGAGTTATAAAAATTATAAAAGTTATTAAAGTTATGAAAGTTATGAAAGTTATAAAAGTTATAAAAGTTATAAAAGTTATAAAAGTTATAAAAGTTATAAAAGTTATAAAAGTTATAAAAGTTATAAAAGTTATAAAAGTTATAAAAGTTATAAAAGTTATAAAAGTTATAAAAGTTATAAAAGTTATAAAAGTTATAAAAGTTATAAAAGTTATAAAAGTTATAAAAGTTATAAAAGTTATAAAAGTTATAAAAGTTATAAAAGTTATAAAAGTTATAAAAGTTATCAAAGTTATCAAAGTTATAAAAGTTATCAAAGTTATAAAAGTTATAAAAGTTATAAAAGTTATAAAAGTTATAAAAGTTATAAAAGTTATAAAAGTTATAAAAGTTATAAAAGTTATAAAAGTTATAAAAGTTATAAAAGTTATAAAAGTTATAAAAGTTATAAAAGTTATAAAAGTTATAAAAGTTATAAAAGTTATAAAAGTTATAATAAAAATTATAAAAGTTATAAAAGTTATAAAAGTTATAAAAGTTATAAAAGTTATAAAAGTTATAAAAGTTATAAAAGTTATAAAAGTTATAAAAGTTATAAAAGTTATAAAAGTTATAAAAAGTTATACAAAGTTATAAAAGTTATAAAAAGTTATAAAAAGTTATAAAAGTTATTAAACTTATAAAAGTTATAAAAGCTATAAAAGTTATAAAAGTTATTAAACTTATAAAAGTTATAAAAGCTATAAAAGTTATAAAAGTTATAAAAGTTATAAAAATTATAAAATATATAAAATATATAAAAATTGTCAAAATTATAAAATTTTTGGTAATTTGCCAATGATCTGATAATTTTGGTAATTACCAATAATTGGAATAAAACCTGACTTTAGTTTAGAGTCGACTTTATTCTAACAGATTTACAAAGAAAACTAACATTTGACCTCTCAAAATTGCCATACCAAGGTCAAATTTAAAAAGGAAGTCGCTAACTTGCATTTAGTAAAACTCACTAATAAATCCGGTTCTTAAATACACAAATGCCGAATTTTGAAAGAAAGCAGCTGCTTTTTATATGTAAATCTGTCACAATACTGCCGATTTTAACATAAGGTCAGTTTTTGTTCCCATAAGTCCCTGTTGTCTCTGAATATTGCGTACTAGACGAATTTATTTTACCGCCATCTGTCCCTCAATCAGCGTTGCCAGGTTAAATTTTAAGAAAAAAGCAGTAGATTTTGTAAAAAAACAGAAGATTTTTTTGCAGTCCAAAAAAGCCTTTCATGATTCTTTTAGTGAAAAAAAGAGTTGATTCAACCAATTCTCGAACGCAGCGTGACGACAACGACAACCAACGCGAATATCACCAGACGCGCACTTATACCCGGTTTCCACCTATGCATGCACACACACCCTGATTCAAAAAATCCATCACGTGACACTGCATTTAAAACCGGTGCAAATCCATGTCTCGTCACGTGATGCGTCTTTTGAATCATGGCGGTCACGCATAGGATAGGTTTTTTTTTACATTCTAGGGTCACTGCATCATGAAGACGTAGTGTCTTGACGCCAGGCTTCCAGGATGCAGTGACCCTATTTACATTCCACGAAGAAGCGCGAAATTCAAAATTGACCAGAGACATAAAATACATCATGGAGATGTTTTAACGGAAGTGGGCGTTTTCATATATTTTTTTCACAGACAAAAATTATAAATACTTTGAATACGTAACTAAGTAGGTACACCAGGTACCTGATAAATTTTCTTGAAAAACAAAAACAGTAGATCTACTGCTCATAGAGTAGAGTAGAGTAGAGTAGAGTTTATTTGACTATTTTTTGTACAATATACAATTATAGCAAGTCAGAAAGTTGAAAAAAAATACAATGCAACAAAAAAGCATAAAACTAACCATAGTAAAATAGTATGCGTAAATACATAATATTGTAACACTAATAATATTTTGTATAAAGAAATAAAAAAAATAAAAATAAAATAAAAACCTTACAAAAAAAATCACAAACATTGAACATACATAAATAGGCGTATAAAAAAAAGAATAGCGAAAGTGCGCTGTTTGCAGGTCTTTTCACTCTAAACAAAAACATGATCCAAGTATTCTTGGACAGTAGAAATACAATGAGCAAGTAAAAAGTTTTTTATTGCTGTTTTAAATTTTTTGTTCGAATTACTTTTTATAGATTCTGGTAGTTTGTTATATAAATTATAATTTAACGAATTTTTACTTGATTTTGTTAACTTGTGGAATGGCAGGGTAATTAAATCAGATCTTAGATTATGTAAGGGATTTTTATTGGTAGATGGTAAATTAACTTTTTTGTGATGAATTTCTATGAGGGTAAAATATATGTACAAGCAAGGCAAGGGCATTATTTTGTATTCTTGGAACAAAGGTCTACAATGGGCGCGATAGTGTGCACCACATATAATTCTAATAACCTTTTTCTGTAATTTAAAAACCGGCAATGCTGCAGTACTATGACCCCATAGGGGAATTGAATATGAAATTCTTGAATGAAACAGTGCGAAATAACAAGTTTTCAAAACATCAAAGCTAACAAAAAAACGAAGCCTTCTAATCAAAAATGTTACACTTGACAGAGAACGACTTAGATTGTCGGTGTGTTGCACCCACGAAAGCTTGTCATCTATAGTGATTCCCAAAAGTGTTACAGAGTGGTCCTGAGCTAATTTTGAATTTTTAGGTATTTTTAGAATTTGCGTTTTGTCCTTGTTTAATAACAAATTATTAGCATTAAACCATTTTTCTGCTTGATTTAAAGCGGATTTTGAGCTATCAGCTATCATATTTCTTGAAAACCGAAAAAAGCAGTAGATTCCGCCGTAAGAACAGTATTTAGTAGACAAACACCCAAAAGCAGTAGATCTACTGAAAAATCAGTAGACCTGGCAACGCTGCCCTCAATGTTGTAAGGCAGGCCGGTTGTCACTCTATATGTGTCATTTACTCACTGCTTAAAATTGTGTTGATCTGTTACCAATCGATCTGGCGTAGTTAAAAAAAATCTTGCACAACTATCACACGAGATACTATAGGTCTCTCAACTAATAAGCATGAATCTGACTAACGGATAAGAAACAGTTTGTTCGTTCATTCAGTAGACAAAAACCGTTATTCGCGCGGCCTGTGGGCCACCTTGAAAATTAAAAATACTTGCAAATAACGCTGATGTTGTATTTATAATTAAATCGAATCGATCGATAGTAAACGAACATTTTTGGGCGGACGTATGCAGTGGCGTAACGACCCGTGTTCAGAAATTTCCGCCGCATCAAGCCATCAATCTACTACTACCACTACCATGTCGGTTCATTTTTCTACGTTGTCTGACGCCTATACTCCACCTCCTTCGATCCTGACAATCATCTTCTGACAGGTTTTTTTCCTCATTGATCTTTGCATTGCTGCATCTGCTTTACGTCGATTTGCAGAAGGCATATGATAGTATACCACTAAATCTACTTTGGAAAGCGTTGGAAAACACAAATATAAGCGTACAACTAATTAAGGCCATCAAAGAGTTATACCGCAATAGTAAGGCAAAAGTTAAAATAAAAGCAAAACTAACCAAAGGCTTTCAAGTAAATAAAGGTCTTAAACAAGGTTGCTGTATCTCGCCTACGCTCTTCAAGATATACTTGGAACAAGTCCTTAAAGTATGGAAGAGAAAATGCCAAAACATGGGAATTCCGTTCGACGAAACCACCTTGTATACTTTATGTTTCGCCGATGATCAGATAGTAGTGGCTCAGGATTATGACGACCTCGAATATATGACACGAAAACTAATAGAAGAGTACAATAAGTGGGGACTAGAGGTTAATCTCAATAAGACAGAGTATATGTGTATCGGTGGAATGAAACAGGATCTAATCTTAAATACCGGGCAGCGAATTCAGTCCTGTGATGAGTATAAATACTTAGGTCTAAAAATTACAGCTGACGGAACACTAGACAAAGCTATAAAAGACGGAAACGTATAAGGAAGAAAAGCAATACAGTCGAACCTCTCTAACTCGAACCTCTCTATAACTCGAACCTTTTAAGTGGTCCCTGCATTTTAGCTCACACTACTACTATACTATAGTAGTGTGAGCTATGGTGATCCTAATTTTTTCGAGAAAAAAAAAGTTGCTCCGATTTCAAAAATTTTTATATATCTTTGCGTTTCAGATGATTTTGAAACTTTTTTGTTGCGCCGTCTGTCTGTCTGTCTGTCTGTCTGTCTGTCTGTATGTCTGTCTGTCTGTCTGTCTGTCTGTCTGTCTGTCTGTCTGTCTGTGTGTCTGTATGTCTGTCTGTAACGACCAACGCGCATAACTCAAAAACGGCTTGCTCGATTTTAATGAAATTTGGTACCCAGGCTGGGTTTTGGGTCGAGATGGTCCCATTTAAAAATGAAGAAAATCCACCGAACACAAGCCAAATAAAAGGGTGGGGGTAGATTCCAAAAATTAGAGTTTATGTAAAAATATAGCGTGTGTGATATCAAACGAAAGGTAATTGAGTCTGGAGTTAAACAAAATACATTTTAGTTTATTAAAAAAAAAAAGGGTGGGGGTAAATTTCAAAAATTAGTGTTTAAGTGGAAATATGGCGTGTGTGATATCAAACGAAAGGTAATTGAGTCTGGAGTTAAACAAAATACATTTTAGTTTCTAAAAAAAGGGTGGGGGTAGATTTGAAAAATTAGAGTTTAAGTCAAAACATGGCTTGTGTGGTATCAAACGAAAGGTAATTGAGTCTGGAGTTCAATAAAATATACTTCAGTTTTTAGTTATATTAGCTTTCACGTAGATACACTATAACTATAGTATCCAGTGTGAGCTTAGGTGCCCATAGATTGGCAGAGTATTTTATTTGTATTTTAACTTCTTTAACTCGAATTTCTATAACTCGAAGTCTCCATAACCCGAACTGTTTTGGTTGTCCCTTGAAGTTCGAGTTATAGAGGTTCGACTGTAACTTTATTAAATGGAATAATTTGGGACCAAAGTATATCAAAACATAACAAAAAGCTTATATATAACACCATTGTAAAAAGTATTATTACATACGGCTCAGAAGTATGGCCAATCAAGGATAGAACACAAGGGCGGACCCAGAGGTATAGACACAATAGACACTTTCATGCGCCGCAGGCAAAAATTTTGAATTTTTATTAGCAAAAACATTACTTTTTACTCATTTTTTGTATATTCAAAAAATTCTCGGGGGGGGCAGGTGCCCCTAGTGCCCCCCCCCCCCTGGATCCGCCACTGATAGAACAGAAAAAATGCTTTCCGCTACGGAGATGGACTATTGGAGAAGAGCAGCAGGGAAATGAAAAAGAGAAAGAGTTACAAACCAAAGAATAAGAGAAATTATGACAGTGGGCGAACGTACTTTAGTGGATGATATAAGAACAAAGCAACTGCTGTGGTACGGACATGTACAAAGAATGAATGATGAAAGACTACCTAAACAAATACTACAATGGAAACCAACTGGCCCAAGAAAACGAGGACGGCCAAGGAGAAGCTGGAGAGAAGGAATAGACAGTGAAATAAGAATAAGAGGCCTAGATGATATAGATATATATATATATATATATATATATATATATATATATATATATATATATATATATATATATATATATCTTTGCATTGACTGTTGCCATTCTAGTTTAGAACGCCCTCTTTTTCTGCGCGCTATTGGTTGCCATTCTAGGACCTGCTTTGGTAATCTTTCGTCGTTTATCCGTTGTACATGGCCGTACCATTATCAGTTGTCTTTTAATGATCTCATCTGTTATGCTTCTCTCGATTCCCATTCTTTCTTTTATTATCTCTAATACTGCGGGGCCCGGGCACAATGTGTTCTCAGAACTCACGGTACACTGCTGGCTACGCCACTGGACGTATGAGAGAACACACTTTGTTTATGTACGAGTATAATAATATGTCGCACGTTTTTAATTTTTTTAAAATAAATTAAAAACTAAACTAATAAGCAAGATGAACTTTTATTATTTTAATACACAAATAAGTACGCAAATCTTGGGTTTTATCTTTTAATTGCATCATAATAAAATTTATTTTCAAAGACTTTTGTCCAAAAAGCCGAAAATAATTTACAAATTAAATGTAACCTTGATTACATTACGGAAATGATGACTGAATAAAGGTACGAAAATTGTCAAAGTACATTTTTTTATAAACAAATTATCCAGCTTATTAGATAGTTTAAGTTGTGCTACGTATTTTTACGTAAAACTGCACGTTAAGCCATCTACGTTTTGTTCCAAATTTGAGTTTAAGTTGAATGTTTTTACGTTACCATAACAAGTCTACTAATAGCAGAGAATATGGAATGCGGCACTGTGTTTTTTTGATGTTACAATTTTGTTTTTTGTCTTTTCAACTACAGTAGGGATATATTTGTAAAGAATCGTTGGTACTGGAAGCGGAAATTATCGTCTAGGCCTCATTTTTCGATCGGTCAATCAACCAATTCTTTGGTAACGTTGAGGCCCGTAGACTGCCGTAAGCTAACGTAAATACGTAGGCTTCTAACGTGACCTTGACGACGGTGTGACGAAGTGCGCTTGCGTATCTGTCAAATCTCATGCTTACGTAAAAATACGTATCACAACTTAAACTATCTATTATCTAAAAGTAATAGTTTTTCGAAAAATAAACGTTATGGACAAATTTTTAAATTGTTGCTGAAGAAAAAATATGAGGGCTGGCGCACTATTTGGACACTCGATCTTTTGGAAAAAAACAAAAACGACATTAAAATAACCCTTCTTGCAACTAAACGTCTTTTTCAAGCCAGACAGTAAATTTTCACATGTTTCTGGGGATCTGGTTTAAAATAGCGCTACCTACCTGTTTTAAAATAGCGGGTAACATGAAACAAAATAGCTTTCGTATGAAATAGCGCCAGCATTAAAATACCATTTAGCAGAGCGCCATTTCAATACACGCTATTTTTAAACTTAAATAATAGGGACTTATTGGAATAAAACCTGACTTTATTTTAGAGTCGACTTTATTTTGACACATTTACACAGAAAACTAACAGTTGACCTCTCAAAATTGACATACCAAAGCCAAATTTAATAATACAGATCCTAACTTTCATTTAATAAATACCGACACTAATAAATCCGGTTTTTAAATACACAAAGGCCGAATTTTGAAAAAGCGCAGCTGCCTTTTATATCGCATCCCCGCTAAAAAATAGTCACAACTCAAAAACATTGTTTTGAGAAAATCGCTGTTAAAGAATTTAGTTCATTAGAGAGATTCATTTTTCACTTAAATGACAAATTACGAGTTAACATGTTATTTTATATCAACAGGAACCTATTAACTCAATGTAATTGGTGCAGTACGTTTCTCAGAAAAAATGATTTTTGTGGTTTTTAGTTAAAAAAAAGACAAAAACCGGATATTGTGACACTTTTTTAGAACAAGGCAGCATGACGTTGTAAATCAGGATGACACGCAGGATGGTAAATAATATAAAAAAAGAAAACAAATAAAGAAGAAACTTTGTATTTATTTTTACAACGAGGTATAAAATGCTGAATAACAACTGGGAATGTGAATATTCTCTAATAAATTCAAAAGATTTTTTTCTTATTCTCCTTAATTCTAAGTACACTGAACAATTCGAAAAAACAGTCACAACACAAAACAGAACAGTATTTTACTTGTTATACGGGTCAGATTTAACCAATAGTTCACACGAAAACCTTCACAACTCGAAATGTGACTCTTTTCAGAATGAAACTCCACATTCACGCTTTTATAAAGTCAAAAGTGACACTGTAAAGGAACGCATCCTCAGCTAAACTGGACAAAATAAAAGAGTCACATCGCCATCTCGCGGTGAATTGCCGAAACATAAATGTGACGCTTTTATGGAAGAAAGTACAAGTGATTTCGATGATTGCGGCAGGTTTATCTCAATAAGGGCGATTTTTGAGTTGTGACTCTTTTTTAGCGGGTGTGCGATATGTAAATCTGTCAAAATAAGGTCAGGTTTTATTCCAATAAGTCCTTATTATCACTATTTTTAAACGACGTTGTTTCAAACAGCGCTATTTTAGACCACAGCATAGACCATAGAAATAAAAAACGCATTTTGATATCACTTTGTATTTATCAACATAGTTTAACTAGTAATGAAATGAATTAACAAGGACATGGACAGCAAGCAAGTGGAGGGCAGCACGCCATTGGTGGACAACACGGAGGACAACATGGTGGAGGACAAGGTGGGGGGCACATTAACTGACCACTTGGTGGGCAGCACGCCAATGGAGGAGGGCAAGGGATTGGGCACGGCACTGCTGGACAAACAGGAACAACTTTCCCCACTGGGACGCAAGGTGGTGGAGTGGGGACAATTGGTGGAGGACACGGTGCTTGAGCAATAAGAGGCACACAAGGTGGAGGGCAACAACTTGGTGGACAGCATGGGGATGGGCAACAGGGTGGTGGGCCACAGGGTGATGGGCAACATCCTCCTCCTACATAATAAAAAAATAACAATCTAGACATCTTCAACTCAAAATAAAAAAATCTAGAATTGAAATTTGTCTTTTTGTTTGAAACTCGTAGACCATGATTGTGTAGAAATAAAATTTCGGACTTCCATTGTCTTTATTTATTTTAAAACACGACGTTTCGGTTAGTAAGTATCTCTAACCGTTATCAAGTGTAAACTAAACAATCTAGTCTTTAGGCTACTATTTATACTACTTGGTGTGCAGTCAGGTGTGACGGCCCGCCCCCTTTTTTAATCCTAAGACGCCTGTTTTCCTTAAGGAGTGGTTTGCATATGTTTGGTATGTCCGTGCTTGGTTAACTGAAAACTTCTTTATTCTGCATTATAAACGCAGCTTCAATAAACTTTCGTTTTCGCCAATGCGACTCCTTATGTAAAACTTTAGCTTCTGACCACTGAATCCTGTGATCATTTGACCATGCATGATCTGCTAAACCGGATTTTTCAATATCCCCTAATTGGGTACTTTTTAGATGTTCATTTACTCTAACCTGAAGAGGGCGTTTCGTTTCACCTACATATAATTTACCACACTCACACGGGATTTGGTAAATACATTCCTTATTATTTGAGGGATTGTCTGGTTTTGTTTTAGTTACAAAACTTCTTATCGTATTTCCCGAAGAAAATACTGAACTTCCTTACTTTTTATATTATAGTGTTTAGCTATTCGTCTTATGTTTTCTGAAATCCCTTGAACATATGGAATGTTAATAACACCTAACGGATTATTATTTTGAGAATTTGGTTTGTTTTTAATTTTAAATATCGTTGAGTTTATTAATTTCTCGGAATAACCATTCTGTTTTAAATCGTTTTTAATGTTGTTAATTTCTGTGGTTAATTCTTCATTATCACTACAAATATTTATGGCTCTTAAATACAAACTTCTTATAACTCCTTGTTTTGTAGCAACAGAATGATTAGACTTAAAATTTAGGTACTGTCCCGTGTGTGTAGGTTTCCTATATACAGTGGCTTGAATGTTTCTGTCTGATCGTTTGACAAGAACATCCCAAAAAGGTAAGGCCGAATCTTTTTCAATTTCCATGGTGCACTTGATTGTTGGTCGAATACCGTTTAAATGGCGTAGAAAATTCTGTAGTTCGTCTTCATTTTCCGGCCATATAATAAATGTGTCATCCATGTATCGTAGCCATAGTTTTGGTTTGACTCTTGCTGTGTTGATCGCATGGTCCTCGAACCACTCCATGTAGATGTTTGCCACCACTGGCGAAAGAGATGAACCCATTGGGAGTCCATCATTTTGCGCGTAAAACTTATCTTTCACTTGAAAGTAAGAGTTACGGAGACAGAGCTCCAAAAGATCCATCACCCCCTCCACCGATAGCGTTGTTCTCTCGTGAAGTGTATCATCAGTTTGTAATTTGTTTTTGATGATACTGAGTGACTCATTTATTGGCACGTTAATGTAGAGACTTTCTACATCAAAACTTACAAATCTATCGCCGGGATCTAATTCGATACCTTTTAAAACCTCGACAAAATGTTCCGAGTTTTTGACAAAAGATTCGGACTTACCCTGTAGTGGTTGAATTATGTCCAACAAAAACCTCGACAAAGTGCTGGTCGGTGAGTCCCTGAAGCTGGTGATTGGTCGCAGTGGTATATCCTTCTTATGGATCTTTGGTAATCCATAAAAAGTGTTTTAAAATAAATAAAGACAATGGAAGTCTGAAATTTTATTTCTGAAATTTGTCGTATTGGAATATTAGGGACCATCAACCCTATCATCGTGTGAAGTTTCAAAGTTTTCGGGCCTTTTGCAACCTCAAATGTAGGTATGTATACAGGGCTCGACTTCGAACGTTTAGCCTTTAGGAAAAGCGTATAAAAAAGGATGAACTCTTGGAAAGCAAGAAGTCAGTGAGGGATCAAAGACGCGCATATTTAGGAGCCTTTGCCGCTGTGACTCAAAATTCATTAATAGTTTTTTTATTACTAAACAGAAGCAATCACAGTAAGATATCCACTTTTAAAAGACAAAGAAATAGTCATTATTATTTATTTCGTTATTTTAGCTTTAATCAGGAAACATTAAATCAACAAAAATTCAATTTTTTAATAGTTTTTTCTTACACAATAACCTTGCTCCTTTATTAAAGTCGCGCTTAAATGCCGTTCAAGTGTGTTTTGTAAAACTCTTGTGCCGATGGATCTCCTGGCGGCGGCTCACGAAGTCAAGTTGCTAAAAGTCACCATACACTATCCAGTAAACAGAATAGGGGACAACATTTTTGGGGGTGGCGGTGTACGATGTGATTGTTATTATTTGTAAAAAGCTATTTTGCTTTTATTATTTAAAGCAATCCACGTTTCGTACTGAATTTAAGGGGTAAGTTCGGAATGTATTACGAAGGAAGAGGGCTCCTAAATTAAGCATTTTCACATTTTGTAAATTTTGAAAAAGTGAAAGAAATAAATAAAAAAGTAATTGTCAACTACTCTTTTTTATTTTGCAAGTAGGAAATTTAAATGTAATTTTTTTTTTGTAATTAATTACACAGTTTTCTAAGTACGAATGTAACCTGTAATGTAATAATTACTTTTCAAAGTATTGGTTTCTAACTCTGGTTGAGAATAAATCGGTACACATAAAGACCAAGAAATTTGTTATCCATAAAGTGTGGAATATTTTGTTTGTGCGTGTAGTAACCTCCTTTAAAATTTTTGCCATGTTAGAAAGCTCTACCTGTACACTTAATCACGGATTCACAGTATTGATTAGTAGTCATACAGTTCGAATGATGTCTAAGAGATGGGGCTACAGCAATTGAAATCAAGGGGTTTTAAGGATTTTATTAACTTTTATTGGCCTACTCAGCCGGTAAGAGTAACGTCATTAGATCGCGAAAAGAAAACCATTTTTTTGAATTGCTCACTTGACAACAGCGCTAAACTATTTATCTCTCTTAGTGCCATTTATTTAAATAGCGATCTTACTTCAATTCACATATTTTTCAATGGCCAAACGATCGTTGACGAACCCTGTATATTGAAATCTTCCTATTTCTTTTCATAATTGCCTCTGTAATTTGAGAAGACATATTCAGCAGGGGGGTTAGATTTTAGAAGTAACAAATAACTTTCAATACTCAAGTACCCAGACAGTACAGGTCCAGAACCTTTTTGTATTGTCTGGGTATTGATAGAACAGAAAAAAGTAAAATGAGCTGACCGTTTGATGCTCCCCCACCACCACCACCGCCATTGCCATTGCAGGGAGGGCAGGTGGGCAGTCTGACGTAAGCAGGGTAACACTGGTATTCCTCCAGATCCTGGTTACGATGGCTTGAACCGTGTCCTAAATGTTTGCCACCTAAAATAAAATTTTAAAATAATAAGTAACAGCTCCAAGATAAATGGAAAAAATTGCTTCTGAGGTCTGAGTATGTTTATTCAAGGCCAACACAAAAATAGAGGCCACGACCCTGAAAAAATCTGCTGTTCTCCGTGGGCTGAATTTTACATTGGATCTTATGGGAGGTCAGAGTTTTTTTTATGATATTTTTAAAATGGCACTACAGATTTCCGCAAAATTTCAGTGAAATATTCTCAGACACCATCCCGATATTTCACCAAAGTTTTGTAAGGAAGCAACATGATTAAAAGGTTAAAATCTTCAAGAATTAGCAATCCTTATTTTGAATTCAAATTACCCGCCATGTACATACCACATGCCAACTCAAGGCCAACATAAAAATAGAGGCCACGACCCTGAAAAAATCAGCTGTTCTCCCGGGGCTGAATTTTACATTGGGTCTTATGGGAGGTCAGACGTTTTTTTATGATATTTTCAAAATGGCACTACAGATTTCCGCAAAATTTCAGTGAAATATTCTCAGACACCATCCCGATATTCCACCAAAGTTTTGTAAGGAAGCAACATGATTAAAAGGTTAAAATCTTCAAGATTTAGCATTCCTTATTTTGAATTCAAATTACCCGCAATGTACCACCTGTTATATGACTTCATCATCATCATCTGTGATTGTCACATTCGCTTCTGCTTTAAACTTAATTTTTGTGTGAGCTAATGAAGCGGCTCGGAAAATTAAGGATTACTATAGATTAAAAACAAATTGTTTTAAAAGAATTTAGTAAAAACAATCTCAAAACCGGTTAAATTTTTTTTTTAAATCAAATATTCATGAACCGTCGTTCCAACTTCAATATTTTAAAGACAATCAGCTGTGTCGTAACGTGACCCAAGGCCAACACAAAAATAGAGGCCACGACCCTGAAAAAATCAGCTGTTCTCCCGGGGCTGATTTTTACATTGGGTCTTATGGGAGGTCAGACGTTTTTTTATGATATTTTCAAAATGGCACTACAGATTTCCGCAAAATTTCAGTGAAATATTCTCAGACACCATCCCGATATTCCACCAAAGGTTTGTAAGGAAGCAACATGATTAAAAGGTTAAAATCTTCAAGATTTAGCATTCCTTATTTTGAATTCAAATTACCCGCCATGTACCACATGCCAACTGTTATATTTGACATGTATTTGACTTTGTCATATGTGATTGTCACATTCGCTTCTGCTTTAAACTTAATTTTTGTGTGAGCTAATGAAGCGGCTATGAAAAATTAGGGCTTACTATACATTTAAAAAAAATTGTTCTGCCAGAATAAAGTAAAAACAATCTCAAAAACGGCTTTATTTAACAAAAAATCAAATGAACCGTCATTCCAACTTCAAAATTTTAAAGACAATCAGCTGTGTCGTAACGTGACCATCAAAAAAAATCAGCCCCGGATGTGACGTCAACAAAGTGGAGGATCGTGGCCCGTCCATTTTGATAGCCCTGCGTGACCATCAAAAAAAATCAGCCCCGGATGTGACGTCAACAAAGTGGAGGATCGTGGCTCGTCCGTTTTGATAGCCCTGGTTTATTTTATATTTTCGGGGTCGCTGAACCCGATGGGATAAAACAGGAGTGTTATAGTTCGATAGTTTTTTACGTCTGCTCTATTGCCTTTCTTGTGTAGAATAATGGTTATGGATTCTTGCGAGTTGTTTGGGATTATGTTTTCTTTTAGTATTTTATTCAGGAGAATATGGAGGGTATGAACTAAAGCTTTACCACCGTCTCCGAGCATTTCTGCCGTTTCCAGGTGATTTGTTATTTTTCATTTTCTTTAATGCTCTCTTTATTTCCTCTTTGCTTATTTCAAGTTGTAGTTCTTTATTTTGTTTGGAGTTTTTTCATGGTTTCTCGCGATGGTTCCCTTTTTGTTTGGTATAATTCTGTATAGAATAGTTGTGTGATATTTTTAATATTCTCTTTAAGGTTAGCTTCTATGCCGTTTATATCCTTTGTTTTATTTATTTCATATCTACCTAGAGGGTCTTTGACAGTTCGTATTTCTGTTATTTTCTCTTTCTTTTATTTTCTGTTATCATTTTTCTTATAGTTTTATTTATTTCTGTGTATTCTTCTTCAAGAAAAGCCTCCAAAACCCAATAAATTTTAAATCAATTTTTTGTGGTTATGGAAAATCCTGACGTAATGGGGCTTTTCCTAACCTTAAAATATAAAGAGCTGTTTAGACAGCATAAGTCGTCCAGTGGACTTAGGGGTCGCTGAAACCGAATCCGGAGTCTCTTTTACCCCATCACATCAGGATTTTCCATAAACTTAAAAAATATATGACGAGGTTTGAGGTTTCGTTTGAGGTTATTAACATACTCGCAGACCTCAAACGTAGTTTTCTTTTTGAAGAGCTGTATCACATACAGATAATTTTCCTAATTATTAATAATGATGACTTATACAAATCGCTGCTTTCCAGAAAAAGTGGCACAACTCATAAAAAAATTATTTTTATGTTTTAGACGCCAGTGAACTAGTAAACTGACTGAATCTTTAATTTTAGCTCACACATATACTATACTATAGTAGTGTGAGCTATGGTGATCCTAATTTTTTCGAGAAAAAAAAAGTTGCTCCGATTTCAAAAATTTTTATATATCTTTGCGTTTCAGATGATTTTGAAACTTTTTTGTTGCGCCGTCTGTCTGTCTGTCTGTCTGTCTGTATGTCTGTCTGTCTGTCTGTCTGTCTGTCTGTCTGTCTGTATGTCTGTAACGACCAACGCGCATAACTCAAAAACCGCTTGGCCGATTTTAATGAAATTTGGTACCTAGGCTGGGTCTTGGATCGAGATGGTCCCATTTAAAAATGAACAAAATCCACCGAACAGAAACCAAATAAAAGGGTGGGGGTAGATTTCAAAAATTAGAGTTTATGTGAAAATATGGCGTGTGTGATATCAAACGAAAGGTAATTGAGTCTGTAGTTAAACAAAATACATTTTAATTTATTTAAAAAAAAGGGTGGGGGTATATTTTAAAAATTAGAGTTTAAGTGAAAATATGGCGTGTGTGATATCAAACGAAAGGTAATTGAGTCCGGAGTTTAACAAAATACATTTTAGTTTTTTGTTTTTTTTAAGGGTGGGGGTAGATTTCAAAAATTTGAGTTTAAGTCAAAACATGGCTTGTGTGGTATCAAACAAAAGGTAATTTAGTCTGGAGTTAAATAAAATATATTTCAGTTTTTAGTTATATTAGCTCACAAGTACACTATAACTATAGTACCTAGTGTGAGCTTAGGGGCCCATATATTGGCAGAGTATTTTTTACTGTATTATGAACAGTTGTAATTCATAGGAAAATATATATTTTCTGGTTTCTAGAAGATACGTCAGGTCATTGTAAGGCAGGGCAGGGCTATCAAAATGGACGGGCCACGATCCTCCACTTTGTTGACGTCACATCCGGGGCTGATTTTTTTTTGATGGTCATGTTACGACACAGCTGATTGTCTTTAAAATATTGAAGTTGGAATGACGGTTCATGGATATTTGATTTTTTTAAAATAAAGCCGTTTTTGAGATTGTTTTTACTTTATTCTGGCAGAACAATTTTTTTTAAATGTATAGTAAGCCCTAATTTTTCATAGCCGCTTCATAAGCTCACACAAAACTTAAGTTTAAAGCAGAAGCGAATGTGACAATCACATATGACAAAGTCAAATACATGTCAAATATAACAGTTGGCATGTGGTACATGGCGGGTAATTTGAATTCAAAATAAGGAATGCTAAATCTTGAAGATTTTAACCTTTTAATCATGTTGCTTCCTTACAACCCTTTGGTGGAATATCGGGATGGTGTCTGAGAATATTTCACTGAAATTTTGCGGAAATCTGTAGTGCCATTTTGAAAATATCATAAAAAAACGTCTGACCTCCCATAAGACCCAATGTAAAATTCAGCCCCGGGAGAACAGCTGATTTTTTCAGGGTCGTGGCCTCTATTTTTGTGTTGGCCTTGGGCAGGGCTATCAAAATGGACGGGCCACGATCCTCCACTTTGTTGACGTCAGATCCGGGGCTGATTTTTTTTGATGGTCACGTTACGACACAGCTGATTGTCTTTAAAATATTGAAGTTGGAATGACGGTTCATGGATATTTAATTTTTTTGTAAATAAAGCCGTTTTTGAGATTGTTTTTACTATATTCTCGCAGAACAATTTTTTTTAAAATGTATAGTAAGCCCTAATTTTTCATAGCCGCTTCATTAGCTCACACAAAAATTAAGTTTAAAGTAGAAGCGAATGTGACAAACACATATGACAAAGTCTAATATATGTCAAATATAACAGTTGGCATGTGGTACATGGCGGGTAATTTGAATTCAAAATAAGGAATGTTAAATCTTGAAGATTTAAACCTTTTAATCATGTTGCTTTCTTACAAATCTTTGGTGGAATATCGGGATGGTGTCTGAGAATATTTCACTGAAATTTTGCGGAAATCTGTAGTGCCATTTTGAAAATATCATAAAAAAACGTCTGACCTCCCATAAGACCCCATGTAAAATTCAGCCCCGGGAGAACAGCTGATTTTTTCAGGGTCGTGGCCTCTATTTTTGTGTTGGCCTTGTGTAAGGTTAAATTTTTGAAATGTTTGAGCGTCTCTCCTATAAATTTGCATATTTTGACTTGTGACAGTCGTTCTGGAAAGCAGCGAAATAGGAACAGAAAAGATTGCAACATACCAGCAAATGCTGACGGACCACAAGTGGGATCTGGCTTGGTCAAACAGGCGGGACTGCCGTGACATTCGGTTCTTTGGCAGTCGTCTTGAAGACCGTTGTATTTCTCGCAGTCACATCCCACATACAAAATGCTCGATCTTAACTCTCTGCTTTTTGATCGAGGTCCGTTTCCTCTATTCTTCGGTCTTCTGTAACAAACCTACGAGAAATAGGGGATAGTAGTAGTACTAGTAGTAGTACCATTTTTATTCTAGCGACTAGGCGCGCCCTTTTCGCAAACCCCGATTAGTCAATACCATGCCTAGGAAACTCAATGCAATTTGACAGGTCGTTAGGTTTAAGTTCTCACTAAGCTCACAAGAGGCACTGCGGTCGCGCGTTTGTTCCTTATTCTATTTTTTTTGAGAATTATCTGTGGTTTGGATTTTCCGTCCCCCTTTTTTTCAGGTAGAAAAACCTCTTTCACCGTATTTTATTTCGGGTTCATTTAAAATCTATCTTTTTGGCTTATGTAGGTAATCTTTGCTGCTGTGACGCATTAAAATAAAATGTTGTTAAATTTGTAACTTTTGCAATTTAAATATAAAAGAATAAGAATTTCTAGTTGCTTTTTTGGGTAAAGTGTCTAAAGTTCAGACGAGTATAAAATGCATAGTTTTTCGAGAAATTTTAAGGTAAGTTTTCTTATTTTCTCATTTGAGGTTAGATTGGCATTTGATAAAATTTGTATTGGTAGTGTCTTTTTAACTTGTTATCGCTTACTTTACGGACCTCTGAATACAGGTTTCCAATGCCTGGTAGGTGCCTTATTTGCCCATGAACTAAGCACAAATTTAGTGTTAATTTTATGTCTATCCCTTTCGTTTGATATTAAGTAAAAGGGGGGGGGGCTTAATTGATGGGTAAACGAGGGATTATCCAGCAGCGTATAAATTTATTCCTTAATTTTAAATCTTACCATAATCTAGTACCTATGATTAATGTGGTTATAAGTTGATTTTAGCTCACACATATACTATACTATAGTAGTGTGAGCTATGGTGATCCTAATTTTTTCGAGAAAAAAAAAGTTGCTCCGATTTCAAAAATTTTTATATATCTTTGCGTTTCAGATGATTTTGAAACTTTTTTGTTGCGCCGTCTGTCTGTCTGTCTGTCTGTCTGTCTGTCTGTATGTCTGTCTGTCTGTCTGTCTGTCTGTCTGTCTGTGTGTCTGTATGTCTGTCTGTAACGACCAACGCGCATAACTCAAAAACCGCTTGGCCGATTTTAATGAAATTTGGTACCTGGGCTGGATCTTGGGTCGAGATAGTCCCATTTAAAAATGAACAAAATCCGCCGAACACAAACCAAATAAAAGGGTGGGGATAGATTTCAAAAATTAGAGTTTATGTGAAAATATGGCGTGTGTGATATCAAACGAAAGGTAATTGAGTCTGGAGTTAAACAAAATACATTTTAATTTATTTAAAAAAAAAGGGTGGGGGTATATTTCAAAAATTAGAGTTTAAGTGAAAATATGGCGTGTGTGATATCAAACGAAAGGTAATTAAGTCCGGAGTTCAACAAAATACATTTTAGTTTTTGTTTTTTTTTTGGGTGGGGGTGGATTTCAAAAATTTGAGTTTAAGTCAAAACATGGCTTGTGTGGTATCAAACAAAAGGTAATTTAGTGTGGAGTTGAATAAAATATATTTCAGTTTTTAGTTATATTAGCTCACATAACTATAGTACCTAGTGTGAGCTTAGGGGCCCATATATTGGCAGAGTATTTTTTATTGTTTTCAGCTTTAACCTATATATATATACTACTTTGAAACATACCCTACACAACTTACAACCAAGGCGAGGAGGTACTTTTAAATCATGTCAGATTTTCGTCGAGCTGTTAAAAAGTAGACATCTAAGAATGATTCTCTTCACGAACAATTGTTTCATTATTTATTCACTCATCACTCACCAGAAATGTTAAAAGCAAATTTAAATATACTAGACAGTGTTTGGTTTTGCATTATATTTTATTTTATCAATCAATTAGACTATGTATTATTTCATCAATAGTTAGTCGTTAATTTGTAGCTTTTTCTATAATAATAAAAACTCATTTAAAAAATGTTTTATTTATTGCATTTTATACATCATTTTCAATCTGTTTATATCTTATAAAGACATTGCATGTCTTTATAAAATATTGACTGATTAAAAATTTCAAAAAAAACTTTAAAATTAAAGAAAATTTATTATAAAAGGCGATTCAAATTTCCCGCCTCGCCTTCTAGTTCGTCACTAAGCTCTGCAGTGGGCGCCACAGAGCTAACGACCTGTCAAACAGCCGGAGTTGCCTATCTAATAAAAACTCACTGAACCGCGCCGCAAATCCTTTATCTATGGCCAATACACCATATATCAAACTGATGCACGTGCCGCTTAGGATGCAAGTTTTCTTTCTCTAAGAGGACCTAATTTTGCCTGGTACCTCTTTGTTGAGGGCAGGGATCTTTATACTGCGTAGCAAGTATACATATACAGTGGACCCCGCTTTCACACCCCTTCCGAAAGGTGGTCCTGCTACATGTTAGACTTGTATCTATCTAACATCGCTATCGTCCCAGCAGGGCTTGGTTATAGATGAAAAAAATTGATTGTCAGGATTGAAGGAGGTGGAGAATAGGCGTCGGACAACGTAGAAAAACGTTCTAAACCGTCATAGTACTAGTAAATTGGACGTATTCCACCTATGACCTTGGCCAGTTGAGTGGTCCTCTCGGTATTGTTGATATGGAAAGCTTACCATCATTTGAGGAGGGTTGCAAGGCACACAAGGCTGTGGTTCGGGATTAGGATTACAGACTGGAATGCAGGGTGGAGGTACCGCCGTGCAAACAGGTAAAATGGGAGGCACGCAAATGGGTTGAGGACACGGGGGACAAATGGGCACTGAAGCGTTTGGTGGTGGGCATGTTCCTAAAAAATCAAAGAGTTAGCAGTAGTAGTTGCAGTGGGTGACAAAAAATGACCATTCCCACAAAAACTACTTATAAAAAACGGAACTCTATGTTTACAACAATTTTTGATTATTGAAAATTTGGTTTTTTTTCAAAAAAAGGTGTTATAACTAAAAAGTTCAATGTGCCAACATATTTGGCGAATATTTGCGATGTTAATTAGATGTGGAGGGGGGGTCCAAAGCCCTCAACCCTCCCTTAATATAGGTCTGTGTCTGAATCAATATTTACCAGGAGTGCACTGGGGTGGGCAGCATCCTGGGGGTGGGCAGCATCCTGCGGGTGGGCAGCATCCTGCGGGTGGGCAGCTTGGTGGACAACAAGGTGGGCCGCAGCTCGGTCTGTAAATCAAAAATATTTGTCATAAGAATCGTCATTCTAGACCACATATACAGGGAGTCCCAGAAAAGGAAAAAGATACAATTAGTTGAAAAGGCAATGGTATCATCCCATGGGATAGTGAAAGATTTTAGCTCACACTACACTATAGTAGTGTGAGCTATAGTGATCCTAATTTTTTCGAGAAAAAAAAAGTTGCTCCGATTTCAAAAATTTTTATATATCTTTGCGTTTCAGATGATTTTGAAACTTTTTTGTTGCGCCGTCTGTCTGTCTGTCTGTCTGTCTGTCTGTATGTCTGTCTGTAACGACCAACGCGCATAACTCAAAAACCGCTTGCCCGATTTTAATGAAATTTGGTACCTACGCTGGGTTTTGGGTTGAGATGATCCCATTTAAAAATGAACAAAATCCACCGAACACAAGCCAAATAAAAGGGTGGGGGTATATATCAAAAATTAGAGTTTAAGTAAAAATATGGCGTGTGTGATATCAAACGAAAGGTAATTGCGTCTGGAGTTAAATAAAATACATTTTACTTTTAAGAAAAGGGTGGGGGTAAATTAAAAAAATTAGTGTCTATGTGGAAATATGGCGTGTGTGATATCAAACGAAAGGTAATTGAGTCTGGAGTTAAACAAAATACATTTTAGTTTAAAAAAAAAGGTGGGGGTAGATTTGAAAAAATAAAGTTTAAGTCAAAACATGGCTTGTGTGGTATCAAACGAAAGGTAATTGAGTCTGGAGTTCAATAAAATATATTTCAGTTTTTAGTTATATATTAACTCACACGTACACTATAATTATAGTACCTAGTGTGAGCTTAAGTGCCCATAGATTGGCAGAGTTTTTTCTAGGCCTTCTGGGTTTTTGAAATCAGGGCCAACATTCTTTTCTGATGACTGTCATATTTAATGTATCTGTCAGAGCATAAAAAGAGCTTTTTGGTCCTATTTGTGTTGTTCAAAAATTTATTTTAATGCCAAAGGAATCGATCCATCGATCCCCCTTGGCCCCCCCCTAGAAACGGCCTTGGTTAAATAAATTACTTATTTTTAAATACGCCTTTATATCAATTTTGAGAAATGAACTGTCAGCCTACAATTTAAAACTGTCAAAATACTGCCTGGTACTATTACTGCCTGGCTTTGTTGTAATATGTCCGTATGTAAACAACAAGTGAAATTAAAGAAAGAAAAATAAGAAAAAAGTTTTCTGTCTTTGGCCGGGACTCGAACTCGGAATCTCTTGCTTTGTACGCAAACGCTCTTGACATTAAGCCACCGGAGTGTCTCAATACAAGAACGAGAAACTCTTAGGGTAAAAATTGCGTAGGAGCTTTCGTTTCCGAGTTATTTACTAAAAACTCTTTTCAAGGCTAATAATATACCGTGGACTTCACTTGAAATGTGCTAATGGGCTAGGAAGGTATCAGATCCGCCATGGATCCATTTATTAGCTGACACTACTACTATACTATAAATAGTAGTGTGAGCTATGGTGATCCTAATTTTTTCAAAAAAAAAAAAATTGCTGATTTAAAAAAATTTTATATCCTATCTTTGCGTTTCAGATGATTTTGAAAGTTTTTTGTTGCGCCGTCTGTCTGTCTGTCTGTCTGTCTGTCTGTATGTCGGTATGTCTGTCTGTAACGACCAACGCGCATAACTCAAAAACCGCTTGCCCGATTTTAATGAAATTTGGTGCCTAGGCTAGGTTTTGGGTCGAGATGGTCCCATTTAAAAATGAACAAAAGCTACCGAACACAAGCCAAATAAAAGGGTGGGGGAAGATTAAATAAAATTAGAGTTTATGTAAAAATATGGCGTGTGTGATATCAAACGAAAGGTAATTAAGTCTGGAGTTAAACAAAATAAAATTTAGTTCAAGAAAAGGGTGGGGGTAAATTTCAAAAGTTAGAGTTTAATTCAAAACATGGCTTGTGTGGTATTAAACGAAAGGTAATTGAGTTTGGAATTGAATAAAATATATTTCAGTTTTTAATAATATTAGCTCACACGTACACTATAACTATAGTACCTAGTGTGAGCTTAAGTGCCCATAAATTGGCAGAGTATTTACCTTACGATGGGAATGCAAGGTTTCGGTAGAGGATCATAAATCTCAATAACTGGTCCTAAACAACTATTTACGTACGGTGGTGGGGGGCAGCACGGGGGTGGACAACCCTGCATTTGGTCCACCATGCATTTGAGGTCGTTTAGGAGCTGCTGCCGTTTTTGGCTTTTGTCTGGACACGGAAACGCCATATTTTATGAGATATTGATTTGCACTCAAAATTTTGATGCTTTGAAAACGTGAATTTCGATAGTTACATAGTCAAAAAAAAAAATTCTTAACTAAAATTTTGACTTTGATTAAAGTAATTTTGACTGTTTGTAGTTATGGTTACATGTTTTCAAAGATGTGTGCATGTCACAGGTCCTGCCGATATATACAGCGTGCCCATTTCATTTTATTTTTCCATACCCAGTGGCAAATCCAGAAGGGGTAGCAAAGGGAATTGCCTCCGCCGCCCTAACATAGAAACGATTTGTTTGAAACTCGTAGACAATGATTATGTAGAAATAAAATTTCGGACTTCCATTGTCTTTATTTATTTTAAAACACGACGTTTCGGTTAGTAAGTATCTCTAACCGTTATCAAGTGTAAACTAAACAATCTAGTCTCTAGGCTACTACTTATACTACTTGGTGTGCAGTCAGGTGTGACGGCCCGCCCCCTTTCTAGTCCTAAGACGCCTGTTTTCCTTAAGGAGTGGTTTCCATATGTTTGGTATGTTCGTGCTTGGTTGACTGAAAACTTCTTTATTCTGCATTCTAAACGCAGCTTCAATAAACATTCGTTTTCGCCAATGCGACTCCTTATGTAAAACTTTCAGGGGGGGCCGTGGCCCCGGTCTATCTTGAACAAAAAGCAAACATAGGTTTTAAAGAGTCGTGCAAAGTGTGCAATGAATAAAAAAAATACGCGCATTAAATGTTCTAATATTTTAATATAACAAATCTAATAATACATTTACCAACTTATTTATATGTATACACAGGAAGTATGTAATTCAGCAATTCTACAAAGAAAGTTTTCTACGTCGCTGACTGAAAGCGTCTACCACACTGTCTAAGTCGACCGCAACATCTTTTTCTATGAAGAACAATGACAAACCTGAGTGTCTCTATTGAGTCATAGTTGTTCTAAGCCAATTAAAAACTCTCCTCATGGCAGAGAAAGACCTCTCGCAAGTTGCACTTGAAATTGGAAGAATACTCGCAACTTTAAAAAGTTGGTAGAGGTTTGGGTAGGTGTTTTCTGCTATATGTTGTTTGATAGAATCATGACCAACAGTTTGATTTAACCGAAAAATACAATTCTTTAAAACGGTCATTTCTGCTCTTAGAGCAGAAGCATTAATATTAAAAATTTCCCGGTATTGCTCGACGAATTTATTCCATTTAACGACGTGGGAAAACTTAATATGAAAATGGTTATGAAATTGTCACCAAAATCGGAAAATTTTCATGACACTAAACGCTAACCTCAAAAAAACTAAAAAGATTATTATATTTATTTTAGAAAAACAGTTTAAAAAGGTCTTTTATAACCTTACGACATCTACAACCCGATTTCGGAAACAGAAGGGCAAAGGTCGCTGTTTTTATTAAATGCGAAATTTAACTTACACTTCTATAATATTTTACAAGATGTCGCCAATATGTATGAAATATTCAATATGCATAATTATGATTAAATTTAAAAAATATTTTCGGGAAATTGCATAAGTGCAGAAAAGTTACCGATAATTTAAAGAGAAAAAGTTTAATTCCGCAAGACAAGGGCTTTTTCCTGAAATGTAAACATTATCTGAATGATTTTAAAATTTAATGCACCTATTTTATTTGAATATTTCCCGAATAATAATAGAAAAGTATGTATTTTCAGTGTCATGTTCTTTTACTAGTAGTCGGTAGGGGAGGCCTAAAATATCTTAGGGGGGGCTGAGGGACTTCAGGGGGGGGCCCCCTGGCCCCCTCCTAGCTACGCCAATGGGTTTGGTTTATTATTCTTATATTTTTTTTATGTCTTCCCGACTCTTGTAAAAAAAACGATTGTTTTTAACAATCTTAACATTTGCAGAAACCAATTTTTCCGCACTGAGATGCTTGACAAAATAAAAATAATAAAATAATATTCACTCACAAAATTGATATTTTATTTCCAAACCGCAATCCTTCCGTGATTGGCCTATAACATACGTATTCCAAAGCACGCTACTCAATACAAGATCATTAGGTGAATACGTGCAAAGTAAAGTATGAGGCTGGTTTGAAACAATTCGCCGAGATGTCGCTACCATTACAAATTTTAAAATAGTACAAGCAGGGCTATCAAAACGGACGGGCCACGATCCTCCACTTTGTTGACATCACATCCGGGGCTGATTTTTTTTTGATGGTTACGTTACGACACAGCTGATTGTCTTTAAAATATTGAAGTTGGAATGACGGTTCATTGATATTTGATTTTTTTAAAATAAAGCCGTTTTTGAGAATGTTTTTACTTTATTCTGGCAGAACATTTTTTTTAAATGTATAGTAAGCCCTAATTTTTCATAGCCGCTTCATTAGCTCACACAAAAATTAAGTTTAAAGCAGAAGCGAATGTGACAATCACATATGACAAAGTCAAATACATGTCAAATATAACAGTTGGCATGTGGTACATGGCGGGTAATTTGAATTCAAAATAAGGAATGCTAAATCTTGAAGATTTTAACCTTTTAATCATGTTGCTTCCTTACAAACCTTTGGTGGAATATTGGGATGGTGTCTGAGAATATTTCACTGAAATTTTGCGGAAATCTGTAGTGCCATTTTGAAAATATCATAAAAAACGTCTGACCTCCCATAAGACCCAATGTAAAATTCAGCCCCGGGAGAACAGCTGATTTTTTCAGAGTCGTGGCCTCTATTTTTGTGTTGGCCTTGCTCTAAGCTCTTTATCTCTCTCTATATCTATCTCTCTTCTATCCAGTTTATTTCCAATATTACTTCAATCAAAAACTTTTATTAGTTTTATAACAGTGTTGTGTGAAAGTTTATTTATATTGACTGTTGAAATATTTTTTAAACATGGCGCCAACAGGCACCAGCCATACCTACCTATGTAACGCCAGCGGCGAAGTGTTTTGACCTAAATTTGAAAAAAAACGGTCTAGGCAGTGGCGTATATAGAAAAAAGTTTCGGGGTGGGCCCGAGGCAGTTTGGGGGGGGGGGCCCGAGACCCCATGAGGCCGTATTTTATGCTATTTTATGTTTGTATTCAGGAAATATGTGGAAAATATCTAAAAAAATCTTAGCTTCGGGGGGGGGCCCGGGCCCCCCATGCCCCCCCTTATATACGCCACTGGGTCTAGGTATAGCGGTATTTGATTTCTTGTGTTCCAAACAGGCATACAAAATATCACAAATATAATCATAATATAACAAAAACATTTCATGTAAAAAAAAGCCAAATACGCGAAAATGGCAGTCCGTAAAAAGAATTGAGATAAAAGTAAAGCCAAGTTCTCCAATACAAATTTCAAAATGAAAGGTTCTTACTAGTTTGCAAATGTTTTTTTAAACTTTGCTATTGGAGCCAAACTTCTTTATGTTCAATTTAGCACTGTGCCTAAGAGTCATTTACAGCCGTAATAGCCAAGTTTAGAAAAACATTTCTAAACTAGTAAGAACCTTTCATTTTGAAATTTGTATTGGAGAACTTAGCTTTTCTTTTATCTCAATTCTTTTTACGGAATGCCTTTTTCGCGTGCTTGGCTTTTTTTTATATGAAATGTTTTTGTTATGATTTCACTTCCTTTTGAAAGGAATTGGATAATATTTAATTTTTAAAGTAGTAAAATATGCGGATTATTGTTCAAAACTTTTGCAATGCCTTACTTAAAATTTTGAGGATTTTAATTTTTTCCCATGGTTTTATCATAGTTCTTATCAGCCTTCCAAAGCTTAGCTCTCTAGCGTTTCTGAAAGTAGACAATGTTACTTTTACATAACGTTACATGCATAGAGGAGGGAAGTGAATTAAAATTTTCGTGTTTTAAAGTTTTTTCCTATAGTTTTATCATAGTTCCTATCAGTCTTCCAATGCTCAGCTCTCTAACGTTTCTGGAAGTGGCTAATGTTACTTTTACATAATTTTACATTTATAGGGGAGGAGACTAAATGATAAGTTTGGGGTTTTTTAAATTTTTTCCTATAGTTTTATCATAGTGTCTTTCAGTCTTAAAAAGCTCAGCTCTCTAACGTGTCTGGAAGTGGGCCATGTTACTTTTACATAACTTTACATTCATAGGAGAGGAAAATAAATTATAATTTTGTTGTTTTTAAATTTTTTCTTACAGTTTTATCATAATTCCTATCAGTCTGCCAAAGCTCAGCTCTCTAGCATTTCTTTTAAATAATTTTACATGTATAGGGGAGGGGAGTAAATTAAAATTTTGGGGTTTTTTGATGTTTTCCAGGGGTTTGGTCATAATTTCTATCAGTCTGCCAAATTTCAGCTTTGTAGCATGTCTGGAAGTACAATAGAATTTTGATGATCTATACATGAGTGAGTGAGTGAGTTCGTAACTATTTTACTACTTTATGGAATTCCATGAAACTTGGAGGAGTTGTTACCTCCATGAAGATCTACGACTGTGCATTCCGAAGTAGAGTTTTTGATAGGTCAAATATCGGCTGAAATGAATTTGGCGAGGCACTGCCGCGCCCTCAGATTTTTTACCAAAATAAGTAATTTATGGCAAAAGTAAATATTTTTTTGTTGCTCTCAATAGTCTCAAATTGGGACCTTATAGCAGCGGCGGATCCAGGGGGCATTCCCCATTGCCCTAGCTTACATCAATGATTACAGGAATCATTGCTTATATACAGCATATATTTTTTATGCAAAAATGGAAATTTTGTATTTCGTGCAAAAAATCTTTTTTCTATAAGCGTGCGAAAATGTCCACTTTTCCGCACGCATTTTAGTGTGGAAAGTGCCACTTTTCCGCACTAGTGCAGAAAAATATTTTTTCCGCACTAGTGCGGAAAAATATTTTTTCCGCACTAGTGCGGAAAAGTAAATTTGTTACGATTTTGAGGTGTTCTATAACATTTAGACCGTTCAAAATACATTTGTATCTTTCCTAGCACACGAAATATCCTAAAAATACTCAAATTGACTAAAATTCTGCTATATTTTCAATATTTTCGATAAAATAAAGTTTTCAGTAAAATAGGTTCAAATTATAAGTTTTAAACCTCCCCGGTATAAATATCGTCATTGTCAATGTCAATGTCAAACAACAATGAACACTAGTGGTTTTAGATTTGGCATCTTAAATCACCATAGCAACAAAGTACAAACAAACTGTCAAAACAAAGCCAATTTTGCAGATACAAGCGTCTTTTGAATTTTTCAAACAAAAAAATCAGATTTTCAATGGATTCTTCGGACGAAGATCTACCCCAGTCAGTTCTAGAAGCCGCTAGAATGTGAATAATAATAATTGATTTGATTAAAACGTTTTGAATATAAATAATTTTCTGATTAATTTTTAGTTTTTTCTTCACGCTTATAGAAAAAATAGTGTACCTAACTCGTGCGTAAAGTGTCTTTTCCGCACTTGATTGCTGGCCAAACTCCGCTATCGCGTCGTTTGGCCATCTGCAATCGCGTGCGGAAAAGAGGCACTTTCCGCACTAGTTAGGTAAACTACTATTTTCTATAAGCGTGCGGAAAAGTGGACTTTTCCGCACGCATTTTAGTGTGGAAAGTGCCACTTTTCCGCACTAGTGCGGAAAAATATTTTTTCCGCACTAGTGCGGAAAAGTAAATTTGTTACGATTTTGAGGTGTTCTATAACCTTTAGACCGTTCAAAATACATTTGTATCTTTCCTAGCACACGAAATATCCTAAAAATATTCAAATTGACTAAAATTCTGCTATATTTTCAATATTTTCGATAAAATAAAGTTTCCAGTAAAATAGGTTCAAATTATAAGTTTTAAACCTCCCCGGTATAAATATCGTCATTGTCAATGTCAAACAACAATGAACACTAGTGGTTTTAGATTTGGCATCTTAAATCACCATAGCAACAAAGTACAAACAAACTGTCAAAACAAAGCCAATTTTGCAGATACAAGCGTCTTTTGAATTTTTCAAACAAAAAAATCAGATTTTCAATGGATTCTTCGGACGAAGATCTACCCCAGTCAGTTCTAGAAGCCGCTAGAATGTGAATAATAATAATTGATTTGATTAAAACGTTTTGAATATAAATAATTTTCTGATTAATTTTTAGTTTTTTCCAAACTCCGCTATCGCGTGCGGAAAAGAGGCACTTTCCGCACTAGTTAGGTAAACTACTATATTGACTATGTCATGGGCAGAGCGCTTTCGACCACTTTGTGGTCATCATCAGTGCCTCTGAAATAAAGGGAGCATGTTCTTGATCTTTGAGTGGTTCCTTAAGTCATAAAACAGATTAAGTGATAAAACAGATTAAAAATTGACATAAAACACAAAACACGTTAAAATATAATATAAAAGTTAAAATTTCCTAAAACTATGAGGTACTCTGGGTTTCAATCTCAGTTGTGTTTTAAAAAGTAGTTTATAAAATTTTTCTTAAAATCTAGGTAAGTTTAACGTGTTTTGTGTTTGTCTGTCAATTTTTAATCTGTTTTATCACTTAATCTGTTTTATGACTTAAGGAACCACTCAAAGATCAAGAACATGCTCCCTTTATTTCAGAGGCACTGATGATGACCACAAAGTGGTCGAAAGCGCTCTGCCCATGACATAGTCAATATAGTAGTTTACCTAACTAGTGCGGAAAGTGCCTCTTTTCCGCACGCGATTGCAGATGGCCAAACGACGCGATAGCGGAGTTTGGCCAGCAATCAAGTGCGGAAAAGACACTTTACGCACGAGTTAGGTACACTATTTTTTCTATAAGCGTGAGGAAAAAACTAAAAATTAATCAGAAAATTATTTATATTCAAAACGTTTTAATCAAATCAATTATTATTATTCACATTCTAGCGGCTTCTAGAACTGACTGGGGTAGAGCTTCGCCCGAAGAATCCATTGAAAATCTGATTTTTTTGTTTGAAAAATTCAAAAGACGCTTGTATCTGCAAAATTGGCTTTGTTTTGACAGTTTGTTTGTACTTTGTTGCTATGGTGATTTAAGATGCCAAATCTAAAACCACTAGTGTTCATTGTTGTTTGACATTGACAATGACGATATTTATACCGGGGAGGTTTAAAACTTATAATTTGAACCTATTTTACTGAAAACTTTATTTTATCGAAAATATTGAAAATATAGCAGAATTTTAGTCAATTTGAATATTTTTAGGATATTTCGTGTGCTAGGAAAGATACAAATGTATTTTGAACGGTCTAAATGTTATAGAACACCTCAAAATCGTAACAAATTTACTTTTTCCGCACTAGTGCGGAAAAGTGCCACTTTCCACACTAAAATGCGTGCGGAAAAGTGGACTTTTCCGCACGCTTATAGAAAAAAGATTTTTTGCACGAAATACAAAATTTCCATTTTTGCATTTGAAACAACGTGCACGCAACCAACCCCTCCTTTGCATCTATTTTTTAGTTCTAGGAAAAAAAATAAAAAACACAAATCGCAATTTTTTTACAAAATTATTTTTCTTAATAATTAAAATTACTTTATTTTTGTTTAAAAGCTTAAATTTATTAAAAGCGCAAAAAAAATTAGGGTCACTTTCAAAAATGACCAAAAATTTTTTTGTAAAATTTTCTTACAAACTAAGGTCTACAGGATACAATGAGTTAAAAAGTATTTTTTTCCTAAGAAGCTTATTTTTCTTTAAAAATACATAAAATATGTTATAGTTTTTGCAAAGTTACTTGAATAACTCCTAATACGGGGTTCTATCGATTTCATGAAATTTTGCTTCATTCTGCCCTTCAAAAGTTATCCAAATTCATATAAAATCTTCCTGGTATAATTTCAACCCTACCGACAGAGAAAAGGCACGGCTCTTTGCGGTCCGACCACAAAGTATTTGTTTTCCGACCGACCGAGCCCAGGTGGATGGACGGCGCCTGATTGGAAGATTTTTTTGAGATGCGCTTTTAATTGCTTTCAGGTGTTCTTTTCGGGACCCCTTTAGTCGACAGTATGCAGAGTTAGAAAATAAATCAGTGTCGTTACTGTAGGTGTAGGAATAAAAAGTTTTATTGTCTATTTTTATTTCTTTAGTTTACGCCATACTTAAATGAAATAATTTTCATGAGTATATCTACCGCCACCCATGTCACTTTCTTTAAAGGATATGCCGATGGTCGGCTTTTATCTTTGTTCAACTGACTGGCAAAAACTATACAAAAATTGATTATTTTGGTTATTTTTGAAAATTTATTTTTATAAGTACGCCCCTAGAAACTTTCCTGTGACCTAAAGCCCACATTATATAACATCCTTTAAAAGAAAATTACGTTTTCTACAATAAAGTATAATACTTACTTTTTCCTAAGAAGTGTAGTTTTTGAGAACATTTTGTAAAACCTATAAGAAACATGTTTTTTTAATAATCCCAATTTACGGACGCCACTGAAGAGCAACTTTTTTCTCCACAAAAAATTGTTTGATAAAAAGGTCAGTTTCGAGAAAATTATGAAAATCTCATAAAAATTAGTTTAGTGGTTGCTGAGCTATCATGGGCCGGACATACATATAGACGCACACACGGACATACATCGCGAGGAGAGGGGCCGAGGCTCCTCTGCCCGTTTCCTAGATCCCCAACTGCTCATGATAAAATCCATTTCAAAACTTCAAGGTTTTTTAGCTCATTTTTTATATCATACTATACTATAGTAGTGTGAGCTATGGGGATCCTAATTTTTTCGAGAAAAAAAAAGTTGCTCCGATTTCAAATTTTTTTATATATCTTTGCGTTTCAGATGATTTTGAAACATTTTTGTTGCGCCGTCTGTCTGTCTGTCTGTCTGTCTGTCTGTCTGTCTGTCTGTCTGTCTGTCTGTCTGTCTGTCTGTCTGTCTGTCTGTCTGTCTGTCTGTCTGTCTGTCTGTCTGTCTGTCTGTCTGTCTGTCTGTCTGTCTGTCTGTCTGTCTGTCTGTCTGTCTGTCTGTCTGTCTGTCTGTCTGTCTGTCTGTCTGTCTGTCTGTCTGTCTGTCTGTCTGTCTGTCTGTCTGTCTGTCTGTCTGTCTGTCTGTCTGTCTGTCTGTCTGTCTGTCTGTCTGTCTGTCTGTCTGTCTGTCTGTCTGTCTGTCTGTCTGTCTGTCTGTCTGTCTGTCTGTCTGTCTGTCTGTCTGTCTGTCTGTCTGTCTGTCTGTCTGTCTGTCTGTCTGTCTGTCTGTCTGTCTGTCTGTCTGTCTGTCTGTCTGTCTGTCTGTCTGTCTGTCTGTCTGTCTGTCTGTCTGTCTGTCTGTCTGTCTGTCTGTCTGTCTGTCTGTCTGTCTGTCTGTCTGTCTGTCTGTCTGTCTGTCTGTCTGTCTGTCTGTCTGTCTGTCTGTCTGTCTGTCTGTCTGTCTGTCTGTCTGTCTGTCTGTCTGTCTGTCTGTCTGTCTGTCTGTCTGTCTGTCTGTCTGTCTGTCTGTCTGTCTGTCTGTCTGTCTGTCTGTCTGTCTGTCTGTCTGTCTGTCTGTCTGTCTGTCTGTCTGTCTGTCTGTCTGTCTGTCTGTCTGTCTGTCTGTCTGTCTGTCTGTCTGTCTGTCTGTCTGTCTGTCTGTCTGTCTGTCTGTCTGTCTGTCTGTCTGTCTGTCTGTCTGTCTGTCTGTCTGTCTGTCTGTCTGTCTGTCTGTCTGTCTGTCTGTCTGTCTGTCTGTCTGTCTGTCTGTCTGTCTGTCTGTCTGTCTGTCTGTCTGTCTGTCTGTCTGTCTGTCTGTCTGTCTGTCTGTCTGTCTGTCTGTCTGTCTGTCTGTCTGTCTGTCTGTCTGTCTGTCTGTCTGTCTGTCTGTCTGTCTGTCTGTCTGTCTGTCTGTCTGTCTGTCTGTCTGTCTGTCTGTCTGTCTGTCTGTCTGTCTGTCTGTCTGTCTGTCTGTCTGTCTGTCTGTCTGTCTGTCTGTCTGTCTGTCTGTCTGTCTGTCTGTCTGTCTGTCTGTCTGTCTGTCTGTCTGTCTGTCTGTCTGTCTGTCTGTCTGTCTGTCTGTCTGTCTGTCTGTCTGTCTGTCTGTCTGTCTGTCTGTCTGTCTGTCTGTCTGTCTGTCTGTCTGTCTGTCAAGATGGTCCCATTTAAAAATGAACAAAATCCACCGAACACAAACCGAATAAAAGGGTGGGGGTAGATTTAAAAAATTAGAGTTTATGTGCAAATATGGCGTGTGTGATATCAAACGAAAGGTAATTAAGTCCGGAGTTTGACAAAATACATTTTAGTTTTTGCTTTTTTGAGGGTGGGGGTAGATTTTAAAAATTTGAGTTTATGTCAAAACATGGCTTGTGTGGTATCAAACAAAAGGTAATTTAGTCTGGAGTTTTAGTTATATTAGCTCACACGTAAACTATAACTATAGTACCTAGTGTGAGCTTAGGGGCCCATATATTGGCAGAGTATTTTCTTCACTGTTTCAATTTTTCTTGAGGACAAGTGCGAATTTAAGGGGTGTTAACATGGTAATAACCCCCTCGTAGAAAAAAATATGCACTTTTTGTTAATAATTAAAGAGAAAACAGAAGAATTTTCCTTCCCCCCCTAAAAAAAATTGTGTTAAAAATAATTTTTTCGTCGACTTTGATCCTCCCCCTCCTAGATTTTGACCCAGATCCGCGCTTGCTTGGGCATGGGGTACTCATGTTACTTCTTGCGTATTATACTATTTACTGACGCGCGCCCCTGCTTTCCATTCATGGAAATACGAAAATAATATGAAATTTTTTTCTTCACAATGGTATAATATTAAAATGCTTTCGAGGGATGGATATTTTTGAGAGCGAAACATTATATTAAATTTTCTGGCTGCAGCTAGCAGGAGGCCCGTGTGCAATGCAATGCAAAGCGATGCAATGTGCATTATCAAATAAGTGTGCCTTATGCGCTCGTTACAGGGGCGTACGCAGCATCCAAATATCTTAGAGCATAAATACTACTACAGTGAATATCGGGTATAACGACATTGAACGCAGCGGCGTAGCGTGAGGGGCGCGGGGGGTTCGTCCCCCCCCCCCCCCCCGAACTTTTTCATCTCTCTGCTCTATAAAATACTGTTAAGACATCCAATAACCTTTTTTGCTTTTACTATTCTTTTTTCCAGTTCTTTGCAGTCTGTTCCTGTCTTATCAAATGTGACACCCAAGTGTACATACTCATTGCATGGAGATATTGTTTGTCCATTGTCTAGTTCTAACTCACTTGATTCGTTTCCAATACATAAGTACTGTGTCTTAGTCACGTTGACGGCTAACCCCCACTTTTGGTATTTTTCCGTTAACCTTCTCATTATATACTCCATGTCTTCTTTATCATTAGCTAAATTTACTTGGTCGTCAGCAAACTGTAGTGTGTAAATGGTAAATCGATCGTTAAGTTGTATTCCCATGCCGTGTACTGTGATCAATATTTGGGCATTTCAGCGAATATTTAATGTTTGACAATTTTACATAATGTTTTATACACTTAGCTTAAGTATAGCTTTCACTAATAAACATACATGGTGTTGTAACAGGGGCCTGTGGGTGACAGTGGTACTGTCACCTCAAGTGGCCAAGGCTTAAATGTTGTAAGCTACCAACTTAGGCTACAACTTATATAAATTATAAAAAAATTAAATGTTACTATATGTTATTAAATTTACACGATCTCGAAAGGGAATTTGACGGTTCTTGGAGGAAAAGTATGCTATAAACGTTTTTCGCAAATGTATAACTAATGTAGGATAATCATACATACCTTTTCAATTTTCTTCTTGTAGCGTCACACTTTCACTTCTTATATTTATTAGTTAAATATCAAATTTTTACTACTATTGAACTTTTATATTCAAATATTTACACTTCTTAAACTTTTAGGCTTTATATATTTGTTGTAAATATATATATTTATCAACATTTTAAACGTTGATTGAATGAGTGAAACTATTCAATCAACTGTTTAATTTTATTTAATATTACTGTTTAGGTTTGGGATATGTTATTAATTAAAAATGCCGATTTAAAAAACCATAAAACAGTTAAACACATTATTTCAAAACACTGGAAACAGTAATAATTAATGACTTTAAAATCAATAAACTCCAAAAGAAAAAACCAAAATAATTACGAATAATAAAGATAATAGCTTATACAAAGTTAAAATAATTGATAAATTTCCCCAGTTGAAATAAAACCCCCCTTAAGAAGTGTGAATGAAAGCGTAAGCGTAACGTACCAAGCAAAGGCAAACTAAAGAGTAAACTCCCTGACGACTTTCGAAAGTTTCCCGTCTCAGTTAAAGCGACCCTGCGCTTGAAGGGACAAATATCTTGGCGTTGATTGGCTAGAATTCTACTCCCTTTCGTCTTGGCGAGAAAGAGATAGACTGCGCTTTAAGCGCTCCACTAAGAGACAAAATAGCAATGCAAGCCAGACTTAAAAACCCGTTATAAAGTAAAATTACACAGTGTGTTTTTTTTTTAAATTGAAAATAGTTTAAAATTTGTTTCCAGTTACAAAATAAGAATTATTTTGATGTTAGTGGCTCAAAGGACATATTAGCCGAATACAACTTTTATTAAAATACGGCGAACCTGAAAATATGCATAAAAACAAGTCGCCGAGTTGCCATAAATTTTACTTAATCTTAACCTAGTCTTGCATATAATTAATGCTTGTTGATGTCAAAACAATATTTAATTAAAAATCTTTAAAAACTTATAAATGGCAAAAATACCCTTCCACCCCTTTTAAAACTGGGGGGGGATGGTTTTTTTCAATGATTTAAAAAATGATTTGTGGCCATATCGAGTACGTACGAGGCGCCGACCGGAAGTGGCCTATTCAGGCCTAAAGTCCGGTTTTTTTAATACGGATGGGCATAATTTTGCAACGGATTGGGATGAACCTACACGAGAAAATACATACCTATTATTTGCAACATTTTTTTCTTAAACGTCATTATTTTTTAAAATAAATGCCCATCCCTATTTGAAAAACGGACGGTAGGCCTAAATAGGCCACTTCCGGTCGACTCCGAAAGTTGAAAACATCTACCATCAACCGAAAGAGCGTACTCAAGTAATTTTTTTGGATCATTAAAAAAAAATTCCTAGGTTTTAAAAGGGGTGGACGGGTGGTCTGGGACACCCTGTATATGCATTATTAAGAAAAAAAGTTTATAACTTTTTTTGCATTTCTCTAACTGAACAATTCTATTTATGTTTTTATGACAAAGTTCCAAAAAAATTCACGGCCTCTCCTACTATTAGGAATAAGTTTAAAGTTCATCTTCATTGATTGATTGTTTTGTTTCGAAATTGGGAATTTAATAAATAATATATATTTAGGGGTGGGAAAATGACCCCCCTTGTTCCTCTTTGCGTACGCTTATGGCTCGCTCGACTCGTCGAAATGAAAAATGCAAACAATGAGGCCCGTCTCTAGATTTTTATTAAAACTGTGCTCTTCAATTACTTTCTATTTGTTTGAAAATATTGTAGCTATGCAGAACCATATAGACAACAACATACCTTTCACATGCTGCGGTATTATAATTCAGCAGCCTCAAAGTTTTTCAGAGTTGCTCCAAAAACCTATTGAAACAAGTAAACTTAGTCTATGGCTATTGAAGAATGCCAGTGTGGATTCCGCCTACAGATCTACCTCAGATCAAGTAATATTTGTTATGAGGCAAATTTTAGAAAAATTTTATAATAACAGAAACATTTCATGTAAAAAAAGCCAAGTAGGTACGCAAAAATTTACGAGTCGTTAAATACCGAGATGAATTCCATCAAAGGAGCATGCGCCAAAATTAACGTCAAAATGTCTAATTTAAATTATTGGCGCGAATACCGTGATTGGCGCAAGATCGAAGAGCTTAACGTATAATAAAAAATTCAAGGTATAAAATAATGGTCAATTCTAATTTTTAGGTATGATTTTATGTCGGTACCGGGTGGTTTTTTATAACCGGAGCACTCAGCAACTCTATCATTGAAAATAAATTGAGATTTTTTTGGTTAATTATTACAACTTTAAAAGCCAACATAATTTTTTTCTATCCGTCACCATGTACATAGTGTCCCAAATTCAATGTTTTTGGGGGGTTTCGAAAATTTCTAGAGGGGCTAAAAAAAACTGATCCCCCTTTGATATAGCAAGCCGTTTTTAAACTACGGGGTGTTTTTAAAAAGTCTGCATTTTGGGAAGGGGTCTATAACTTGTTTATTTATTAATATTTTTTATTTCTGTGAAAACATTCTTAAGACACTTTTTTAAGAGGAATTCAACTGTTAAATTAAATTTCATTTGTCACGTTTAGTTTTTGAGATATCACATAAAATTAATTTTTCTTTATGATAGGATCCCTTTATTTCTTTATATTTTTGTATTTTTTTTTATTTTTACCACATATTTTAGTTTGCTTAATGGGTTTAAAATATTTTAATATAAAATTATAAAAATAAAAAAATAATAAAGAGGTGATTAAAAAATAAAAATAAAGAAAACAATAAAAAAATAAAATATTGAGTGTGATTCATCATTTTAAAGGAAATTTTAAGCTGTTTTGAAAAATCGAATAAAAAAAGAGTTATTCTGTAAGAAAAATAACAACTTTATGCAATATTTTAAAAACCAAAAGAGATAAATAAAAACCGTTTACATCTGTCAATTCTTCAAGAAAAGATCTATAAGAAAGCTATTTACACAAAAACAAAATTTTCATAAACAAAAAAGTTATAGACCCCCTCCCAAAATGCAGACAAAAACACTCCGTAGCTTAAAAACGGCTTGCTATATTTAAATGTGGTTTTCACCTTTAAGCTTCTCTTGAAATTTGAGCGTCGCAAAGGGGGGTTCAGTTTTTTTCTATCTCCCCTAGAAATACCCGACACCACAAAAAAACAACGAATTTGGGACACCCTGTACAGGGTGTGACAATGAAGTCGATTTTTTTGAGAGGGAACACCCTGTATATTTTTGCATTTTAAGATTCGTCTTTTCTTTCTGATTTCAAAAACATACAATATCTACGTGCTGCGATTAATATTTTTTGAGGTATATGCTGTATTTCTTCTATATGATCTTATGCATTTCACGTTTATTTTGTTTTGCCATGGGAGTATTGACTCTCAACTCCAATGTTTCTTCAAGTATTTCTTGATTGTGTTTGTATTTCAAATCATCACACAGATCCAAGTTTTTTGGGAAGGAGCATTTACATTCTAGGCATCTAAACATAAAAACACTTTCTGCATAGGAATACCTTTGTTTTTGTATGCCATGTTTACTTTGACAGTGTTTATTCAAATTAAATTGGGCACTAAATAATTTGTCACACAACTTCACCGGCATTTTCACAGCACATAAACGACGAATTTTCATAAAAAAGAACTGGAAATTATTAAAGTTTTGCTGTATAAAACCATACTGAAATATCTCTCAGTTGATTGGTTGGCAGAAGTGACAGAACAACGCTTGCGCACGTCTTGGAATTCATCTCGGTATTTAACGACTCGTAAAAATTTTATTTCGTAAAAAAAATTGAGGTTAAAGTAAAGCCAAGTTCTCCAATATAAATTTCAAAATGAAAGGTTCTTACTAGTTTGGAAATGTTTTTTAAACTTTTCAATAGCAAAGTTTAAAAAAATAACAGCCAAACTTCTTTATGTTCAATTTAGCAGTGTGCGAAAGAGTCATTTGCAGCTGTAATAGCCAAGTTTAGAAAAACATTTCCAAACTAGTAAGAACCTTTCATTTTGAAATTTGTATTGGAGAACTTAGCTTTACTTTTATCTCAATTCTTTTTACGGAATACCCATTTCGCGTACTAGAAATGTTTTTCTTAAAATTTCACTCTTTTTTTAAAGGATTTAAAGTTTAAAAGCTAAGTTTCGAAGTAGTAAAATATGCGGAATATTGTTAAAAACTTTTGCAATGCCTTATTAAAAATGTTGAGGTTTTTTAATTTTTTCCTATGGTTTTATTGGTTTTATCATAGCTCTTTTCAGCCTTCTAAAGCTCAGCTTTCTAGTTTGTTAGATGATCCGTGTTTCTAGCGTTCCTGAAAAGGGGCAATGTTACTTTTACATAACTTTACATTTATAGAAAAGGAAAATTAAAATTTTAGTGTTTTTAATTTTTTTAAATAGTTTTATCATAGTTTCTATCGGCCTTCCAAAGCTCAGCTCTCTAGCGTTTCTGAAAGTGGGCAATGTTACTTTTACATAACTTTACATTTATAGGGGAGGCAAGTTTATTAAAGTATTGTTCATACTCGTCTTAATCTTTTGTTTTTGATTAGTCTTTATCCTTTGATTAGTCTTAGCTGTCTTAAACAAAATCGGCTGTTCATACTCGTCTTTTGTTTTTGATTAGTCTTAGTCATAACCCACTGAAAAAAAATTCAATTTCAATAAAAAGGCCCCTTTTCAAAAGTCATTTTCTACACAAAACAATCTTATTTAACCTAATCTGTGCACGAAACACCGACACGAAAGAACAAAAGCGAAAAAGAAAATAAAAACAAATAAAATTTTGAGGTTAGGTTGAGATTTTCTGTTAAAAACATGATTAATGGCGGTAAATTCAAGATTTCGGCCGCGCGGTTGCGCTCTTCGGACGCCCTGTAAAAAAAACAACAAATATCAGCTGATGTCTGTCACTCGTCTTAGTCGTTGTCCTAAGGATTGAAAGTTGGCAACTCTTAAGACAAAGACTAATCAAAAACAAAAGCAAAAACATTGTATGAACACTCCCATAAGAAACAGTGATTTTAACTTTCTTATGACAAGACATATGACTAAACCAAGACAAAAGACTAGACAAAAGACGAGTATGAACAATACTTAAAATGTTGGGTTTTTTAACTTTTTTCTATAGTTTTATCATAGTTCCTATCGGTATTCCAAAGCTCAGCTCTCTAGCGTTTCTGGAAGTGGCCAATGTTACTTTTACATAACTTTATATTTACGTTTATGGAGAAGGGAAGCAGACTAAAACTTTAGAGTTTTTTGTTTTTTTCGAAGGGTTTGGTCATAATTTCTATCAGTCTGCCAAATTTCAGCTTTGTAGCATGTCTGGAAGTAAAGTAGAATGAAAGTGAGTGAGTGGCAATTTCGACGTTTTTTGAAATTTCGTAACTACTTTCCTACTTTATGGAAGTCCATGACACTTAGAGGGATTGTTAACTCTATGAAGGTCTACGACTGTGCAATATTTGAGTTTAGTAGCTCATTCCGAAGTAGAGTTTTAAATAGGTCAAATATGAGCTGAAATGTTTCAAGAAAAGATGGTACACCAGTTTACGCAGCGACCTTGACCGGGCACTGCCGTGCCCTCAGATAATCTTAGGTTTGGGAGGTCTGAGCCCGGTGGCCCTTCCCTTGGGTGCGTCCATGGTATTTACAAACACTGAGAATATTTTTTTAGTTATTTCCCAAGACTCAGCAGCCGAAATTATAAGATGCATTAAAAATCTGATGTTTGCATAAATTTTGGTGCAGCTCGAAAAACCCTTTTGAAATTTTGAATAGAAAGGGCTATGCAACAATTGCATACAAGCTTTAAAAGGACAGGTAAAAAGAATCTGCTGCATTTAAAATTCCATTTACCTTCCAGAATCACGCCCAAAAGAATCCTCATATCGTGACATAAAATCGTATCTACAGAGTGTTTCAACAAAAACATTAGATTTTAAAAAGTTTAGGAAGTCTGGAAATAAAACTGTTTGGTTTTCACTTTCTCCAACGTCGATCACAAGGATACGAATGATCCCCGTCTGGAACACGTCCTGATAGTCAGGAACAAGTGTTCCATGCCAATCCACGACCGGACCGGTTTCGAACTTTTGGGCCATTTTCAGGTGAATGTAGGCGATAGCTCCGTGTAGAGCATAAGTTGTGTGAAACCAACAGAAACAACTACTGCGAGGGAAAGTACCCCTACCGGCATTGAATTATACTGATGGTTTGAGGCTTTCGTTGGGAACTTGTTAAAACTGTTTGGTTTTCACTTTCTCCAACGTCAAGTCACGTGGTTGACTGAAAACTTCTTTATTCTGCATTATAAACGCAGCTTCAATAAACTTTCGTTTTCGCCAATGCGACTCATTATGTAAAACTTTAGCTTCTGACCACTGAATCCTGTGATCATTTGACCATGCATGATCTGCTAAACCGGATTTTTCAATATCCCCTAATTGGGTACTTTTTAGATGTTCATTTACTCTAACCTGAAGAGGGCGTTTCGTTTCACCTACATATGATTTATCACACTCACACGGGATTTGGTAAATACATTCCTTATTATTTGAGGAATTGTCTGGTTTTGTTTTAGTTACAAAACTTCTTATCGTATTTGCTGAAGAAAATACTGTTTTTATATTATAGTGTTTAGCTATTCGTCTTATGTTTTCTGAAATCTCTTGAACATATGGAATGTTAATAACACCTAACGGATTATTATTTTGAGAGTTTGGTACAATTAGTTTGTTTTTAATTTTAAATATCGTTGAGTTTATTAATTTCTCGGAATAACCATTCTGTTGTAAGTCCTTTTTAATGTTGTTAATTTCTGTGGTTAATTCTTCATTATTACTACAAATATTTTCATATAAAAAAGGCCGCGATAATGGTATTCCGTAAAAAGAATTGAGATAAAAGTAAAGCCAAATTCTATAATACAAATTTCAAAATGAAAGGTTCCTACTAGTTTGGAAATATTTTTCTAAACTTGGCTATTACGGCTGCAAATTGCTCTTGCTAAATTGAACATAAAGAAGTTTGGCTGTAATTAAAAAAACATTTCCAAACTAGAAAGAACCTTTCATTTTAAAATTTGTATTGGAGAACTTGGCTTTACTTTTATTTCAATTCTTTTTACGCAATATTATTTTAACGTACTCGGCTTTTTTTACCCCTCCAACTCACATATACACGAAGCTCACGTTCGAACTACTTTTGAGGCTCAATACCACCTCTACCGCCCCCTAAGGTAACCACACTGCGTTCACTGTGGTCCACCATTACCTTTGTTATGGTTGGACTCAAAGTACATTAAAAAACACCTAAAATTCAATAATTTTTAGCTTACCAATAGACTGATAAACTGTGTTGTAAAAAAATTGACCTTATTGAATATGAAACTAAAATCAATAACAAGAATAACACTTTAAAATTCTGTTTGTTTGTAAAAGTAAGTGAATTATTTACATTTAGGAACAAGCAGAATTTCAAGGTATTATTCTGGTTGTTTATCACCCCGTTTGATGAATGCACTTACATAAAACTGAAAAGTTGACCTTTCGCGAACCAAGTAGCGGATTATACTGATATTTTTGCTAAATTGGCAACGTTGGTCTTTTCTCTCATGCAATCCTTATGACGCATATAAAAATCCTACCCCTAGACAGAAGGCTGGCCACGCGGTATACATTAATAGACCGGTCTGTTCTAGGGACCGTGCCTTAAAACTACTGGCTTTCTTAGCTCAGAATTTTAACTTCGCTTAGAAACTTTTTTGCCATAGAATTTTTTACCGAAAAGTTCTTAAACCCAATCGCTTTACATGCAAAGCGGATAAATATTTGAGGCTCAACACCACCTCTGCTGCCCCCCTAAGGTAACCACGCTGCGTTCACTGTGGTCCACCATTACCTTTGTTATGGTTGGACTCAAAATAAATTAAAAAACACCTAAAATTCAATAATATTTAGCTTACCAATAGACTGATAAACTGTGGTGTAAAAAAATTGACCTTATTGAATGTGAAACTAAAATCAATAACAAGAATAACACTTTAAAATTCTGTTTGTTTGTAAAAGTAAGTGAATTATTTACATTTAGGAACAAGCAGAATTTCAAGGTATTATTCTGGTTGTTTATCACCCCGTTTGATGAATGCACTTACATAAAACTGAAAAGTTGACCTTTCGCGAACCAAGTAGCGGATTATACTGATATTTTCGCTAAACTGGCAACGTTGGTCTGTTCTCTCATGCAATCCTTATGACCCATACAAAAATCCTACCCCTAGACAGAAGGCTGGCCACGCGGTATACATTAATAGACCGGTCTGTTCTAGGGACCGTGCCTTAAAACTACTGGCTTTCTTAGCTCAGAATTTTAGCTTCGCTTAGAAACTTTTTTGCCATAGAATTTTTTACCAAAAAGTTCTTAAACCCAATCGCTTTACATGCAAAGCGGATAAATATACGCTCAAAAAACCTTGGGGAGGGGGGTGCATGGAAAGAACTGCTTTTACGTGGAAAAATCCATCAAAAAAGAAAATTCGTGGCTCCAATGGAAAACGCTTTTCTCCAAGCGTCACCTATAAGATTTGAAAAGACGGAAAACTACCCCTTTTCACCCCTCCAACTCACATATACGCGACGCTCACGTTCGTCTATCGGCCGTTTTACTACGTACGTTTCTAAAATACGTTTTCTTCCCTTTTTTAAATCGAACACGAAAAATGCTCCGTTCCTTTTCTTATCAAACTCTTTAAAGTAAGAAGGAAATAAATCAATAAAACCCCAAGTTGGAGAAAAGTCTGGCCCCATTTTTCACACACTCACATACGATACGTCTAAGGGGGGCGGGAAAGAGTGGGGATAAAGGCCGCCCACCAAAATATGCATGTCGCAAAAACCATCAACTTTTATTTATTTTGTATGAGCTTTATTTGTTGCCTAAAAGAAATGCTTTCGACTATCGAAATATGACTGAATCTTCTAGAAAAGTGATATTTTGGAGTCATTTTAAATAATATTAAAAAAGTTAAATCATAACAAAAACATTTAATGTAAAAAAAGCCGAGTACGCTAAAATTATACTGCGTAAAAAGAATTGAAATAAAAGTAAAGCCAAGTTCTCCAATACAAATTTTAAAATGAAATGAATGCTTACCTTATGTAATTTGCTTCTAACCCAGCAAACATTAACCCACTGGTGTATATAAGGGGGGCCTGGGGGGATCGCCCCCCGCCCCCCGAAGCTAGGATTTTTGTATAGATATTTTCCACATATTTCATGAATACAAACATAAAATAGCATAAAATACGGCCTCATAGGGTCTCGGGCCCCCCCAAAACTGTTTCGGGCCCCCCCAAAACGGTCTCGGGCTCACCCCGAAACTTTTTTCTATATACGTCACTGCATTGACCTGCTGGTACTTTACTAATATTGTACTTTAACTGCTGGCATCGGCAACGATATGCATTTTTTTAATTATTTTTGTATTGTCTATTTTGCATATTATTTAAAAGTACAAAAAACGCAACATTTTAGTACTTTATTTTTAATACAACGAAAAGTTATACTTTATTTATGAAGAATGACAAGTGCAGCCAGGGTTAATGGCAAAAACACTTTAAAAGTATATTTACGCAGTTGCTTTTAAAGCACTTTTTTTAGTACAAAACAATTAAATATTTTACTGTGAAAATAAAATACTCAAAAAAAACATTTTAATAACAGTTTGTTGGTATTTTTAAAGGACATTTAATTTATTATTAAAAGTTTAAAAACTTTACTGCAAAATTAATATAACAGTGAAAAAACATTTTAAAAGTATTTTTAAACAGTTGCTTTTAAAGCACTTTATTTTAGTACAAAAATATTAAATATTTTACTGTGAAAATAAAATATTTACAAAAAACTGACAAGTTGATGTTTGCCGCCTTTGCCACTAGATGGCAAACACTAGTCAACATTTTACTGGTACACTAAGGAATGTCAAGGTTAAGAATGTGAATGATTTTATTTATTTTTAAATTGATGTGGAATGTTCCATAATCTTTGGAAATATCCTCATCTGATATGAAAATGAAAATATTAAAGATCCTTATATAATAATTAAATAATGATCATTTAATATTTATTTTTGTAAATATGAGACGTGAGTGACGTAATGTCCTTACAATATTTACAATAAAAGTAGTTTCTTTGTACTACTAAAAAAATTAATAAAATACAATGCTTTAAAAGTACAGATTTTTTAAAAAAATGTATAAAAATTCAGTTTTTTGTATTTACTAAAAATACGAAGAAAATACGTTGTTTGAGAAGTACATGCTTTTGTGTACAAAGAAGTTTAAAAAAATGCATTACTTTAAAAGTACAGTGTTTTTTGTACTAAAATATATACATGCTGGCCTGATGCAGGCCGTTGTTCCGAATCAATACGAATTAAGTACTTTCTACTTAGTACTTTGCCGTTATGGGCAGTAGTGAAACCCAGTACTTAAAAAGTACTTTTTTTGTCATCCATGTTTGCTGAGAACTTTTCTTATTCCTGTAAAATTTTGTTGAGTTGGGTTACGACGTATCAGAATTAGGGAGACGATATATATAAATTAAAATAAGGTATTTTTAGCTCACACTACTACTATACTATAGTAGTGTGAGCTATGGTGATCCTAATTTTTTCGAGAAAAAAAAGTTGCTCCGATTTCAAAATTTTTTATATATCTTTGCGTTTCAGATGATTTTGAAACTTTTTTGTTGCGCCGTCTGTCTGTCTGTATGTCTGTCTGTCTGTCTGTCTGTCTGTCTGTCTGTCTGTCTGTCTGTCTGTCTGTCTGTCTGTCTGTCTGTCTGTCTGTCTGTCTGTCTGTCTGTCTGTCTGTCTGTCTGTCTGTCTGTCTGTCTGTCTGTCTGTCTGTCTGTCTGTCTGTCTGTCTGTCTGTCTGTCTGTCTGTCTGTCTGTCTGTCTGTCTGTCTGTCTGTCTGTCTGTCTGTCTGTCTGTCTGTCTGTCTGTCTGTCTGTCTGTCTGTCTGTCTGTCTGTCTGTCTGTCTGTCTGTCTGTCTGTCTGTCTGTCTGTCTGTCTGTCTGTCTGTCTGTATGTCTGTCTGTAACGACCAACGCGCATAACTCAAAAACGGCTTGCCCGATTTCAATGAAATTTGGTACCCAGGCTGGGTTTTGGGTCGAGATGGTCCCATTTAAAAATGAACAAAATCCACCGAACACAAGCCAAATAAAAGGGTGGGGGTAGATTTCAAAAATTAGATTTTATGTAAAAATATGGCGTGTGTGATATCAAAACAAAGGTAATTAAGTCTGGAGTTAAACAAAATACATTTTAGTTTATTGGAAAAAAAAGGGTGGGGGTAAATTTCAAAAATTAGTGTTTAAGTGGAAATATGGCGTGTGTGATATCAAACAAAAGGTAATTGAATCTGGAGTTAAACAAAATACATTTTAGTTTTTAAAAAAAGGGTGGGGGTAGATTTGAAAAATTAGAGTTTAAGTCAAAACATGGGTTGTGTGGTATCAAACGAAAGGTAATTGAGTCTGGAGTTCAATAAAATATACTTCAGTTTTTAGTTATATTAGCTTTCACGTAGATACACTACAACTATAGTATCCAGTGTGAACTTAGGTGCCCATAGATTGGCAGAGTATTTTCATCGGTCTCACACACTATACACCAAGACTCGCGGGTTAAATAGGTAGTTATATGATCTCATATACTCGAGCGAAATTCCATAACCATACATTTGATCCAGGCGGAAGCAGTAAGGGGGGTGGGGGTGGGCTGGCACGTCTCATCTCCATAAATCCGGCTTACATCATCATTTTTTCCAGCATCATCAGAGCCGCAAAGAATCGCTCGATACACACGTATCCAGGTCCTTATCCAGACTCTCTCTTCTCTTCCCTTTTCCTCCATCCATCCATCGTTTCCATACACTCTTTAAGAGACTATGCGATATGACGGAAACTCACTTCACAGAATAATACTCACTCTCAGGCCAGTCACTTTTTTAATTACAATTTTTTTAGATAAGCGCTAAGTAGCTTCGTAGAACATGATTTCATAGAAATAATTATTTGGATATTTTTCAATAATACGAAATAAAAGAAATTTTTTCTATAAGCGTGCGGAAAAGTCCACTTTTCCGCATGCATTTTAGTGTGGAAAGTGCCACTTTTCCGCACTAGTGCGGAAAAATATTGTTTCCGCACTAGTGCGGAAAAGTAAATTTGTTACGATTTTGAGGTGTTCTATAACATTTAGACCGTTCAAAATACATTTGTATCTTTCCTAGCACACGAAATATCCTAAAAATATTCAAATTGACTAAAATTCTGCTATATTTTCAATATTTTCGATAAAATAAAGTTTTCAGTAAAATAGGTTCAAATTATAAGTTTTAAACCTCCCCGATGTAAATATCGTCATTGTCAATGTCAAACAACAATGAACACTAGTGGTTTTAGATTTGGCATCTTAAATCACCATAGCAACAAAGTACAAACAAACTGTCAAAACAAAGCCAATTTTGCAGATACAAGCGTCTTTTGAATTTTTCAAACAAAAAAATCAGATTTTCAATGGATTCTTCGGACGAAGATCTACCCCAGTCAGTTCTAGAAGCCGCTAGAATGTGAATAATAATAATTGATTTGATTAAAACGTTTTGAATATAAATAATTTTCTGATTAATTTATAGTTTTTTCCTCACGCTTATAGAAAAAATAGTGTACCTAACTCGTGCGTAAAGTGTCTTTTCCGCACTAGTTAGGTAAACTACTATTTTGAAAATGTGTTGTTTGAGTGTATTTTGACCGATCTTGGCAATATTGCCGTGACGATAGCTCCTAAAACACTTAAACGATTTTCATGAAATTTTTAAGTAAAATAGTGTACAATGCTGTAAAGAGCTGATAAGATTTCGGTCAAAATCCATTAATATAATGAAAATATGCCAACTTCTTAACGGAGCCGAACCGCATCAAGATGCGGTTTTCAAAATGTAGTAAAACGCGTTTTTATCATAAATTTATGTAATTACTAAAAACTTTGTAGGAGCTTCCGTTTCTGAGATATTTATAAAAAAAATTCATTGTTGTATGTTATGTAAATATGTATGTTTGGTGTCTGTGAATTGCTACTGATCCCGAAGGTGCTATAGGCTATATTTTTTTAAACAGGAATCGACATGGCGGTCTTCAGACGCCATTTTGTCACATGATGTAGGCTTTAAGGCATACAAATTATCTAAATTTCAGGCGATTTTATTGAAATTCCTTTGATTACCCATTGCAAATTTCCTCTAATTTGCTGTAGTTACTTTGTAGTCCTCCCTGCTCCCACCCATCTCCCCTCCTGTCATTCCCCCCACCCTATTCAAAAACCATATTCGCATAATTTTATCAAATATCCATTTTTACTAGTCCCCCCCACCCCGCTACTCCCTCTCTCCTCAACGCCATCCTTATTAATAATAGTTATAACTATAACTTTCACAAATATAAAACGATTTCTAAAGTTCTTTCTGTACACGCTTGAAGACTTTTTTTCCATCATCATTTACGTACCGAACCGTATTGTACCGTCCCGCGCCAAAACGTACCGAACCGTCTTGTACCGTGCCGCGCCAAAACGTACCGAACCGTATTATACCGTTCCGCGCCAAAACGTACCGAACCGTATTGTACCATCCCGCGCCAAAACGTACCGAACCGTATTGTACCGTTCCGCGCCAAAACGTACCGAACCGTATTGTACCGTCCCGCGCCAAAACGTACCGAACCGTATTGTACCGTCCCGCGCCAAAACGTACCGAACCTTTTGTACCGTTCCGCGCCAAAACGTACCGAACCGTATTGTACCGTCCCGCGCCAAAACATATCGAACCTTTTGTACCGTTCCGCGCCAAAACGTACCGAACCGTATTTTACCGTCCCGCGCCAAAACATTTGGTTGAGATGCGACAAGATCCCCCCTTCCGTGTAGATTCGGAAAAACGTCATTTAGCGATTTTTAGTATAGGGAATCCCATGAAACCAAAATGGCAAAACTTTGAAAATTCATTTCTCACAAACTATACATGTTATCAGCAAACGCACCGAGTTACAGTATTGTGGGACCGTAGAGATGAGAAAAAACCACACCTTCCGTCTAGATTCGGAAAAACGTCATTTAGCGATTTTTAGTATAGGGAATTCCATGAGACCAAAATGGTAAAATTTTAAAAATTCATATCTCACAAACTATACATGTTATCAGCAAACGCACCGAGTTACAGTATTGTGGGACCGTAGAGATGAGAAAAAACCACACCTTCCGTCTAGATTCGGAAAAACGTCATTTAGCGATTTTTAGTATAGGGAATCCCATGAGACCAAAATGGCAAAACTTTGAAAATTCATTTCTCACAAACTATACGTGTTATCAGTAAACGCACCGAGTTACAGTATTGAGGGGCCGTAGAGATGCGAAAAAACCACACCTTCCGTCTAGATTCGGAAAAACGTCATTTAGAGATTTTTAGTATAGGGAATCCCATGAGACCAAAATGGCACAACTTTGAAAATTCATTTCTCACAAACTATACGTGTTATCAGTAAACGCACCGAGTTACAGTATTGTGGGGCCGTAGAGATGCGAAAAAACCACACCTTCCGTCTAGATTCGGAAAAAATCATTTAGCGATTTTTAGTATAGGGAATCCCATGAGACCAAAATGGCAAAAGTTTGAAAATTCATATTTCACAAACTATACATGTTATCAGCAAACGCACCGAGTTACAGTATTGTAGGGCAGTAGAGATGCGAAAAAACCACACCTTCCGTCTAGATTCGGAAAAACGTCATTTAGCGATTTTTAGTATAGGGAATCCCATGAGACCAAAATGGCAAAACTTTGAAAATTCATTTCTCACAAACTATACGTGTTATCAGTAAACGCACCGAGTTACAGTATTGAGGGGCCGTAGAGATGCGAAAAAACCACACCTTCCGTCTAGATTCGGAAAAACGTCATTTAGAGATTTTTAGTATAGGGAAACCCATGAGACCAAAATGGCAAAACTTTGAAAATTCATTTCTCACAAACTATACATGTTATCAGCAAACCCACCGAGTTACAGTATAGTGGGGCCATAGAGATGCGAAAAAACCACACCTTTCTCGTATCTCAGTAGCTTCTTGCGACAGTTTTCTCACGATTTACATAGGACTAGAGATAAAACTGTCTAATTAACTTCACAAGAGTGTTACATTAACCAAGCAGTGTTCTGAGGAGTCCCATAAGGACGAAACATTTAACTGTCAACACTTATTAGGTGTCCATTAGATCTTGGACCCCGTGAGGTTAAGCTTTCAAGCTACCCACGGAAAAATATGAGAGAAACAAAAACTCCTTTTTACCCGATTAGCCACGAAACTTGTTTGATTTTTTAAATAATTTAATTTTTACATTTAATTTTATTTTTATCTGTATAAATTCAGCATAATAATTCTGCGGATTTTCCAGCCCCTTTCGCCTGGAGCCCGTTCGGAATACACTTTTGAACAATGGACGAGTCAAGAGCCACGCTAAGGGTTGCTAAGGGTTGCTGCTCGACATACACACTCATATACGTACATTCGGAAGCCTATTTAATATTGCTAGGTATGTAGAAAAGTTAGTACCTACACCTAGATTTGGATTTAAAAATTTTTCACGTTTTCTTGAGAATAAAATAGTTTTTTAAGTATTTATCACATTTATTTTAAAAATAAATATCCTTAGAACGATGGGATCTCCAGTACCCCTCACAATATCTGAGGTCAAAAACGTGTGCAAAACCTTAAAAAGCGGTAAATCTGCCGGACCCGGAAATATCCCAGCTGAACTTATTAAATATGGCACTGAAGAATTGTTTTGTAGATTACGGAATCTTTTCCAAAGATATTTAAATGGAGCTGTAGTACCAACTGAGTGGAAAACGTCATATATATCCACAGTACACAAAAAAGGAAGGAAAGATATATGTGACAATTATAGAGGTATATCTGTAACTAGTACGCTAAGCAGAATATATGGCAAAATAATAAGAAATAAAGTGGAGAGCGAATATAAAGATATGGAGGCAGAAGAACAAGCTGGTTTCAGGGCGGGTAGATCGACTTCAGATCATCTCTTTTGTATAACCCAAGTTATTGAAAAGAAAATGGCATACGGACAAGAGCTCCATCTGCTTTACGTAGATTTGCAGAAGGCATATGATAGTATACCACTAAATCTACTTTGGAAAGCGTTGGAAAAGACAAACATAAGCGTACAACTAATTAAGGCCATCAAAGAGTTATACCGCAATAGTAAGGCAAAAGTTAAAATAAAAGCAAAACTAACCAAAGGCTTTCAAGTAAATAAAGGTCTTAAACAAGGTTGGCCTACGCTCTTCAAGATATATTTGGAACAGGTCCTTAAAGTCTGGAAGAGAAAATGCCAAAACATGGGAATTCCGTTGAATGAAACCACCTTGTATACTTTATGTTTCGCCGATGATCAGATAGTGGTGGCTCAGGATTATGACGACCTCGAATATATGACACGAAAACTAATAGAAGAGTACAATAAGTGGGGACTAGAGGTTAATATCAATAAGACAGAGTATATGTGTATTGGTGGAACGAAACAGGATCTAATCTTAAATACTGGGCAGCGAATTCAGTCCTGTGATGAGTATAAATACTTGGGTCTGAAAATTACAGCTGACGGAACACTAGACAAAGCTATAAAAGATAGAAACGTACAAGGAAGAAGAGCAATAACTTTATTAAATGGAATCATTTGGGACCAAAGTATATCAAAACATAACAAAAAGCTTATATATAACACAATTGTAAAGAGTATTATTACATACGGCTCAGAGGTGTGGCCAATCAAAGATAGAACAGAAAAAATGCTTTCCGCTACGGAGATGGACTATTGGAGAAGAGCAGCAGGGAAATCAAAAAGAGAAAGAGTTACCAATCAAAGAATAAGAGAAATTATGACAGTGGGTGAACGTACTCTAGTGGATGATATAAGAACAAAACAACTGGTGTGGTACGGACATGTACAAAGAATGGATGATGGAAGACTACCTAAACAAATATTACAATGGAAACCAACTGGCCGAAGAAAACGAGGAAGACCAAGGAGAAGCTGGAGAGAAGGAATAGATAGTGAAATAAGAATAAGAGGCCTAGATGATGAATTATGGGCAAACAGAAACGAGTGGAGATTGGGTATCGGAAGACGTAGAACGTTGTGAAACCGATAAATATATATATATTTTAAAAATAAATGGATCCATGATCTATTAATCTGATACCTGCTTAGCTAGCCTATTAGCACACTTTAAGTGAAGTCATGATATATAAGACTTAAAAACAGTTTTTTGTAAATATCTCAAAAACTAAAGCTCCTACGAAGTTTTTCGTTGTGACACAAATTATTGAGCAAAATATAGTCTACAAAATTCCGAAAACCACATATTGATGCGATGCTCCGTTAAAAACTAAAAAAAATATTTTAATTGTCAAAAAACTGTATTAGTCTAATGGATTAATCGTCCATTGTTCAAATTTTTTTATAAAAATCGGTTTAGCGGTTTGGGAGCTATCGTGTTACACTCTATATGGATCATACCGCGTGAACAAGTTCACATCTAGGGTTATAAATTTCCATAACAGGATAAAAACAGATACGCCCGAGTCGAGCAGAGTCTTGGCAGCGTTGTCAAAGGTAACCATGATAAATTACTACAGGCGCACGCGGTCGCATTCGTCAAGGGTCGGACAATCTGCAAAATTTTTTTAGGGCGAGAATTATTATTTGACTTATCACCATACAAGAAGTGGACTAATTAAAACGTAAATATTTTATTTTTAAAATTTTATTAAATGTGAATTATTTAGTTCCTAAAACACCTAGATCGAAAAATAAAATAATTTGTCTGTCTCAATACACGATAACTTAAGAACACCTTAAACGATTTCAACCCAATATGATACACAAGTTTTATGTCGGCATTAGATTTTGGTTTAAAAAAAAGGCCGGTTAAAAGTCTTATTTAACCTTAAAACAATCAACTTTACTATCAACTTTTCTTGTTATATCGATTTTTTTTAAATGTTCGTTTGGTATTTAAAACATTTTTGTCTGTGGCGCATGTCGCCTGCGAGAATTTAAAGTAACATTACTTCAATATTTTCTGAAAAATTTAGTTTTTAGTTTAAAAAGGCTTTACTACTCATAATTATGATATTTGTCTTAAAAAAGTACTAAATGAGTTCCGCGGAACTACTTTTGAGGCTCAATACCACCTCTGCCGTCTCCATAAAGTCTCGACCACCCTCCCGCGTCCTATAACCACGCTACGTTTACTGTAGTCTACTAAAAACGCATTAAAAAAAAAACCTAAAATTAAATAATAGTCAGCTTACCAATAGATTGGTAAACTGTGAAATAAAAAAATTAACTTTAATGTAAAAGTAAGTGAATTATTTACATTTAGGAACAAGCAGAATTTCAAGGTATTATTCTGGTTGTTTATCACCCCATTTGATGAATGCACTTATATAAAACTGAAAAAAATTGACCAAGTAGCGGATTATACTGATATTTTCGCTAATCTGGCAACGTTGGTCTCTTCTGCCATGCAATCCTTATGGCCCATACAAATATCCTACCCCTAGATAGATGGCTGGCAACGCGGTATACTCAGTAGATAGTTTAAGTTGTGCTACGTATTTTTACGTAAGCATGAGATTTGACACATACGCAAGCGCACTTCGTCACACCGTCTGCAAGGTCACGTTAGGAGCTTACGTATTTACGTTAGCTTACAGCAGTCTGCGGGCACCTTAACGTTACCAAAGAATAGAACTTGTTGATTGACCGATCGAAAAATGAGGCCTAGACGATAATTTCCGCTTCCAGTACATACAAACGATTCTTTGCAAATATATTCCTACTGTAGTTGAAAAGACAAAAAACAAAATTTTAACATCAAAAAAACACAGTGCCGCATTCCATATTCCCTGCTATTAGTATACTTGTTATGGTAACGCAAAAACATTCAACTTAAACTCAAATTTGGAACAAAACGTAGAGCGCTTAACGTGCAGTTTTACGTAAAAATACGTAGCACAACTTAAACTATAATCGTTTTCAAGCGAATAACTAGTAATTACTAGTATTTACCACTGCCGTTCAAGCGGCCTTGGTAAATACCACTCCTTGAAGAGTGACGTCATAAATGAGCCCTTTGGACGTCATCGTTTATTACCGGTAATTACCACACTTTTGAGGAAGGTTATTGCGTTTTCTAACCTCACAATCATTTGTTTTGTTTCTTTTTCGGAAAAATGTTCTGTGAATTTTTGAAATGAGTGAAATTTATCATGTGTGCCTCAATTATGAAGGAAAATTGTACAAAGTGATGGCCTCCTCTATATTGTCTTGCCAAAATTTTATTTTCATCAACCCTTGGCTTACTCGAATTTACCCAATGTGGACTGATACACGAAATATCATAAAAAAAACAGTATCATTGTAGTCCTCTAACCACAGTTTATCATACTTATTTTTTTTCCAAATTATGCCCTTTTCGAATCAAATACGCCAGTATTTCAAAGTCGGTCGAGTAGAACTTAAGTTCAATAATGGCAAGAAGATTATTATTCATCTAAACTAAAACCAACTAAACTTCTTTAAAAAATTGCAAAAAGCAACAACAAACAATAACCGGTTATAAAAAAAGCTATTCAAGCGGCGTTTCTGTGGTAATAGGCTAAGGGCCTTAACAGCTGATTTTTAATGTCAACCAAGGGATAACCAGAGGTAATTACTAGTTATTCGCTTGAAAACGGCTTATCTATTTGTAGAAAGTAAATTTAACCGATGACACGAGGGATGGCGAGACGACCACGTTTGAAATTATGTATATGATTTCTTTTTAAGTATTGTATACTTTAATAAAAAAAAAAGTTTGCCGTTATGTCGATTAAATATAGGTAGAGGCAAATATACATTAGTGTGGTAATAATGGGGTGTTTTTGGCAATGCGAGAGCACAGGGGGGAGGGAGGGCGGCGTGGCGTGGGGCGGAAGGAACAAGTGTCGATATTGAATTATTTATGGGAAGTGTGCTGCTGCGTTTGTTTGCTCCCGTAAGCGATACCTTCTAAATTTTTAAATTAAATGTGTTTCCATTATTCCATTCCATTTTCAATTTATTCAAATTGAAAATTTATGCCGAAGAAAATGTAAACGAATTTGTAAAAAATATTTTGATATACACTTGCGGCATTATAATATGTGGTACACAACACTTTTTGTTGTAATATCACGCAGTGACGGCTGGTGACGTTATAAATGGGGGGGGACAGAAATTTAAATTGCATGAAAAATGAGATAAAAAACTCACCGAAACAATTTTATTTTAGTACAAATTGTGAAAGGCTTTCGCGACCATCATCCAATGGTGGGTGTGCTTTCGGGCTGTTCGGCCGTCGTCGTTGGAAATTCGTTCTCGACGTTTCGCCATCTCGAGTGGATGGCATCTTCAGGAGATGTTGACTGTTTGCCGGCATCTCGAAGACTGGTGGTTAGTTTGTCGCGGGCGCAGGTTATATACGCTATGGTGGGCGGGGCGTATATCAGAGCTGGTCGGTGATTGGTCACATTCCCTTGATTCAGTTTTGTTATTGCAAGCGAGCCGTTTAGTGTTTTTAAGAACCGGTACCCATGTTCTGTTAATTTTAAGAGTTTCTTCAGATCTGTTGAAGTTCTGCTGGTGTTTATGAATTTCGATTGCTTCTCTATAGAGTCTTGGATAGTATGAAGAGGAGGCGCAGAGAACTTGTGTGTCTTCGAATTTTATTCGGTGGTCTTCATTGTTTAGTGTGTGGTCTGCAACTGCGGATTTTTCCGTATGTCCGAGTCGATAGTTGGCTTTGTGTTCTTTGATTCTTGTGTTTACGGGCCGTTTGGTTGTTCCACAGGTACAGAGAATGCGGTATACCCCCGAAGAACTTAGTGGGTTCCTTATATCCTTCGCAGATCTGAGGTGGTTCTCGATCTTCTTAGATGGCTTGAAGATCGTTTTTATGTTGTGTTTTCCCAGAATACGTCCGATCCTATCTGTCACTCTAGGGATGTAGGGCAGAAAGGCGAAAGGCTCTTGAAGTAACTTCGCAGCTGCTCAGTCCACCGCTACTGTTACTTCTAGTGCTCGGCTTTGGTCGTATACATTTATCTATGTCGCTTTGAGTGTATCCATTTGCTACGAGGGCGTTTTTAAGATGGTTTAATTCTTTGTCTAGATGTTCTGGTTCGCAGATTCTTTTCGCCCTCTCTACCAATGTTCTTATTACCCCTTTTCGTTGGCACGGGTGATGGTTAGATGTGTTGTTTAGGTAGCGGTCTGTGTGAGTAGGTTTTCTGTATACGATATGTCCTAGTCGTCCCTCTTTCCTCGTTACTAATACGTCAAGGAATGCTAATTCTCTGTTGTTCTCTGTTTCCATTGTAAATTGTATACTGGGGTGTATGCTGTTAATGTGGTTGAGAAATTCATTGAGGCTGTCTCTACCATAAGGCCAAACGACAAAAGTGTCATCTACATATCGAAACCAGACTTTGGGTTTATGAGGGGCATTATTCAACGCCTTCTCTTCTAGTTTCTCCATGAAAAAGTTCGCAATCACTGGCGATAAAGGGCTACCCATTGATACTCCATCGATCTGTTCATAAATTTGTTCATTGAAGGTGAAATATGATGTCGTTAGGCAGATTTTAAACAGGTCGGTGATGTCCTTCGGACGACGTCAACAAAAACAAACCTTCCTTCCGCCCCCGCGCGAGAACAGCCACCCATACACAGCTAAAAAACGGGTGAAATTGAAACCTTGCCCCGAGCAGCGCTGCCGGCTTGTAATTATTTACGCTAAAAAAAAGTTCACTCAATTAATCGCTGGTTATTAACCACCGATAATAAAAAGAACTAGACAAACATATTGTAAGGGGAGATTTAACTTTTTTTAAATAAATCAATAAAAAACAGGGTTCGAAAATATCATGATATTTATATAAATATCATATTACATGATATATATATCGGATATATATCAGATATATATATATATATATATATATATATATATATATCTGATATCCCAACAAACATTTAAAGTTGTATCGACGAAACGCCAACTAGAAAGAATTTCTTAAAAGTAACCGCAACGTACTCCCGCTACGTCTCAGTATACCATACAGCGACGTTATAATTCCCTAAGTGGGGAACCAATTTCTGGTTGTAAATACTAGGCCAAGTGTTTAAAGTCACTGTAGTAACAACTACACTACTACGTCGTAGCCAGGTATCTACTACGTCGAAGAGGCTGTTTTTTTCCGTAATGGCATCAAAGTTGCGATGTAGTTGCAAATAATATAATCGTTTCTTTTTGGTAGAATTGTAACACAATATGGTGGACACAACAGTAAACAGACTCGCTTAGTTTTTTTGTTTGGTTATGGTTATAATATGAACTATGTTATCCAAAAGTGTGAGAATTTACGAGCAGAGGATCAAAATTCGAGTGCGACGCAAAGTTTTTTGTATAACATGCATTATATATATTGCAAAAAACCGGTGCGCCCGTAAAATTGAGCCGTTTTCTGGTAGCTGATGGAATTTTTGTGTTGTGATTTTGGAGGTTATGTTTTCATAATCGACAGTTAACTCCAACAAATGGTGCTTAAGAAGAGCATTTTTGGTAAGCTTCAACTAATTTGTTTATAAAATAGTATGGCTCTTTAATATGAGCTCATAAAACGACAACAAAAATATTAAATTTTCTTTCTTACATAAAAACATGGCGTCCCAAACTATATTCCCTGATAGTCGAAAAGGTTACTTGAAAGTAGTTGCGGCTTTAAAGTTGATCCAAAAAGTTATTTTGTCTACATTGTTACATCAGATGTTACTATGATGACACAAACTTTTGTGGTAAAAATTAAAGTTATAATGTAGTTGTCGGATACACTTGTTTGGGACTCCAATGAAGCTTAACTTTCTAGTGGTAATTAAGTAGGATATAAAAGTCAGGGCGACTACGAAATAACGACTAAAAAGAAAGTAAAACTTTAGCAACGTCCTATTGTGGTAGAGAAGACTATCAGAATCGACTATCAAGAAACAATCCTATGAAGTAGTTTAGAGGGTCGTTTTTACGAAACATCTACTATTTCCTGATACTAAATAGTTGTTAGAACTAAAAAGTAACAAATTTTGGTTGGGATCACCACATTTCTACTATAAGAAAGTAGCAAAGCCTTTAGAACATGTAGCCGCTACTATAAATGTTAGTTGGGATATATATCTGATATATATCATTATCAATATGAATGCTTTAGTACACACAGATGGAAAACACAGTAACTGCTCTAACCTGGGAAAACAGAAAACAAAAGAAATCGTCGCGTCGGGGATTTACCAGATGTAAAACAGGGGATTCCCCGTCAGCTCTGCGATGCCTATGCGCAGTATTGCCAACTATTGGAAAGCGAAAATCCGTAGCGTGAACGCAAAAAATCTGTAGAAATCCGTAGGTTCAAAGAAAAGTAGTAGGTTTAAGGACAAAAAAAGGTGCTTTTTTTACAATTAAAAAGTTTATATTGGTTTGATTTTTTTCTTTTTTTGAGAGTGACAGGAGTGCACAACTTTTTTGGTTCGGAATTGCACGAAAACGGTACGGTACCTACTGCTCCGTTCCAACGGATCCAAATAAACTTTTTTGCAGTGCCGCCAATTTTTTAAACAGATAAACCGTTATAATTAAAATAAAAAGTACGTACTTTTTTAACCTTTTTTATTTAGTTAAGGTAGGTACGTACAAACACTAATATCTTCTAGTGCATTATACATAACGTAAAACATAATATTAACACAGTTTATTCATTTACGAACTGAAATTAATAAACTAAGTACCTAATGCTAAACTTTGTGTAACTAAAATAGCACACTCACTGATTCAAGCAAAACCTTTTTACAAAATGATTAAAATGTAGGAAAAAAAGTAAAGATAATGAGGACTGATAAAAAGGAATGAGTCGCGGCCGCCGTTGTGTTTCGATGTTTATCGTTTTTTAGTAAAATTGCCAAAAATCTGTAGATTTGGATCCAAAATCGGATATCGGAGATCGAAATCCAAAATCCGTAGATCTACAGATAAATCCGTAGGGTTGGCAACACTGCCTATGCGGCAGCCGAATCGATCGATACCACGGATCACCTAACAAACAGATAGGGAACTCAGGTGGTGGGGGGTGCTACGCGCATCTTTCACGCAGCCTGCCATGTTGGGGTCAACCACTCCAGAGGCGCATTCTGTATTTCAATATTTTTTAAACTTTTAGTACGTGTTGAGCATTAGTGGTGTGTAGATGTGATTTTTGTATTTGATATTTAAACAATGGGAACGGTTTGTGCCGTAAGAGACTGTAAATCCACGCGACGGTATACTCTTAATCGAAGTAGTTTTCGATTTCCGCTGAATCCTATAAGGCAAACTTATACATTATTTTATCTTTCGATTTTTTAAAAACTTTTGCCATATCCTATACAAGGTGTTCAATAATTAAATGTCCTATGAGATAAATCTGTAAATGATTTAAGTACAAAGAGTTCTTAAGGACATATAGATCTACAACCCCTTTGATTTTGTTTTTTTATTTTTTTTATACTTTTGCAGGATTTGTTATATTTATCTCAAATTTAAAAATGCGCCGCCATTAGATCCTAAAAAACAAGATATAAACTCTGCTTTGTTTAGAAAGTTTTTGGTGTTTTGAATGAAACAGCGGCATAAGCTCAGTTTGTAGAAAAGGGAAATTTGTAGATTGGTATTTTGTTTTGACCATTTCCACAACCCCTTAAAGTTTCATGCATCATTTAAATTAAACCCTGTATAATACACTATTATATAACAATTGGTCAAGAGTTTTTGACACAAATTTGTTATAATTTTTTATTATGCTACTATTTACACTTTTAAGAATACATATAAAACAACTATTTTTTTTTAAATATTGCATTTTACTAAATTTTAAAATATTAATTTACCGTGAAGCAATTTTGTGCTAATTGTAAAGATTATTTGGTCACCCTGTAACTCCTTAAACTTTCAATTTTTTAAAAAAATTAATAAATAATATCTGATTCCAGTAAATTAAGAAATTACTTTACAATGTCAAACTTCTTATATTTAAAATTCACAATTTTACTCCTTTTGAAACTTAATAAATGTTATCCCAATACAACAAAAAAAGCAATCAATTTTTTTCTTTTTGTGTTTGGCTGTATGCTGGAAACGACAACATGCTAATGTATTCTGAACAAAGAAGAAGACCCCTTTTTGTGCTTCCCATATTTCTCATTCAATAGAACACATTATTTCCATAGTCCCCTACAGCGGACAAGATATAATATTTTTACGCGGCCGAGACTCTAAAATTCATTTTAGCTCCCATTTTTAGCAAAACAAAACTATTTTAATGTTTTTATTGTTTCTGGCAGTAAAAATATTTTTTCGCATCAACAATCTGAAACATTCATATTTTATGATAAATTTATTTTAGTCCGGCTCTGAGTTTGATTCCCAATGCTCAGCCATCGTTGAATTCTCCGAGATCAAAGACGGCCAGCCGGCTTATTTATCTGTTTGTTAGGTGATCCGTGTCGATACTACACCTTTACAGATGCTTATAGTTTTGTGCAGGGGCGTACTGACAAATTTTCTGATATTTAGAATGGTAGAAAACATTTTTAGTTTAATAAGTAAAATTATTGAATATATCGGATATATATCAAGCTATAAATATCATGATATATATCACTTGATATATATCCGCGGAACCCTGATTAAAAATACTGTTTCTTGTCTAGTTTTGGAAGGGCACTGCCCTGTTGTCTTCCCTGTAGCAGCGCCACTGCTCTTAAGGCGTGTGTTAATCATGCTTGGCACATTTATTTAGTTCTTGCCAATCTTAACGAAATGGATGAAGTCCATGGAAGCCGCACTCGGCGGCACTCTTGCATGGATCGGTATTTAAATTTTCACACCGCTCTGAACCCAACGACATTACGGCGACAAGACGAGAAAGAAAATACTCGACACTTTTTTCTGGTCTTTTTGCACTCGTTAGGAATGTATATTCGGAGTCGAGAATATACAGCCATATAAGTATGTAATAAGCGACTCGGGGCAGGAACCGCCTATGTAGGACCGGAGCCACTTTTGGGCGTGACCAAAAGACAAGTGCAAAGCGGACTCAACAAATGGGCCCAGGACGCGCTATTAAACTCCTGGGAAACAGGAACGGGTTGCAGACAGACCAGAGAATTCGTAGACCGTCCAAAAGCGACCAGAATTAGATGGATGCTGGAATGGACACGAAAAGACCTCGGACTACTGATAGGTACTCTAACCGGACATAACCGGTTGAGGAGGCACATGACACGTATAGGAGTCGAGAATGACCCTACCTGCCCAGCCTGTGGACAGGAAGAAGAGACATCAAGACACCTCGTGGCAGAATGCGAGGCCTACGCAAGGATGAGACAACAGGCACTCGGAGCGCCAACTCTGAGCGAGGAAGAACTGCACATGCTCAAATGGGCAGACTTACTGGACTTTGTAAAGAGAACAGGAAGGCCCAATGAATTACCCGACTATCAAAGGGAGGTGCAGATAGTGGGTTAAGGGACAGACTTGGGGCATGGCAAAAAGGGCCTACTCTGGCCTAATTGGCAGACCTGCGGGTCAACCCCCCCCACTACTACTACATGTAATAAGCTGCTGACAACACTCTTGTTATTTTTATTACCCAACTGCAGCACGGCGAAAGGAAGGGTAATGTTTTTCGATTGTTGTATGTATGTAAATATGTATGTTTGTGTCACGTTAGATGCTAAACGGCTGAACCGATTTTGACAAAAAAGGTGTCATTGAATTGCTAATGATCCCAAAGGTGCTACAGGCTATATTTTTTTAAACAGGAATCAACATGGCGCTCTTCAGACGCCATTTTGTCACATGATGTAGGCTTAAAGGCATTTAAATTATCTAAATTTCAGGCGATTTTATTGAAATTCCTTTGATTTCCCATTGCAAATGTCCTGTAATTTGCTGAAGTTACTTTGTAGTCCTTCCTGCTCCCACCCATCTCCCCTCCGCTCATTCCCCCCACCCCATTTAAAAACCACATTCGCATAATTTTATTAAATATAGAGCGATTTCAAAAATTCTTTCTGCATACGCTTTCAGATTTTTGTTCCAGCACCATTTTACACCTGCTAAAAATAACCTATATTATTTAAAGATTTTCGCCAATATCCTGCCCAAAAAATTTTGTATTAAGTATTATTTAACAATCAAAAGAATAATGCACTATTGTCCTCGTTTTTCAACGTGCTCATTTGTCCTCGCCATTTTGTCGACGCTTTTTGTCTTTGCTATTTTGTGCGCGCTCTTTTGACCGTGCGCTCTTTTTTTTGCGCACTTTTCCCTGCGCCATTTTAACCTGCGCTCATTTTACACTTCAATAACGTGTACAGGAAAACGGAATGAACAGAACTGAAAAAAATAATATTAAAAGCAAAAAAGGTTATTGGATTTCTCAACAGGAGCAGAGCAATGGTGAAAAGCACGCTGTTGCATGGAACTTGTCGCATGATAGAAAAATACAAAAGAAAAATGGACAGTGTCGAAATGGACTCAATAAGAAGATCAATGAGAACATCTAAAACAGATCACATAAGAAATGAGATCATAAAAGAAAGAATGGGAATGGAGGGAAGCATACTAAAAGACAAGTGACATGGCTCGGTCATGTACAGTCGGGGACTTAATAAATGGCCGCTTCCGTTTTCAGAAGAGCTTGGATATAAATCCCAATACCGGCCGGATTTCGTGGCGCGTCGTTCAACACATATAATTTATTCGCATTCCTGGGTTAAATTCAATCATGAAAAATTGCTCTTCGGTCTGTATTCCGTTTAAATGTTCGGTTAAAAAAATACACATAATTGCGGAAAAAATTTGCTTTGGTCTGTAGTCCGTTTGAATGTTCGGTTAAAAAAATACACATAATAGTGATTTTTCAGGATTTTATTTATAGTTATGTTTTTTATTACATACTTACTTACATACAGAAACACAAATGCAACATGTTTGTATTTTTAGCTATTTTTAAAATGGTAAGTTTTTAAAGTGTAAAGCTAAAAAAAATAAATACAAGTAAAAATTGGTTATTTGACTAAGGGCGATTCGAAAACAGCTGTGATGACGGCCTTTACTTTAAGATTTGAATTGTTGTAAATGTGTAACTACCCCGACTTCTGGACGCACAAGAACACTATTTTTGGGGGTGGCAAATAGTCCAGTCATTATAGAATTTTAGCTTGCATAAATAAACTTGAATTTTCGACCTTGGGGGCGGCCGGCTCCCCCGCCATCTTGGATTTAGTGTGCATAAAAAGGGTATTTTTAAAATTACTTGGTTACTGTACATTTTAGAAAAAAAGTTTTAGACAAAAGTTGAAGACAAAAAATTGCCTACAAAAACACTTTTGCATGTTGCATGTTCAGACGAATGGTTTTTGAGTTTTGATATTTCGCCGCAATTTTGGATTTTGACCAATGTTGATTTTTAATGGCCTATAACTTCAAAACTGCTTATTTTTGAGAAAATCTGTAATAACATAAAATAAAGGTCCCTTAGTTTGTCACAATATGTAAAATTTAACATATATGAAACAATGGTGAAAAGCACGCTGTTGTATGGAATAGAGACTTGTCGCGTAACAGAAAAATACAAAACAAAAATGGAAAGTGTCGAACTGGATGCAATAAGAAGATCAATGAGAATATCTAGAACAGATCACATAAGAATGGAGATCATAAAAGAAAGAATGAGAATCGAGGGAAGCATAACGGATGACATCACTAAAAGGCAACTGATATGGTACCGCCATGTACAACGGATGAACGACGAAAGATTACCAAAGCAGGTCCTAGAATGGCAACCAATAGGGCACAGAAAAAGAGGGCGTCCTAAACTAGAATGGCAATGGTCATCCAAAGATTAATAAGTCAAAAAAGCTGACAGAAGATGATTGTCAGGATCGAAGGAGGTGGAGATTAGGTATTAACGTTCTAGTATTTATTTGATCTCTTAAATATGTATTATAGGATCGTTAAATTTTGCAGAAAAACAGCAAACGCTTTTGTACTATTTTTCTTGGGTAAAACGCCTGCATTTGCAGAGAAAATGGTGTAATTTTAATGGGTGCCAATTTTTACATGCGGTCGTTTGCATCCATTTTCCATTATTCCACACAATATCGTACACGATACCTACTATAACCAGTGGCGGATCAAGGAGGGGGGGAGGAATTAACCCCCCCCCCAAATCACAAAATATTTTAGTTTTGACACACAGAATACACCTTCTGGTCAAGCCGCGTCGAAAAACATGGACGAAGTTAGCGGGGAGTTTAGGGGGGGGGGGGGCTAAGCCACCCCAAAAATTCAACCCCCCCAAAAATAATTTGAAAGATTGTCCATGGATGAAGAGCGATTCAGTTTTTTAGCTCTTGCAAATATTGAAAATGGCATAACAAAATCCCTGATGCTAGATGATGTTCTGGAAGAATTTGTTAAAGCAGGAAATAGGAAGCTGCTTCTTCAATAAAATTTTACTATTATGCTTTCTTTTATTTTAACTTTGCTTTTAGGGTTGATTTGTATGATACGTTTATATTACACTATAAAATATTCCTATCTTGACCCAATACCTTACAATACAAAACATATTTCACTATGGGGTATTACGAGACGAAGGGCTTTAGCCCCCCCAGACCTGATGACCTAACTTCGCCCATGTACATTGGCGTAGCTAGCCTTGCTTTTCAGGGGGGGCCGTGGCCCCGGTCTATCTTGAACAAAAAGCAAACATAGGTTTTAAAGAGTCGTGCAAAGTGTGCAATGAATGTTCTAATATTTTAATATAACAAATTTAATAATACATTTACCAACTTATTTATATGCATACACAGGAAGTATGTGATTCAGCAATTCTACAAAGAAAGTTTTCTACGTCGCTGACTGAAAGCGTCTACCACACTGTCTAAGTCGACCTCAACATCTTTTTCTATGAATAACAATGACAAACCTGAGTGTCTCTCTTGAGTCATAGTTGTTCTAAGCCAATTAAAAACTCTCCTCATGGCAGAGAAAGACCTCTTGCAAGTTGCACTTGAAGTTGGTAGAGGTTTGGATAGGTGTTTTCTGCTATATGTTGTTTGATAGAATCATGACCAACAGTTTGATTTAACCGAAAAATACAATTCTTTAAAACGGTCATTTCTGCTCTTAGAGTAGAAGTATTAATATTAAAAATTTCCCGGTATTGCTCGACGAATTTATTCCATTTAACGACGTGGGAAAACTTAATATGAAAATGGTTATGAAATTGTCACCAAAATCGGAAAATTTTCATAAGACACTAAACGCTAACCTCAAAAAAACTAAAAAGATAATTATATTTATTTTAGAAAAACAGTTTAAAAAGGTTTTTTATAACCTTACGACATCTACAACCCGATTTCGGAAACAGAGGGGCAAAGGTCGCTGTCTTTATTAAATGCGAAATTTAACTTACACTTCTATAATATTTTACAAGATGTCGCCAATATGTATGAAATATTCAATATGCATAATTATGTTTAAATTTAAAAAATATTTTCGGGAAATTGCATAAGTGCAGAAAAGTTACCGATAATTTAAAGAGAAAAAGCCTAATTCCGCAAGACAAGGGCTTTTTCCTGAAATGTAAACATTATCTGAATGATTTTAAATTTTAATGCACTTATTTTATTTGAATATTTCCCGAATAATAATAGTATGTATTTTCAGCGTCATGTTCTTTTACTAGTAGTCGGTAGGGGAGGCCTCAAATATCTTAGGGGGGCCTGAGGGAATTCAGGGGGGCCAGGCCCCCCTGCCCCCCCCCCTAGCTACGCCAATGCCCATGTATGTGTATTTTGTCTTGAAAGATTTCAGCCCATATTTGACCCATCTAAACCTGCACTTCGGAATGAGCTAAGAAACTAAAACTTTGCACAGTCGTAGATCTTTATAGAGTTAGCAACTCCTCCAAGTTTCATGGACTTCCATGAAGTAGTAAAGAAGTCATGAAATTTCAAAAAAACGTCGAAATTGCCACTCACTCATTTATAGATCATTAAAATTCTATTGTACTTCCAGATATGCTCCAAAGCTGAAATTTGGCACACTGAAAGAAATTATGACCAAACTCTTGGAAAAAACCCCAAAATTCTAATTTACTCCCATCCCCTATATTATGTAAAGTTATGTAAAAGTAACATTGCCCACTTCCAGAAACGCTAGAGAGCGGAGCTTTCAAAGACTGACAAGAACTATGATAAAACTATAGGAAAAAATTAAAAAACACCAAAACTTTAATTTACGGCCCTCTCCCATAAATATAAATTTGTGTAAAAGTAAAATTGTCCAGTTCCAGGAACGCTAGAGAGCTGAGCTTTGAAAGGCTGATAGAAACTATAATAAAACTATAGGGAAAAAAAAACTAAAAATTTTTAATAAGGCATTGAAAAGTTTTGAACAATATTCTGCATATTTTACTACTTTAAAACTTAAATATTCGCCATATCTTTTAAAAAGGGAGTGAAATCATAACAAGAACATTTTATGTAAAAAAAAGCTAAGTACGCTAAAATGGTATTCCGTAAATAGAATTGAGATAAAAGTAAAGCCAAGCTCTCTAATTTCAAAATGAAAGGTTCTTACTGTTTGGAAATGTTTTTCTAAACTTGGCTATTACGTACAAATTGTGAAAGGCTTTCGCGGCCATCGTCCAATGGTGGGTGTGCTTTCAGGCTGTTCGGCCGTCGTCGTTGGAAATTCGTTCTTGACGTTTCGCCATCCCGAGTGGATGGTTCATTGTTGACTGTTTGTCGGCTTCTCGAAGACTGGTGGTTAGTCTGTCGCGGGCGCAGGTTATATACGCTATGGTGGGCGGGGCGTATATCAGAGCTGGTCGGTGATTGGTCACTTTCCCCAGATTCAGTTTTGTTGCTATAAGCGAGCCGTTTAGTGTTTTTAAGAGCCGGTACCCATGTTCTGTTAATTTTAAGAGTTTCTTCAGATCTGTTGAAGTTCTGCTGGTGTTTATGAATTTCGATTGCTTCTCTATAGAGTCTTGGATAGTATGAAGAGGAGGCGCAGAGAATTTGTGTGTCTTCGAATTTTATTCGGTGGTCTTCATTGTTTAGTGTTTGGTCTGCAACTGCGGATTTTTCCGTATGTCCAAGTCGACAGTTGGCTTTGTGTTCTTGGCTTTTTTTTACATGAAATGTTTTTGTTATGATTAGACTATTTAAGTACCTACTTATACTTATAATTTTGCCGTTCAACATTTCTCATAAATCTTAGTGGTTAGTTTATAATAAAAGAATTTAAAATTTTACACATAAATTACATTTATCGCGGGACGGTAAAAATAAACTCTTTAGTGTAGCTGTAGCTGTTTGGAAGAAGTTCTGCGACACGTCTCTTTTGTTGTTAAAATTGATCGCCATCAGGCGCGCGATATGCGAAATGGTGAACATTTTCTTTTTCCAGAGAACCGAATAAAAGCTCTACACACGTACGTAATTAATTTTAAATGTAAGGCACCTGTTTGTAGTCAAATAAAAGTTAAGGCAAAAACACAACAAATATTTCAAAACAATTTTATATGAACAGAAAAATTGTTTTAACTACTTTTTGATAGACGAGGTCTATTAGTATTTACAAAAGCGTGGTCAATTTTATATTTGCTGAGGACACCAAATAAGATAAGAGCCATCAACCTTCTGACTGAAGCGCCACCCCCATATTCGGGGAGCAAGTCAATTCGATTGAGAAAATTTAATTAAGATCACGTTGATCGGATTTCCAGATTATTTTCAACAAATAAAATGTTGTTTAATTTAAGTTAAAGGTAAAAGGTAAAAGTAAAAACAAAATCACGGGATTAAGAACCGATTCATAAGATAGTTTTGTAAAATTTATAACAAAACGACAACAAAAACATTAAATAAAAATAGTTTGGGATAATAGTAATTTACCTAACAAGTGAGAAATACACGCTTTAGGTATGTAGGTTCAAAATGAAAAATGAAAAATGAAAAATGAAAAATGAAAAATGAAAAATGAAAAATGAAAAATGAAAAATGAAAAATGAAAAATGAAAAATGAAAAATGAAAAATGAAAAATGAAAAATGAAAAATGAAAAATGAAAAATAAAAAATGTAAAATGAATAATGAAAAATGAAAAATGAAAAATGAAAAATGAAAAATGAAAAATGAAAAATGAAAAATGAAAAATGAAAAATGAAAAATGAAAAATGAAAAATGAAAAATGAAAAATGAAAAATGAAAAATGAAAAATGAAAAATGAAAAATGAAAAATGAAAAATGAAAAATGAAAAATGAAAAATGAAAAATGAAAAATGAAAAATGAAAAATGAAAAATGAAAAATGAAAAATGAAAAATGAAAAATGAAAAATGAAAAATGAAAAATGAAAAATGAAAAATGAAAAATGAAAAATGAAAAATGAAAAATGAAAAATGAAAAATGAAAAATGAAAAATGAAAAATGCAAAATGAAAAATGAAAAATGAAAAATGAAAAATGAAAAATGAAAAATGAAAAATGAAAAATGAAAAATGAAAAATGAAAAATGAAAAATGAAAAATGAAAAATGAAAAATGAAAAATGAAAAATGAAAAATGAAAAATGAAAAATGAAAAATGAAAAATGAAAAATGAAAAATGAAAAATGAAAAATGAAAAATGAAAAATGAAAAATGAAAAATGAAAAATGAAAAATGAAAAATGAAAAATGAAAAATGAAAAATGAAAAACGAAAAATGAAAAATGAAAAATGAACAGTTGTTTTCGAATCGCCCTTAGTCAAATAACCAATTTTTGCTTGTATTTATTTTTTTTTGGCTTTACACTTTAAAAACTTACAATTTTAAAAATAGCTAAAAATACAAACATGTTGCATTTGTGTTTCTCTATGTAAGTATGTAATAAAAAACATAACATGTGTATTTTTTTAACCGAACATTCAAACGGACTACAGACCAAAGCTAATTTTTTCCGCAATTATGTGTATTTTTTTAACCGAACATTTAAACGGAATACAGACCGAAGAGAAATTTTTCATGATTGAATTTAACCAAGGAATGCGAATAAATTAAATGTGTTGAACGACGCGCCACGAAATCCGACCGGTATTGGGATTCTTACCCAAGCTCTTCTGAAAACGACAGCGACCATTTATTAAGTCCCCGACTGTACAACATTTTTTCTACGAGGTTGAGGAAACAAAAATTAAGCACAATAATACAAATAACTCATTTATTATATTTAATTTACAAAGATTGCCGAAAACTTTACTTCTTATCCTAACAGCATCTTTGGATCATGAGATGTTCGTTTTCATATTCTGGATCAAAGATATCGGAAGGTCTTTAATATCTTTGTTCTGGATGAATTTGGTTGCAGGCTTATAGTAGCATTATATGCTGAATTATCGGTCCTAAACTATATTAAAAGTGCGTTTTCGTTCATAAGTTTTAATAAAGACGTGGGTTTTTCCTTCAAGAATAAATCGAGCATGGCATGGCGGGTGGTCTTAGGGCGAAGGGAGGGGGTTGTCTTACCCCATTTCATTCCCACCTTGGGACACTTATGAATCCATTAAATGCGTGCCATAAGCACATTTCTTTATCGTCTTTTAGAAAATTACAGATCTGTAGAATATTTATATATTAAATATTTTTTAGCAAGTGAAAGAACATTTATATAATTTTTGATTGTATGTTGTTATTTAGTTTTTCATTTATTTTAGAGAAAATTAAAGCAAAGGTACCACAGGAAGGTTTGTTGTGCCCTTTCTTATATCTCTTGTATACCCCCTGGGTATCTATTCTGGGTCTTGGGTGTGGTGTGGTTTAAAGTTCAAAAAAATATAGAAATAATCCATGACTGATAAAAAATACATAAATCTGTCTCTGTAAATGCATTACCGTATTAATTACATATCAATATTTAATTATTGTAAAAAGCGCAGGATACTTTAGAATCCGTTTTCAGTAACATCTACGAAAACAATTGAAAATCGGTTTAATCATCGCTAACTTGTCTAAATAATTAACGTGTAAAATATAGCTGACAGCTGACACTGACTTACTTAGTTTTTCTTGAACATCTCTAATACTTTGGTTTAAAAATGGCAGCCATATTTAAACCTCCAAAAGTCACTAGGAAATATCGAATAAAAACGGTGTAAGTCCATGGGCGCCCGGCCCCCCCAAGCCTTAGATTTTTTTACATATTTTCTACATATTTCATGATAAAACACAAAAAATAGCTTAAAACTTGACATCATGAGGCTTCGGCCCTCCCCCCCAAGAGGCCTCGGCCCCCCCCCCCCCAAGGCACATTCCTGGGTGCGCCACTGTAAGTCAGTGTCAGCTGTCCGCTATATTTTACATGTTAATTTTTTAGACAAGTTAGCGACGATCAAACCGATGGTTGATTGTTTTAGTGAATGTGTAATTGAAAAGGGATTCTAATATATCTTGTGCTTTTTACAGTATTTAAATATTGATACGTATTTAATACGGTAATGCATCTACAGATATAGTTTTAAGTTATTTATGTATTATTTGGCTTTAAATATTTTTGTATGTAAGTTTTTTTTGTCAATCATGAATTATTTCTATTGTTTTTCGAATTTTAAACCACCCCTCAGGGGTGGTACTACAATTTGAGACTATTTTTAGCGGGAATCCTACGACTGCACGGACTAAGTTTCCAAAAAATGACATTTGCTTACAAAATTTTTATGTGGTTTTTCTTTATTTCTAAAGTTAATTTGAATTTATATGAGATAGAACTCACTGAGAAATGCTTACTATCATATTGCACATTAGGGTGAACCAAATCTTTGCAATTATTTGACCTGTGAGTATTAAAAAAATACTCTGCCAATCTATGGGCACCTAAGCTCACACTGGGTACTATAGTTATAGTGTATCTACGTGAAAGCTAATATAACTAAAAACTGAAGTATGTTTTATTGAACTCCAGACTAAATTACCTTTCGTTTGATACCACACAAGCCATGTTTTGACTTAAACTCTAATTTTTCAAATCTACCCCCACCCTTTTTTTAAAAACTAAAATGTATTTTGTTTAACTCCAGACTCAATTACCTTTCGTTTGATATCACACACGCCATATTTCCACTTAAACATTAATTTTTGAAATTTACCCCTCCCCCCTTTTTTTTAAATAAACTAAAATGTATTTTGTTTAACTCCAGACTCAATTACCTTTCGTTTGATATCACACACGCCATATTTTTTCATAAACTCTAATTTTTGAAATCTACCCCCACCCTTTTATTTGGCTTGTGTTCGGTGGATTTTTTTCATTTTTAAATGGGACCATCTCGACCCAAAACCCAGCCTGGGTACCAAATTTCATTAAAATCGGGCAAGCGGTTTTTGAGTTATGCGCGTTGGTCGTTACAGACAGACATACAGACACACAGACAGACAGACAGACAGACAGACATACAGACAGACAGACAGACAGACAGACAGACAGACGGCGCAACAAAAAAGGTTCAAAATCATTTGAAACGCAAAGATATATAAAAATTTTTGAAATCGGAGCAACTTTTTTTTTCTCGAAAAAATTAGGATCACCATAGCTCACACTACTATAGTATATGTGTGAGCTAATACACTTAAACCGGTCGGTATCAAGTCTATAGACTTGATACTTAAACCTGGTCTACAATGCTAAGTCTTAAGGTCTTAGTAAATAATGGTGATTAAAGTCTAAAAATAAATAAGTTTTTAGTTTATTAACTACCTACCTACGTTTTTTACTGCTTAGAGTTGTGTAGCGTGGGGAAAACTCGATTTATCCCAAGAAATATTTAATTCCGGTTTCTGAAATTTGCGGAAAAATGATTAGATTTGCCTGTGCGAATAAATTGGTCCGCGCCATTAAATTCGATGTACAAAATTGTATAAAAGTCTGCAGCAACGTGGCACATCGCGGCGGTCGCGCAAATCTGATTTACTTTTGCCGCCCGCCGTCATGCCGCCCATCCCTTAGCTCGCGAATGCCATTTCAGCTTGATTCTAGCTGAACTAAATCAATTTACTCATAAAATGGATAAAATATATGTAGCAATACGTAAGATGATTTTTTTTTATTGATATCCCTTCAACAGTCCTAGTACTACTAAGATATAATGCTTGTGCATGATAGGTATGTACCTCTTTCATTTTTAGTCTGTACTTTTCCATGTGGATTTAGCTGAGCTTTAAAACCTCAATTTGGCGCCCTAGACATTCAGCGGCCGTTTGTAGGTCCCTGGCCTGTCTCCGGGCCGGTACAGGAACGCATCCTGTACCACGGGGTTTTGATGCCCCTCGACCCGTCTCATGAAACGATCCTTCTGCTCCTGGATCGTTTCTGAGATATCCTTAATGTTGAGCTCCCTCTTGATTTGTACGTTACGCACAAACCAAGAGGCTCCCGCTATTTGTCTTACGACTCTATTTTGAAAGCTTTGTAGCCTTCCCATTTGTGTTTTACATACTTTATTCCAGCATGGGGCTGCATACATTAGTATGGGGCAAATGACTCCATATTTGTAATTTTACTCTCCGGTGTAGAGTGCTTCTGGCATTTAACAAGGGGTATAGCCTACTGTGGGCTCCCCTTGCTTTTTGAAGTGCGTTCGATACCTGGTCGTTCCAGGTTAGTTTCTTGTCGAAAACTAACCCCAGGTATTTCATGTTCCTTCTTTGCCAGGGTATCGTTCGACCACCCAGAGCGAGCTCTGTTCGCGGATTGCCTCTTTTCCGTGTAAACAGCGGCGTAGCGTGCCCGAAAGGGCGGGGGGGGGGGACAGCTAAAAAGGGCGCCTCTGAAAACTGATGAAAAATCTTATGACAAAAAAAAACAAAAAGGTCAAAAGGGCGCCTCTCACAAATCTTGCGACCAAAACAAAAAAAAAAAAAAACAAAAAAGGTCATCATGTGTGAGGGGGCGGCCTATAAGTCACAAGGGCGCCTCTCACGAATCTTGAGACCAAAAAAAAAAAAAAAAAAAGGTCATCATGTCGTTAGTTTCCTTTGGCACCCACTCAATTGGCCGTTACCGGCCCGACTTAATAAAGCTGAGGGCGCTTCGGCCACCTATGGGGCGCCACTACCTTCGGGGCGGGGGGGGGGGGGGGCGACGAACCCCCCGCGCCCCCCCCCCCCACGCTACGCCGCTGCGTGTAAAGACAATCGCTTGAGTCTTGTCTGGGTTGATCTTAATTTTCCACCTTTTAGCCCAGGTTTCAATTTCTACGAGGCCTTGTGACGACGTATTGGATGTTATTACACTTTGACCTTGTCAAAGTGTCATCCGCGTACACATAGAGCTTCGTTTTCCGATCTTTGGGGATGTCACAGGTAGCCTTGCGGGACTCCCGCTTTTATTTGTTATATATATCGTAAACAGTCTACTTTCACCATAAAAGTTCTACCTCCCAGGAACGACTGTAATAACCCTCAGCTCGCGAATGCCATTTCAGCTTGATTCTAGCTGAACTAAATCAATTTACTCATAAAATGGCTAAAATATATGTAACAATACGTAAGATGATTTTTTTTATTGATACCCCTCCAACAGTCCTAGGTTCTAAAGCTCTAGTTCTAAAAGTTTAGATTTCGGTTGAAGGTTTAACTTATTTTTTCATGAAGGTATTGTTTGTCCATTGTCTAGTTCTAACAGGGCTATCAAAATGGACGGGCCACGATCCTCCACTTTGTTGACGTCACATCCGGGGCTGATTTTTTTTATGGTCACGTTACGACACAGCTGATTGTCTTTAAAATATTGAAGTTGGAATGACGGTTCATGGATATTTGATTTTTTTTTAAATAAAGCCTTTTTTGAGATTGTTTTTACTTTATTCTGGCACAACAATTTTTTTTAATGTCTAGTAAGCCCTAATTTTTTATAGCCGCTTCAATAGCTCACACAAAAATTAAGTTTAAAGCAGAAGCCAATGTGACAATCACATATGAGAAAGTCAAATACATGTCAAATATAACAGTTGGCATGTGATACATGGCGGGTAATTTGAATTCAAAATAAGGAATGCTAAATCTTGAAGATTTTAACCTTTTAATCATGTTGCTTCCTTACAAACCTTTGGTGGAATATCGGGATGGTGTCTGAGAATATTTCACTGAAATTTTGCGGAAATCTGTAGTGCCATTTTGAAAATATCATAAAAAAACGTCTGACCTCCCATAAGACCCAATGTAAAATTCAGCCCCGGGAGAACAGCTGATTTTTTCAGGGTCGTGGCCTCTATTTTAGTGTTGGCCTTGGTTCTAACTTACTTGATTCGTTTCCAAGACATAAGTACTGTGTCTTGTCCACGTTCACTGTTAACCCTCGCCTTTGGTATTCTTCCGTTAACTTTCTCAACATATACTATATGTCTTCTTTATCATTAGCTACAATTACTTAGTCGTCAGCAAACTGTAGTGTGTATATGGTAAATCGGTCGTTAAGTTGTATTCCCATGCCGTGTACTTTACGTTTCCAGTATTTTATAGTTACCGCAATATAAATTTTAAAAAGAGTTCGATTTTTATTGCTAATATAATTTTCAAATATTTTTGAAAATTATATTGGCAATTGCCCATTGTGATGAGAGATTTTAACACACGGAAAAGGTGATCTCATGTTTTCAGACGTTGCTACTTTACGTTTAATTTGAGTTTTCATTCCTTTGACAGTATAAAACAAGAATGATAGAAATCAGTTGATTGGCTTGGTCGAGGTAATACCCTGAGAATCTCTCGTTATTGTATTGAGACACCACACACATGCATAGGTAGAAGTTTTTTGGTGGCTTAATGAAAGAGCGTTTGCGTACGGAGCAAAAGATCCGGGTTCGAGACCCGGCCGAAGAGAAACTTTTTTATAATTCTTCTTTCTTTAATTTTACTTGTTGTTTATAACTTATATTTTATTTGTGTAAACTTTGAGGGTTTCGAATGAATTTCGCGTGGAGAAAATGAAAATTAATTGGGGCTGAAAAGACGAAGCAAAACTGAAAGCGGGTAACGGGGTCGCCTACTCACTTTGCAGAGTTGGACAAGATCAGGGTTGCTAATAAAAGCAGAGTTTCCAGGAGAAAGTTCAATTTACCCGCCCCACCCCACCCCTCTTTCTTCCGCGAATTAGTTCACTTACCTCATAATTATATTATTATCAAACGTGAAATTTAATACCCGTGAATTTAAAAATCAAACAAGTTTCATGGCTAATCGGGCAAAAAGGAGTTTTTTGTTTCCCTTATATTTTTCCGTGGGTAGCTTGAAAGCTTAACCTCACGGGGGTCCAAGATCTAATGGACACCTAATAAGTGTTGACAGTTAACCGTTTCGTCCTTATGGGACTCCTCAGAACACTGCTGGTCAAGTGACAAATCTTGCGAAGTTAATCAGACGGTTTTGTCTCTAATTAAACGTAATTAGTGAGCGAACTATAGCAAGAGGCGCCATCTACCGAGATACGAGGGAAACAAAAAACCAAAAGCAGCGAAACACTGCTATACAATGTCGATCAATGAAAAGATCGAATGCAAATAAAAGAAAACAACTATAGTCCGTGACCTACGACAGCTCTTTGTCTTTTCAGGCCGGATCAACGCATTTTGCATTTTTACCCGTCATCAAGACAGTGAACAAGTGACAACGGAATTTTTAAGCCAAACAATACTAACAAACGTGAAATTTCATACCCGTGAATTTAAAAATCAAACAAGTTTCATGCCTAATCGGGCAAAAAGGAGTTTTTTGTTTCCCTTATATTTTTCCGTGGGTAGCTCTCGTATCTCGGTAGATGGCGCCTCTTGCTATAGTTCGCTCACTAATTACATTTAATTAGAGACAAAACCGTCTGATTAACTTCGCAAGATTTGTCACTTGACCAGCAGTGTTCTGAGGAGTCCCATAAGGACGAAACGGTTAACTGTCAACACTTATTAGGTGTCCATTAGATCTTGGACCCCCGTGAGGTTAAACTTTCAAGCTACCCACGGAAAAATATAAGGGAAACAAAAAACTCCTTTTTGCCCGATTAGCCATGAAACTTGTTTGATTTTATATTATTATCAAACGTGAAATTTAGTATCCGTGAATTTAAAAATCAAACAAGTTTCGTGACTAATCGGGTAAAAAGGAGTTTTTGTTTCTCTCATATTTTTCCGTGGGTAGCTTGAAAGCTTAACCTCACGGGGGTCCAAGATCTAATGGACACGTAATACGTGTTGACAGTTAACTGTTTCGTCCTTATCGGACTCCTCAGAACACTGCTTGGTCAATGTGACACTCTTGCGAAGTTAATTAGGTTTTGTCTCTAATCCTATATAAATAGTGAGAAAACTGTCTCAAGAAGCGCCATCTACCGAGATACGAGAGAAACCAGAACAATAGCAGGCGAAAATATATAATAATAATATAATATAATAAAAGATCGATTACAACTAAAAAGAAACAAGCTATAGTCTAACATATACGCATTTGTACTGACGTCCCAAGTTGAGAAAAAAACGTTTGGCGTAGATAGTTTTGCCAATCAATGTTTTTTGATTGACAGTGACGGATGCTTCACAGAAACAATTACTTACCTATTTGAATCATAGACACTACTTTTGTTAAAAAGTTTATTGTCACCGCTGTTTATAATATACTAAACAAAGATAAACAAAAATGACGTCATTACAAATGGGTATAAGTTGGACTATAATCCGTGACCTACCCTTTCAGCCTTTCAGGCCAGATCAACGATTATTGCGTTTTTACCCGCCATCAGACACGTAAGCGTCAAATCAGCGGAATTTTTAAAAACCAGAACAATAGCAGAGATAGCAGTATATCTTCGCCTGCTTAGAATTAGATTTTTGTTTACAATATTTAATATTTTTATTCCGATATAAATCTTCACCACCTCTACAGATTTAACGGCTTCAGGAAATTTTAATTATGTTATAGTTCCTCTTTTCATTAAGTACTTTTACCATAAAAGAGTTATTTCAAAACCCTTACGCCCTCATTATATCACATACGCAGAGCTCCCTTTCAGCGGCGTAGCGTGCCCGAAAAGGCGGGGGGGGCGACAGCTCAAAAGGGCGCCTCTAAAAACTGAAAATAAATCTTGTTACCAAAAAAAAAAAAGGTCATCATATGTGAGGGGGCGGCCGACAAGTCAAAAGGGCGCCTCTCACACATCTTGCGACCAAAAAAAATACTCTGCCAATCTATGGGCCCCTAAGCTCACACTAGAGTAGAGTAGAGTAGAGTAGAGTATTTTTCTTTATTTGCATAAAATTTTGTACATGTTTGAGCAAACAGTGTCAAGAAAATAGCAAAACAGTACTTCAATCTACAATCTTAAATAAAAAATTCAAATCTTTTCCCTATACTTTAAAAATATAACTAGGTACTATAGTTATAGTGTACGTGTGAGTTAATATAACTAAAAACTAAAATATATTTTATTCAACTCCACACTAAATTACCTTTTGTTTGATACCACACAAGCCATGTTTTGAGTTAAACTCTAATTTTTGAAATTTATCCCCACCCTTTTATTTGGTTTGTGTTTGGTGGATTTTGTTCATTTTGAAATGGGACCATCTCGACCCAAGACCCAGCCTAGGTACCAAATTTCATTGAAATCGGCCAAGCGGTTTTTGCGTTATGCGCGTTGGTCGTTACAGACAGACATACAGACAGACAGACAGACAGACATACAGACATACAGACATACAGACATACAGACATACAGACATACAGACAGACAGACAGACAGACAGACAGACGGCACAACAAAAAAGTTTCAAAATCATCTCAAACGCAAAGATATATAAAAATTTTTGAAATCGGAGCAACTTTTTTTTTCTCGAAAAAATTAGGATTACCATAGCTCACACTACTATAGTATAGTATATGTGTGAGCTAAAATAAAAGATTCCTCATGTCCTTAGTTTCCTTTGGCGCCCACTCAATTGGCCATTGCCGGCCCGACTTAATAAAGCTGATGTCGCTTCGGCCACCAATGGGGCGCGGCTACCCTCGAGGCGGGGGGGGGCGAACCCCCCGCGCCCCCCCACGCTACGCCGCTGCTCCCTTTTAACGAAGAAGACGAATAGTCGATCCGATTATACTCTGCATATTACTTCATTAATTTTTTTTTAAAATATACAGTTTGATTAAAAATTAACTTTATATTATTTTTCCACCCTTACACAGTGTGATAATGAATCTTTTTAGAATTCTTAGAACATGACAATTCAATTTTACGAAAGCATTGCTTAAAGACAAAAACTGTGGCAGCCTCATCCAAATTTGTGGAAAATAATGTGATAACTTATAGTCGTACCAAATCGCCATGAAAAAGCACTATCACTGTGGTGGACAATGGCGTGTCGTATAGGGGGCCAGGGGGGGGGCGTACGCCCCTCCCCCACGGCTCTCTGCGCTTGGCGTTCCTGGCGTCCTTTAAGAAAAAAATAGAAGAACTAAATTTAACGCAAAATCAAATGATGCCCCCAACCCCCCCCCACCCCTTTTATTCACGACACGCTACTGGTGGTGGAATAAAACCTGACTTTATTTTAGAGTCGGCTTTATTCTGACAGATTTACAAAGAAAAGTGACCTCTCCAAATTGACACATTAAAGTCAAATTTAAAAATAAAGTGACTAACCTTCATATAATAAAAACAGACACTAATAAATTCGGTTCTTAAATACACAAAAACCCAATTTTTAAAGAAAGCAGCTGTTTTTTATATGTAAATCTGTCACAATACTGCCGATTTTAAAATAATGTGAGGTTTTATTCCAATCCAAGTCCCTATTAATTAGATTAGCATCAGCGTAAATTCTAAAGTGTGGTGTAAATGTATAAAAAGAACTCTAACTTAATGGGAGTTTCGTAACTTTGCCACCAAGGACCATTTTAATGACTTCCGTCTCGACGGTGTCTTTGGACCAATGGCCTAAAAACGGGCATTTTTTTATTAAAAATTCTTTTAGAATCGTATAATCTTTAGAGTTTATTAAGTAGCAAAAAAAAAGGCTTATATAATAAGAAGTATTAAGTGTGCAAAGTGAGGTCATAATTATTGTTAGCTTTACAACACACACACAGCTGCTGTGCCGGTGGTTGCCATATTTGTTGTTTCTCGTGTAAAATGATGTTTTTTTCTGCGAAAAATGGGATATAATTCTCGTTTTTGGAAATATATCTGGGACTGGGAAAAGTGAGGGAGTGCTATTCCATATGTAAGTTCTTGTATTTTTCTTTATAATTTGTTAATAAAGTTAGGAGTGGCTGATAGATACCATTAAACACTCTTCATGGTATCCACAATAAATTTGCACAAATAATTAAAAAAACTAAAATTTAAATCGACAATTTTACAACAAATTTTACCCTGATCAACTAGTTTTTAGCAAAAAAAAGTAATAAACATAACCGAAAATTTTTGACAAATGTCAAATAATGCAGTGACATAACGGAGTATGTTCCAAAACCACCAAAACTGACGCATGCGCATTTACCGAAATCCTGTCTACCCGAAAAAAGGAACATTAATAATTAATGGGGTCCTTGCTTCACGCATCGCGTGTAAGAATGCATGGATATGTCCCAGCGGCGGCTAGTGTCAATTCAACATTGTAGTGCCAGACTTTTAAGTCAGTAAATAAAAATTCGGGGTATTTTTCAAAAAGTCAATTATACTTGGAACAAGTCCTTAAAGTATGGAAGAGAAAATGCCAAAATATGGGAATTCCGTTGGACGAAACCACCTTGTATACTTTATGTTTCGCCGATGATCAGATAGTAGTGGCTCAGGATTATGACAACTTTGAACATATGAGACGAAAACTAACAGAATAGTGCAATAAGTGGGGACTAGAGGTTAATCTCAATAAGACAGAGTATGAACAGGATCTAATCTTAAATACCGGGCAGCGTATTCAGTCATGTGATGAGTATAAATACTTAGGTCTAAAAATTACAGCTGACGAAACAAAGCTATAAAAGATCAAAACGTACAAGGAAGAAAAGCAATAACTTTATTAAATGGAATAATTTGGGACCAAAGTATATCAAAATATAATAAAAAGCTTATATATAACACCATTGTAAGAAGTATTATTACATACGGCTCAGAAGTATAGCCAATCAAGGATAGAACAGAAAAAATGCTTTCCGCTACGGAGATGGACTATTGGAGAAGAGCAGCAGGGAAATCAAAATGAGAAAGAGTTACAAATCAAAGAATAAGAGAAATTATGACAGTAGGTGAACGTACTTTAGTGGATGATATAAGAACAAAACAACTGGTGTGGTACGGACATGTACAAAGAAAGAACGATGAAAGACTACCTAAAAAAATACTACAATGGAAACCAACTGGCCGAAGAAAACGAGGACGGCCAAGGAGAAGCTGGAGAGAAGGAATAGACAGTGAAATAAGAATAAGAGGCCTAGATGATGAATTATGGGCAAACAGAAACGACTGGAGATTGGGTATCGAGGGACGTAGAACCTTGTAAAACCCATAAATATATATATATATATATATATATATATATATATATATATATATATATATATATATAGATTTAAACGTACCTACTACTGTTATGTTTGGGGTTTCTAATTAAATGTTATTTAAGAAACTAACTAATGCCCGCCCGAATTCCGCCATAAAATTACTAAAAAAGGGTGTAAATGAAAACATCCATGCTCCGCAAACAAAAACAATGCGAGTAATAAACTAACTGATGGCCTGTGCCAGGCACAAAATTTCTTTGATTTTTACTATTTAAACAACGCTAAATATCCAACAGTGGCCCTATCTCTGCCGCTCATTTAGACTACTCATAAAATCTATCTCTATTCGAAGGAGCCACCCAACTAACATTTATAGTAGCGGCTACATGTTCTAAAGGCTTTGCTACTTTCTTATAGTAGAAATGTGGTGATCCCAACCAAAATTTGTTACTTTTTAGTTCTAACTACTATTTAGTATCAGGAAATAGTAGATGTTTCGTAAAAACGACCCTCTAAACTACTTCATAGGATTGTTTCTTGATAGTCGATTCTGATAGTCTTCTCTACCACAATAGGACGTTGCTAAAGTTTTACTTTCTTTTTAGTCGTTATTTCGTAGTCGCCCTGACTTTTATATCCTACTTAATTACCACTAGAAAGTTAAGCTTCATTGGAGTCCCAAACAAGTGTATCCGACAACTACATTATAACTTTAATTTTTACCACAAAAGTTTGTGTCATCATAGTAACATCTGATGTAACAATGTAGACAAAATAACTTTTTGGATCAACTTGAAAGCCGCAACTACTTTCAAGTAACCTTTTCGACTATCAGGGAATATAGTTTGGGACGCCATGTTTTTATGTAAGAAAGAAAATTTAATATTTTTGTTGTCGATTTATGAGCTCATATTAAAGAGCCATACTATTTTATAAACAAATTAGTTGAAGCTTACCAAAAATGCTCTTCTTAAGCACCATTTGTTGGAGTTAACTGTCGATTATGAAAACATAACCTCCAAAATCACAACACAAAAATTCCATCAGCTACCAGAAAACGGCTCAATTTTACGGGCGCACCGGTTTTTTGCAATATATATAATGCATGTTATACAAAAAACTTTGCGTCGCACTCGAATTTTGATCCTCTGCTCGTAAATTCTCACACTTTTGGATAACATAGTTCATATTATAACCATAACCAAACAAAAAAACTAAGCGAGTCTGTTTACTGTTGTGTCCACCATATTGTGTAACAATTCCACCAAAAAGAAACGATTATATTATTTGCAACTACATCGCAACTTTTATGCCATTACGGAAAAAAACAGCCTCTACGACGTAGTAGATACCTGGCTACGACGTAGTAGTGTAGTTGTTACTACAGTGACTTTAAACACTTGGCCAAGTAGTTATAACCAGAAATTGGTTCCCCACTTAGGGAATTATAACGTCGCTGTATGGTATACTGAGACGTAGCGGGAGTACGTTGCGGTTACTTTTAAGAAATTCTTTCTAGTTGGGGTTTCGTCGTTACAACTTTAATTGTTTGTTGGGTATATATAACACTATTGTAAAAAGTATTATTACATACGGCTCAGAAGTATGGCCAATCAAGGATAGAACAGAAAAAATGCTTTCCGCTCCGGAGATGGACTATTGGAGAAAAGCAGCAGGGAAATCAAAACGAGAAAGAGTTACAAATCAAAAAATAAGAGAAATTATGACAGTGGGTGAACGTACTTTAGTGGATGACATAAGAACAAAACAACTGGTGTGGTACGGACATGTACAAAGAATGAACGATGAAAGACTACCTAAACAAATACTACAATGGAAACCAACTGGCCGAAGAAAACGAGGACGGCCAAGGAGAAGCTGGAGAGAAGGAATAGACAGTGAAATAAGAATAAGAGGCCTAGATAATGAATTATGGGCAAACAGAAACGAGTGGAGATTGGGTATCGGAAGACGTAGAACCTTGTAAAACCGATAAATATATATATATATATATATATATATATATATATATATATATATATATATATATATATATATATATTTAAACGTACCTACTACTGTTATGTTTGGGGTTTCTAATTAAATGTTATTTAAGAAACTAACTAATGCCCGCCCGAATTCCGCCACCATTCAAACTGTACCTATTATAATAGAAGATTAGCTGGTTAACAGCAAAAAATTAAACTTTTGGAACAACAATATGTCATTCTCGTACTGGATGACTTTCAAAATGTCATAATCACTGTCGCCATTACAATCAAAATGTGGTATATTATTAAAACACGTAGGGAATGTTTTTTTATTGACCACTGAATGGAAAATCTTTGATGTTTCGCGCAGTTGGCGTAAGTGACGCGGCAAATTGTTACAATTAGCGCTTAAAGAAAAAAGCTTTGGCGGCGTTGTTAAATGATAAGAAATTGTCTTTATCTTCGTTTCGTTTTGCTTCAATGATTAGCTAAGTAGGTATTTCCGTAAAATGTCTGCAAATAGTTTGCTTGAATTCTTGATATTTTTGTTGTTTTTAACTTTTTAGATTTCCATATATCTATAGACAGCATCAATTTTCTAAAGTGATACATTACGCAAAACCTAACAAAAACTTGAAAAAATCTTTGTTTACCTTATAGTTGAGTAGCCTTGTACCCCGGGAATAGTTGGAAAATTATAAACTATCCTGGATCGATTTAGAAGCGCGGATTTGAGAGGGCAGTAATTACCCCCCTAAAAGAAAAATATGCTTGTTTTGTTACCAATTAAAGGGAAACCAGGAGAATTACCGCCCCCCTCCCTATAAAAAAATTATATTACATTAAATTTTTTCGTCGATTATTATACTAAAAATAAAGGCCTTAAAGATTTGCATATAAATCAAATAAAAGTGGTCCTAGACAAAAAATTGAGAACTATCGGCCTATAAAAATAGTATGCGCAATCTCAAAAATTTTCGAATTCATAATATTTGACAGACTTTTTGCAGAAGTGTCAAATAAAATATCTTCCAGACAGCATGGCTTCTTACCCAAAAGATCTACCTTTACAAATCTAACAATTTTCTCTCAATACGTACATGAGGCTTTAAACAAAAAGAGTCAAGTTGATGTTATTTATACGGATTTGGAAAAGACTTTTGACAAAGTAAGTCACAGCACTATTTTAGATGGACTAACTGGAATGGATGTTTCTCCATACCTAACTAATTTAATACAATCGTATTTGGGAACTAGCACAAGCAAAAGATATCAGTTCGTGGAATTAAAAGGTAGCAGGACTACTATTTATATAAGTTCTTCTGGTGTGCCCCAAGGGTCAAATCTCGGACCACTTCTTTTTATTATTGCCTTCAACAAAATTATTTCTAAGGTAAAAAATGTGGAATCATTGGCATTTGCCGATGATTTTAAATTATTTGTTGAAGTTTTCTCATTGGAGGACTGTGAAACACTTCAAAGTGAATTTCAGGACGCAGCTCTATATTGTGAGGAAAATGGTTTTAACTTAAATTTGGGTAAATGCTTTTGTTTGTCTTTTAGTCGTATACAATAAATATTGAGAGCCTAGAGCGTGTATCTGAACAAAAAGACCTAGGTGTACCTTCGATGCTAATCTTTCATTCTCATCACATATTATTTCTAAAATTAGGAGTGCCCAGAAAGTTGCTGGGTTTATTTGTAGAAATACTAAAAGTTTTAACATTGACGTAAGCATATACTTATTTGACAGTTTGGTATTGCCGTTATTGGAATATGGAAGTGTTATCTGGTCCCCCCAATAAGACATTTGGATTGGTATGATTGAGGGAGTTCAACGAAAATTTTTAAAAGCCATGCACTTTAGAAAGTTTGGGATTTATCCACAAAGAGGTTGTGACAACAAGATCTTATTAAAAATATTTGACAGATTATCACTAAACCAAAGAAGAACTAAAATTTTTCTAACAACAATGTATAGAATTCTCAAAGGGGATGTTGACTGCCCTAATATAGTTGAACAACTTCCTTTTGCCATCAATCGAATCAATTCAAGGTCGAAAAATATGTTTTATTTAGCTTATCCACGAACAAATCTATTTAAAAGCTCTCCTATCTACAATTTATGCAACTTATTTAACAAGTATGCATCAGATGTTGATATGGACAATGTTAGCTATAAGAAATTTAAAAAAATTATAGATCTAAAAGTGCGCAGCAGTTAATTAATAAGTAATTATGTAATTTGATTTGTTTTTTATCATGTGTAATGTAAGTGACGTCTGTATAAAATCTTTTTTTTTTATGTAAGAAAGTATCTGTAATTGGCTTTTTGCTGTAGATACTGTTGAAATAAATAAAAATAAATAAAAAATAAAAATAAAATAAAATAAATGAAAAAGTTTTGAAAGGTAGTTACGTAGGTATGACAACAAACACAACTACGGCATTTGTTTCACAGCCAACTAAGTGAAAAACTATTTTTTTAATAAATTCACATTTTATCATCCAAAGATAGGCTTATTATACTATACATGGTTGAAAAGCTCCTTTTATGCTCTATTTATTGAAGTATAAATCCAATATGGCGGTCATAAGAAATAACAAAGTTGGCTATGGTTTCAAAAAAACTAGAATCCCAACAAACAATTAAAGTTGTAACGACGAAACCCCAACTAGAAAGAATTTCTTAAAAGTAACCGCAACGTACTCCCGCTACGTCTCAGTATACCATACAGCGACGTTATAATTCCCTAAGTGGGGAACCAATTTCTGGTTATAACTACTTGGCCAAGTGTTTAAAGTCACTGTAGTAACAACTACACTACTACGTCGTAGCCAGGTATCTACTACGTCGTAGAGGCTGTTTTTTTTCCGTAATGGCATAAAAGTTGCGATGTAGTTGCAAATAATATAATCGTTTCTTTTTGGTAGAATTGTTACACAATATGGTGGACACAACAGTAAACAGACTTTTTTTTGTTTGGTTATGGTTATAATATGAACTATGTTATCCAAAAGTGTGAGAATTTACGAGCAGAGGATCAAAATTCGAGTGCGACGCAAAGTTTTTTGTATAACATGCATTATATATATTGCAAAAAACCGGTACGCCCGTAAAATTGAGCCGTTTTCTGGTAGCTGATGGAATTTTTGTGTTGTGATTTTGGAGGTTATGTTTTCATAATCGACAGTTAACTCCAACAAATGGTGCTTAAGAAGAGCATTTTTGGTAAGCTTCAACTAATTTGTTTATAAAATAGTATGGCTCTTTAACATGAGCTCATAAAACAACAAAAATATAAAATTTTCTTTCTTACATAAAAACATGGCGTCCCAAACTATATTCCCTGATAGTCGAAAAGGTTACTTGAAAGTAGTTGCGGCTTTAAAGTTTATCCAAAAAGTTATTTTGTCTACATTGTTACATCAGATGTTACTATGATGACACAAACTTTTGTGGTAAAAATTAAAGTTATAATGTAGTTGTCGGATACACTTGTTTGGGACTCCAATGAAGCTTAACTTTCTAGTGGTAATTAAGTAGGATATAAAAGTCAGGGCGACTACGAAATAACGACTAAAAAGAAAGTAAAACTTTAGCAACGTCCTATTGTGGTAGAGAAGACTATCAGAATCGACTATCAAGAAACAATCCTATGAAGTAGTTTAGAGGGTCGTTTTTACGAAACATCTACTATTTCCTGATACTAAATAGTTGTTAGAACTAAAAAGTAACAAATTTTGGTTGGGATCACCACATTTCTACTATAAGAAAGTAGCAAAGCCTTTAGAACATGTAGCCGCTACTATAAATGTTAGTTGGGAATGCCTAGAAAAAAATTCAAAACGTCATTCAATTGCCGTAGTTGCTTATAGAAAACTTCCAAATTTCATTAAATTTGTTTGCAAGATGGCTATTTCAATTTTTCAAAAAACACAATTTTTAGTTTTTGTTCGATATTTTAAAAATCCCTGTAGATATTTTTAATTTTGGTATGGCATCTGATTGGGCTTAGAATAGCTCAACTTTTTTCTCAGTTAAACAAAGTCGTATCTCTTACCGTTTCCTAATATGCTTTTATTTGGGACACCCTGTATAGGAATTTAGGATCTAGGCTAGTTTTAAATAAATTTAGAAAAAAATTTTTTTTGAAAACAAGCTTTTATAAAATGGACTAAAAAGCATAAAATAATTTTTTGAGTGTTCTGATATCATAATAATAAAAGCGATGGACGTATTAAAGGAAATTTACCCGTTCTTGTTTTAGCCTTGTTAACTCGAAGTTTAGTGAAAATCCAAATTAATTGTATTATAGCAGAGAAATGTAAGGGTAGACAATTTAACTCAACTCAACCCTACTCAAGCTACTCTTACATTTTTATGAAATGGATGGACATTATTACGCCTGCTTCATTACTTACTCTATGATATTAGCAATGAATACACTGTGTATTCATTGATATTAGGCAGATCATCCGCGACCGGCTGTATGTCGATTTATTTTGTCACATTGAAAAAGAATAGTGGGCTCATCATCGGTTCTGGACGATCCACCTAATGCGCATCGAAAGGCATTTACCTAATATTAAATACGCCCATCGCTTTTATTATTATGATATCAGAACACTCAAAAAATTATTTTATGCTTTTTAGTCCATTTTACAAAAGCTTGTTTTCAAAAAGTTTTTTTTCTCTAAATTTATTTTTTAATTTTTAGATTTGTCTAAGTCTATGCATTTCAGCTTGCGCATCGATATTGCAGGGAGTCTTTCCTGTCAATTTTAAAATATCTAAGTCTTCGATGAGAAGGCCGTCCAACAACAACGACATATGCTAAAATTGTCGTTATTATTATGATCATTATACGCAAGAATTAATTAATTTTGGTCGAGATCGAACAAACTAAAGCCTTACCTCTTCTACGCCCCCCCCCCTCTTTTTAGTGGGAGAGCATGTGAATTTTGAAATCAATCAGATAGCTACGTCGAAGTCAGTTGAAAGTAATCAGAAAAAATCGTCATTAAATCGTCCATTTTGAATCCGCGATATTGAATTTTTGTAATCAGATCAAAAATTCGTAATCCTCATTCTCAAAAACCCCCAGATACCAATTTTGGTAGAAATCCGACAAACTAAAATTTTACCCCCTCTCCGCCCTCCACGTTAGGGGGGAGGTAGGCAGTCAGTGATACCACATTATTGGATTTTCATCGGAACTACAATGGTTTGCGAAATTTGAAGTCAATCGGATACGTGGAAGTCAGTTGAAAGTAATCAGAAAAACTTGACATTAAATCGTCCATTTTGAATCCGCCATATTGAATTTTTGTAATTTGATTAAAAATTCGTAATCCTCATACTCAAAAACCCCCAGATACCAATTTTGGTTGAAATCGGACAAACTAAAGTTTTACCCCCTCTACACCCCCCACGTTAGGGGGGAGGTAGGTACCGGATGAAACCATATTATTGTATTGTCATCGGAACTAAGACGCTGTGCGAATTTTGAAGTTAATCGGATGTTTGGAAGTTCTTCAAAAATGAGTTGCAATATTTGATTACATACATACATACAGGTGAAGTTAAATAAAAGCTTGTAAAAAAAATAAAAATGTGCACAACTATAACACGGCACACGATTTTTGAGATGTTTTTTTTTAACAAATAATAATAATAAAAACGAACAAAATTCCGTTTAAGTAATTTAACATTCTTAGTAGTGTGCATTGGGAATTTTTTGTAAAACCCGTTTTTGTATTCGACCTGTTTGTTATGGGTCCATTGCAGTAACGTTCTGGGTCAGTGAAACTGTTTTGGTCATCAACACCGACTGCTTCAGCAGGATTATCTGTTTTTTTTTTCGGAATTTCGTCTGTTTTTTATATCAATTTTTTATTTGTTTGTCGGTTATTATGGTCTAGAGTCTGGGTCTGTTTTGTTTACTTACTTGATCTTTTTCTTTGATTAATTAAAATTATTATAATTAATATAAATAAATCTGAATCGTTTCAGCTCTTAATAAAGTAAACCCTAATTAGTGACCATGTAAAAGTCGATAAAACGAAGTGTGTTTCAAATGGATTTATCGAGTTTTGCATGGTCGTTTTTCTCTCCACATTTTAGCTTTTTACTGTCTTTTATTTTAAAACTTGACAAAGAATTTTATTTTGTCAAACTAAATACAATGAAAGTAGGTATACCGCGTGGCAAGCCTTCTATCTAGGGGTAGAATTGGGGGTGATAAACAACCAGAATAATACCTTGAAATTCTGCTTGTTCCTAAATGTAAATATTTCACTTACTTTTACAAACAAACAGAATTTTAAAGTGTTATTATTTTTTTATACGACTGTCTTGTAAAAGGGGGTTTTGCGCACGGAAAACACGATCTGAAAATGGCATTTTGCGCACGCTGTGTGCAAAACGTTTGGCACACGCTTATGTCATTTTTGCGCACGCCTATGTCATTTCTGCATACGGGTCTCCCGTCATTGTGATTTTTGTTGTTGTCAGCCATCAATATAAGTTGGCTTAGTTCCGTAGCAACCGTCACTGCTCGTAAGTTTTGTTGATTAGAGACGTCAAAAAATTGTTGAATTTTTAAAGTTTTATTATAAAAATGTCGGAAATAAAAACAAGTGACATTAAAATTTGATTTTTCTTTCTTTATTAGCAGTCGTATAAAAAATATTGTAAAAAACTCGTTTGAAAACCTCTTTGCACACTCCCTCGACTTGTAGACCTCGTCTTCGGCTCGGTCTACCAAACTGTCTCGATCGTGTGCAAAGAGTCGTTTTCAAACCTTGTTGTTTAAATAACTATTATTTTTATTTTATTGATTTTCGTTTCAGATTAACTAAAGTCAATTTTTTACACCACAGTTTACTAATCTATTGGTAAGCTTTATTTATTATTTAATTTTAGTTTTTTTTTAATGCATTTTTCATGGGCGCACCCAGGGGGGGGGCCCGGGGCCCGGGTCCCCCCAAGCCTTAGATTTTTTTACACATTTTCCACATTTTTTATAAAAAAAACACAGAAAATAGCTTAAAATTGGACATCATGAGGCTTCGGGCCCCCCCAGATGGTCGATCACAGCGAAAGCAGCGTGGTTATAGGACGCGGGAGGGTGGTAGAGACCTTGGGGAGGCGGCAGAGGTGGTATTGAGTTTCAAACGTTTGTCCGTCACTTCCCGTACCTATATGTTTTGTCAAAAATGATTTATTTTTATTTTCCAACGCTTAAGAACTAACAAGGACGGAAAGTGCCACTTTGTCTAAACAATGCTAGAGTATAGAGGTTCAATGTTTCCCTTCTTTGATTTGACTGGCCCCCGTACTAACAGGTTTTAAATCTCCACGCCTCGGGCGGTTGGTGTTATTCACCTTGATGTGCGTGCTACTACCGCGCGCAATCTTGTCGTCTTTCCTCTACTAGTTTGGCTTACGCTTACTCAAAAAAACGGCTACTGACAGCGCCGGCTTCTCCTATAGGCACTCTAGGCACTTGCCTAGGGCCCGGAGCTTCAAGGGGCCCGCAGGGCTCTGGTCCAAAAACATAATTTGACTTTAAGTTTATTGTGGTGCAAGAACTAAATAAAAAAAAATATTTTTTTTATTACTAGTTTTTTTCTGAAAAAACAACTCTTTTTAAATCTAGGTATTTAATAATTTTCTAAAAAGAGGGCCCCCCAATTTTTTACAATTTTTTAATTACCTTTGTAATTTTCAAAAGGTTTATGGATTTCAGTTGCTTTTGGTTCAAATTTTCGGGGATAAGACTTATTTAATATAGCAAAAAATTAAATTTTCTTTATCTAAATTTATTTAGAACCGAATTCTACAAAAAAATACTCTGCCAATATATGGGCCCCTAAGCTCACACTAGATACTATAGTTATAGTGTACGTGTGAGCTAATATAACTAAAAACTGAAATATATTTTTTTAACTCCAGACTAAATTACCTTTTGTTTGATACCACACAAGCCATGTTTTGACTTAAACTCAAATTTTTGAAATCTACCCCCACCCTTAAAAAAAACAAAAAACTAAAATGTATTTTGTTAAACTCCGGACTCAATTACCTTTCGTTTCATATCACACACGCCATATTTTCACTTAAACTCTAATTTTTAAAATATACCCCCACCCTTTTTTTTAAAATAAATTAAAATGTATTTTGTTTAACTGCAGACTCAATTACCTTTCGTTTGATATCACACACGCCATATTTTCACATAAACTCTAATTTTTGAAATATACCCCCACCCTTTTATTTGGTTTCTGTTCGGTGGATTTTGTTGATTTTTAAATGGGACCATCTCGACCCAAGACCCAGCCTAGGTACCAAATTTCATTAAAATCGGCCAAGCGGTTTTTGAGTTATGCGCGTTGGTCGTTACAGACATACAGACAGACAGACATACAGACAGACAGACAGACAGACGGCGCAACAAAAAAGTTTCAAAATCATCTGAAACGCAAAGATATATAAATTTTTTTTAAATCGGAGCAACTTTTTTTTTCTCGAAAAAATTAGGATCACCATAGCTCACACTACTATAGTATAGTATATGTGTGAGCTAATAAATCAAATCCGGGGTTAAAAAAGTCTTTGTCTCACTGGAGAAAATTTAGATGTCTTTCCTTAGGAAAATACTCTGCCAATATATGGGCCCCTAAGCTCACACTAGGCCCTGTAGTCATAGTGTACGTGTGAGCCAATATAACTAAAAACTGAAATATATTTTATTCAACTCCACACTAAATTACCTTTTGTTTGATACCACACAAGCCATGTTTTGACTTAAACTCAAATTTTTGAAATCTACCCCCACCCTTAAAAAAAACAAAAACTAAAATGTATTTTGTTAAACTCCGGACTCAATTACCTTTCGTTTGATATCACACACGCCATATTTTCACTTAAACTCTAATTTTTAAAATATACCCCCACCCTTTTTTTTTAAATAAATTAAAATTTATTTTGTTTAACTGCACACTCAATTACCTTTCGTTTAATATCACACACGCCATATTTTCACATAAACTCTAATTTTTGAAATCTACCCCCACCCTTTTATTTGGTTTGTGTTCGGTGGATTTTGTTCATTTTTAAATGGGACCATCTCGGCCCAAGACCCAGCCTAGGTACCAAATTTCATTAAAATCGGCCAAGCGGTTTTTGAGTTATGCGCGTTGGTCGTTACAGACAGACATACAGACACACAGACAGACAGACAGACAGACAGACAGACATACAGACAGACAGACAGACAGACAGACAGACGGCGCAACAAAAAGGTTTCAAAATCATCTGAAACGCAAAGATATATAAAAATTTTTGAAATCGGAGCAACTTTTTTTTTCTCGAAAAAATTAGGATCACCATAGCTCACACTACTATAGTATAGTATATGTGTGAGCTAAAATACATAGGAATATTAAGGTCTGTCTCGACCGACATTACTTTTAGCTCACACATATACTATACTATAGTAGTGTGAGCTTTGGTGATCCTAATTTTTTCGAGAAAAAAAAAGTTGCTCCGATTTCAAAAATTTTTATATATCTTTGCGTTTCAGATGATTTTGAAACTTTTTTGTTGCGCCGTCTGTCTGTCTGTCTGTCGGTCTGTCTGTATGTCTGTCTGTCTGTCTGTCTGTCTGTCTGTCTGTATGTCTGTAACGACCAACGCGCATAACTCAAAAACCGCTTGGCCGATTTTAATGAAATTTGGTACCTAGGCTGGGTCTTGGGTCGAGATGGTCCCATTTAAAAATGAACAAAATCCACCGAACAGAAACCAAATAAAAGGGTGGGGGTAGATTTCAAAAATTAGAGTTTATGTGAAAATATGGCGTGTGTGATATCAAACGAAAGGTAATTGAGTCTGCAGTTAAACAAAATACATTTTAATTTATTTAAAAAAAAAGGGTGGGGGTATATTTTAAAAATTAGAGTTTAAGTGAAAATATGGCGTGTGTGATATCAAACGAAAGGTAATTGAGTCCGGAGTTTAACAAAATACATTTTAGTTTTTTGTTTTTTTTTAAGGGTGGGGGTAGATTTCAAAAATTTGAGTAAGTCAAAACATGGCTTGTGTGGTATCAAACATAAGGTAATTTAGTCTGGAGTTAAATAAAATATATTTCAGTTTTTAGTTATATTAGCTCACACGTACACTATAACTATAGTACCTAGTGTGAGCTTAGGGGCCCATATATTGGCAGAGTATTTTTTTATGTGAGGTTGTGTAATAATTTTTCCTGTGAACATTAAAAGATTTTTGGTCCTGACATGTGAAAGTTCAAAATTATTAAGTGAAAAAAAAGTTTTGATAAAAAAATATAAAAAAAACAAGTTTTCTCGCTGTACCTTTTTTTGCGCGGCTTTGTAAAGGGGGAAGGGGTCCTTCTTACCACTAGTGCCTAAGGCCTGGTAGGCCCTTAAACCGGCGCTGGCTACTGAATGCTTTCAGATGCTGAAAGATGTCTACGGAAAGCAGTGTATGTCTCGTCCAATGATTTTCATTTGGCATAAAAGCTTTTTCGAGGGTTGTGAAGGAGTTAAAGATGGTGAACGAGAAGGGCGCTCCAGCACATCCAAAAAGCGATGTTCATTGTTTCTTTTTCGATATTAGGGGTGTTATTCTTATTAAATGGGCGCGTGAGGGTCAAACAGTGAACCTACATTTATATTTGGAAGTATTTATGTAGCTAAGGGAACGTGTAAGGAAAAAACGTCCAGATCTGTGGAAGAACAACGCGTGGCTGCTCTACCAGGACAATGCACCGGCCCACAATGCCTTATCCATTAAGCAGTTTTTAGCTAATAAGAAGATCCCCGTCGTTAACCACTCACTATATTCACCAGACTTGATCCTTTGCGATTTCTACTTGTCTCCGAAAGTGAAAAAATCGTTATAAGAGACCCGTCTTGAAATATTAGAACGCGTCAAGGAAAAAACGGCAAGAATTCTTAACAGCCTCTCTTCTGATAATTTCCAAAATTACTTCCAACATTGGCAAAAAACGCAAGCAACGCTGCGTCGATAGAGAAGGGAAGAGATAAGTTTGTCAGGTGTCTTGATTTTATTTTTTTAAATATGTCATATGTACAGGGTCTCTAGTGCGGACTAGAGGCCCTCAATACATTTGACAATTGTTTTTTGTTTGTGTAGAAAATTGTCAAATATATCGAGGGCCTCTAGTGCGGACTATTAAAAAACCTACAAGCATATTAATGTTAATTGAAAACAAAAATAATAGGAAATTGTCATTTAGTCGCTTTTGTAATTAACACTCAGAATTAACTTCAATTTAACGCAGCACCATTTTATTATTAGTTTGATATTTTCATAACATATGCCATTTTTTATTGTGAATTAAAGCATTGTTAAATTGTCTTCGCAGTATTTTTGCTACATTGTAAATACAGATGAGCATGAAGTTAGCGAAGCACCCGTCGCAGATCAAATCGTGACTAGGTGGATAATTTGCCGTTAATTAGTCGTGAATTAGTTGTGGAAAAATTAATTTTGTCGCTCTTATTTTTGACCGTTTTTGAGGGTGCTTCGCTAACTTCATATGAAGTTAGCGAAGCAGCCTCGTAAAAATGGGTTTTATCAAAATCGAATATGGTGGATAATTTGCCGTTGATTAGTCGTGAATTAGTTGTGGAAAAATTAATTTTGTCGCTCTTATTTTTGACCGTTTTTGAGGGTGCTTCGCTAACTTCATATGAAGTTAGCGAAGGACCCTCGTAAAAATGGCTTTTATCAAAATCGAATATGGTGGATAATTTGCCGCTGATTAGTCGTGAATTAGTTGTGGAAAAATTAATTTTGTCGCTCTTATTTTTGACCGTTTTTGAGGGTGCTTCGCTAACTTCATATGAAGTTAGCGAAGCACCCTCGTAAAAATGGGTTTTATCAAAATCGAATATGGTGGATAACTTGCCGCTAATTGGTCGTTAATTAGTTGTGGAAAAATTAATTTTGTCGCTCTTATTTTTGACCGTTTTTTGAGTGCTTCGCTTAATTCATATAAAGTTAGAGAGGCACCCAAAAAACACTCAAAACTAAACGCGACAAAATTAATTTTTCCACAACTAATTAACAACTAATTAGCGGCAAATTATCCACCATATTCGATTTCGATACGTCATGTCTAAAGCCATTTTTACGAAGGTGCTCCGCTAACTTCATATGAAGTTAGCAAAGCACCCTCAAAAACGGTCAAAAATAAGAGCGACAAAATTAATTTTTCCACAACTAATTAGCGGCAAATTATCCACCATATCCGATTTTGATAAAAACCATTTTTACGAGGGTGCTTCGCTAACTTCACATGAAGTTAGCGAAGCACCCAAAAAATAAGAGCGACAAAATTAATTTTTCCACAACTAATTCACGACTAATTAACGGCAAATTATCCACCTAGTAGCGGTGCGATTTGCAATGGGTGCCAAAATATGAAGTTAGCGAAGCACCCAAAAAAAGGGTCAAAAATAAGAGCGACAAAATTAATTTTTCCACAACTAATTCACGACTAATTAGCGGCAAATTATCCACCATATTCGATTTTGATAAAAGTCATTTTTACGAGGGTGCTTCGCTAACTTCATATGAAGTTAGCGAAGCACCCCCAAAAACGGTCAAAAATAAGAGCGACAAAATTAATTTTTCCACAACTAATTCACGACTAATTAGCGGCAAATTATCCACCATATCCGATTTTGATAAAAACCATTTTTATGAGGGTGCTTCGCTAACTTCATATGAAGTTAGCGAAGCACCCTCAAAAACGGTCAAAAATAAGAGCGACAAAATTATTTTTTCCACAACTAATTCACGACTAATTAACGGCAAATTATCCACCTAGTAGCGGTGCGATTTGCAATGGGTGCCAAAATATGAAGTTAGCGAAGCACCCCCAAAAACGGCCAAAAATAAGAGCGACAAAATTAATTTTTCCACAACTAATTCACGATTAATTAACGGCAAATTATCCACCTAGTCACGATTCGATCTGCGATGGGTGCTTCGCTAACTTCATGCTCATTAAATACAGGTTTATACACTTTTTATATGTATTTTAACCTCTTTAATTCGAATTTCTATAACTCGAACTCAAAGGGACAACCAAAACAGTTCGAGTTTTGGAGAGTTCGAGTTATAGAAATTCGAATTAAAGAGGTCAAAATACATATAAAAAGTGCAGGGACCACTTAAAAGGTTCAAGTTAAAGAGAGGTTCGAGTTAGAGAGGTTCGACTGTACTTAAAACCACAAAATGGATTGCTGCGACAAACATAGCTGAAAACCTTAAAAATCACTGCAGCATATGTTTGACGTTCTGGTCACAATTCTGTTGGCAGAACTAGTTTTTTTTTTGGTGTGCGCTGTTTGTATCACTGTAATAGAGGCATGCCAGTGGCGGCCCGTGACAGTAAAGTTTGTGAGTTCTGCCGATAGGGTATAAAAAATGCTATTATCCAGTCGTTTCTGGCATAAATTTCTCTTGTAAAAATCCTTTTATACGATTTTCCCCGGTTTGAACCACACTTTTCTATTAAAATATCGGGCAATGGCCGTCCTTCTTATTTCAGTTTTAGTTTTTCTTCATAAGTAAAGAGAGAGAATTTTTTTACATTAATTAAATTATCCACCACATTCATTGTGACACAATTATACAAAAACAAACAACAAACACGACCATAACCTCTCGCTCATGCGTTTGGCGTCTTCTAAATAAATAAATGCGCCCGCAAACACCCAACGCTGAGCCCGCCCGCCCGGAATTGTACTGGAACTGCAAGTTTTGCAGCTCTATTTTTGCCTAGATTTCGCTATCTAAACCCATGAGCAAGTGCGGTGCGGGGCGAAGGAAGGGGTTCCTAGCCGAGCACAGATCTCGTTAGCCGCCCAGCTACGTTGTGTTGCAATTTAGCAGAGCAACAATGCCAATAACTTCATTTGGCCGACTGTGAAATGCGGCCTTCGGCGACAGCGCGCGGCGTCATACTCAACACACGTACGCGATTTGAAGGCCTACTATACCAACACCGGACCGAAACTATACTGCTATTTTAATTATTTTAGAAATAAAATAATTATATTAGAAAAATAGCAGCGGCTGAAAAATAGTCAAATAATGTGAAAATTTTGGGGGGTTCTGCAGTTCTGCAGCCTTCATACACTAGCCGCCCCTGCAGGCATGCGTGTCATTTTTTGACAAATTTGACTTCGACGTTCGCTAGAGTTTGCGGGTTTGGATACTAAAGTTTTCGAAGTTAGATCACTGTAGCCAGTGGCGGAACCGAACCGAACCCCCCTCCTTGACATAAAGCTTATGATGTTTAATTCAAAAAAAAAATAACCAATGCATAGGCCGCAATATTGTACCAAATATAAAATTTTTCAAAAATTTTCGCTTAAAGATCATTTTTCAAATTTTGAAAAAAGGGGTGTTCCAAAAAAATTATAATAGAAAATTTTATAAAAAATTATACGATGCTGAAAACTGGTTGTGCGGTTGTGAAAAAATAAATGCTTTTGTTTGCTTTATTTGTCTTGTTATGAACAATCCACGAAGTGATCCTGCGTAAGTGACAAATGGTATCTTCGATATCAAGAACTTTAGTGAAATGAAAAGTTAAAAAGGAACAAAATAAGTGCTACTTATTTACATAACCACATAGAATTTTCTATGCTAGGCAAGACTGATATTAGGTGCCAACTGAATAGTGCCTATTGGGAAAACATTACCAAACATAATGAAATAATAGACTTTATCTATAAACAAATAAACTAAATACTACAGTAGCTGCCTGTTTGGAAAATACTAAAATAAAATTGTTGCGGTAAGTTTTTTTATCTCAATTTTATGCAGTTTAAATTTCTGTCCCCCCCCCAATTTATAACGTCACCAGCCGCCACTGGTTAGAACCTAAATGTTATGTACAATTAAGATATTTTGAGTTCATAATTTAATTTTAACGGAAAAGAACCAAACGGCAACTAGACGAAAGGTGTAGGAAGACATATTTTACCTTTTCTTTCCCATTAAAACGATAAAAAACACCTACAACAAATTTTTTTGGAAAATTTACGACTTTTATTTGGTTTTATTGCCGGTATAATTTACGTCTAAAAGATAACTTTTATGGTCCGTATCAGAATTTCTAACTAGATTTCTATTAATTATAGTTTTTTCCCGGCCCGGCTTTGCATAAAAAGCTCCTAAACAAGCTGCCAAAGCCGCTTGATAGCATCAAAGCCCAAATTTACAAGCCAAGCCTATTTTCGTTTTTAATCTACAACATCTTTCGTTATTTCTGTTAACGAATATGTAGATATGTGTTAATTGACACCGCTTAATACGTATTTTACAGAGTATCTTATTTTCGACACCTTTAAGGGCCGGCTCATCAATGGAGGGGTATCTCGTCGTGTTAGCTAACCCAGGGCCAACTCTAACCTTGCGGTAACCCTCGAATTAAAGAGAAAAGTGTTTTTTCTATAAGCGTGCGAAAAAGTCCACTTTTAGTGTGGAAAGTGCCACTTTTCCGCACTAGTGCGGAAAAATATTTTTTCCGCACTAGTTACGATTTTGAGGTGTTCTATAACATTTAGACCGTTCAAAATACATTTGTATCTTTCCTACCACACGAAATATCCTAAAAATATTCAAATTGACTAAAATTCTGCTATATTTTCAATATTTTCGATAAAATAAAGTTTTCAGTAAAATAGGTTCAAATTATAAGTTTTTAACCTCCCCGGTATAAATATCGTCATTGTCAATGTCAAACAACAATGAACACTATTGGTTTTAGATTTGGCATCTTAAATCACCATAGCAACAAAGTACAAACAAACTGTCAAAACAAAGCCAATTTTGCAGATACAAGCGTCTTTTGAATTTTTCAAACAAAAAAATCAGATTTTCAATGGATTCTTCGGACCAAGATCTACCCCAGTCAGTTCTAGAAGCCGCTAGAATCGCTAATTTGGACCTGCTTCCTTCAAAATCTCGTCACAGTTATGAGAAGGAATATAGTTTGTTTGAGAGATGGTGCCACGCTAAAGGCATCAAATCCCTTCAAGAAGCTGTTTTTTTGGCATATTTCTCCGAAATTTCCAAAACGTGCAAACCGAATACCCTTTGGTCGAGGTATTCTATGCTCAAAAGTGTAATAAAACTCAGAAAAAACGTTGACTTAAGCAATTTTTTTAAAGTTACGGCCTACTTGAAAAAACAAAACGTTGGATTCAGACCCAAGAAGGCAAAAATCTTCACAAAAGAAGAAATTTTCAAGTTTTTAAGCGAAGCTCCTGACCTAGTTTATTTGCATATGAAAGTTGCCACGATTTTTGGTTTGGCGGGCGCATGTCGCCGTGAAGAACTAGCAAAAATGTGCCTAGATGACATTGAAGAAAAAGGAAATATGATCATTATAAAAATTCCTGACTCAAAAAACCATACATTTAGAAGTTTTGCTATTTCAGAAGAAGCCGAGAATGGAAAACTTCTCCAATTGATCCGAAAATATGTCAACTTAAGGAAACCAGAGACCCCACATAGACGGTTCTTCGTAGACTACAAAAAAGGAGCATGTACGGTACAATGCATTGGAATTAATACATTCGGTAAAATGCCATCAGATATCGCATGCTATCTGAAGCTTTCAAATCCAGAATTATACACGGGCCACAGCTTCCGACGTTCTGCCGCAACAATGTTGGCAGATTCAGGCGAAGGAATAACCAATATCAAACGACTCGGTGGATGGAAATCTTCAAGTGTCGCACAAGGGTACCTTGAGAGTTCAACTGGATTCCAAAAAAATATTTCGAATAAAATTTTGAAGTTCAGCCACCCTGGTCCTTCAACTAGTCAGCAACTTTCTTCTACCATACAACCTTCCAAAGTGCCTCAATCCAGCCCCAAATGCATGACCACAGTTGCAACAGATGTTTCCGAAAACTTGGAGAATGCAGTGGAGAACCAAAACCCAAGTTTCAAATCTGCCACTTCATTTGAGAAAACACTTGCCTCTGCTATCAACTTACAGCACGCTATAAACTGCACCTTTAATATTAATGTTAATAATAATAATTGATTTGATTAAAATGTTTTGAATATAAATAATTTTCTGATTAATTTTTAGTTTTTTCCTCATAGAAAAAATAATGTACCTAACTCGTGCGTAAAGTGTCTTTTCCGGAAAAGAGGCACTTTCCGCACTAGTTAGGTAAACTACTATATCAACACCATCTTAATCCAGAAACTCGCAGGTTGGCAATGCTGATAACCATAGACCATCTAAGTTTTCCTTTCTTATTTGATAGTCTATGGTATTTTTGACATTTTGTGGTTATAATCATATGTTTTTATTTTTGGTTTTGGGTGGCTACTTCTTTTATTTTCCCAAGGTCTCCAGTTTACAATACATTTGTTCCATCGGTCGTCTTTCTGTCTGATATTTCAATTTTAATTTTGCTACTCCTCCTTTAACATCCTTTACTTTTGTTTTATTTCTTATCCATTCATTCCTTTTTCTATCTGTTAGCTTTACATGTAACATTTGTCTTTCCATTGATCTTTGGGCCTTTGTTACCTTATCCATGTTTGATTTTGTTTTGTATGTGTCCAGGTCTGGGATCCATAGGCAAGTACTGGAAGGATACATTGGTTATACACTTTCGTTTTGAGGTAGTTAGGATATTTTTATTATTTTGCATTTAAAATAAGGCTAAAAACAAAGTATTTTTTTAATATTTTGAGTTTTACAGGGACAGTTTTAAACGCGTTCCAAAAAGTCTGAGAAGAACGGCCCGTGGTTGAGGTAGTGGTTGTTAACGCCTACCACAACGTCTGCCAAAGTTGTTAAAATTTAAATCCTTCCAAAAACTCCCTATTATCCAAACTGCGTTTTAGACGCCATTTTTGTTTCACACCATAGCTAAATCATTCCTAATGTATTTTGCGTAGACAGCAGAGAGGTATAAGTACATACTAGCAAGAGCGTAGATATAATTTTTACTTAGGGGTACATCCTAAAAATGTCAACCCAACTCCCTTTCTAAAACTTGTTATATACAAGAGGAAAAAAGTACAAACATTTTTAAAATACCTTCTTTAGTTTAACTCAGTAACAAATTAATCTTTCTGGGACTTTTGACATACTGCAACTCGATGCTTTTGCTGATAAACTGTATAGTTTTTAAAATATGAATTTTCAAAGTTTGACAATTTTGAACTTGGGATTTCCTACCCTAAAATTCGCTAAATGACGTTTTTCCAAATCTTAAATCAGGGTGTGGTTTTTTCGCATCTCTATGGCCTTACCATACTACAAATCGGTGCTTTTGCTGATAAACTGAATAGTTTTTGAAATATGAATTTTCAAAGTTTGGTCATTTTGGTCTTATGGGTTTCCCTATACCCTTAAATTCGTTAAATTACGTTTCTCCGAATCTTCACTCAGGGTGTGGTTTTTTCGCATCTCTATGGCCTCACCATACTGCGGCTCGGTGCTTTTGTTGATGAACTATGTGGCTTTTAAAATATGAATTTTCAAAATTTGGCCATTTTGGTTTTATGGGATTCCCTACCCCAAAATTCGCTAAATAACGTTTTTCCGAATCTTAACTCAGGGTGTGGTGTTGTCGCATCTCTATGGCCCCACCATAATGTATCTCACTGCTTTTGTTGATAAACTATATAGTTCTTGAAATATGAATTTTCAAAATTTCTCCATTTTGGTTTTATGGGATTTTCTACCCCAAAATTCGCTAAATGACGTTGTTCCGAATCTTAACTTAGGGTGTCGTTTTTTTGCATCTATATGGCCCTACCATACTGCGACTTGGTGCTTTTGTTAATAAACTGTATAGTTGTTAAAATATGAATTTTCAAAGTTTGGCCATTTTGGTCTTATGGGATTCCCTACCCTAAAATTCGCTAAATGACGTTTTTCCAAATCTTAACTCAGGGTGTGGTTTTTTCATATCGCTATGGCCCCACCATACTGCAACTCGGTGCTTTTGTTGATAAACTATATAGTTTTTAAAATATAAATTTTTGAAATTTGGCCATTTTGGTTTCATAGGATTCCCAACCCTAAAATTCGCTAAATTACGTTTCTCCGAATCTTTCCTCAGGATCCGGTTTTTTCGCATCTCTATGTCCAGCGCCGTAACTAGGGTGATTGGCGCCCGGTGCAATATTCAAGTTTGGTGCCTCCGTCCCCCCTACAAAAATTGCCTCATAGGGCTCCTAACGGTGCCCTTTGGCGATGAAGCCCTGCGCGGGGGCACCGGTAGCACCCCCCTTGTTACGGCACTGCTAATACTGATTCTACGTCAACTCTTATATGTATTAAGGTTAAGGCCACCTAAGGTTTTGGGTCCTAGTGGCTCTTACCAGCTTTTGAGGAGTTTGAGTACAGAAAAGCTGCGCTCTGCCGTTGCTACGCTTGCATATACTGGAGCGCGTTCAGATTGGACGTCGGTCGTGGCCCGGGCGCGTCCTGGCCGTTCAGATTGCATCCGGTGTGCATTTGGTTAGACTTTACTCTGGCGTTCAGATTGCTGGTGAATGTTTACCGGATGCACACTTTCGCACCCTTCGAAATAGCACGACTAAATTTAACCCGCATGCGCATTTGATTTTTACAACATACGTTTATTATTTTCTTAAATTTTTTTTTCGGCATTAAAATCAGTGATAAAATTTTGACTAGGTACTTACTAGGTAGAAATGAACCGAACCAAATTAGTACTCATTCGCATAACTTCATTTTATATGAAATTGGTGTTGGACGAAAACACGAGAGTAGTTCAACAAAAACGTTCGGTCGTTTTTAAAAAAGCACAAGAAAAAAAATCACTGTGGAAATATAATGCATTCCATATGATAGTTATCAATTGATCAGCTGCAAGATGAAAATCGTTCAGATTGAAGAATCGATCCGACCACGCACCGTCACACACCGGCCGAGGTAACGGCCTTTACCGGAAGCACACCGGGTGTTTCAATCTGAAGGCGCTTCTGGAAAGCGAGACTAAGATATGGAAACATGTCTATGTGTATTATGCATGAGAGTAACGGGTCCGGACATCGGTTTGAGAGGGGCATTAGCCTTCTGTCCCTCCCTGATCTACGTTCTTGATACTTAGGCAAGGCAAGAAGATATTTAATTTTTTATATTCTTTGGCAAAAACGCGTGGATCATAAATTCACGCATTATCTTTAAAGCAATGCCCACACGTAATTTGAGTGTGGAATAAAAAAGTCATTAAGATATCGCATAAACGCATTTTCTTTGTAGGCCTTTTTGCCTATTTAAATTAAATTTGCATTTTAGTTTCTTCCCTATTTTAATTATCAATTTGTAGAAAATATTATTAAATATATATTTTTAGCCATACATACCTACCGTAGGCAGAGGCAGATCTAGGAACTTTATTTGAGGGGGGGGAATATCATAATAAATGTTGCATAAAACTATTATGCAGAATGACCAGGACCAGTATTTCGTGTGTCAAAACTAAATATAGTTTAAGATTTGGGGGGAAAATTTCCCTTTTTCCCCTCCAGTAGATCCGCGCCTGCCGTAGGTTTTTTATTTTCCCTCAAAATAAGTTATATTTGGGTGAAAAAAGCCGTAACTACCAAATTTCGTGATGGTGTCTGTCTGCTTAGTTGTCAGGAACACGATAACTTAAAAACCTGTGGATGCTTTTTTGTGGGCGTGGGGGGGGCTGCAACAAAATAATAGGGGGTTCAAATGTTCTAAAAATTATAGTTCCAGATAAATCTGCTAGGCTAGGAAGGTAAAAATTATACAGGTTGGTAAAAAACTATTGGATTCATAGACAGCATACTGTGCCTAATGTGTGTAAGAGAGAAGTAGAACAGAGAAAAGTATATGTTGGGAGGTATCTTGAAATAATTTTCGCTGTTTTAGAGCCGTATTCGGGCTGGTAGTGGGAAATTAGGGGAACACATCGTGACCTCTTGTCTTCACGAAGTTTTTCGTCATTCCGTCGTTTGCATCGAAACAGGTGAGAAGTGGGTATTTATTTTTCATGCAGATTCTAGTTCAAGCCATGTCGCGTATTACATTTAGCGTTCAGAAAAATAGCTCCTAAGATGTGGCAAATTTATTTGTTGTCGCGTTTGAGGGAAGAGTTATTCCAAGCTGTATCACGATGTACAAAAAAACGCAAGAAATTTTTACAGATGATCAGTTTCGGAGAATGAAGTTTCTTTAAACCATGATTAAAAAGCGAATCAGGTTAAAAATTTTATTAAAAAAATTTGTTTTACAGGCAAAAGTTCGTTTTTAATTCATGTCCGTCACAATCGTTCCGTTGTTCGTTACTGGTTAAAATAAACCTTTGCATACTGCAGAACGGACCCAGTATCTTCATAAACTTAATGTCTGGACTGGAATTTTGGCTAACAATATCATTGGTTCTTTTTTCATCAATGGTAATTTATGTCTTATTTAGTTCTGATGGAGTACCATATCATTCCTGCGATTGGACAGGTACCAAATGTTGATTTCAACCAAATTTGGTTTAGCCCTACTCATGACACTGTGCCTGTGAGATTGTTTTTAAATGAAACGTTTCCAAGGCGGTATTATCAGATCTAGCACCCAATGATTTTAGCTCATACATATACTATACTATAGTAGTGTGAGCAATGGTGATCCTAACTTTTTCGAGAAAAAAAAAGTTGCTCCAATTTCAAAATTTTTTATATATCTTTGCGTTTCAGATGATTTTGAAACTTTTTTGTTGCGCCGTCTGTCTGTCTGTCTGTATGTATGTCTGTCTGTCTGTCTGTCTGTCTGTCTGTCTGTATGTCTGTCTGTCTGTCTGTCTGTCTGTCTGTATGTCTGTAACGACCAACGCGCATAACTCAAAAACCGCTTGGCCGATTTTAATGAAATTTGGTACCTAGGCTGGGTCTTGGGTCGAGATGGTCCCATTTAAAAATGAACAAAATCCACCGAACAGAAACCAAATAAAAGGGTGGGGGTAGATTTCAAAAATTAGAGTTTATGTGAAAATATGGCGTGTGTGATATCAAACGAAAGGTAATTGAGTCTGCGGTTAAACAAAATACATTTTAATTTATTTAAAAAAAAAGAGTGCGGTATATTTTAAAAATTAGAGTTTAAGTGAAAATATGGCGTGTGTGATATCAAACGAAAGGTAATTGAGTCCGAGGTTTAACAAAATACATTTTAGTTTTTTGTTTTTTTTTAAGGGTGGGGGTAGATTTCAAAAATTTGAGTTTAAGTCAAAACATGGCTTGTGTGGTATCAAACAAAAGGTAATTTGGTCTGGAATTAAATAAAATATATTTCAGTTTTTAGTTATATTAGCTCACACGTACACTATAACTATAGTACCTAGTGTGAGCTTAGGGGCCCATATATTGTCAGAGTATTTTTTATGGGGCTATGCACAAAGCCAATTTAATTTGCATGGCCATTTAAGACCACTTTGGATGAACTTCGGGCAAAAATAATTACCACCCTACAATCAGTGACACCTTAAATGCTAAGTAATGTCAAACTGAATATTACAACAGGCTTGGCTACTGTTTAGCACAGAGCGGTGGTATTTTTGAGAATTTAATTTGTTAGGTAATTCTTAAATCAATATGAAAGAATTTGCTTTTAAAACAAAGCCCTCTCTTATTTGTTTCGCTGAGGAAGCTATAAACTTTAGATCGTGGTAGACACGACAGATAAGCTTGAAAAAATTATTATACGTTACGTAGCTATCGTCTAAATTTCTGATATTTTATGTACAACTACCCTCGATCGATTTTCTTTACGAACTATTCAAAGAAAAGCTAGGGGAAATAATCGGTGTCATAAATTTCCGCACTCTGCTTTACTGGGGCGCAGAGAGAACAGGTATTGGCTGTGGGTCTGGCTGTCCTGAAACAATGGGCATAACCACTTGTAAACTTCTATCCTTTTTGCTTACATTCTACATATTTTATGCATATAGAGGAAGTATTTCCATGGAAATGGAAATATTGGAAATTTCCGAAAATGTCTCGGAAATATTGGGAATATTGGAAATATTTTAAAAAATATTATCTTTGATTTTGATTTTGTAACCTTAGGAAGCCTTCTTAAATAATGCAACGCAAAAATTCAGGATTTTTGACCCCCCACCCCCCTCGTAACGCATTTTCAAGAAAAAACACATTAAAATAACATTGAGGGTAAGGCAAAGCCAAACCACCCCCCCCCCTCCCCCCCCACCCTTCAGTGTTACGCAATTTGAGGATAGGCCCTTATAAGCATTAAACTTACTATAGAACAATTTTTATTTTCGATACCATTGAAGATTTTGAGGAAGTAGACTGACAAGACAATGTTATTGAGTGTGATGCCGATGACAGCGATGAAAATATGCCTCTTGCTCGACCAGGGCTATCAAAATGGACGGGCCACGATCCTCCACTTTGTTGACGTCACATCCGGGGCTGATTTTTTTTTTGCTGGTCACGTTACGACACAGCTGATTGTCTTTAAAATATTGAAGTTGAAATGACGGTTCATGGATATTTGATTGTTTTTAAATAAAGCCGTTTTTGAGATTGTTTTTATTTTATTCTGGCAGAACAATTTTTTTTAAATGTATAGTAAGCCCTAATTATTCATAGCCGCTTCAATAGCTCACACAAAAATTAAGTTTAAAGCAGAAGCGAATGTGACAATCACATATGACAAAGTCAAATACATGTCAAATATAACAGTTGGCATGTGGTACATGGCGGGTAATTTAAATTCAAAATAAGGAATGCTAAATCTTGAAGATTTTAACCTTTTAATCATGTTGCTTCCTTACAAACCTTTGGTGGAATATCGGGATGGTGTCTGAGAATATCTCACTGAAATTTTGCGGAAATCTGTAGTGCCATTTTGAAAATATCATAAAAAAACATCTGACCTCCCATAAGACCCAATGTAAAATTCAGCCCCGGGAGAACAGCTGATTTTTTCAGGGTCGTGGCCTCTATTTTTGTGTTGGCCTTGGCTCGACTAGTGAATAGTGTAGTGTGTCAAGAATGAGATTTTTGTTGTATAAATTTGACGTTATTACTGTATATATGTTTAAAGAATAACTCCTAATTTGCGTTCATGTATAAGCCTTCTGCGTTTTCCGGTGTTTTGTTATGATTTTATAAATAAATATTCCCTTTTTTATTATTTCTTTAATATTTCCTATATTTCCAATATTTCCAATATTTCCATATATTTCCATTGTTTCAGGAAATATTTCCGGAAATATTTCCGAAAATATATTTCTGGAAATTTTACAACACTATACTGTATTGTAGGTCGCCGTATAATCAGTTAAAAAAAATAAGAAATAGAGGTTGGCCGTAGCTACAGTACAAAAAAAATGTGCAAATATAAGGATTGGTTTTATGTTATTTCGATTTCGCTGTAGCCATATTAGTCACGAGGTATTTGTTTCGATGCATGGCGCATACCAATTGCAATGTTAATTAATATAATTTCTCCTAAAATATTTCAAGCAATTCGTGTCAGAATAATAAAGCCGTGGAATTTTAAAAATATCGCAACACCTTAACTTATTTTATGTGTGCTGTGGTAGTGTATTTCAGGTCGCCTAGTAGTCAGAGCATATTATTTTAAAAGGCTTTCCGTTTTCGGTCTAGAAGCTAAATCATATTACTTTTTGGCAACAGACCATTTCCTCCTAATTTGACCCCGCTTAATCCGAGAATCTCTGTTGCCAACTCAAAAAATCGACAGGGACGGAGAAAATCCCCCCAAACCCCCAAAAACCTGTTTTTTTCATCAGTTTTATGCAATTTTCTCGAAAACTAACCTTTTTATCAAAAATTGCAAAGAAAAGTTTCTTGTGGAGAATAAAATTCCCTTTCCAACGATGTATTAGTCAATAAGGTTAGGAAAAGCAAGTAGCTCTTCAGTGGCGTACGTAAATTGGGATTATTCAGAAAAAACATGTTTATTATAGGTTTTTCAACATTTTCTCAAAAACTACACTTTTTAGGAAAAAATATGTAGTATACTTTATTGTAGAACATAACATTTTATTTTAAAAACTTTATTAAAATGTCGGGTTGTTGCCATATTTAAGGCTTCAGGGGCGTACTAATATAAACTTATTTTCAAAAAAAACTGAAATAATGTTTCTCTTGCATATTTAAATATCTTTTCTAACTAAGATTTTCAGAAAAAAATGTGCCTTTACTTTTTATTGAGGATAAGACAATTTCTTTTTAAATGATATATTACAAAGTGAGGTTAATGTTATGATAAATACTTCAAAAAGGTTTGTAATTTATACCTACTAAAATAAAATGTTTCCAAATTAAAATAAACTGTTTTTTGATTAGATTAGATATTTTGATTTATCTAAATAAGTTCTTTAAAGCAAAAAAACACCGGTGGTTATAAGGGGAGGGGGCATAGGGGGCATAGAGGCCATGGCCCCCCCCTAAGCAATATTTTTGTGCAGAAAGTAACAGTAGTAACTTTGACACTGGTGTTTTTGGTTATTTTTTTAAGCATTTGGAACTAATAATAAAGTTGTAAATCTTATGCAACGGTTTGGGGGGGGGGCATAATCATAATTAGGTACTCATTGGGAAGAAACTTGAATAAAACCCGTAACAAAAATAATATTTTTTGGTAATTTTTGCAATTTACGGACGCCCCTGGAGAGTTTTCTATACTATGGATCACATTTTGTGACACACTGTTTAGAAGGATATTTTATTATCGGGCCCGCCGCGGAAGCCACAAAAGGTCGAAAGTACAAAAGGTCGAAAAAAAATCGACAAAACAAAATATTAAAAATACAAATTTACCGTATCAAGTCGAATTGACCTGTCCAGTCGATGTGGACCCGCGGCCGTACTTTCGATCTTTTGTACTTTCGACCTTTTGTAGTTTCCACCTTTTGAACTTTTGACCTTTTGTACTTTCGACCTTTTGTATTTTCGACCTTTTGTACTTTCGACCTTATTTTTTCGACCTTTTGTACTTTCGACCTTTTGTACTTTCGACCTTTTATCCGCCGCTCTTTATTATCCACCGAAAAGCTAATAAGACACAAAATTGATTAGTTTGGATTGATCTTAAATAATTTCTTTAAATTAAGAACACCACTGGAGCGGTAAATATAAAATAACTTCCACTTTGTTATACATCGTTTGAAAGGAAATTTTATTGACTATGACGAAGTATAGAACACATTTTTTGATAAACAGCTTGGTTTTTAAGAAAGTTGAATAAAACGTATGAAAAACATGTTTTTTTAATGATTTGTTGAAATCACCCCCATTGACGGACGTCGCTGGAGAGTTTGCTATTAGTCAAACCCCACCGAGTTTCACATTTTTAAAAAGGGAATTTCCCTGTCTACAAAAAAGTGTAGAACAAGTTTTTTCATGTTAAGCTTAGTTTTTGAGAAAATTAGATAAAACCTGTAACAAAAATGGTTTATTATATGTAATTTTTCTCTGGACTGTAAAGAACTGGAACAAAACAGTAAAAGCTAAAATGGATATTGGATGTCTTGACAGTATTTTATAGAGCACAGAGATAAAAAAGAATGTAAAATTTTGACTTTTTGCAGCAGGTCCTAGAATGGCAACCAATAGGGCGCAGAAAAAGAGCGTGTCCTAAACTAGAATGGCAACAGTCAATCTAAAGATCAATGAGTCAAAAAAAGCTGACAGAAGACTATTGTCAGGATCGAAGGAGGTGGAGAATTGGCGTCGGACAGCGTAGAAAAAGGTTCTACATCGACATAGTAGTAGTAGTAATTTTTCTCATCATGTTTCTTTACATCAAGAACAAGAACTATTAACAGTTACATTAAAATCTATATTTTTATGTCTGTCTATAAGTTTGTACAACCTGCATCCTGCTGAAATAAGTTAAACTAAGTACGTACCTCTTTACAAGAGGTTAAGAAGAAGAATATTAGAAAAAGCGACAAGTCAAGATGACTATCTTAAAAATTGGTTTTAATGTTTACAATTTAAACATTATGCCTATTTTTAAACAATTATTTCGTGCTGTTTGGGAATTGTGTATACAACATACAATGAAATTGTTTGGTACGCAAAATAGTTGTAACATTTATTAAACGTTTTTTTATCATCACTTTTTAAAAAAGCCAATTAACAGTTAACAATAGGAGTTTTAGGAACAATTAAAATGTAATTTTAGGAAGTAGGGTAAATGCGGAAAAGTTGCCGCGGAGGCAGAGACGCCGCGTTTCACGTATTTCAATGATTACACTATAACATAGGTAAACAAGTATGCCCACATTCAGAGGTCATCATTTAGTGAACGGTTATAACATCGGACGTGTTTGTTTTCTAAAATATCGCTTGCAATCCTTGAATTTACGACGGTAAGGTAATTTGTTTTTAGCAAAATTTTAAGTACTGTCCTAATAAGTGTGGTTCTTTGCAATGTGGTAGTTTTTTTCACATTGGTCTGTTTTATTCAGTATTTTGGGGTTATGTTTACAGGTGCCATGCCGTATTTTGTTGCGTTTTGAATCTGTGACCTTGATAATCAGTTACGGCCTCTCCCCCAACAAAAAGGACACTTGCCGCATTTTCAATAAGACCGAGAAAAAATTCAATGAAGTGACAGCGATGATGAACCTCTAGCCAAAAAGAAAAATGAAAACCAGGAACGCTGCGTGGAATGCTTCGAAGTTTACGCAATAACAACTAAAAAAGTGGATTGGCTACAATGTATTAAATGTTTAAAAAGGCTACATACAATGTTTACACGACTCGTGTAAACATACAAGACGCTAGCGCTACCAAGTCCACTTTCAATCCCTGGCTTCGCAAGCGCAGATCTACCAATATTATTTACCTCATGTCTTAGAATAGATGCATACAGGGTGATTTTCACTTGAATGATTCTAACCACATGAAAATAGAAAGTTTCAAAAACCTAACCTAACAAAACCTAATCAAATCTAACCGAACCGAAGGAAACTGAACCAATAATTTTTTTCAAAAAAAAAACTTTCCTGACTTCCTGCCCGGGATCCTAGAGGATGTGAATCCGAACCGAACCAAACCGAACCTAACTAAACTGAACCAAACCTAACCTAACCAAACTAAACTACAACACGTACTGCTAATTAGGTTTAGTTGGGTAGGGTTAGGTTTGGATAGGTTCGGTTCAGTACGGTCCGGTTCGGATTCACATCCTCTAGCATCCCAGGTAGGAAGTCAGGAAAGTTTTTTTTTTTGAAAAAAAATATTGGTTTAGTTTGCTTTGGTTCGGTTCGGTTAGATCTGATTAGGTTTCGTTAGGTTAGGTTTTTGAAACTTTCTATTTTCATGTGGTTAGAATCATTCAAGTGAAAATCACCCTGTACATCGATTCTAATACATGAGGTAAATAATATTGGTAGATCTACGCATGCGAAGCCAGGGATTGGATGTGGACTTGGTAGCGCTAGCGTCTTGTGTGTAAACATTGCTACATGTCACTTGCACCATGTATGGTGAAGTTTTTCTGTTCTAGAGTCCCTGTGACATATTTGGATATATCCAAATATATCAACATACAGGGACTCTAGTCTTTTCCAGACTCGAATTAAGAAAAAAAAAATGAAAATTAGAGGTTTTTTGGAGAAACGGTTACAGCGGCGTATGTTCTATTTTCACGCAGCATCTCCCCCAGCAGTGTGGGAGAGATGCCGAATTTAATTAAAAAAAATTTTTTTTGCTATGTTTATGTTTTCTTACATATGTTTTTTATTATTATATTTTAATAAAGTTTAACGCAGTACCTGTGCATTGATTCATTTTGAAGAAAAAAATCTCGAGACTTACAGATGTTACAGCTATTTTTCAAAAAGTGCGGTAACGATGCGATCTTTAGATTCCTGAAGTGTGCTTACACTTCGATCAATGATGGTGAGGCTGCGGCTGCAGTTTTTTGTGACTTGTCTAAAGCCTTTGATTGTGTGAGTCACAACATTCTGCAGCTGAAGCTTCGGCATTATGGTTTCAGTGAAATAGCTCTGGATTGGATTATGTCTTTTCTACAAGGCCGATCTCAAAGAGTTTTTGTTAACAATCAATACTCCCAGTCCAGAGACATAACTTGCGGTGTTCCACAGGGCTCAGTACTTGGTCCCCTGCTTTTCCTTATGTATGTCAACGACTTGTGTCAAATGATTGTGGGAGCAGAGCTGGCTGTTTTTGCAGACGACGTAACTTGTCTCTGGCACTGTGAAAGTGAGGAAGAACTAAGGGGAGTAGTTTCTTTGGGATTGGTACCAATTAAGCGTTGGTTTGATGCCAATAAACTTGCACTTAATATTGATAAGAGCAAAATTATGGGATTTAAATGTTCAATGGAAGGACTAATACTAGCAAAAAATCCTTTACAACAGGAAAAAAACACAAAAATCCTAGGCGTTTTCATTGACGAAAAGCTGAATTTTGAGGCACATATAATTCCATTGAGAAAGAAGATCGCATCAGGGTGTTTTGCTGTAAGAGTGGTCCGGAGGGAGCTTGGGGAGGAATTGGCGAGAAATGTATACTTTGCTTTAGTTGAATCTCATTTACGCTATGGAATAGCATTCTGGGGTTCATGTAGTAACACACTATTTGAGTCTGTTTTTAGTTATCAGAAGAGAGCTATCAGGGCTATGTTGCAATTAAAGCAAACTGATTCTTGTAGACCGCATTTTCAAAATTGTAGAATACTTACCCTAATTTCCTTGTACATTCTAGAATCAGTTTGCTTAATCTTTAAAAATAAACACAGGGAAGATTATAACTACCATCATAATCACAACACTAGGCAAATACAAGTAGTCCATCTTCCAATCTCTAGTTCAACAATGATAAAGATATCCATTATCTACGAAAGTAGAAAAATTTTTAATAAACTTCCCTTGCAGTTCCGAGAAATTAATGTATATAATGGCTTTAGAACTGCTATTAAGGAATACCTTTTAAAACAGTGTTTTTATACCTTGGAAGAGTTTTATATACATAACTAAAAAAAGGAATCTTCCAAGAATTGTTTTGTTTTATATATTTTTAAACTTTTTAAATATTTTGTATTGTTAATTTTGTTTTTTTAATGCTTTTGTTTTAATCTTTTTTGATGTCTTACTGTGTTAGATTTAATTAATATGTGTGAATGTGCTTGTACCTATTTGTTTTGATTTGCTTGTTTTTGTATTATTGCAAGTCCTACTTATTTTTTTTTTGCTAAAAATTATCTAATATTTTGACAATTTGTACTTATTTTTATTGCTGTTACTTAATTATAATTTTAGACAACATATTTTTTAGTTATAAGATTGATGCTTTGTCAACAAGATTTTTTTTTCTTTGACAATACAGCTTTTTCTGATTCTGATTCTGATTCTTCCGCATTTACTCTATTCCATATTATGGTGAAGTCGTTGAATAAAAAAAAGTCGAAAATTAATATCTGTCATAAATAAATTCGATTTTCCTTTGCCGCAAAGCAATGGGTGCACTAGCCTTCAAGTTGGAATTGACATTTTCTACTGAGGTAATAGCCTACAATTTCAATTCTATGATAATTAAAAAGAAACATTTACGTCCACTTGCAAAAGAAACTTTGCAAAATCACCTCTATATGTGTGGTGCGCTGTTGTGACGATCATTTTGTACACTCGGCTTTCGAAAATTACTACTATGTCGGTTTAGAACATTTTTCTTTCTTTCTGTCAGGTTTTTTTGACTCATTGATTTTTGGATTGACTGTTCCCAACAAACAATTAAAGTTGTAACGACGAAACCCCAACTAGAAAGAATTTCTTAAAAGTAACCGCAACGTACTCCCGCTACGTCTCAGTATACCATACAGCGACGTTATAATTCCCTAAGTGGGGAACCAATTTCTGGTTATAACTACTTGGCCAAGTGTTTAAAGTCACTGTAGTAACAACTACACTACTACGTCGTAGCCAGGTATCTACTACGTCGTAGAGGCTGTTTTTTTTCCGTAATGGCATAAAAGTTGCGATGTAGTTGCAAATAATATAATCGTTTTTTTTTGGTAGAATTGTTACACAATATGGTGGACACAACAGTAAATAGACTCGCTTAGTTTTTTTGTTTGGTTATGGTTATAATATGAACTATGTTATCCAAAAGTGTGAGAATTTACGAGCAGAGGATCAAAATTCGAGTGCGACGCAAAGTTTTTTTGTATAACATGCATTATATATATTGCAAAAAACCGGTGCGCCCGTAAAATTGAGCCGTTTTCTGGTAGCTGATGGAATTTTTGTGTTGTGATTTTGGAGGTTATGTTTTCATAATCGACAGTTAACTCCAACAAATGGTGCTTAAGAAGAGCATTTTTGGTAAGCTTCAACTAATTTGTTTCTAAAATAGTATAGAGCTTTAATATGAGCTCATAAAACGACAACAAAAATATTAAATTTTCTTTCTTAAATAAAAACATGGCGTCCCAAACTATATTCCCTGATAGTCGAAAAGGTTACTTGAAAGTAGTTGCGGCTTTAAAGTTGATCCAAAAAGTTATTTTGTCTAAATTGTTACATCAGATGTTACTATGATGACACAAACTTTTGTGGTAAAAATTAAAGTTATAATGTAGTTGTCGGATACACTTGTTTGGGACTCCAATGAAGCTTAACTTTCTAGTGGTAATTAAGTAGGATATAAAAGCGACTACGAAATAACGACTAAAAAGAAAGTAAAACTTTAGCAACGTCCTATTGTGGTAGAGAAGACTATCAGAATCGACTATCAAGAAACAATCCTATGAAGTAGTTTAGAGGGTCGTTTTTACGAAACATCTACTATTTCCTGATACTAAATAGTTGTTAGAACTAAAAAGTAACAAATTTTGGTTGGGATCACCACATTTCTACTATAAGAAAGTAGCAAAGCCTTTAGAACATGTAGCCGCTACTATAAATGTTAGTTGGGTTGCCATTCCAGTTTAGGACGCCCTCTTTATCTGCGCCCTATTGGTTGCCATTCTAGGACCTGCTTTGGTAATCTTTCGTCGCTCATCCGTTGTACATGGCCGTACCATATCAGTTGCCTTTTAGTGATGTCATCCGTTATGTTTCCCTCGATTCCCATTCTTTCTTTTATGATATCATTTCTTATATGATCTGTTCTAGATATTCTCATTGATCTTCTTATTGCATCCATTTCGACACTTTCCATTTTTGCTTTGTATTTTTCTGTTACGCGACAAGTCTCTATTCCATACAACAGCGTGCTTTTTATCATTGTTTCATATATGTTAAATTTTACATTCTTTTATATCTCTCTGCTCCATAAAATACTGTTAAGACAACTAATAACCAATAATATATCTAGGGCGCTAAAACTAACCTTTGTGACTATCTTTTAATTTGAATTTGAGTGTAAACGAGACCGTTACAATCGTGAACAATCTAAATAGACTTAAATGGTTTTATCAACTTTTAAAATGGTCTTTAGACGCCCTTTTCTTTCGACTTAGCTCAACTCGACCCAACAATCACTCTCGCTAATTGAAAAAGACAGAAAACGTTAAATAAATATCACTGCTAGCAGCTTTAAAATGTTAGCCAACAATCACTTTGTTGAACGGATAATAAAGTGTATTTACACAAACATAAGATTATTTTACAAAAAGCTTATTTCCACAAACGATGTCGTCGCCGACGCTCATTTTTAACATTTTAAAAAATTAGCGGAAGAAGACCACGCATCTGCTTTCTTTTAACGTTGTTTGATGGAGATTATTAATTTAAAAATGACGAGAGAAAACAAATCGCACCCCCGCTAAAAAATAGTCATAACTCAAAAAACATTGTTTTGAGAAAATCGCTGTTAAAGAATTTAGTTCATTAGAGAGATTCATTTCACCGAGTTAACATGTTATTTTATATCGACAGGAACCTATGAACTCAATGTAATTGGTGCAGTACGTTTCTCAGAAAAAATGTTTTTTGTCGTTTTTAGTTAAAAAAAAGACAAAAACCCGATATTGTGACACTTTTTTAGAACAAGGCATCATGACGTTGTAAATCAGGATGTCACGCAGGATGGTAAATAATATAAAAAAAGAAAACAAATAAAGAAGAAACTTTGTATTTATTTTTACAACGAGTTATAAAATGCTGAATAACAACTGGGAATGTGATTATTCTCTAATAAATTCAAAAGATTTTTTTCTTATTCTCCTTAATTCTAAGTAAACTGAACAATTCGAAAAAACAGTCACAACACAAAAAAGAACAGTATTTTACTTGTTATATGGGTCAGATTTAACCAATAGTTCACACGAAAACCTTCACAACTCGAAATGTGACTCTTTTCAGGATGAAACTCCACATTCACGCTGTTATAAAGTCAAAAGTGACACTGTAAAGGAACGCATCCTCAGCTAAACTGGACAAAATAAAAGAGTCACATCGCCATTTCGCGGTAAATTGTCGAAACATAATTGTGACGCTTTTATGGAAGAAAGTACAAGTTATTTCGATAATGGCGGCAGGTTTATCTCAACAAGGGCGATTTTTGAGTTTTGACTCTTTTTCAGCGGGTGTGCGAAATGTTAGATAAGTAAAGAAAGTCCCTAAATCCAATGGCGTCCCGTGAGTTGTAAAGCTGCGGGAGTAATGTATTTTTCAAGAAGCATTTAACCGAGTTTGTAATATTCGTTTTACCTAACAATCCAAATCCAGTGCAAGAATTTGTATGTTCTCTGGAAGATTCATGTTTTCTTATTTTCGCAGGAATATAGTGCAAGTTTTTCACACCCGTTCGTGCCCAATTAGGGTCAATTCTTGATGCCGCATTATAAAGCAACACACACAGGAAACAGTACAACAAGTTGGTTAAATCAAACCCGCAAATCCAGTTATTTTTCTTACAAATGTCTCAGAAAAATGATGTTTAAAACTTCTGTTTTGTGTCCTTCTTTGACAAACATTAGTTAGGCTTAGATCCGGTAAGGGCCTACCCAGTTCTTTAATTTTGATTTTATTTTCCAAAGAAAGACTGGAAAAATTGCTTTTAATAATATTAGTGAGGCAAATTATAAACAATATCGATAATAAAAATTCGCGGTAAATTATAACATGACTCAAAAAGCAAAACAATATGAATAAGTTACACAAAACTACCGTATTATAACATATTGACAAGCGGGCCAAACCGCGATGTTCTGCGCACTGGCCGCAAAATGATTGCTCCTTTTTTTTGCATTAAAACAGCGGTATGACCCCTTCCGCTCCCACCTCGTTGCTATCGTTGCTCCGTTGATTTTTTTCAATTACTTCGTTACCTTGCATACAAAATATTGTCAGGAATGCAAGTTACCCCTGAAAAACGAAAAACGCAAAATATGGTTCTGTTGAGATAAGAAAGTGGTTCCGCCTCCGTCCAAAATGGTAAATAACTAGTTGCCGTCTACCACACAGCAGGTGGTTTGATGCCAGGAAAACTACTGAAAAGTCTAGAGTGGGAGTCGTAATGGTTAATCGTGGGTATACATCAAATGGACAGAGGGTGTTCCCTTCAAAGTGATTAGCTATGGAAAAACTGTGAGATTAGATGTTGTCTATAAAATGTCATTTTATGTTTTCTTGTTAAGTTCATTAGCTGGAATATAAAGCAACGCCACTGACTTGGTTCCTCCAAGCTCTTCAAAGAGGGGATAATGGATTACTTAGGTCCAACTTATCGTTAATGGAAACCCAAACTTTGAGGAGACAAGTCGGTAATCACATTCTAAGTTTTGTTGAACCTCTAAACTAATTATCAGTGAAGAAACATAAGATTATTCTATTTTTTGGATATTTTGCAGTTTGCTATTTTGGTAAGTTAAAGTATTTATTTTAATATTTTGGGTGTTGTTTGTTTTATAGGTCATAAGAAAAGTAACAATTTGTAAATTGCAACAGAGTTTTATTTTGTATTCATTAAAGTTTGTAACGTTTTTAAAACTGTTTTATATTTAATTTATACACACAAGAGATCTACTACGGTACCCTCGTTTAAGGGCTCGATTTAAAATAAAATCGTACCCGACAATAGCATATATATATATATCAGGTATATCCTCTAAAATTTGATTTAAAAAAAAGAAAACTGTATAGAGTATACGATACCGTAAATTCTATGGAATGGTATTTTCCCATGGGTTGTATTATTATGCGACTTGAAATTGCGCCTACAAAAATTTCAAAAAAATATTTAAATAACAGTAAAGTAAACCCTTTTACTCGTAACTTACCTATGTGTATTAAAATTAATCTTAACGAAATTTGACACCCTAAGGGCACGCATTTTTAAACTTTATTATAATGGGTCTGTTCCGTCAGGCCGTTCGACAGTCCTAAAACCACGGATCACCTTTTGTTAGGTGATCCGTGCTAAAACCTTCCGAAAAATCTCAAAGCGCGCGCAATGCAGTACAAGACAGTATTAAAACGGTTTTGTTTAGATGGAACGACCAAATAACTGTCCAAAAACCGAATGCTGTTTGCGTTGTGATCGATTTACTTCAGGCATGTAATCATATGCGAGAGAGTTAAATTCAAAGTCATGTGACTAAAAGAAAGGGTAGGTTTGTCGTCTCGCGTAAAAATAGATCGAAGGCAACGTATGAATTCGAGAGCACGAAATTAAAGTTGCACACAGGAAGGATTACACAATTACATAGGATTATCACAATATATTTTTAATTTTAATTCTTTAAAATGCAGATAAAATTACATTAATTTAATTTATATTCAAAAACTATAAAGCACTACAGACTGCCTAATAAACTAAATATACCAAAAATTAAAACGAACTTGCATTAGCACATATTTTTGGGCGAAACTTGTATTTTTTCTAATATCACAAATTTTATGTAAAATTTATATATTTATTTATTTGTATTTTGTAATTTGATTTTTACAAAATATTATATGAACCTGCATATTATAAAAAGCCTTAATATTCACAAAATTGTTGTAATTTTATTCATTTTTAGGAAATAGAGATCGTGATACTTCTCCCAACTAACATTTATAGTAGCGGCTACATGTTCTAAAGGCTTTGCTACTTTCTTATAGTAGAAATGTGGTGATCCCAACCAAAATTTGTTACTTTTTAGTTCTAACTACTATTTAGTATCAGGAAATAGTAGATGTTTCGTAAAAACGACCCTCTAAACTACTTCATAGGATTGTTTCTTGATAGTCGATTCTGATAGTCTTCTCTACCACAATAGGACGTTGCTAAAGTTTTACTTTCTTTTTAGTCGTTATTTCGTAGTCCCCCTGACTTTTATATCCTACTTAATTACCACTAGAAAGTTAAGCTTCATTGGAGTCCCAAACAAGTGTATCCGACAACTACATTATAACTTTAATTTTTACCACAAAAGTTTGTGTCATCATAGTAACATCTGATGTAACAATGTAGACAAAATAACTTTTTGGATCAACTTTAAAGCCGCAACTACTTTCAAGTAACCTTTTCGACTATCAGGGAATATAGTTTGGGACGCCATGTTTTTATGTAAGAAAGAAAATTTAATATTTTTGTTGTCGTTTTATGAGCTCATATTAAAGAGCCATACTATTTTATAAACAAATTAGTTGAAGCTTACCAAAAATGCTCTTCTTAAGCACCATTTGTTGGAGTTAACTGTCGATTATGAAAACATAACCTTCAAAAGCACAACACAAAAATTCCATCAGCTACCAGAAAACGGCTCAATTTTACGGACGCACCGGTTTTTTGCAATATATATATATAATGCATGTTATACAAAAAACTTTTGCGTCGCACTCGAATTTTGATCCTCTGCTCGTAAATTCTCACACTTTTGGATAACATAGTTCATATTATAACCATAACAAAACAAAAAAACTAAGCGAGTCTGTTTACTGTTGTGTCCACCATATTGTGTAACAATTCTACCAAAAAGAAACGATTATATTATTTGCAACTACATCGCAACTTTTATGCCATTACGGAAAAAAAAACAGCCTCTTCGACGTAGTAGATACCTGGCTACGACGTAGTAGTGTAGTTGTTACTACAGTGACTTTAAAGACTTGGCCAAGTAGTTATAACCAGAAATTGGTTCCCCACTTAGGGAATTATAACGTCGCTGTATGGTATACTGAGACGTAGCGGGAGTACGTTGCGGTTACTTTTAAGAAATTCTTTCTAGTTGGGGTTTCGTCGTTACAACTTTAATTGTTTGTTGGGCTAAGAAGTTAGGAAAATCACATTTTGTAGCTCCTACTTTGGTAGGTATATATAGTTAATGTTAATGTCGATGGCTTAAAGCGAAGTCGTTTGTTCTTCCGCCAAATCTGGTGTAAAATTGTACATCCGGTGTTATCCCTGTTCTTTTAACTTTTAGTTCACAGGTCACCGGGATTTGCTGCCATCAGGGTAAACCCTTATGTTTCTATTCCTATCCAATCACCTGCTAAACTAGTTTTTCTTTTTCCGAGCAGGCTACCCTATGGTCCGTAGAGCTTTTTTCCATGTGGTATACCTACACGATTCGCAGTCCCGTAGTAATAAAAATTAAGAGGCTCTTGCAAAAAAATCCCTACACGATTCGCAGTCCCGTAGTAATAAAAATTAAGAGGCTCTTGCAAAAAAATCAACAGATGCTGCAGATATTAAAATTGGTTGTGAAACTCAATTTATTTTGACAAAAATTTTAATTTTTTGACTTATTCACTGTTTTTTGAATTTTCTCAGACAAATGTAAATTTAATGTAATTTTATGGTATATTTTTATCTCCGTTGATGTAAACTAGAAATATATGTGTTTTACATACAATTTTTCCAGTGCAACATATGATGAACACAGGCAAAGAAAAGAGAGAAAGCAATCATTTTTAATGCGCCTCAATCCTCAATCCTTGTACAGTGAAGTCCGGATATAACGAACCTCAAAAATGAACTAAATACGGATCGTTATATCCGAGGTTCGTTATAAACAGTAATAAATAAATTTTGTTAAATTTTTTGTGTTTCTTTTTTTAATAGTATCCAAGATTAAGAAAACTAAAAATATTACAAAAAATACTATACATTTTTATATTTTTAGAAAAAGGCAGAATACATACAAATAAAGACGTTTATTATTATTGTTATACATATAAATATGTAAAGTACATAATATGGTGGTATGTAATACATACATAATAATACATAAGGAAATCCATAATTTTTGTTTGTACATTTCTACTTGAAAAATATTCCCTGTTTATATAGCTTTCAAGGTTACAAAATGATGCCCATATTTTATCAGGAACTTAGCGTGATTTCAAAACATTACGAGTTTCCGAAATTTTGTTTTCCATTTCACGAATGATTGGAACATAAACCTTAGTGACTTCAACAGAATTATCTTGAACAGGATCATCATTATCTTCGTCAATATCACTTGAAACCATGTTTGAGGTTACGGAGAGATTATAATTTGCTCATCAGTCAACGTTTCTCTTGCTACAATGTCTTTATCAATAGTCACATAATCGTTAAAATCGAAGTCACACATTTTTCTCTTAGCTTGTTCTTCTACTAAATCAAGCATATCATTATCGAATTCATACTAGTGATCATATTCTGGGTCTTGTGCATGTCTTTGCAACCATTCGTGTCGTTGCCGTATCGTCTAGTGTGAAAACGCCCATTGTCTGCTTATATACAGTTCGTTTTAAAAGAAAAATACATATTCTAGATTATTAAAACTAGGTTCGCTATATCCCGATGTTCGCTATAAGCGGGATCGTTATAACCAGTAAGACAATACATGAGTATTTATGGATGACTTTTCGTATAAATAAAAAAAAGTTCGTATTAACCAGAAGTTCGCAATAAACGGGTTCGTTATAAGCGGACTTCACTGTATTTCAAAGGAGTCTAAAACCAGTTTAAGTGGCTTGATAGAACGGAAAACTGACTGTCCGATAACAGTACAACGTCCACCTGGAACGCAAAAAGGATTTTTCGTACCGTTTTATGACGGTCTAGGGCAACTGGGCGCCGCCAACTCGGAGCCGCCAATTGGGCGCCGGGCCAAATCGGCGCCGCCAGCTGGGGGCCGGGGCAACTCGGCGCCGCCATCTGGGCGCCGTTCCAACTCGGCGCCGGACTAAAAATTTTTTTTCTATAAGCGTGCGGAAAAGTCCACTTTTCCGCACGCATTTTAGTGTGGAAAGTGCCACTTTTCCGCACTAGTGCGGAAAAATATTTTGTTACGATTTTGAGGTGTTCTATAACATTTAGACCGTTCAAAATACATTTGTATCTTTCCTAGCACACGAAATATCCTAAAAATATTATTTCAGTAAAATAGGTTCAAATTATAAGTTTTAAACCTCCCCGGTATAAATATCGTCATTGTCAATGTCAAACAACAATGAACACTAGTGGTTTTAGATTTGGCATCTTAAATCACCATAGCAACAAAGTACAAACAAACTGTCAAAACAAAGCCAATTTTGCAGATACAAGCGTCTTTTGAATTTTTCAAACAAAAAGATCAGATTTTCAATGGATTCTTTGGACGAAGATCTACCCCAGTCAGTTCTAGAAGCCGCTAGAATGTGAATAATAATAATTGATTTGATTAAAACGTTTTGAATATAAATAATTTTCTGATTAATTTTTAGTTTTTTCCTCACGCTTATAGAAAAAATGGTGTACCTAACTCGTGCGTAAAGTGTCTTTTCCGCACTTGATTGCTGGCCAAACTCCGCTATCGCGTCGTTTGGCCATCTGCAATCGCGTGCGGAAAAGAGGCACTTTCCGCACTAGTTAGGTAAACTACTATTTTTTATAAAATTTGTAGATGAATAAACAAAATTAATTATTTATATAAATTCTTTACACAATTTTTTTGAAATTTGTTTTTTTTAAGTAAAGTTAAATCCTTTAAGTCATCTGTTAAATCTTGGTAGTTGTAGTGTTTGGTAACCTGATAACACTACAATTTACGTTTTTTATTACAACAATGCGGATCCAAATTGGCGGATTTCTTTATTTTTAAACCGATTTGTCTGAAACTTGAAAGTTTGCAGTGCCTGAGATCACTAAATACAGTTTTATCCTCAAACTTAAAAAATTCAAAATGGCGAATCCAAAATGGCGGATTTTCTTATTTACTAACCGATTTGTCTCAAACTTGAAGTATTACATTGCTTGAGGTCATTTAACAAAAATTTTTACTCAAACTTAAAAAAATCGAAATGGCGGATCCAAAATGGCGGATTTTCTTATTTAGTAACCGATTTGTCTCAAACTTGAAATATTACATTGCTTGAGGTCATTTAACAAAAATTTTTTCCTGAAACTTAAAAAATCAAAATGGCCCAGTTGGCCCGGCGCCCAGTTGTCCCATTCCGTTTTATGACTGTCGTACGCGATGATGGAACGAACCCTATAATAAATCATGTGTGTGTGCGACCTTGCCTTGGAGGCATGAATCTTTAGCTCACTGAATAATTTGCATACGGCCACTTTATGATTTCTTATTTGATAAAAGGGCTTTTTTTGAATCCTTTGTGTGATGAAGGAGCGCATTTGCATACCGGGCCAGGACTAAATAATTATTTTTTATTATATGGAGCCGTGTTGCTAGTATCCCACGGGAGCTTTGCTTCCTTGTAGAATGTCAAGGGCGATTTTTTAACGCACACCTGGATTTTAATCTAATTTAAAGGTTTTAAAATTTATTTTAAAACGTGAATTTCATGAAATATTACATTTTTTTCACTCTCAACTAAAGCCAAGTTCTCCAAGACAAATTTCAAAAATGAAAGGTTCTTACTAGTTTGGAAATGTTCTTTTAAACTTTACTATTACAGCCAAACTTCTTTATGTTCAATTTAGCACTGTGCCTAAGAGTTATTTGTAGCCGTAATAGCCAAGTTTAGAAAAATATTTCCAACCTAGTAAGATCCTTTCATTTTGAAATTTGTATTGGAGAACTTGGCTTTACTTTTCGCGTATTTGGCTTTTTTTACATAAAATGTTTTTGTTATGATTTCACTCATTTTTTAAGGGATTTGAATATACACAGGCCAAAAAACAGTTTGAAAATAACTGTTTTCTGGCATATACTTATCACAACAAAAACATTTGATGTAAAAAAAAGCCAAGTACGCGAAAATGGCATTCCGTAAAAAGAATTGACATAAAAGTAAAGCCAAGTTCTCCAATACAAATTTCAAAATGAAAGGTTCTTACTAGTTTGGAAATGTTTTTTTAAACTTTGCTATTACAGCCAAACTTCTTTATGTTCAATTTAGCACTGTGCCTAAGAGTCATTTACAGCCGTAATAGCCAAGTTTAGAAAAATATTTCCAAACTAGTAAGAACCTTTCATTTTGAAATTTGTATTGGAGAACTTAGTTTTACTTTTATCTCAATTCTTTTTACGGAATGCCATTTTCGCGTACTTGGCTTTTTTTTACATGAAATGTTTTTGTTATGATTTCACTTCTTTTTTAAAGGAATTGGATAATATTTAATTTTTAAAGTAGTAAAATATGCGGAATATTGTTCAAAACTTTTGCAATGCCTTACTTAAATTTTTGAAGTTTTTTAATTTTTTTCCATGGTTTTATCGTAGTTCTTATCAGCCTTCCAAAGCTCAGCTCTGTAGCTTTTTTGAAAGTGCACAGTGTTACTTTTTCATAACTTTACATGTATAGGGGAGGGAAATAAATTAAAATTGTCTTGTTTTTAAATTTTGTCCTATAGTTTTATCATGGTTCCTATCGGTTTTCCAAAGCTCAGTTCTCTAGCATGTCTGGAAGTGGGCAATGTTACTTTTACTTAACTTTACATTTATAGGGGAGGGAAGTAAATTAGAATTTTTGGGTGTTTTAATTTTTTCCTATAGTTTTATCATAGTTCCTATCAGTCTGCCAAAGCTCAACTCTCTAGCATTTCTGGAAGTGGGCAATGCTACTTTTACATAACTTTAAATAGGGGAGGGGAGTAAATTAAAATTTTGGGGTTTTTTGATTTTTTTCTATAGTTTTATCATAGTTCCTATCAGTCTGCCAAAGCTCAACTCTCTAACATTTCTGAAAGTGGGCGATGCTACTTTTAAAGTAAATTAAAATTTTAGAGTTTTTTGATTTTTTCCTGAGGTTTGGTCATAATTTCTATCAGTCTGCCAAATTTCAGCTTTGTAGCATGTGTGGAAGTACAGTAGAATATTGATGATCTATACATGAGTGAGTGAGTGAGTGGCAATTTCGACGTTTTTTGAAATTTCGTAACTACTTTACTACTTTATGGAATTCCATGAAACTTGGAGGGGTTGTTAACTCCATGGAGATCTACGACTGTACAAAGTTTGAGATTCGTAGCTCATTTCGAAGTAGAGTTTTAGGTAGGTCAAATATCGGCTGAAATGTTTCAAGTAAAGATGGTTACGGCGCGCGAACTTGGCGAGGCACTGCCGTGCCCTCAGATAAAATAATATTTTTTAGACATAGTCATGTTTTTTTAGCCCGCTTCATTTTTCCTTCGGACAATCATTTGGAGGGCAAAACCTGAATTTCGAAAACCAAATAACACCGAATTTAATAATAATGGTTCTAGATCGACTTAAAAAAGGTTAATTCAAAATACCCTACCTACACTATAAAGTATATTATTGAAAAGATAATTATAAATTAAAGTTGTCCAGGCAAATAAAGGCCATACGTCCGATCCGAGCAGGCGAGGAGGGCAGGGCAGCCCGCAAGATTGACAACCTATAATAATTGCCTTCGTGACATTTTAATAATTTTAATTGGCATTGTGGATATTGTAATAACAATATCGTGCGACCCTGCTTAATTGGTCAAACGTTATTAATATATTAAACCGGGTAAACAAATGGCCTATTGTTTTAGTCTAGCCGGGACTATTAATAAAATATCACCCTTTTACCATAATTTACAATCAGGACCAATTCGAAAAAAACTAGGATCATACCAAAAACAATTCATGTAAAAAAAGCCAAGTACGCGAAAATGGCATTCCGTAAAAAGAATTGAGGTAAAAGGAAAGCCAAGTTTTCCAATACAAATTTCAAAATGAAAGGTTCTTACTAGTTTGGAAATGTTTTTTTAAACTTTGCTATTACAGCCAAACTTCTTTATGTTCAATTTAGCACTGTGCCTAAAAGTCATTTACAGCCGTAATAGCCAAGTTTATATTTCCAAACTAGTAAGAACCTTTCATTTTGAAATTTGTATTGGAAAACTTGGCTTTTCTTTTATCTCAATTCTTTTTACGGAATGCCATTATCGCGTACTTGGCATTTTTTTACATGAAATGTTTTTGTTATGATTTCACTTCTTTTTTAAAGGAATTGGATAATACTTAATTTTTAAAGTAGTAAAATATGCGGAATATTGTTCAAAACTTTTGCAATGCCTTACTTAAATTTTTGAGATTTTTAAATTTTTTCCATGGTTTTATTGTAGTTCCTATCAGCCTTCCAAAGCTCAGCTCTCTAGCGTTTCTGAAAGTGCATAATGCTACTTTTACATAACTTTACATGTATAGGGGAGGGAAATAAATTAAAATTGTCGTGTTTTTAAATTTTGTCCTATGGTTTTATCATAGTTCCTATCAGTCTTCCAATGCTCAGCTCTCTAGCGTTTCTGGAAGTGGGTAATGTTACTTCTACATAACTTTACATTTATAGGGGAGGAGAGTAAATGAAAATATTGGACTTTTTAAATTTTTTCCGATGGTTTTATCATAATTTCTATCAGCCTTCCAATGCTCAGCTCTCTAGCATTTCTGGAAGTGGGCAATGTTAGTTTTATATAACTTTACTTTATCATATTGTCTTTCAGTCTTAAAAAGTTCAGCTCTCTAGCGTTTCTGGAAGTGGGCAGTGTTACTTTTACATAACTTTAAATTAATAGGGGAAGGAAGTAAATTAGAAATTTGGGGTGTTTTAATTTTTTTCTATAGCTTTATCATAGTTACTATCGGTCTTCCAAAGCTCAGCTCTCTAATATGTCTGGAAGTAGGCAATGTTACTTTTACTTAACTTTACATTTATAGGGGAGGGAAGTAAATTAGAATTTTGGGGTGTTTTGATTTTTTCCTATAGTTTTATCATAGTTCCTTCAGTCTGCCAAAGCTCAACTCTCTAGCATTTCTAGAAGTGGGCGATGCTAATTTTACATAACTTTAAATGTATAGGGGAGGGGAGTAAATTAAAATTTTGGGGTTTTTTGATTTTTTCCAGGGGTTTTGTCATAATTTCTATCAGTCTGCCAAATTTCAGCTTTGTAGCATGTCTGGAAGTACAGTAAAATATTGATGATCTATACATCAGTGAGTGAGTGAGTGAGTGGCAATTTCGACGTTTTTTGAAATTTCGTAACTACTTTACTACTTTATGGAATTCCATGAAACTTGGAGGGGTTGTTAACTCCATGGAGATCTACGACTGTGCAAAGTTTGAGATTCGTAGCTCATTCCGAAGTAGAGTTTTAGGTAGGTCAAATATCGGCTGAAATGTTTCCAGAAAAGATGGTTACGGCGTGCGAACTTGGCGAGGCACTACCGTGCCCTCAGATAGAATATTTCTTTTAAATAAGTGGTTATTGTTAAGTAATTATTAATTAATTTTCGCGTACTTGGCTTCTTTTTACATGAAACGTTTTTGTTATGATCTAACTTTTGTTTAGAAAAATAAGCTGGATTACCTGAATTAAGTAATCGAACAACTACTTCGAGTTTATGCTTTATAATAAATGTATATTTTATTGATGCGAGTACAACAAACTTAAGAATACTAAAGGTAAAAACGTTTACAACAAATGAAATGAAATGCAACTCCTCATCTCCGGTAGGTTTAGAGGTAGTCGGATTTCTCCAGATGATTCCAGCTAAGGTCGACGTCGGTCGTATAACTCCTGTGACAAAAAAATTTGACATATATTATATAAAAGATCTATAAACCGGCCTATTATAGGGACCATGATGCTATACATTTCTGTTCTTTTTTTATGACAGAATAGTGTAGTTCTTCATAGCGCTATTGTAGTTATAATTATAGTAGGTACAACGTAGTAAGTAATAATAGAGTATTCACGATATCGATCTATGCAAAGTAAATAAAGCAATTTTAGCTGACCATGTTTAGTAAAAGTAGATTTAACACGATAATGAACCATTGTTTACACTGTCATGAACTTTTTTTAAGCGAAGTCAACAATTGTAGAATCAAATTTTTCATTAAAACAGCTTAAAAGCTGAATATGGATAGGGGAAAGTGGGGCAAACCTTGAAACAAAAAAATACATTTTTTTGATATTGAAAATAATAAACGTACATTTTAGTACCTGTAAATTTAAAAATCAAACAAGTCTTCCGTGGCTAATCGGGTAGAAAAAAGTTTTTTGTTTCTCTCATATTTTTCCGTGGGTAGCTCGAAAGCTTAACCTCAAGGGGGTACAATATCTAATAAACACTTAATAAGTATTGACGGTTAACTGTTTTGTCCTTATGAGACTCCTCAGAACACTGCTTGGTCAATGTGACACCCTTGCGAAGTTAATTAGATCGTTTTGTCTCTCATCCTACGTCTATAGTGAGAAAACCCTCACAAGAAGCGCCATCTACCGAGATACGAGAAAAACTAGATCAAGAGCAGGCTAGTATAAACTGCTATATATATATATATATATATATATAGATATATTTATTTATTTATTGTATACTTTATAAACACCAAGACGGTAATTACATGTAAAGTCTTAAGACTACTTACTGTATATATATAGGGTTACCAGATGAAAACGTCTCTAACCAGGACCAGCCGTCAAGAAAATCCGGACAAAATCCGGACGTCAAAATTTTTTCGATGCCACATACAAAAAATCAACGTTTTTTTTTTATTGAAACAATAACTAATAAATAACATAATATACCTACTATTTTATAGGTACTTTTCACTGCTGTGTATTTTATTCAACAGCGTTGAATTTTTAGGCAGAAGTACAAAATCGTAAAATTCTGAGCAGCTCATATTTCTTAAATTGTATGAAGTCATGAGTATTCCTTTTACAGAAGATAAAAGTAGCCTATTTCTTTAGTCCACTGCGTAGAAATACTTGCATTAAAATATTTTGCCCATTTTTCGTGGGTAGGCAGATTGTGGTCATCAGAAGTAAAATTGTCTGATATGTACTTTTTTAGATTACAAACTTCATCAAAAAAATTGTGTGTGCTTAAGACCACACGGCAGAAGTGTAATTCAACAAGGCGAAATTAATACTACTACTTTAAGCGGGGTCTTAACATAACGTTTTACCTTACGTCTTGCCTGTCAGTCAAAAGGGTCAAGTATGACGGTTGAAAGACTAGCGTAGACACTTGATTGTTTTAACATACCTTTTTAGATCAGTTTTTGATACAAAACGATGGTTTTATTGGAAAACAATGCGTGATTCGGTCAGTTTTCTAGGCTTAAATCAGTTCAAGTAAAACGTCCGTTTTTCCGTCTACACACAAAGTTTTACTTGATGCGTTTTGACTGAACAGGCAAGATGTAAGGTAAAACGTTATGTGAAGACCCCGCTTAAAGGTGAATTCACACTGCTAAATTTATCGACGATTATTGTTTAATTACATTTTTTGAAACTAGTTTATTTTGCATTATTTGATGTTTATAAAGGCGGCTACTTTAAAATCCGGACGTTTATGAAAAATCCGCCCGGACCCACCCAAACGTAGTAAAAATCCGGACATGTCCGGATTAATCCGGACGTCTGGTAACCCTATATATATAGGGTAAATGCGGGAGAGTTGCCGCGGAGGGAGAGACGCCGCTTTTCACGTATTTCAATGATTACGCTATAACATAGGCAACCAAGTATGCCCACATTCAGAGGTCATCATTTAGTGAACGGTTATAACATCGGACGTGTTTGTTTTCTAAAATATCGCTTGCAATCCTTGAATTTACGACGGTAAGGTAAAATTTTTTTAGCTAAATTTGAAGTACTGTCCTAATAAGTGTGGTTCTTTGCAATGTGGTAGTTTTTTTTTTACATTCGTGTGTTTTATTCAGTATTTTGGGGTTATGTTTACAGGTGCCATGCCGTATTTTCGTGACCTTGATAATCAGGTGCGGCATCTCCCCCAACAAAAAGGACAGTTCGGTTCGGTTCGGTTCGGTTCATTTCGCATTTTCAAGAAGACCGAGAAAAAATTCAATGGAGTGACAGCGATGATGAACCTCTAGTCAAAAAGAAAAATGAAAACCGGGAACGCTGCGGGGAATGCTTCGGAGTTCACGTAACAACAACTAAAAAAGTGGATTGGCTACAATGTATTAAATGCTTAAAATGGCTACATATCACTTGCACCATATATGGGGATGTTTGTAACATCCGTTCTAGACTCGAATTAAGGAAAAAAAAAATGAAAATTAAAGGTTTTTTAGAGAAACGGTTACAGCGACGTATCTTCTATTTTCACGCGGCATCTCCCCCAGCAGTGTAGGAGAGATGCCGACTTTAATTAAAATATATTTTTTTTGCTATGTTCATGTTTTCTTATATATTTTTTATTTATTTTTTATTTTTATATTTTAATAAAGTTTAACGCAGTACCTGTGCATTCATTCATTTTGAAGAAAAAAATCTCGAGACTTACAGATGTTACAGCTGTTAACGGCTCACCGTTAGTTTAGTTTTAGGTTAATTTAGAATTACTTATTTTCTACCTTTAAGTTTACTTTTTCCGCATTTTTCTCGTTCAAGGTAAATGAGGAAGTTTTCATTTATTTTGAATACATTTTTCTTTAAATAAACGCGTTATGGATTTAAATATTCCGCGTAAACAGTTCAGAAAGCTCACGCATGCGCGCAGTAGCCAAAAGCCGCGCATTACGAGTCGTTAAATACCGAGATGAATTCCATCAAAGGAGCATGCGCCAAAATTAATGTCAAAATGTCTATTTAAATTATTGGCGCGAATACCGTGATTGGCGCGAGATCGAAGAGCTTAACGTATAATAAAAAAATCAAGGTATAAAATAATGGTCAATTCTAATTTTTAGGTATGATTTTATGTAGGTATCGGGTGGTTTTTTATAACCTGAGCACTCAGCAACTTTATCAATGAAAATAAAGGGCTATAATAAATTGTAGATTTTTTTGGTTACAAGACAACATAATTTTTTTCTGTCCGTCACCATGTACAGGGTGTCCCAAATTCGTTTTTTTTGGGAGGTTTCGGGTATTTCTAGAGGGGCTAAAAAAACGTGATCCCCCTTTGCGACACTCAAATTTCAAAAGAAGCTTAAAGGTGAAGATCGCATTTTGATATAGCAAGCCGTTTTTAAACTACGGGGTGTTTCTAAAAAGTCTGCATTTTGGGAAGGGGTCTATAACTTGTTTATTTATTATTATTTTTTATTTCTGTGAAAACAATTCTAAGACACTTTTTTAAGAGGAATTAAACTGTTAAATTAAATTTCATTTGTCACGTTTAGTTTTTGAGATATCACATAAAATTAATTTTTTTTATTTTTACCACATATTTTAGTTTGCTTAATGGGTTTAAAATATTTTAATATTATAAAATCATAAAAATAAAAAAATAATAAAGAGGTGATTAAAAAATAAAAATAAAGAAAACAATAAAAAAAAATAAAAAATTAAAATATTGAGTGTCATCATTTTAAAGGAAATTTTAAGCTGATTTTAAAAAATTGAATAAAAAGAGAGTTATTCTGTAAGAAAAATAACAAATTTATGCAATATTTTAAAAACCAAAACAGATAAATAAAAACCGTTTACATCTGTCAATTGTTCAAGAAAAGATCTATAAGAAAGCTATTTACACAAAAGCAAAATGCAGACAAAAACACTCCGTAGCTTAAAAACGGCTTGCTATATCTAAATGTGGTTTTCACCTTTAGGCTTCTTTTAAAATTTAAGGGCCGCAAAGGGGGCTCAGTTTTTTTCTATTTCCCCTAGAAATACCCGACACCACAAAAAAACAACGAATTTGGAACACCCTGTACAGGGTGTGACAATGAAGTCTATTTTTTGAGAGGGAGCACCCTATATATTTTTGCATTTTAAGATTCGCCTTTTCTTTTTAATTTCAAAAATTTACAATATCTATGTGCTGCGATTAATATTTTTGAGGTATATGCAGTATTTCTTCTATATTGCATTTCACGTTTATTTTGTTTTGCCATGGGAGTATTGACAAATTTAAATGCGCCAAATCTTAAAAAATATTTATCGTAGCATAGACATACAGTAGAACCCCGATGACAGTGTTTATTCAAATTAAATTGGGCACTAAATAATTTGTCACACAACTTGCACGTCACCGGCATTTTCACAGCACAAAAACGACGAATTTTCATAAAAAAGAACTGGAAATTATTAAAGTTTTGCTGTATAAAACCATACTGAAATATCTCTCAGTTGATTGGTTGGCAGAAGTGACAGATCAACGCTTACGCACGTCTTGGAATTCATCTCGGTATTTAACGACTCGTCGCGCATTGGCCGAAACTCGGCACTCCGCAAGATTTCGCATCCACCATTGCACGAAGCCGTGTTAAAAACCCGCAAAATCCGCTCCATTACGGCAATGTACCAATAATTAAATCATTTTACCGCTGTTAATAGTGAACATTTAGGCTTAGATTAGAGACATTGATGTGTTCCAGCAACGACCTACAAGGGCCCTTGAAAGAGAATTGAAGAGAAAAGCAGGTGACTCAACTGCACGCCGACATTTTTATATTTGGGATTTTTGTGACTTTGTCACTGGTCTATTCGAATCAGCACCTTACAATCTACCAAACTTTTACAACAGCTATTTTTCAAAAAGTGCGGCAACTCTCCCGCATTTACCCTATATATATATATATATATATATATATATATATATATATATATATATATATATATATATATATATATATATATATATATATATATATATATATCGATCGATGAAAAGATCAAATGCAAAGAAAATTAAACTATCCGTGACCTACCAATTTTTTTCATCGGAAATAAAACCTTCTTTAGCCATTGCTACGCGGGCTAGGAAGGTAAAAATGGAGAGCAGGAAATTTGAACTGTTTCAACGTCCCTTTGTTTCAACGTGCCCCAGTTTCCCCTAACGTATTTCATAATTGTGTAAATCATTTCTTAGTAACTGCACTAATATTGAAATACGACGTACGATTTACAATTGTAAGTTGATAAAGAAACAGTTAGGTTGCAGTGAAGGCTGGTGACGTTATAATTGGGGGGGGGGGCAGAAATTTAAATTGCATAAAAGAACATACCGAAACAATTTTATTTTAGTATTTTCCAAACAAGCAGCTACTTGATGTAGTTTTTAGTTTAATTGTTTATAGATAAAAGATCCATTCGCCTTTCTTTTTTATGGCCCCGTAGAGCAAACTCAAAATCCCACAGAATTTTAAACAGTCTATTAACCTACTAAGTATATGTCTAAAGTTTGTCACATTTTCATTATGTTCGGTAATGTTTTGCCTATAGGCACTATTCAATTGGCACCTAATAACATTCTTGTCTAGCATAGAAAATGTGGTTACTTACATTGTGTCTTTTTAACTGCTCACTAAAGTGCTTGATATCACACATTCCCTTTGCTACCCACGCAAGATCACTTCGTGGATTGTTCATAACAAGACAAATAAAGCAAATAAAAGCATTTCCTTTTTCACAACCACACAACCAGTTTTTAGCATCGTATAATTTTTTATAAAATTTTATATTAGAAGTTTTTTTGGAACACTCCTCGGCATTACTTGAACTAAAATTTTGGTTAATTTTTAGGCCCAGTCTATGCGGCCCTAAAGATTTTATTTGTAATCGAAGTTAATATGTCAACGTGTTTAAATTTGCACAGTTAATTATGTAATCGAGGGTATTTATTTCCATTTTATAAACAAACGACAACAAAAACAAACAATGACACGCGACCGGCAAGGCTTTTTATTACTGACATACCCCAAATCAAAAGAAACTCATACGTCTTCACAAAGGATAGAACCGGCAACACTTAGAAAGGACAACGAACGATGTCGCACGATGAATATGGCCAACGTGAACTAAAACAAACATTCCACCCGCCCCCGCGCGAGATCAGACACCCATACACGGCTGAAAAATGGGTGAAATTAAAACCTTGCCCCGTGCGGCGCTGCCGGCTTGTAATTATTTACGCTTAAAAAGTTCACCCAATTAATCGCTTGTTGTTAACCACAGATAAGCCGTTTTCAAGCGAATAACTAGTAATTACCTCTGGTTATCCCTTGGTTGACATTAAAAATCAGCTGTTAAGGCCCTTAGCCTATTACCACAGAAACGCCGCTTGAATAGCTTTTTTTATAACCGGTTATTGTTTGTTGTTGCTTTTTGCGATTTTTTTAAAGAAGTTTAGTTGGTTTTAGTTTAGATAAATAATAATCTTCTTGCCATTATTGAACTTAAGTTCTACTCGACCGGCGTATTTGATTCGAAAAGGGCATAATTTGGAAAAAAAAATAAGTATGATAAACTGTGGTTAGAGGACTACAATGATACTGTTTTTTTTTATGATATTTCGTGTATCAGTCCACATTGGGTAAATTCGAGTTAGCCAAGGGTTGATGAAAATAAAATTTTGGCAAGACAATATAGAGGAGGTCATCACTTTGTACAATTTTCCTTCATAATTGAGGCACACATGATAAATTTCACTCATTTCAAAAATTCACAGAACATTTTTCCGAAAAAGAAACAAAACAAATGATTGTGAGGTTAGAAAACGCAATAATCTTCCTCAAAAGTGTGGTAATTACCGGTAATAAACGATGACGTCCAAAGGGCTCATTTATGACGTGACTCTTCAAGGAGTGGTATTTACCAAGGCCGCTTGAACGGCAGTGGTAAATACTAGTAACTACTCCCAACAAACAATTAAAGTTGTAACGACGAAACCCCAACTAGAAAGAATTTCTTAAAAGTAACCGCAACGTACTCCCGCTACGTCTCAGTATACCATACAGCGACGTTATAATTCCCTAAGTGGGGAACCAATTTCTGGTTATAACTACTTGGCCAAGTGTTTAAAGTCACTGTAGTAACAACTACACTACTACGTCGTTGCCAGGTATCTACTACGTCGTAGAGGCTGTTTTTTTTCCGTAATGGCATAAAAGTTGCGATGTAGTTGCAAATAATATAATCGTTTCTTTTTGGTAGAATTGTTACACAATATGGTGGACACAACAGTAAACAGACTCGCTTAGTTTTTTTGTTTGGTTATGGTTATAATATGAACTATGTTATCCAAAAGTGTGAGAATTTACGAGCAGAGGATCAAAATTCGAGTGCGACGCAAAGTTTTTTGTATAACATGCATTATATATATTGCAAAAAACCGGTGCGCCCGTAAAATTGAGCCGTTTTCTGGTAGCTGATGGAATTTTTGTGTTGTGATTTTGGAGGTTATGTTTTCATATTCGACAGTTAACTCCAACAAATGGTGCTTAAGAAGAGCATTTTTGGTAAGCTTCAACTAATTTGTTTATAAAATAGTATGGCTCTTTAATATGAGCTCATAAAACGACAACAAAAATATTAAATTTTCTTTCTTACATAAAAACATGGCGTCCCAAACTATATTCCCTGATAGTCGAAAAGGTTACTTGAAAGTAGTTGCGGCTTTAAAGTTGATCCAAAAAGTTATTTTGTCTACATTGTTACATCAGATGTTACTATGATGACACAAACTTTTGTGGTAAAAATTAAAGTTATAATGTTGTTGTCGGATACACTTGTTTGGGACTCCAATGAAGCTTAACTTTCTAGTGGTAATTAAGTAGGATATAAAAGTCAGGGCGACTACGAAATAACGACTAAAAAGAAAGTAAAACTTTAGCAACGTCCTATTGTGGTAGAGAAGACTATTAGAATCGACTATCAAGAAACAATCCTATGAAGTAGTTTAGAGGGTCGTTTTTACGAAACATCTACTATTTCCTGATACTAAATAGTAGTTAGAACTAAAAAGTAACAAATTTTGGTTGGGATCACCACATTTCTACTATAAGAAAGTAGCAAAGCCTTTAGAACATGTAGCCGCTACTATAAATGTTAGTTGGGCTAGTTATTCGCTTGAAAACGATTATAATAAAAGGAACTAGACAATCATGTTGTAAGGAAAGATTACCCTGTTTTTAAATAAATCAATTAAAAATACTGTTTGTTGTCTAGTTTTGGGAGGGTACTGCCCCCGTTGCCATCCCTGTAGCACCCGCCACTGTTAGGTAGTAATAAAATAATAAATAATTCGCGTATGGGAATAGTATCAGTTACAACGAGGAATTACAACAAAGTTCATAAATAAGCAATTTTTCAACGAAGCCTAAAAATAGTCAACTCCAACCGTTAGATAGATATGCCTTTTAATACGGCTCCATGTAATTATTTTACTACTATTATTATTATTAAAAGGGATCACGTCAGCAAATAAAATAAACTGTATCACACAACTTGAGAATAGGGACTTATTGGAATAAAACCTGACCTTCCCAACAAACAATTAAAGTTGTAACGACGAAACCCCAACTAGAAAGAATTTCTTAAAAGTAACCGCAACGTACTCCCGCTACGTCCAAGTATACCATACAGCGACGTTATAATTCCCTAAGTGGGGAACCAATTTCTGGTTATAACTACTTGGCCAAGTGTTTAAAGTCACTGTAGTAACAACTACACTACTACGTCGTAGCCAGGTATCTACTACGTCGTAGAGGCTGTTTTTTTTCCGTAATGGCATAAAAGTTGCGGTGTAGTTGCAAATAATATAATCGTTTCTTTTTGGTAGAATTGTTACACAATATGGTGGACACAACAGTAAACAGACTCGCTTAGTTTTTTTGTTTGGTTATGGTTATAATATGAACTATGTTATCCAAAAGTGTGAGAATTTACGAGCAGAGGATCAAAATTCGAGTGCGACGCAAAGTTTTTTGTATAACATGCATTATATATATTGCAAAAAACCGGTGCGCCCGTAAAATTGAGCCGTTTTCTGGTAGCTGATGGAATTTTTGTGTTGTGATTTTGGAGGTTATGTTTTCATAATCGACAGTTAACTCCAACAAATGGTGCTTAAGAAGAGCATTTTTGGTAAGCTTCAACTAATTTGTTTATAAAATAGTATGGCTCTTTAATATGAGCTCATAAAACGACAACAAAAATATTAAATTTTCTTTCTTACATAAAAACATGGCGTCCCAAACTATATTCCCTGATAGTCGAAAAGGTTACTTGAAAGTAGTTGCGGCTTTAAAGTTGATCCAAAAAGTTATTTTGTCTACATTGTTACATCAGATGTTACTATGATGACACAAACTTTTGTGATAAAAATTAAAGTTATAATGTAGTTGTCGGATACACTTGTTTGGGACTCCAATGAAGCTTAACTTTCTAGTGGTAATTAAGTAGGATATAAAAGTCAGGCCGACTACGAAATAACGACTAAAAAGAAAGTAAAACTTTAGCAACGTCCTATTGTGGTAGAGAAGACTATCAGAATCGACTATCAAGAAACAATCCTATGAAGTAGTTTAGAGGGTCGTTTTTACGAAACATCTACTATGTCCTGATACTAAATAGTAGTTAGAACTAAAAAGTAACAAATTTTGGTTGGGATCACCACATTTCTACTATAAGAAAGTAGCAAAGCCTTTAGAACATGTAGCCGTTACTATAAATGTTAGTTGGGTTATTTTAAAATCGACCCCATGGTGACAGATTTACATATAAAAAGCAGCTGCTCTCTTTCAAAATTCGGCCTTTGTGTATTTAAAAACCGGATTTATTAGTGTTGGTATTTATTAAATGAAAGTTAGGGTCTGTATTATTAAATTTGGCTTTGGTATGTCAATTTTGAGAGGTCAGCTGTTAGTTCTCTGTGCAAATGTGTCAGAATAAAGTCGACTCTAAAATAAAGTCAGGTTTTATTCCAATAAGTCTCTAATAATAGAGACTTATTGGAAGTGTAATAAGGTCTAGCAGTAATAATTCTAGCAGTATATTGACAGTGGCGCACCTAGGAATATGTCTTGGGGGGCCTGAGGCTCCTTGAGGGGGGGGGGGGTGCTAGACTTCATAATGTCGTATCCTGAGTTAAGATTCGGAAAAACGTCATTTAGCGAATTTAAGGGTAGGAAATCGCATAAGACCAAAATTGTCAAAGTATGAAAATTCATATTTTAAAAACTATACAGTTTATCAGTAAAAGCACCGAGTTGCAGTATGGTAGGGCCATAGAGATGAGAAAAAACCACACCCTGAGTTTCGATTCGGAAAACCGTTATTTAGCGAACTTTAGGATAAGGAATCCCATAAGACCAAAACTGGCCAAACTTTGAAAATTTATATTTTAAAATCTATACAGTTTATCAACAAAAGCGCCGAGTTGCAGTATGGTATGGGCATAGAGATGAGAAAAAACTACACCCTGAATTAAGATTCGGAAAAACGTCATTTAGCGAATTTTAGGGTAGGGAATCGCATAAGACCAACATTAGCCATTGCTACGCGGGCTACACATTTCCAAACTATAAAAATTCATATATTAAAAACTATACAGTTTATCAACAAAAGCACCAAGTTGCAGTATGGTAGGGCCATAGAGATGAGAAAATACTCTGCCAATTTATGGGCACTTAAGCTCACACTAGATACTATATTTATAGTGTACGTGTGAGCTAATATAACTAAAAACTGAAATATATTTTATTCAACTCTAGACTCAATTACCTGTCGTTTGATACTACACACGCCACGTTATTACTTAAACTCAAATTTGTGAAATCTACCCCCACTTTAAAAAAAAAACTAAAATGTATTTTGTTTAACTCCAGACGTTTGATATCACGCACGCCATATTTTTACATAAATTCTAATTTTTGAAATTTACCCCCACCCTTTTTTTGTTAAATAAACTAAAATGTGTTTAGTGTGTGTTTTGTTTAACTCCAGACTCAATTACCTTTCGTTTGATATCAAACACGCCATATTTTTACATAAACTTAATTTTTGAAATCTACTCCCACCCTTTTATTTGGCTTGTGTTTGGTGGATTTTGATCATTTTTAAATGGGACCATCTCGAGCCAAAACCCAGCTTAGGTACCAAATTTCATTAAAATCGGGCTAGCGGTTTTTGAGTTATGCGCGTTAGTCGTTACAGACAGACATACAGACAGACAGACCAACAGACAGACAGACAGCCAGACAGACAGACAGACAGACAGACAACACAACAAAAAAGTTTCAAAATCATCTGAAACGCAAAGATATATAAAAATTTTTGAAATCGGAGCAACTTTTTTTTTTTCTCGAAAAAATTAGGATCACTGTAGCTCACACTACTATAGTATAGTATATGTGTGAGCTAAAACCACATCCTGAGTTAAGATTCGGAAAACCATTATTTAGCGAATTTTAGGATAAGGAATCTCATAAGACCAAAACTGGCCAAACTTTGAAATTTTTTTTTTAAAAACTATACGTGGTAGCACCGTGGTATGGCCATAGAGATGAGAAAACACTATACCCTGAATTAAGATTCGGAAAAACGTCATTTAGCGAATTTTAGGGTAGGGAATCGCATAAGACCAACATTTCCAAACTATGAAAATTCATATTTTAAAAACTATATAGTTTATCAACAAAAGCACCGAGTTGCAGTATGGTCGGGCCATAGAGATGAGATAAAACCACACTCTGAGTTAAGATTCGGAAAAACGTCATTTAGCGAATTTTAGGGTAGGGAATTGCATAAGACCAAAATTGCCAAACTATGAAAATTCATATTTTAAAAACTATACAGTTTATCAACAAAAGCACCGAGTTGCAGTTTGGTGGGGCCATAGAGATGCCAACAAAACACATCCTAAGTTAAGATTACCGTGTACTGTCCTGTTAGTTTATTTTAATTTTAAAACTTTTGATTATTACTGTTTCCAGTATTTTGAAATATTACTGCTTTCTTTTTCTAGTTTTTTAACATCAAATACAAACCTTTCGTTACCCTAAAATCGGTATTTTTAATCACTAGAATATCCTAATGTCTCAGCCAAAGCAACCCTGCCTTGCAGGCACATATAGCTTGCCATTGATTGGTTTGAACTCTAGGCCTTCTCGCTTTGGCGAGAAAGAGATAGACTGTGCACACCAACGCAAGCCAGACTTAAAAAACCGTCACAAAAAAGAAAATTATACAGTGTGTTTTTATAAAGTTAAAAATAGTTTGTAAATTTTGAGGTTAGTGGCTCAAACGACATATAAGCGGAATATAACTTTTATTAAAATATAGCGGTCCTGAAAACATGCCCAAAAACAAGTCGCTGGTGTTGTTATAAATTTTACTTGTTCTTAACCTAGTCTTGCATATAATTAATGCTTGTTAATGTCAAAAACGATATTTTAATTTAAAAAAAATTTAAAATGGCAAAATTGCCATTTATACTGAAATCCCATTTTGTTACACAAGTCAGTAAGTGTGAGTTAAATTTTTTATATTAGCTACGTGGTTGGAGCCTATCCTAGGCGTGCCAAGGCATATAGGTAAATAAGTGGCTACATATATGGCAAGTTTAGGAAATTTATAAATTAAGGCAGCCAGCAAACATAAAATCTTTCCCTATTCTGTGTGCCACATTCCTTTTATGCAACTTATTTTATTGGTTAGCTACCGTAATTTTCTTACAATAACGCGCCGCAATATATTATCGTTTATTTTCTAATCTGTTTTATTCATTTAACAATAATACAATAATTTTAGGAAATAGTCCATATTATGGTGGAGTCGTTGAATAGGAATCAAACAGATTATTTATCCACTAATTTTTAATTTGTTTTAAATAAATAGTCCCGACAAGTTTTGTAAGCAGAAATTTACATCTTCAGGGGACATTACTAAACTAAACTGTCGTTTTAATAAATTTTGTATCTTAGGAACTAAAAAAGATATTGTTATTTTTTTTAATAATAAAGAAATTATTTAAGATTGATAAGGAAAGTTTAAAACCACCCTCGGTCGATTAGTGAAGGATTGCTTAATTTAAATTCGGCGGATGTTTGCCTCAAATTTGAGACGTCATAAATCCAAAATGATTGCATTTTCCTTGTTTTTATAAACTTTGACTTATAACTTTAAGTAGTTAGTCGCTAAATTTGTTTTACCGAGATACTGTAAATACATTTTTTGTTTGCAAGAGAACATTAGTTATTAACGTAAAAAAAATAGCTTGATATCTTAGAAACTAACAAAGATATAAATATCTTTCAAACTACAAAAAAATTGTGACTTTTTTTACCAAAAAATAAATGGATCCATAATGGATCTGATACCTTCCTAGCTAGCCAATTAGCACACTTCAAGTGAAGCGATAATAATATATTAGCTTTCAAAACAGTTTTTTGTAAATATCTCAGAAACTAAAGCTCCTAAGAAGTTTTTGGTTATAACACGAATTATTGAGCAAAATATAGTCTACTATATTCCGAAAACAGTGTATTGATACGATGATGATGATGAAAAAGTTAGCATTTTTTTATTAGCATTAATGGATTTTGACCAAAATATAATCAGCTCGTGAGAGTGTCAAACACTATTGTACCAGAAAATTTTATGAATATCGGTTGAGCGGTACGCACAGAAATAATTAATCATCTTGCATCCCTACAAAAGTTTGGTGGAATATCGAGATGGTGTCTGAGAATATTTCACTGAAATTTCGCGAAAATCTGTAGTGCCATTTTGAACATATCCATAAAAAACGTCTTACCGCCCATAAAGGCCTTCACACACACCTCCGTAGCATGATGCATAACACGTAGCATAGGGCTTTCAACCAATCAGCGATCGAATAGCATCGGCCGTATTGGTTTCGCATAAAAAAAGTCCATAAGGTTGAACTTCTATGCGCCATGCTATGCGCTATGCACTTTTCCGAGAACAGCTGATTTTTTTCAGGGTCGTGGACTGTAGCTTCGTTCGGTATTTGCATATCAGACGTGACGGATTTTTGGTCACGTGATTACAGATTAGTCTGAGCAAATTGGAATTAACGAACGATCCAGATCAAATTTTTATAAATGGTTATAACCTCAAATATAACCAAAAATATTATGTACATATTACAACTCACGCCCAGCTATAACTTTGACAAAATTTTCCTATAATGTCGGAAATTTATATAATTTGTTGTCTTGAAAATCAAATAATTCGATTTCAATCTTTTTACATAAAAAAATTATTTTTATAAACAAGACAAATACACAACATACGTCACAATCTCAGATTAATCTGCTTCGTCGATCAAAATGTACGGAGCAACCAGATTTACGTCCGACTAGTCTGAGCAGAATTACCGAACGATTCAGATCTACCTCCCCTAGATCTAGATGAAATTAACGAACGATTTCGATCAAAAAGATTAATCCTACGTAAATACCGAACGCAGCTACAGATGATAAAGCCAAATACATGTCAAATATGACAGTTCGCATGTGGTACATGGCGGGTAATTTGAATTTAAAATAAAGAATGCTAAATCTTGAATATTGTAACCTTTTAATCATCTTGCATCCTTACAAAAGTTTGGTGGAATATCGAGATGGTGTCTGAGAATATTTCACTGAAATTTCGCGAAAATCTGTAGTGCCATTTTAAACATATCCATAAAAAACGTCTTACCGCCCATAAAGGCCTTCACACACACCTCCGTAGCATGATGCATAACACGTGACATAGGGCTTTCAACCAATCAGCAATCGAATAGCATCGGCCATATTGGTTGAATGCTATGCGCTAGGCAGTTTTCCGAGAACAGCTGATTTTTTCAGGGCCGTGGACTGTAGCTTCGTTCGGTATTTGCATCTCAGACGTGACGGATTTTTGGTCACGTGATTACAGATTAGTCTGAGCAAATTGGAATTAACGAACGATCCAGATCAAATTTTTATAAATGGTTATAACCTCAAATATAACCAAAAATATTATGTACATATTACAATTTACGCCTAGTTATAATTTTGACAAAATTTTCCTATAATGTCGGAAATTAATATAATTTATTGTCTTGAAAATCAAATAATTCGATTTCAATCTTTTTACATAAAAAAATTATTTTTATAAACAAGACAAATACACAACATAAGTCACAATCTCAGATTAATCTGCTTCGTCGATCAAAATGTACGGAGCAACCAGATTTACGTCCGACTAGTCTGAGCAGAATTACCGAACGATTCAGATCTACCTCCCCCAGATTTAAATGGAATTAATGAACGATTTCGATCAAAAAGATTAATCCGATGTAAATACCGAACGCAGCTACAGATGATAAAGCCAAATACATGTCAAATATGACAGTTCGCATGCGGTACATGACAGGTAATATGAATTTAAAATAAGGAATGCTAAATCTTGAATATTGTAACCTTTTAATCATCTTGCATCCTTACAAAAGTTTGGTGAAATATCGGGATGGTGTCTGAGAATATTTCACTGAAATTTCGCGGAAATCTGTAGTGCCATTTTGAACATATCCATAAAAAACGTCTTACCGCCCATAAAGGCCTTCACACACACACCTCCGTAGCATGATGCATAACACGTGACATAGGGCTTTCAACCAATCAGCGATCGAATAGCATCGGCCATATTGGTTTCGCATAAAAAAAGTCCATAAGGTTGAACTTCTATGCGCCATGCTATGCGCTAGGCACTTTTCCGAGAACAGCTGATTTTTTTCAGGGTCGTGGACTGTAGCTTCGTTCGGTATTTGCATCTCAGACGTGGCGGATTTTTGGTCACGTGATTACAGATTAGTCTGAGCAAATTGGAATTAACGAACGATCCAGATCAAATTTTTATAAATGGTTATAACCTCAAATATAACCAAAAATATTATGTACATATTACAACTCACGCCCAGCTATAATTTTGACAAAATTTTCCTGTAATGTCGGAAATTTATATAATTTAGTGTCTTGAAAATCAAATAATTCGATTTCAATCTTTTTACATAAAAAAATTATTTTTGTAAACAAAACATACACAACATACGTCACAGTCTCGGATTAATCTGTTTCGTAGATCAAAATGTACGGAGCAACCAGATTTACGTCCGACTAGTCTGAGCAGAATTACCGAACGATTCAGATCTACCTCCCTTAGATCTAGATGGAATTAACGAACGATTTCGATCAAAAAGATTAATCCGACGTAAATACCGAACGCAGCTACAGATGATAAAGCCAAATACATGTCAAATATGACAGTTCGCATGCGGTACATGGCGGGTAATTTGAATTTAAAATAAAGAATGCTAAATCTTGAATATTGTAAACTTTTAATCATCTTGCATCCTTACAAAAGTTTGGTGGAATATCGGGATGGTGTCTGAGAATATTTCACTAAAATTTCGCGAAAATCTGTAGTGCCATTTTGAAAATATCCATAAAAACGTCTGACCACCCATAAGACACAATGTACAAGTCAGCCCCCTGAGGTCAGCTGATTTTTTCAGGGTCGTTGGCTGTATTTTTTTGTTGGCCTTGGTGTATCTTCCGTCGCCGCCATGTTCTCATCGAAGCAATCCAAATTTTTTTTTTTAGAACATTTTTGTAATTTGGCTAACAATCTATAATAGATGTATAGACATACCTAATGGTTAGCAAGAAGTGCGTAATTTCTCGCAAATTAGAACAGTTTCGAAGCAATGCTAGTGCATAATTTGAACAAATCATCTGAAGATCGGAAATTCGCTTAAACACAGAGCGAAACCACGCATAATATGCATGTGATTTGTATGTGTGTGTGTAGGTATGTTACATGCTCCAATGCAAAGACTGATCAATGTACAGGGTATCCCATTTTTGATGGTATAACACATTCGCTTCTGCTTTATATTTAATTTTTGTGTGAGCTAATGAAGCGGCTCTGAAAGTAAGGATTACCATACATTAAAAAAAAATTGTTCTGCAAGAATATAGTAAAAACAAATTTTATTTTGTAATTTTATTTTCCTGATATTTTCAAACCCGGTTATGTCCTATCAACCAGGTGGCAACAAGCAGGTCAAAAACTTACCATTTATACTGATTCAAAAAAAACCTAAGACACATTTTGGCATTACTTTTAGAGCACAGACACAAGCCGCCTGCTTTTGAAAGAAAAATAGCCTGCTGCCATCAATTTTCTACTTTGTGTGCTACGCCTGATTTTGTGCCAAGACTTTAACACAGGGGCTTACTCTACTGTTTTTTATTATTTTAATTCCATTATACAAAGTGCAAAAGGTATAACTCACAATTAGTTTGATGAGTGAGTAGGTCAAAATAAGAAAAAAAATTCAATTAACATGGAGGCCAAAACTCTTTTGTTTGCACATGCATGTGTTTTGGGGGCCACGTAGGCACATAGCTGATGTGTGGCTATACTCCATATTTGTTGTTTACATTTTGCGGTGTTTTGATTTGTCGCAAAACATGTGCGATTTTCAAAAATTTAATTTTGCGGTTTATGCATTGGTTCATTGTCAGGAACGGTGGAACGTGCCCCGCTGCACCCCCCCCCCTGGATCCACCCTTGTTACTTAGCAAGAGTAGTTTTTTTAACAAATTTATTGCATAATCCTTGTTTATGTTCCTGCTACAAATGGGCTTATTGTGCCTACGTACTCACTAAAGATAAACAAAATAATCCCTCAAGTACACCACTGCATATTTATCTGCATAGTATGTTTCTGTTTTGTACAGAGTTCGTAGACTTTTATTTTTTACCGAAAGTGAACTTTGATGATGGCAGAGCTGTATTCACAGTAAACAGACCGCAGGTCGGTAGTACGGAAACTGCCTTGTAAATTTTTTATAACTGTTTTTAGTTTTGGTCAGCGCCCTCTAATAGCTGGCCGGTCGAACTACACTTAGTGCGGGAGTTGAGCGTAATTTTTTGGAGCACTTTTAGTGCAGGGGATGAGCGTTATTTCCATGAGTCTTTTAAACCGGCTGTCCAGAGAGCATATTATCCGCGCGGATTTTTTTTTCTCGGGCTTTGATTGGTTGAAATTTTTAAATCAACCAACCAGAGCCTGGGAAAGGATAAATCCGCGCCGCTTGTACGCTCTATGGACAACCAGCATTTATGCGTGAGCTAATGCGGACGAACTCAAACCGATCAACTGCGCATGTGTCACTCGCTTCTTTTGGAAATTCGTTTCTCTTGAGCCGAAAGGAACAATAAAGAGAATAAAGTAAAAAAGAGAGTAGCACATGCGTAGTTGAAAAAACCGGTTTCAGTTCCGAAATTTTTCCACCAGTAAGCTAATTGAATAAAAAGTATTTTATCTTAGCATAGTAAGTATATTATAAAAAGATATATATGAAACACATTAATGATTACTAACAAAAATATAAAGGGTGCAAGCCTAGTTTTAAAACATTAATATAATCTTGATATTTAAAATAACCTAGAAAGCCGTGGCGTAGACAAAGGGGGGGGGGGGGGGGGGGTTGGGGGTCAAAACTTTCCCCGTTGGCCAATGAGAGTACTAATAGCAATAGAAAAATATAACTTTTCAATTGGAGAAAATAATATAAGTACTTATAGATATATACACAATACAATACAATTTATGAAAAAAAACTTGGGTTGAAGACAATTTGAATTACCAAGTTTTACCCTATTATACCTATTGGTGAAGGCGCAGAAAGTTATAAGGAAAAGCTTTTCACAGAGAGGCCAATTTAACTATTTTTAATTTTTTACCAAAATATTAGTTTAAAAATACATAAAATCTGTCTTTTTCCTTTCATGAAAAGTTATAACAAAAATAACAAAATGTTCTGAAAAACTTTTCGGAAAACTCGGAAAATCTTCGGAAAAACTCTGGAAATATTCGGAAAACCCCGTGATAAACCCGGAAAATTTTTAAAAAGCTCAGGAAATGATCGGGAAAACTCGGAAAATATTCGGAAAACTCTGGAAATATTCAGAAAAAACTCGGGAAATAATCGGAAAAACTAGGAAAAAGTGTTTATCGGAAAATTTTTAAAAAATTTAGGAAAACTCGGGAGATGTTTGGGAAACCTAGTTAAAAACTGGGAAAAACGAGGAAAATTTTTGGAAAAACTCGGAAAATGGTTGAGGTGGCATGGCAAAACCCATTGCCAGTTTCTAGCTACGCCACTGTAAAAAGTAGTGCTCATTTGATCCCAATGCAAAAAAAAATATAAAATTTGTTAAGGGATTTAAATCGCACTTCTTTTGTAAGTAACAAAGAAATTGTTGACATTACATCATACCTTCTGTTTGAATAAACAGTTATACTTAAACAAAAGAGTCTTATAAAACTAAAAAAGTCCAAAAAAAGTCTATAAAATCACTGAAAAAACACAAATTAACAAAAAAAGCTTCGAAGAGAACTTCCACACAAGAACAAAGAGTACGAAAAATGAAAATGGCGATAGGTCGCTAGGCGGCTGAAACCCTGTCAAAAATGTCAAAGTACAGAAATCTGTAATTTTGCACGCCCTCTAATAGCTGGCTCTTTTTTCAATAGTTTTTGGCGGGAAAGTCCGAGTGTCTATACTACCGCCTTGCGGTCCGTGTACTGTGGCTGTCAACGTAATTGGTGCACATACGAAAAGACACAGCTGGCTCACAGAGGCGACTCGTCATAATAGTAGAGTAAATTTGTAAAAGAAAGCTGCAAAAAGGGTATATTTTTTTATATTTGGCATAGTAGTACCTAACACCAAAAGCTAAATTTTCATTCGAGGATCCCAGATTTTCCGGCCTCAGAATCCAAGATGGCGGCTGCCATATTTAAGAAAAAAAATGATTTCCTTGTTTTAAGAGGAATTAAATTAATTTTGATAAATTTACTTTAAGTGGGATATACTCAATGTAAAAATTTTAAAAAATTTACACCTGTCACTGCAAAATAAAATGGCGGCTATATTTAAAAAAAATCGTTTTTTTTTTCGATATTTTCTTTATTTTTTGTGCGATATTTATTTTTAATACCTCATATTAAAGTTACTGACCAGTTCTTTAAACCTGCCGACACAAAGATGGTGCTTAATTTGTCAAAAATAAAAGAGACCTTTACAACCAGTAGACCAAATTAAATTTTTACAAAAAAAATTTGTGTATTTTATTAGTAGTAAGCCAGATTTTGTAAACATTTATAAAAAGTTACAATTTAACATTTAACATTTTAAGATAGCGGCCGAAGTTCAGATAAAATAGTAGTTTACCTAACTAGTGCGGAAAGTGCCTCTTTTCCGCACGCGATTGCAGATGGCCAAACGACGCGATAGCGGAGTTTGACCAGCAATCAAGTGCGGAAAAGACACTTTACGCACGAGTTAGGTACACTATTTTTTCTATAAGCGTGAGGAAAAAACTAAAAATTAATCAGAAAATTATTTATATTCAAAACGTTTTAATCAAATCAATTATTATTATTCACATTCTAGCGGCTTCTAGAACTGACTGGGGTAGATCTTCGTCCGAAGAATCCATTGAAAATCTGATTTTTTTGTTTGAAAAATTCAAAAGACGCTTGTATCTGCAAAATTGGCTTTGTTTTGACAGTTTGTTTGTACTTTGTTGCTATGGTGATTTAAGATGCCAAATCTAAAACCACTAGTGTTCATTGTTGTTTGACATTGACAATGACGATATTTATACCGGGGAGGTTTAAAACTTATAATTTGAACCTATTTTACTGAAAACTTTATTTTATCGAAAATATTGAAAATATAGCAGAATTTTAGTCAATTTGAATATTTTTAGGATATTTCGTGTGCTAGGAAAGATACAAATGTATTTTGAACGGTCTAAATGTTATAGAACACCTCAACACACCTCAAACACCTATTATTATCCAAGATGGCGGCGGTCAAAATATAAATACAACAGTATCTTTTTGGTTTAGTAAATCTTTTTACCAAGATATGTAGTTTTATATTAATCTTAATTAGTTTTAAATTGTAATGTACAAAAAAAATAGAATTTATTTATTTTTTAAAGATGGCGACCGAAAAAGTAAAAAAAAAAACATTTTTGTTTATTTTTTCGAAATTTAACAAAAAAAAACTGAGAAAACCAAGGTATCTCGTTAAACAAAACACATATGTTTTAAATATGTCAAAAAGTTGACATATGTAGGTGCACAACCAAATATTTTGTTATGTTATTTAGTTTTTTCCTTTTCTCGACATTATTTCCCATTAACAATGTTTGGATAATTGTGGTCCACAATGGAGGGCGAAGTTCTTTTTGTATAAAAACTTGAAAAAAAAAAGATAAAAATTCTCAATTATCCCTGAGGATTCAAACATAAGTTTGCGAAACATGTTGGGTGCTCAAAAAAATTCAAGCAACAGATTTAATAAAAATTAGTGGAGAAAGATCCTGTAGTTTTATTTGACTGAACTTTTTCATTTTCATAATGTATTTTACACTACAAGGGACTGCTGCAGGAAACGAGACCCGAATATCTGTCAGCTTCTCCAAGGAGAGAAATAGAAGCACATGTAGGGGAAGTAATAATCGAAAAAGAAATGTTAAAGAACAGTATTAAAAAATTTAAATCCGGAAAAGCTAGAGGACCTGGAGGAATATACGCCAAAATGCTCAAATATGGATCAGAGAAACTACTGGAAAATCTCACATATATTATCAATCAATGCATTAACGCACATTTAGTACCTGATGATTGGAAAATTGCACTCATATTCTCAATACATAAAAAAGGAAACAAGCTGAATTTCGAATTCAACTATTACAGAGGAATGTCAGTAACCTGTACAGCGTGTCCCATTTTCGATGGGATTAAATGGGAAACTCGGTTATTATTAAAGATATTGATGTTCTGATTGCACCTTACCGTGCTCTTTTTTTGAGCCCTTAAAAATGGTATAATCAGATTTTTGCTATACCCCGTAGTTTCGCTAATACAGGGAGTTTTTGAAAAAATTGTATTTTTAATAATCCCTTGTATCTCGCTTATTTTGCGAGATATTTTTATTCTGTAAAAACCTTTTCATGGCAACTTTTTTAGAGGAAAATAATGACGTTGTCAACTTTTTAAAATATTGTTTAGTTTTTGAGATATGGTATTTATCATAAAAAAATTAAATACGGACCTGGATTTTTTTTATTACTATTTTGATTGGTTTCATGTTAGTATTATCATAAAATATAAAAAATTTTAAAAATTTTTGTTTAAAGGTAAAAAAAAATATATTTAATATTTAAAAAAAAATAGTCCGAACCTGGATATTTCTAACATAAATATAAATTAAAAATTGCTAGTTAAACAATTTTTAGTTTAACTGTTTTGATACTTAGCATATTAAAATGGTTATACGTTAATTTACAGATTTATTTGAAACAAAGTCTACGAAAAATACAAAAAAAAAACAAATTATAAAAAATAACTTATTTTTCTGATTCCCATTATGTGTAAGATATTGTTGGCATTTTTGAGTAATTTTTCTTAACGCATTTTGCATAAAAATATTTCTACCATTTAAATATTGGGATTTTGTTGCTTGAATGAAGCAGTCAAACATATCACATTTTTCAAAATCTGGATATGGTCGATTTCTAGCCAGTTTAAAATAATTGTAAGCCATTCACAAAAATGACAAGTAAAATGACAATGTCAATTCCACGCTTTTGTTTTGTAAATTTTATGACCTGCTGTGCTACCATCAGATAATTAGTAGGCTATTATTTTTGTAACTTTTTAAGGTTTTTACTTTATTTATAAATCTTTTAATTATCATTTTAAAATAGATAAACTAAAAATCGTTCAACTAGTGTGTTTTGCAATTCTTAATTTATAATTACGTTGGAAATTTCCAGGTTCGGACTATATTTTTCTTTCAAATATTAAATGGTTTTTTTAACCTTAAATCAAAAAAATATTAAAGTTTTATCATTTTAAGAGAATAGTAGCATGGAACCAATCAAAGTAGTAATAAAAAAAATCCAGGTCCGTATTTAATTTTTTTATGATAAATACCATATCTCAAAAACTAAACAATATTTTAAAAAATTGACAACGTTATTATTTTGCTCTAAAAAAGTTGCCATAGAAAGGTTTTTACAGAATAAAAATATCTTGCAAAATAAGCGAGATACAAGGAATTAATTAAAATGCAATTTTTTCAAAAACTCCCTGTATTAGCAAAACCACGGGGTATAGCAAAAATCTGATTACACCATTTTTAAGGGCTCCAAAAAAGAGCACGGTAAGGTGCAATCAGAAAATCGATATCTTTAATAATAACCGAGTTTCCCCCTTAATCCCATCGAAAATGGGTATGGCTAAGTATATTGTACGGTAGAATTCTTAGAGATCCAATAGAAAACGATTGGGTGCTCAAAAAAATTCAAGCAACAGATTTAATTAAAAATAGTGGAGAAAGATCCTGTAGTTTTATTTGACTGAACCTATCACTCCACCATAAGATAGACTATTTCCTCAACTTGAAAATGAAAGACGCGAGTGTTTAAAGCAAACCATTTTGGTTTTGTAAGTTGTTTAAGCCATAATAATGATTTGTCCACAATTAATCAAGTTGAAATTTGATACCGATTTATTAATATTATTCAAGCTTTTATCTATAATGACTTCCGAATATCAAACAGACCGACGGACAAACGAACATCCTACGCAAACCACAAGATTTTGTTTTCCTAACAAACTTTCATAATTAATTGAGCTCCGACTTAAAAGAACAGTTAAGCTCGTTTTTAAATTTTAATTGCTTTTTTGTTATTAATAATAATTAATTCTAAAATATTGGAGCGATTACAGTGACACTAAGTAGAATTAAGTCGATTTACTTTAATTGATGTGTGTTCAATATCGGCCCACTACTTTTTTACTCTCATTAGATTTTTCATGTTATGTCTTAATTTATATCATTCACATTCTACTTTTAGATTTGTGGTATTTCAAACAAAAAATTTGACTACTACTAGTATGTCGGTTTAAAACGTTTTTCTTTATTGTCGGACACCTATTTTGATGTGGTGGACGGCACAATACAGCAAATAGTCAAAGGAAAAAACGCACATACTTGAAATGGCTCAGTACTAAGGAGCAAAGAGACCAAGAAATCTACAGGGAAACCAGAAGACTAAGCTAAGAAATTTGATACGCACAGAAAAAAATGAAATGTTCGAGCGCAAGTGCCACGACATAAACACACACGTAGGAGGTAGGCAGAGTTCTGAAGTATGGAAATTCATTTCTACAGTAAAAAACCCAACAAAAGAAAAAGTAAACATCCAGATAATCAAACCAGAACAATTGACAGAACACTACAAGGGACTGCTGCAGGAGACGAGACCCGAATATCTGGCAGCCTCTCCGAGAAAAGACATAAAAGTACATGGAGAGGAAGTAATCATCGAAAAAGAAATGATAAACAATAATATTAAAAAACTTAAATCTGGAAAAGCTAGCGGACCTGGGGGAATATATGCTGAAATGCTCAAATATGGATCAGAGAAACTACTCAAAAATCTCACATATATTATCAATCAATGCATAAACGGACATCCAGTACCTAATGATTGGAAAATTGCATTAATATCCTCAATACATAAAAAAGGAAACAAGCTGGATTGCAACAATTACAGAGGAATTTCAGTAACCAGTACTCTAAGTAGATTGTACGGTAGCATTCTTAGAGATCTAATAGAGAATGATTTTCATGAACAAGAAGAAGAAGAGCAAAGTGGGTTTCGCGCAGGCAGATCTTGTAGTGATAATGTTTTTTGTCTTAAACAAGTAATTGAGAAAAGGAGCGTCAGAAATATAGAGACTCATATTACCTTTGTGGACCTACAAAAAGCATATGATACCGTTCCAGTAGAAAAATTATGGACAGTTTTAGAGCAAACTAATATCAATCACACATACCTAAAAGCGATAAAAGAACTATACAAAGGGTCAAAATCTAAAATTAAAATGAGAAATCGACTTTCAAAAGAATTCCTGGTAACAAAAGGCTTAAGACAGGGATGTTGTATCTCTCCAACTCTTTTTAAAATATATATCGCAGTAGCTCTAAAAAACTGGTAACGTAAAGTGCACGGCATGGGAATACAACTTAACGACAGATTTACCATATACACACTACAGTTTGCTGACAAACAAGTAATTGTGGCTAATGATAAAGAAGACATGGAGTATATGATGAGAAAGTTAACAGAAGAATACTAAAAGTGGGGATTAACTGTGAACGTGGACAAGACACAGTACTTATGTATTGGAAACGAATCCAGTGAGTTAATACTAGAAAATGGACAAACAATATCTCCATGCAATGAGTATGTATACTTGGGTGTCACATTTGATAAGACAGCAACAGACTGTAAAGAATTGGAAAAAAGAATAGTAAAAGCAAAAAAATTTATTGGATGTCTTAATAGTATTTTATGGACCAGAGAGATAAAAAAGAATGTAAAATTTAACATATATGAAACAATGGTCAAAAGCACGCTGTTGTATGGATTCCCAACAAACATTTAAAGTTGTAACGACGAAACGCCAACTAGAAAGAATTTCTTAAAAGTAACCGCAACGTACTCCCGCTACGTCTCAGTATACCATACAGCGACGTTATAATTCCCTAAGTGGGGAACCAATTTCTGGTTGTAACTACTAGGCCAAGTGTTTAAAGTCACTGTAGTAACAACTACACTACTACGTCGTAGCCAGGTATCTACTACGTCGAAGAGGCTGTTTTTTTCCGTAATGGCATCAAAGTTGCGATGTAGTTGCAAATAATATAATCGTTTCTTTTTGGTAGAATTGTAACACAATATGGTGGACACAACAGTAAACAGACTCGCTTAGTTTTTTTGTTTGGTTATGGTTATAATATGAACTATGTTATCCAAAAGTGTGAGAATTTACGAGCAGAGGATCAAAATTCGAGTGCGACGCAAAGTTTTTTGTATAACATGCATTATATATATTGCAAAAAACCGGTGCGCCCGTAAAATTGAGCCGTTTTCTGGTAGCTGATGGAATTTTTGTGTTGTGATTTTGGAGGTTATGTTTTCATAATCGACAGTTAACTCCAACAAATGGTGCTTAAGAAGAGCATTTTTGGTAAGCTTCAACTAATTTGTTTATAAAGTAGTATGGCTCTTTAATATGAGCTCATAAAACGACAACAAAAATATTAAATTTTATTTCTTACATAAAAACATGGCGTCCCAAACTATATTCCCTGATAGTCGAAAAGGTTACTTGAAAGTAGTTGCGGCTTTAAAGTTGATCCAAAAAGTTATTTTGTCTACATTGTTACATCAGATGTTACTATGATGACACAAACTTTTGTGGTAAAAATTAAAGTTATAATGTAGTTGTCGGATACACTTGTTTGGGACTCCAATGAAGCTTAACTTTCTAGTGGTAATTAAGTAGGATATAAAAGTCAGGGCGACTACGAAATAACGACTAAAAAGAAAGTAAAACTTTAGCAACGTCCTATTGTGGTAGAGAAGACTATCAGAATCGACTATCAAGAAACAATCCTATGAAGTAGTTTAGAGGGTCGTTTTTACGAAACATCTACTATTTCCTGATACTAAATAGTTGTTAGAACTAAAAAGTAACAAATTTTGGTTGGGATCACCACATTTCTACTATAAGAAAGTAGCAAAGCCTTTAGAACATGTAGCCGCTACTATAAATGTTAGTTGGGTTAGAGACGCGTAACAGAAAAATACAAAACAAAAATGGAAAGTGTCGAAATGGATGCAATAAGAAGATCAATAAGAATATCTAGAATAGATCACATAAGAAATGAGATCATAAAAGAAAGAATGGGAATCGAGGGAAGCATAACGGATGACATCATTAAAAAGCAACTGATATGGTACGGCCATGTACAACGGATTAACGACGAAAGATTACCAAAGCAGGTCCTAGAATGGCAACCAATAGCGCGCAGAAAAAGAGGGCGTCCTAAACTAGAATGGCAACAGTCAATCCAAAGATCAATGAGTCAAAAGAATCTGACAGAGGATGATTGTCAGGATCGAAGGAGGTGGAGAATAGGCATCGGACAACGTAGAAAAACGTTCTAAACCGACATAGTAGTAGTAGTACCTATTTTTCACCTCCTTCGACCCTGACAATCATCTTCCGTCAGGATTTTTTGACTCATTGATCTTTGAATTGACTGTTGCCATTCCAGTTTAGGACGCCCTCTTTTTCTGCGCCCTATTGGTTGCCATTCTAGGACCTGCTTTGGTAATCTTTCGTCGTTCATCCGTTGTACATGGCCGTACCATATCAGTTGATTTTTAGTAATGTCAGCTTTTACTATTCCTTTTTCCAGTTCTTTACAGTCCGTTCCTGTCTTATCAAATGTGACACCCAAGTATACATACTCATTCCATGGAGATATTGTTTGTCCATTGTCTAGTTCTAACTCACTGGATTCGTTTCCAAGACATAAGTACTGTGTCTTGTCCACGTTCACTGTTAACCCCCAATTTTGGTATTCTTCCGTTAACTTTCTCATCATATACTCCATGTCTTCTTTAAAATTAGCTACAATTACTTGGTCGTCAGCAAACTGTAGTGTATATATGGTAAATCGGTCGTTAAGTTTTCTTGCCGTGTACTTTACGTTTTCAGTTTTTTAGAGCTACTGCGATATATATTTTAAAAAGAGCTGAAGGGATCCAACATTTCTGACTTAAGCCTTTCGTTACCAGGAATTCATTTAAAAGACGATTTCCAATTTTAATTTTAGATTTTGTCCTTTAATATAGTTCTATTTTTAAAAAATCGAAAGTAATATTCTAATGTATCAATGCATTTTTTGACAAAATATGAAATGCTTTCTTCAGAAAGACTAAAAAACGGCGCCTCAATCACGGATCGCCAAACAAACCGTGCCTCAAGCATAAAATATAGGTAAATTCTTTACAGTCCATAGCCTGCTTAGAAAAAGAAGAATCATAACAAAAACATTTCATGTAGAAAAAGGGAAAGTACGCGAAAATGGTATTCCGTAAAAAGAATTGAGATAAAAGGAAAGCCCTTTAATACAAATTTCAAAATGAAAGGTTCATATTGACGTGGCAAAAGTAAAAAGTAAAAGTTTGTGAAAAAACATGAAAAAAACGCAATCTTGGATTTATGACGTCACACAGGCGCTGTTACTCAAATTTGAGCCAAACACCCAGCGACTTAAAATTAAGTGATCCATAAGCAAATGATTTGGAGTAGTCTAAAATTTCCTATTTCAATTTTTTTTTGGGTAAAAAAAATATATTTTTTTAAAATTATTTTGAAACAAATTAATATCTTTGTTAGTTTTTGAGATATAAAGCTAATTTCTTCACTATAATAATTGGTGTTTTCTTGCAAACAAAAAACGTACATATCACAAATCCATTAAATTTTAAGGTAAAATTAAAAAAAATAATAAAAAAATATACGCATCTAAAGTTTTTTAAAGAGCAATAAATAAGCCAACCAACGGCTAAATTTATTAAAAAATAAAATTAGTTGACACCCAAACTGTGCTCAAATTATAGCTTAACTTGCCCATGTGGTATGCACGAAATGGTGGGTTTCTTTTCTTACATATACATACCTATCATTATAAATAAAGGACCTTGATATTACAAATAATCGTGAAATTTCGTACCCGTGAATTTAAAAATCAAACAAGTTTCATGGCTAATCGGGCAAAAAGGAGTTTTTTGTTTCCCTTATATTTTTCCGTGGGTAGCTTGAAAGCTTAACCTCACGGGGGTCCAAGATCTAATGGACACCTAATAAGTGTTGACAGTCAACCGTTTCGTCCTTATGGGACTCCTCAGAACACTGCTGGTCAAGTGACAAATCTTGCGAAGTTAATCAGACGGTTTTGTCTCTAATTAAATGTAATTAGTGAACGAACTATAGCAAGAGGCGCCATCTACCGAGATACGAGAGAAACAAAAAACCAAAAGCAGGGAAAAACACTGCTATACAATATCGATCAATGAAAAGATCGAATGCAAATAAAAGAAAACAACTATAGTCCGTGACCCACGACAGCTCTCTGTCTTTTCAGGCCGGATCAACGCATTTTGCATTTTTACCCGTCATCAAGACAGTGAGCGTCAATCAACGGAATTTTTAAGCCAAATAATACTAACAAACGTGAAATTTCGTACCCGTGAATTTAAAAATCAAACAAGTTTCATGGCTAATCGGGCAAAAAGGAGTTTTTTGTTTCGCTTATATTTTTCCGTGGGTAGCTTGAAAGCGTAACCTCACGGGGGTCCAAGATCTAATGGACACCCAATAAGTGTTGACAGTCAACCGTTTCGTCCTTATGGGACTCCTCAGAACACTGCTGATCAAGTGACAAATCTTGCGAAGTTAATCAGACGGTTTTGTCTCTAATTAAATGTAATTAGTGAGCGAACTATAGCAAGAGGCGCCATCTACCGAGATACGAGAGAAACAAAAAACCAAATAATATAAAAGTCAAAATAGACCAAATAATGAATATTTTTCTAGTACAATGTTTTTCCTAAACATTGATAGAACGGAAATACTTCTTACATTATTTTAAGACATTTTTGTCCTTTAACAATTCAAAAATAGTAGTTTACCTAACTAGTGCGGAAAGTGCCTCTTTTCCGCACGCGATTGCAGATGGCCAAACGACGCGATAGCGGAGTTTGGCCAGCAATCAAGTGCGGAAAAGACACTTTACGCACGAGTTAGGTACACTATTTTTTCTATAAGCGTGAGGAAAAACTAAAAATTAATCAGAAAATTATTTATATTCAAAACGTTTTAATCAAATCAATTATTATTATTCACATTCTAGCGGCTTCTAGAACTGACTGGGGTAGATCTTCGTCCGAAGAATCCATTGAAAATCTGATTTTTTTGTTTGAAAAATTCAAAAGACGCTTGTATCTGCAAAATTGGCTTTGTTTTGACAGTTTGTTTGTACTTTGTTGCTATGGTGATTTAAGATGCCAAATCTAAAACCACTAGTGTTCATTGTTGTTTGACATTGACAATGATGATATTTATACCGGGGAGGTTTAAAACTTATAATTTGAACCTATTTTACTGAAAACTTTATTTTATCGAAAATATTGAAAATATAGCAGAATTTTAGTCAATTTGAATATTTTTAGGATATTTCGTGTGCTAGGAAAGATACAAATGTATTTTGAACGGTCTAAATGTTATAGAACACCTCAAAAACGTAACAAATTTACTTTTCCGCACTAGTGCGGAAAAAATATTTTTCCGCACTAGTGCGGAAAAGTGGAACTTTCCACACTAAAATGCGTGCGGAAAAGTGGACTTTTCCGCACGCTTATAGAAAAAACTCTTTGTTACCGAGCTGCAGGTGGTTAAAATTTAATTTTTTTCCTTCAAATAACGCCTCCAGTTTTTGAGATATATAGCTTAAATTTTACATACAGATTGCAATATAGAGTTTACATATTTAAACAAGGCAACAGCTTCCAAAAATATACAAAGTGATATTTCTACTTAAAAAAATTTAGATCAGTTGCAGATACAAATAAATTCCAGAAATCAACAAGTTTTTTAACAAAAAAAATAACTTTTTGTATTTTAGAATCAACCAGCAACGACACACGGTAAAAAAATTTAAGAACAGGGAAAATTTGATCGCCCTGTAGCTCGGTATCGAAGAATCATTTATGTGATAAAAAACTCTTTAAATAATGCAAGGAATCATGCATCTACAACATATATCATATTACCGGAATCGACAAATCATATTAATTTATAGACTTTCTATGGAAATGACGGATTAACGGACACAATTTCCGACTAAAAAAAATTTTATAGAATTTTTTTTGGAACTTGCCAAGGCTATGAGATGAGACGTTATATAGAGCCATTTCATTAATAAAAATCTGCTTTATAGCAGCAAACTATAATTTGAACATTTGAAACGAATTGTCCCCTTGCATTTGAAATCCGTAAATATCTTTAGGGGCAAACTTTTTTCCCGAGAGTTGACCCATACTTATCTGGTGCGTATATGAGCAAGGTTTATCCACCTTTATTCTTTCATTTTTGGTGGGTTCTTTGAATTTTAATAAAACGGTTTAATGTTTTGATTATTGATATTATTGACTGAAAATGGGTCACAACGTTATTTCTTTTTTTTAGCGACAACCAGTAATTTTGACAGTCATTTTTTTTTTACAACTGCAATGGTAAAGCTACATTTACAATTAATTTTGAACCTGTTTATTGTAAACTTGACAGATGGGTTTGTTAGGGTGCATTTACATCACGGTCCCTAGAAAGAATTAGGCCGGTCTTCGGATCTTATATATATATATATATATATATATATATATATATATATATATATATATATAAACTTGCGTGCATAGAAATCGGCCCACTGTTCGTGCTCCTATAGAAATCGCACCCCAGAGCATGCAGGAACCACCTCCATAGGTATCGCTCTCTTGGTCCTCGGTACACTTTCCTTCTTCGGTCGCTATCACGGAGGCATATTCTGGACTCATCTGAGAACAGAACCGATACCCATTGTTCCAACGTCCAATTCAAATGATCCCGTGCAAAACGCAGATGCGCTTGCCGATGAGCTGGAGTAAGTTTTGGACCAATCGCAGGTGTTTTAGGGGTCAGGTTATTTTCCTGCAGTCTTCGTCTTTCTGTCCACTGACTAATAGCCACTCCTCGCACCTCACGGAGCTGTTGTTGCACTTCAACGGCATTAAGGTGACGATTTCTTAATGTTGTTGACACAATAAAGCGGCCATCACGAGCGGTTGTAAATCGCCTTCTGCCTGTTCCAGGTCGCCTATGAAAGTATCCAGTCTCCTCATACCGCTCGTACACTCTTCGAACCGCTGCTCGGGCTATATTCAATTGTCTGGCAACACCTCGATGACTAAGTCCGTTTTCGAATGAAGCAATAACTAAGGTGGCTTTTTGTGGTGTAGTATGCATTAAACCATCGAAGAAATTATTTATTCCATGATTAAACTTACACACTTGAACACTATTGAGATTTTAAAAAACGAATAATATGAAAATTTCAGTTGCAAACGCAATTTGACAAATTTGTTTTTTTCGTTACAATCACCACATAAACACGTTTCATTTGTTTACCGGTTGCTACGCATATAAACAATAAGCCGTCTTAAAAAATTTATACTCACGTTAAAGCATATTAACTTGTCTTTCAAACAGCATATTAGCTCACACTACTACTATAAGTAGTGTGAGCTATGGTGATCCTAATTTTTTCGAGAAAAAAAAAGTTGCTCCGATTTCAAATTTTTTTTTATATCTTTGCGTTTCAGATGATTTTGAAACTTTTTTGTTTTGCTGTCTGTCTGTCTGTCTGTCTGTCTGTCTGTATGTCTGTCTGTCTGTATGTCTGTCTGTAACGACCAACCCGCATAACTCAAAAACCGCTTGTCCGATTTTAATGAAATTTGGTACCTAAGTTGGGTCTTGGGCCGTGATGGTCCCATTTAAAAATGAACAAAATCCACCGAACGCAAGCCAAATAAAAGGGTGGGGGTAGATTCCAAAAATTAGAGTTTATGTGAAAATATGGCGTGTGTGATATCAAACGAAAGGTAATTAAGTCTGGAGTTAAAAAAAATGAATTTTAGTTTATTTTTTTAAAAAGGGTGGGGGTAGATGTCAAAAATTAGAGTTTAAGTGAAAATATGGCGTGTGTGATATCAAACGAAAGGTAATTGAGTCTGGAGTTAAACAAAATACATTTTAGTTTTTTTCAAAAGGGTGGGGGGTAGATTAAAAAAAATTGAGTTTAAGTCAAAACATGGCTTGTGTGGTATCAAACGAAAGGTAATTGAGTCTGGAGTTGAATAAAATATATTTCAGTTTTTGATTATATTAGCTCACACTATAACTATAGTACCTAGTGTGAGCTTAGGTGCCCATAGATTGGCAGAGTATTTTTTTTATTGATCTGATGAATAATTCCTTAAAATATAGATAAAGTGAAAAGTTTACAGTGGGCCGATTTCTATGCACTCAAGTGTATATATATATATATATATATATATATATATATATATATATATATATATATATATATTCACTTGTGGTCCAGTTAATTTTTGTAAACAAAAGTTAGATATGATATGAACAACTAATATTTTTTGAATTTTTTGAAAACCAAGGCAATTTTCCTACTGTTTTTTAGTATATTCTCATAAAATAATATTTTTCAGACATACGAGTCGTTATTTTTTTTAGCCCGCTTCATTTTTCTTTATACAAAAATTAAAATTCCAAGAAAATAATATGTTCATTTCAGCTTCAAATGTAATCCGCTAACCTACACCTTTGTTTACTTCCCAAGTCCTCGGTTAACCTTTGATACTAAACGATCACATTCAGTTTGACTTGTATTTTAAGTTTTGTTTAATAAAAAATAACGCGGGCTAAAAAAAATAACGACAATACGTCTAAAAAATTATACTTTAAAAAGATGTACTAAAAAACAGTTGGAAAATAGTCGTGGTTTTCAAAAAATTCCGAAAATATTAGTTATTCATTTCATATCTAACTTTTGTTTACAAAAATCAGCTGGACCACCAGTGACGTGAAAAATTCGACATAAGCCCCATATCATTATTTTTGAGACAACTTTTACAACTTTTTTCGTTGGTCTACGCCATTTATTATGGTAAACAGCTGATAACAGTCAAAAAGCTATCTCAAAAATTATAGTATGGAAATTATATCTGAGGGCACGGCAGTGCCTCGCCAAGTTCGCGCGCCGTAACCATCTGGAAACATTTCAGCCGATATTTGACCTACCTAAAACTCTACTTCGGAATGAACTGCGAATCTCAAACTTGGCACAGTCGTAGATCTCCATGGAGTTAACAAACCCTCCAAGTTTCATGAAGTAGTAAAGTAGATACGAAATTTCAAAAAACGTCGAAATTGCCACTCACTCACTGACTCACTCATGTATAGATCATCAATATTCTACTGTACTTCCAGACATGCTACAAAGCTGAAATTTTGCAGACTCATAGAAATTATGACCAAACCCCTGGAAAAAATCAAAAAACCCCAGAATTTTAATTTACTCCCCTCCCCTATACATTTAAAGTTATATAAAATTAGCATCGCCCACTTCCAGAAATGCTAGAGAGTTGAGCTTTGGTAGACTGATAGGAACTATAATAAAACTATAGGAAAAAATCAAAAACTCCTCAAAACTTTAATATACTCCCCTCCCCTATACATTTTAAGTTATGTTAAAGTAGCATTGCCCACTTCCAGAAATGCTAGAGAGTTGAGCTTTGGTCGACTGATAGGAACTATGATAAAACTATAGGAAAAAATCAAAACACCCCATAATTCTAATTTACTTCCCTCCCCTATGAATGTAAAGTTAAGTAAAACTAACATTGCCTACTTCCAGACATGCTAGAGAGCTGAGCATTGGAAGACCGATGGTAACTATGATAAAGTTATAGAAAATAATTAAAACACCCCAAAATTCTAATTAACTTCCTTCCCCTATAAATGTAAAGTTATGTAAAAGTAACACTGCCCACTTCCAGAAACGCTAGAGAGCTGAACTTTTTAAGACTGAAAGACAATATGATAAAACTATATGAAAAAATTAAAAAACACCAACATTTTGATTTACTTCCCTCTCCTATAAATGTAAATTTATATAAAACTAACATTGCATACTTCCAGAAACGCTAGAGAGCTGAGCATTGGAATGCTGATAGAAATTATGATAAAACCATGGGAAAAAATTTAAAAAGTCCAATATTTTCATTTACTCTCCTCCCCTATACATATAAAGATATGTAAAAGTAACATTGTGCACTTTTAGAAACGCTAGAGAGCTGAGCTTTGGAAGGCTAATAGGAACTACGATAAAACCATGGAAAAAATTAAAAAACCTCAAAAAATTAAGTAAGGCATTGCAAAAATTTTGAACAATATTCCGCATATTTTACTACTTTAAAAATTAAGTATTATCCAATTCTTTTAAAAAAGAAGTGAAATCATAACAAAAACATTTTATGTAAAAAAAGGCCTAGTACGCGAAAATGGCATTCCGTAAAAAGAATTGAGATAAATGTAAAGCCAAGTTCTCCAATACAAATTTCAAAATGAAAGGTTCTTACTAGTTTGGAAATATTTTTCTAAACTTGGCTATTACGGCTGTAATGACTCTTAGGCACAGCGCTAAATTGAACATAAAGAAGTTTGTAATAGCAAAGTTTAAAAAAATATTTCCAAACTAGTAAGAACTTTTCATTTTGAAATTTGTATTGGAGAACTTGGCTTTACTTTTATCTCAATTCTTTTTACGGAATGCCATTTTCGCGTACTTGGCCTTTTTTTACATGAAATGTTTTTGTTATGATACATATATAAGATCCGAACACTGGCCTATTCTAGGAATCGTGACATGCGCATGCTTGTAGCAGCCATTTTCAGAGGCGCTTTCTTAGTTCAGATGTATTATCTTGTATTTTCCAATGATTGACAGTCTTTTATGCATATGTAACTATACTTAATTCTTGAAATTAATAGTAGGCCAACATAATTTTAATTCGCAATCTATTGTTCAGATAATTGTAATGCTTGGATATGTCACATTGGATAAATAAGCAATCACATACTTAAGATTACTGTTAAGATAACAATGGTTATAATAATGCAACTGCTAGTTTTTTAAATATTAAAATACCGATACTTGTATGCCTACATTATTATTGTTATTTATTTATTGTTAAGTTAGGCTGCATTGTCTGAAAGGAATTTCAAAAAACTACCAAAGCCAATTTACTGGGTGATTTATGTGCGGTTTGAATAGTTTAACAGTAAGAGTAATTCCACGCCAAATCATCCAATGGGGGTAGCTGCCATGTCCCGAAAAAAATCCAAATTTTGATAACATGTATTAGTGTCCTTAGGAATACCAAATTAACAAATTTTAATTTTTAATATCGCCTCCCGTATTTTACAGGCCACTTTAAAAGTAAAAAAAAAAGAAAATCAGTTGTGGCATTATTTTTTTTTTATTTCTATTGTATTAAATCTTAGGTAAAAACAAATTTAACGGAAGAAATCTTTAATATTGGTTGGATAATCCTATACAGAAAAAAATTAACCTCAGTTTTTTGACAAAAACAATTTTAAAAAAATAGTAAATTTTATGATTTTCTCGTTTTTTAATTATTTACACCGGTGTGGAATATGGTCCATCAACAAAAAGTCCATACGCACATTAAAGCTTAGTGGCTTGACTATCATACAAGGCAAAATAAAAATTTCTAGGTCTATTGCTTTCAGAAAACTAAATTTTTTAAAATTGGAAAAACCGCAAAAACCTCAGAATTGGCAACATTTGACTAAAAAAATTGTCATGTCTATCTGTCTATTAAAACTTCGCTTGTGCGTTGTTTTACTTGATAATGTATCGTCTAAATAAAAGTAAAATAAAAAATCTGGGTCTGTCATTTTAACATCAACTTTTAAGCTATTTGGTTAAAGCATGTAAAAAATCAAATTTTTTTATTGAGTCGCAAAAGGAAAAAAATTATGTATAAAAATCATCGTTAGGGGATCTTATTTATAGCCACATACTGTTTTGCGTGAGATCCTAGTTTGTGGGTTCAAGTCCCATCTTCGCACACTGTCGGAAATTTTTTTTTAATTTTAAGAATACATTTTTGGTGAGACACGGACATTAATTTGTTTGTTTCTTTGGTAAATGAAATGGTTCAGGTTTAACAGTGGCGTACGCAGGAGAGAGGGGGGTTGGAGGCCTAATCTTACCAAAACCATTAAATAACTTCTCCTAAAGTTGGAATTTTTCTGAAAGAAGAAATAAATGGTTTTCCAGGACTTCTTCGTGGAACTCCAACGTAACGTCTACTTTTTAAATATGTTTTATACAAGGAAGATATAGTCCTTGAGTATAGCTTTCCAACACTGTATCAAAAATTAAGGAAAACATTACATTTATACCTCAAAAAAATATGGAAACTTCGAAAATTTCTGCGTTTTTTGGATATTCTCTCAATTGCGCTAATTAAGCCAGTATAAAAGATTTTGCTAAACATCACATTTTTTTGAAAACTACTTTTATGCATGTTTTTAAAACTATAGGTTAATTATTTTAAGTTGCTGTTTACTATGAGCATAATTTTTTTAATTAAAGTCCCATTTTGCCCGTTTTTGGACTTTTCAAATGCGTGTACAACAGACTAATTTGATTAAAAAATCTAAAATTGTGCAAAAGTGGTTAAGCATAAGCTGTTTCATTTGGTAAGCATGATTAAAGAAAAAAATTAAATGTCACGGCAACACTTTTTTTTGTAAATTGGATGACTTGGCGTGGAATTGCTCAGAAGTCATGATGTCAATATTAATATTTTTATAAACAAAATTTTGGACTTCTATTGTCTTTATTTATTTTAAGCACGACGTTTCGGTTAGTAATTATCTCTAAACGTTTTCATGTGTAAACTAAACAGTCCAGTCTACATGCTGCTTCTTATACTACTTGGTGTGCAGTCAGGTGTGACGACCAGCCCCCTTTTAATCATAAGACGCTTGTTGTTCTTAAGGAGGGGTTTCCATATGTTTGGTATATCCGTGCTTGGTTGATGCATGATTTCTGCTAAACATTTAAATTCATTTACTCTAACCTGAAGAGGGCGTTTCGTTTCACCTACATATGATTTACCACACTCACACGGGAATTGGTAAATACATTCCTTATTATTTGAGGGTTTTTCTGATTTCGTTTTAGTTACAAGACTCCTTATCGTATTTCCCGATGAACATACTGTTTCTACATTATAGTGTTTAGCTATTCGTTTTATGTTTTCTGAAATCCCTTGAAAATTATGGAATGTTAATAGCACCCAACGGATTTGCCACATTTGGTTTGTTTTTAATTTTAGAGATCGTTGAGTTTATTAATTTCTCTGAATAACCATTCTGTTGTAAGTCCTTTGTAATGTTGATTTCTGTGGTTAATTCTTCATTATTACTACAAATATTTACGGCTCTTGATTAATATTTATTGTAGTAAACATAGAACAAATAAAAAACTTACCCAATGTGGTCACACACCTTTTCAGTAAACTCCATATTTCATTTTTCTTCTTCAAACATTATAATTTTTATAAACTTTGTCGCAAAAAACTAGAATTTCAAAGAATTTCATTATAGAAGACTTGCTTTCAAGCGACTTCTATAAGCTATATCTATAAATTATTAATTATTTTCTGGTTTTTTAGATTGTTGGTTTAAAAAATTAACCGAATCATAATTTTTAACTAGCTTACATAAAACCTGAGCTAAAAAAATGTTTTTAGAAAAAAATTTTATGCTCTGTAAAACCACAGTGGCGTGCAAAACTAACCAAAGACTTTCAAGTAAATAAAGTTCTTAAACAAGGTTGCTGTATCTCGCCTACGCTCTTCAAGATATATTTAGAACAAGTCCTTAAAGTCTGGAAAAGAAAATGCCAAAACATGGGAATTCCGTTGGACAATACCACCTTGTATACTTTATGTTTCGCCGATGATCAGATAATGGTGGCTCAGGATTATGACGACTTCGAATATATGACACGAAAACTAATAGAAGAGTACAATAAGTGGGGACTAGAGGTTAATATCAATAAGACAGAGTATATGTGTATTGGTGGAACGAAACAGGATCTAATCTTAAATACTGGGCAGCGAATTCAGTCTTGTGATGAGAATAATTACTTGGGTCTAAAAATTACAGCTGACGGAACACACAAAGACAAAGCTATAAAAGATAGAAACGTACAAGGAAGAAAAGCAAACTTTACTAAATGGAATAATTTGGGACCAAAGTATATCAAAACAAAAAGCTTATATATAACACCATTGTAAAAAGTATTATTACATACGGCTCAGAAGTATGGCCAATCAAGGATAGAACAGAAAAAATGCTTTCCGCTACGGAAATGGACTATTGGAGAAGAGCAGCAGGGAAATCAAAAAGAGAAAGACTTACAAATAAAAGAATAAGAAAAATTATGACAGTGGGTGAACGTACTTTAGTGGATGATATAAGAACAAAACAACTGGTGTGGTAAGGACATGTACAAAGAATGAATGATGAAAGACTACCTAAACAAATACTACAATGGAAACCAACTGGCCGAAGAAAACGAGGACGGCCAAGGAGAAGCTGGAGAGAAGGAATAGACAGTGAAATAAGAATAAGAGGTCTAGATGATGAATTATGGGCAAACAGAAACGAGTGGAGATTGGGTATCGGAAGACGTAGAATGTTGTGAAACCGATAAATATATATATAATGTGGGCGGAAGGGCGTTCTAAATTTTGAACTTGTTGTGGGCAGTATACGTGTGTAAGTGACAAAACAAAACAACAAACAATTTTTGCCTACCCTGCTTTGTTTAGCACTACACGCCACAAGCGGGGATTTGAAAGGGGGCAACGTAGTAATATATATGAATTTTTGTTAACAAATATTAAGCTATCCGCATAATTTCCTTCCCCCCCCCTAGAAACAAAATAATTACATATATAGTGTTTTTGTCCATCATTGCCCCCCTAGATTTTGGCTCAGATTCACGTTTGGCACGTCACTGGTTAATAATGATATACGTTGGGATCAAATTGTGTTTAAAAATTAAACAAAAATTATTTAATGAGATGCTATGCTATTTTCTTTAGACATATTTTGATTTGAGTATCTACTTAAACATTTTGTTTAAATATTATTATTTAACAAAAATTTGAATTTTAAAAACAATGTTTAATTATTCATTTTAAACTAATAGTGGGTATTAGTAACGTTTTTGGAGACTTTTTAATTCGACACTTTTTTTTCAAAAACTGCTGTTGAATAGTTAAATTATAACAAAAACATTTCATGTAAAAAAAAGCCAAGAACGCGAAAATGGTATTCCGTAAAAAGAATTGAGATAAAAGTAAAGCCAAGTTCTCTAATACAAATTTCAAAATGAAAGGTTTTTACTAGTTTGGAAATGTTTTTTCTTTTTTTAATCTTTGCTATTACAGCCATACTGTTATGTACAATTAGGACTGTGCCTAAGAGTCATTTGCAGCCGTAATAGTCAGGTTTCGAAAAACATTTCCAAACTAGTAAGAATCTTTCATTTTAAAATTTGTATTAGAGAACTTGACTTTACTTTTATCTCAATTCTTTTTACGGAAACGATTTTCACGTACTTGGCTCTTTTTTTACATGGAATTTTTTTGTTATGATTTCACTCTTTTTTTAAAGGATTTGGATAATATTTAAGTTTTAAAGTAGTAAAATTTGCGAAATATTGTACAAAACTTTTGCAATGCCTTATTAAAAATTTTGAGGTTTTTTAATTTCTTACTATGATTTTATCATAGTTCCTATTATCCTGTCGAAGCTCAGCTCTCTAGTGTTCCTGGAAGTGGACAATATTACTTTTACATAACTTTACATTTATGGGAGAGAGTAGTAAATTAAACAATTTGTATTTAAAAAAAAATTCCTATAGTTTTGTCATAGTTCTTTAAGCAATTAAAATTTTGGGATATTTAAATTTTTTCCTATAGTTTTAGACTATTTTCTATCAGTCTGCCAAAGCTTAGTTCTCTAGCATTTCTGGAAGTGGGCAATGTTACTTTTACATAACTTTACATGTATAAGGGAGGGAAGTAAATTAGAATTTTGGGGTTTTTTGATTTTTTTTGATGGGTTTGGTCATAATTTTTATCAGTCTGCCAAATTTAAGCTTTGTAGCTTGTCTGGAAGTACAGTAGAATTTTGATGATCTATACATGAGTGAGCAGGTGAGTGGCAATCAGTAACGCACCCAGGAATATGTCTTGGGGGGGGCCCGAGGCCTCATAATGTCGTATTTCATGCTATTTTTTGTGTTTATTCATGAAATATGTGGAAAATATATACAAAAATCTTAGGCTTGGGGGGGGGGCGGTTTCAGATTGTACGCCCATGGTGGCAATTTCGACGTTTTTTGAAATTTCGTAACTACTTTACTACTTTATGGAAGTTCATGAAACTAGAAGGGGTTTTTAACTCTATGAAGATCAACGAAAATTTTGAGTTTCGTAGCTCATTCCGAAGAGTTTTAGATAGGTCGTATATGTGCTGAAATGTTTCAAGAAAAGATATTACAGCAGCTTACGTACTGCCGTGCCCTCAGATTTTTTACCACAGGTAAATAATTTTTAATTTAACAACTGTTGAGGTTTGTAACTAATGAATCTATGAACTACTAAATATGTAAATAGCTATAACATAACCAACCAATGTCCTAATAAACTATGACAAAATCGAAACCTAAAATCTAGAAAAAATAAATTAGACCCGGACCTATTTTGTTGTCATAAAAGATTGATGACTTTTCTGAAAGTGTTTTTATCGAAGGATTCGATAATTAAAAATATAAAAATATAAGTTGGCTGCCTTTAATTGGACGTTAATTTGAAAGATCAATTGATAATATTAATTTTGTTTTTGGGCGGACAAAATAGACAAGTGTTTGAAAAATTGCTAGTTAACACTTTAAGACACTTACATGGGCGCACCCGGGGCCCAGCCCCCCCCAGGCCTCAGATTTTTTTACATATTTTCTACATATTTCATGATAAAACACAAAAAATCGCTTAAAATTTGACATCATGAGGCTTCGGCCCCCCCTTATGAGGCCTCGGGCCCCCCCAAGACACATCCCTAGGTGCGCCACTGACACTTATCTAATCTTTCAGTGGCGTGCGCGTTTTTAATTGTCCACTTCTTGTGTGGTGACAAGTCAAGTAATAATTCTTGCCCTAAAAAAATGTTTTAGATTGTCCGCCCCTTGACGAGTGCGACTGCGTGCGCCTGTAGTAATTTATCAAGGTTACCTTTGACAACGCTGCAAAGCTTTCTGCAAAACTCGGGCGTCTCGCGGTTTAATTTTAATAAATGCTTTACTCTATCTGTTTTTAAATAAATAAATAAATAAATAAATAAATAAATAAATAAATAAATAAATAAATAAATAAATAAATAAATAAATAAATAAATAAATAAATAAATAAATAAATAAATAAATAAATAAATAAATAAATAAATAAATAAATAAATAAATAAATAAATAAATAAATAAATAAATAAATAAATAAATAAATAAATAAATAAATAAATAAATAAATAAATAAATAAATAAATAAATAAATAAATAAATAAATAAATAAATAAATAAATAAATAAATAAATAAATAAATAAATAAATCTTTATTTTCCTTCGACAATTTAGAAACTGTATGGAAAACGTCAATTACAATAGTAATTAGTCTAAATAAGTTAAAAATGTATAATCAAGTACAGGAACATAAAATATACAGTACCTAATCAACCTAAACAAAAAATAAATAAATAAAATAAAACAAAAATAAATTAAAAAAGAAATAAATTTCACCTAATGATATCAAATAGATCCAAAGAGAAAAGGAACTCTGACTTTAAATGTAACTTTAAATATACATTTTTATCGCAAACCAAAGTGGCTCTCTGTCTAATCATGTATTTTATTGAAAGCTTTCAAATGGTTACATTTGTATGCACAAGACATACACCCTTTCGATAGCTTTAGGCGCTGGTTAAACTTTTAACGCATTAAGGATAAAAATGGAAAATAACGCGAGAACCATACAAAATGTCGATTGACACCTACCTTGCTATTTCTCGGCGGTACAAATTCCATTCACTGGGCGCCCAGGCTTCTACCAGAGTTCTTGAGTTGATCGAAATCACTGTGAGGAGTTGAGGTAACGGATTGGAATGATTTTAGAATTGATTGGCACTAATTGCAATTGATTGAATTGTAGTTTTGGAAACCGAGTAAAACACGCCGGTTTCAATATGGAGGCTACGATGATCTCTCTCTTGTCATCGCGCCGGTGGGTTGCGCACTTTCTATCCGCGCACTTTGCGGTGTCACGTGACAACCTGTATGGCTCAGTGCAACGGAATAATTAATATTTAGGAAAATTAACTAAGTATTATTTGTCTTGCACGTACAACATTTAAATGCTAAAACTAGATTTGGTATACAACATTGGATTCCTAGTTAGAATAATTTAATTACAATTAGATTAAAAAGAACAATATACATACATATTACACCCAAATAAAAAAAAGAAATAAAATAAAATAAGTCAATAACTCAGTCTTGCTCAAAATACTCCTCTATTGAGTAAAATGGACGCTCCAAAAGATATATTTTAATTCTAGCCTTAAATATTTCTAGGTTAGGCGATTCTTGGACTTGTTTTGGTAATTTACTATATACTTTTGTACCCATAGATAGTGGCAATTTCTTTCCTATATTATATTTGTGAAATGGAACCCTGTTATGCATTTTTGATCTCGTGTTGTAACTATGTACTTCTTGATTCTTAAGAAGTCTTTCTTTATTATTAAAAATGTACTTTGATAGTTCATTAATATATAGTAAATAGAAAGACAGTATTTTTAGATCAACAAACAGTTGCCTACAAGATTCCATTTGACCCACGCCCAACATAATTCGGACTATTCTCTTCTGCTTTACAAAAACAGAGCCACCTCCAGATAAACAACCCCACAACACTATACCATATCGTATTCGAGATTCGACATGAGCGTGATATATTGTTGTTAGCTGTTGAAATGTCAAAACGGATTTTAGATTTTTAATCAGGTAGTAATAAGATCCCATTTTTTTTGACAGTTTGGAAGTATGCTCCTTCCATTGCAAATGTTGATCAACTAATACTTTCAAAAACTCCGCATGTGTTTCCCTTTCAATATTAGTATTGTGGACTTTAATTTCTATGTCTGTAAGGTCTTTTTTCTGATGGTTTGAAAATCTGAGATAATGTGTTATTTTTAAGTTTAAAAATAAAGAATTCTGTCCAAACCAATCAACCATGTTTTCCATTTCTGACGTGCATTTGTATTTTAAGTTTTCTTGATCTTTTTCACTAATTTTGAGGGTAGAGTCGTCACAGTAAAACGTGAGTTTGTCAGTATCAATTGTCATGTTTAGATCATCCAAGTACAAAACAAACAAAATAGGCCCCAAAATTGAACCTTGAGGCACACCACACTGAACATTCAACTGAGTGGAACTAGTTATTTTTTGCTCCCGTTTCTCCCCAATATACTTTATCTCCACATATTGTTTCCGTTTCAGAAACTCACACAACCACTTGTTCTTTTTATCGTCTTATGGAAATTTATACCCCTAGATCCCACTAAACACAAAAACATTTTAATAATGTCAAAATAATGTATAATTTAAAAACATAACATTAGGTTGGATGTTAGTTCTAACGTCATATTCATAGTGAAAAAGAAGCTTAATAACCCATTTTCTGACGTTAGAAAAATAATCTTATGTTTTTATAACTTTTTTTTAACGTTTAAAAAATTATTGATTTTTAACAGTGGAAAAGAAATGTTTTTCTAACATTGAAAAATAAATGTTTATTTAACAATGAAAAAATATATTTTTTCCAAATATCTCTAAAATACATAAATAACGTAAATAAAGTTCTTCTATTTTGGAAACGCAGGGCAGTAACAGTCTGTTGAGGTTTTCGTGAACTCGACACTCAGTAAAGGAAATTCGGATCCGTAGCTTCTGAAAATAAAATTTAAAATTCTATGTAAACAATAATTTTGTAGTAAGTGCCTCGCTACGAGACCAAACAATTCATGCTCAAATGAATACAAGACAAACAATTTCAAGGCGCCTATTCAATTTAGCATGAATGCAAACGAAGCATTCGTTTGGTCCCACTGCGAGGCTTGCTAATTCTGCCTCAAATGAATCCGGCGGCTAATCATTCGCGGTGAATTGTCGCATTTCCTGTCTGATTACCTATAACGTTAGGTATGCGATATTTCATACAAAACCATTTTTTTTCTTTTGTTTACTTTCTTACCTTAGGTTGTGGTGCTTCATTTAGATCACTGCATACACATTTATTGCTCTTTAACTATACACCATCTTTCCCACACAACTGGAGTAATATTCCTATCCAAGTATGTATTCACTATCATTATTAATAATTGTGCTTTTACTTTGCCATGTTTGTTTCTACAAAAGGTAAATATTGTAACCAAAATTGCACAAAGCGTATCTGCTATCGACTCGTATGAACTCGCAGCGAAATGCAACTAAACATGGCGATAGCCCGTTCTGGTAGTGGAACTATACTATAATATAATTTTTTTTAATGTTTAAAAAACAAAACATTTATTAGCTTCATATATCTTAAATTCAACGTTAGAAATGAGATCTAGGAAAAAAATTATAAAAATAACCATATATTGATGGTATTATTTTTAATGTTAGTGAAATTATGGTTTTTTTAATGCTGGTTTCTTAACGTTAATAAGAAATATATTTTTGGTAATGCTTTTACATGAAATTTTCGTTAGGATTTTCTACATGTTTTTTTAATGTCAAAAGTTGGGATAAAAAAATAGGGAAAGTGGGTCTAGTGATACCTTCTTTTGAAGTTCTCTTGAATATCTTTAAAACCGTATAAAAAATTTCGAAAATCAATAGATTAGTTTTTGAGATATTTGATTTCAAATTTTCAAATTTTACATGGAATGATAAAATAAAAATCAAATCCGAAAAATATAAAATTCTGATTAAATTTTTATTTTATTAGTCCATGTTAAATTTGAAAGTTTGAAGGGAATTATCTCAAACACTAATAGATAGATTTTTGAAATTTTTACACGGTTGTAAAGATATTCAAGAGGCCTTCAAAACAAGATATAACTAGACCCACTTTCTTATTCAAAATATAGGGGTAAAGTATACCCCTCGAAGATGGTGAATGCTACAAAAATTTCAAGATAGCCAAAAGGTGTCCCCCTCGCAAACAAAATCGACGCAGTGGCGGCTCGTGAAGTATAAGAATGGGTGTGCGCTATAATAAGTGAGTCGAAATAAATTTAAAATAAATAAAGTTAAAAAAATTTGCATATTTATTTGTAGCCAAATAAAAGAACTTATGGTGCCCACTAGGTAATAAGATTGTCAAAGTAAAAAAAAGCAGGTCTCCAATAAATAAAAATATGCCTACACAAAAAAAAATTACCTACAGTATACATACATATTAGTTTTTAGCCAACGATGGATAACATTAATTCAATGTACAAAACCGTTTTATCTTAGCTTTTGATTCAAATACCATTTCATATTGTAATGTTCATATACGTTGATTCAAAAATTCATGCTTTTTAATTTTTGCCTGTAGATGATCAGTTACCCCTATGCGGCTCCAGCTTTTATCCATGCTTGCATTGAAAAATAATAAGCATGGAAAACAAAATAACGAGTTTGTAACATCACATCCACAAATCCAGTTGTTTTTTTGGTAAATATCTTTTCTAAAGTATCTTTTAAAATTCCTACCTTCTTTTCTTTTAGAGCAAGTTTGCGATAATTCTAGTTCTGGAGTCGGCCTTCCTAATCTTTTAATTTAAATTTTTTGATTTAAATTAAAGGAGGAAAAGCTTGCTATAATGTTTTGTACACAATTAAGTCTTGAATTACTTCCAGGATTACTCGAACCCGAACTTATAACTGCCTCAGACATATTCGACACTTGTAGATAATAATTAACCCAAAAATTACAAACAAGAAGCCGAAAACAGCATAAAATTCACTTAAAAACTGCGTAAATAAATTTTAATTACTCCCAGTACACGTATACTAACGATAATATAAACAGTAATCAGCTGAGAACTATAAAAAAACGATGCAAGTCTGTATTGATTTAGCGCATTACATCGCCCTTTTCTCGGCCGATATCCCGAGCATTTCCGATCCAATTGCGTGGCAAAAATTGGATTAAAGAGGAACGCCGAATCCACGCGCACCTCCAGATTCAAGCCCGCCCTCTCATATCTCTAGATTCAAGCGAGGCGAGGCGATCGAAGGCCACCATATGCGGCAGCAAGCGTCAAGTCGAAAAGATATTAATTACTTCCGTTAATGGCCGATAGATGCCACTAGCGGGATCGGGATCAGTAAAAAATAAATAAAAAACAACAGTAATTATTTAATAATAATTTGTATTTATTTTTTTTCTTGTTTTTGATGGGGGTGCGCGCGCACCAGCGCTCCTATGGACGAGCCGCCCCTGAATCGACGTGTCCGAGCGTTTCTCCAAATTCACACAAAAAGTACCAAAAAACACGTCTGTTATCTTTTAGTTGGAACACCCTGTATAACTGTTTTTTGGGCAAAATCTGTAAATATAAGAAAAAAGAACATTAACCTCTTCGACATCGACCATTGCAGCACAGATAAATATAATACATTGCGTTTATTTTAACGATGATAATAATAATTAAATAGACATGCAGGCTATCTTGTCGATCTCTCCTTTTCCACGAAAACAATAGAGCTTTGCGATTGGCGCGCAGGAATTTTTTTGTATAAATTGCACCCCATAAAAATTCCTACTCAATCAGTTCCTGCAACGAGCAGCGGTGACATTCCTGCACCAATAAAAATACATATACTCCATGCTTTTGTCACACACAAGTTTCCTGTTTTTTACCTTCCTAGCCCGCGTAGCAATGGCTAGACAAGGTATTATTTTTGACGAAGGAATTATTTTTAGACATAACTCCAAAAATGCGTTATGTGGGTGTATTTTGACATATCCTAGCAGTGTGTGTGTGTGTACATTAAGATTTCAGGTTTTTTTTTTACGGGTATGCGCACTCGCAAGGAGATCCCTATCACGCTCGAGAAGCGGCAAGTGCGCGGAAATGTTGGTGTGTGTTGGTTTTGAAACGGTTCAGGTTGTAACCTGCAGGGAAAACTGTCGCAGAGAGTTTATTCCACAGCGATGCTGTTCTCCAGAGATATGAATTCTGATATAATGAGGTTCTTGGTGCCTCTATTTTGACAATAAATTGATGGTTACCGTCTGTTTGACGTGTTCGCCTAGTAGGTGCTACTCCCGGGGGGATCATACGTGCCAACTCTTCAGAGCATTTTCCGTGATAATACCTGTAGAAGAGAGATAGATCGCCCACAGTTCTTCGATGTTCGAGACTATCCAAGCTACGGGTAAGTGCGGGGTCATTGATCAGCTTGATAGCTCGTTTTTGCACGGTGTTCAAAAGCATTAAGGTATGTTTGGGTGCCGCACTCCATATATGTGAGCAGTACTCCATAGTTGGTCGAATCTGGGCTTTGTAGAGTGTCAGCAGTTGGCTTGGTGTATACAGATGTCTTGTACGAAATAGCACCCCAAGCTTTTGGGACGCCCTTTTAGCTATATCTGCCACGTGACTGTGCCAAGACATGTTGGTCTCTGCAGTGACTCCTAAGATGTTCAACTGGCTCTGCAATGCGACAGCACTTCCAGATAGCATGATGTTTGGCTCACCGGTGCTGGTCTTTTTTGAAAACAGGGCTGCTTGGGTTTTCTGCGCGTTGAACTGTACAAGGTTTTTGTTGCCCCAGTCCTCTATTATCTCCAAGTCGTTATTTATCTGTGATATTGCAGTTAGTCTAAGGTAATGGAAGTCACGTGCGGAGAGACATGTGGGTGGTATGACTGAGGAGACTACATTGCCATCATCTGCAAAGCAATAAAGTGAATTTACTGTTTTATCTATGAGGTCATTTATGTAAATCAGAAAAAGTGTTGGCGAAAGGATTGGTCCCTGTGGCACACCAGCATTTATTTGGTAAGAGTTGGAGTTCCGGCCATCCAGTGCAACATAAATGGATCTATCCTTAAAATAGTGTTCGACACTTTTACGAGCTGATTAGATTTTGGTCAAAATCCATTAATGCTAATGACAGTTTTTTGACAACTAAAAACTTTAAAAAATACTAACTTTTTAACGGAGCATCTTATCAATACATTATTTTCGGAATATAGTAGACTATATTTTGCTCAATAATTCGTGTTATAACTCAAAAACTGTTTTCAAGGCTAATTTATTATCATGGCTTCACCTGAAGTGTGATAATAGGCTAGCTAGGAAGGTGTCAGATCGTCATGGATCCATTTTTTTTATATACTTACCTACCTAATAAGCACAATCCTTTTTACAGTGGCGCACGTAGGGGTGGGGCTTGGGGGCTCAATTCCCCCTATCCAAAACCCCTGAGTAAAAATTCAAATTTTCCCATAATCATAAAATATATCGATCCGCGGTCTCAAGCCCCCCCCCCCCAGGACCGATTTCTGCGTACGCTACTGAATATCACACAGGAAATTGCTCTTAAAATAAGCGACTCTGAGTAGCGGCGGCAAAATAATATTTAATAATAAACTTAATTATCTATGATTGAATTAAAACTATTATTTTCTATATATGTATTCAAAATAAACAAATACAGTGAAACCTCTTCTTGTGAACACCTCTATAAAGCGGACACTCCCTTTAGGCGGACAAATTTGTTATAAAACCAAGCTTTTCCCTATTTCTTTACATGTAAAATTCACTCCTATAACTGGACACTCTAAAAACCGGACGCAGACAATTTTTTTTTGGTAAAAAAATTCTGAAACCTTCATTAACCAGACGCTAGCCTCTGACAATGGGACGGAGCGCTGCACGACATGGGCATAAATATTATATAGTATGTTGGCAACAACGCACTCTGCAGCCGGAAAATTAACTCTTTCCGTTTTAATGTGGAGACTAAATACTTCTGTCACATTTACAACATATTTTATTCAGAGGGACTGTTGGATTGATCAGTTGGGTAGTAAGAGATTTATTTGAAATGGCGCCTAGTCAAAAAACTTCTTAGTTTACATGAAAAAATGGAAGTTGTTACGATTCGGAGAAGGAACATCTATCAGCACGAAAGATCGCTGAAAAATTTAATATCGGAAAAACTCGAACAGCGGAAATTGTTAATAAATATATACATATTAAATTTTCGCAGTACTCTCTCATAACCGGACACTTCGAATAAGCAAACAAAACTGACGAAACCCTGAGTGTCCGCTTATAGGAGGTTTCACTGTAGCTAAATTTTATAGGTTTCGTACGGCATCTTTTGGATTATGCCTCGTAGTGAACAAGTAATTCGTCCTTTAGGTTCAAAGCCGAACCAAGCCCATATTTTGTCTCTGGCCAAACCCTTGCGGTTTCTATCTTTCCCACTCTGTCAGACTCTTTCTATAAAACCATACGGGAATAACACGCAAAATATGTAGTACGTTGTCGGTTGTGTCTGTGTCTAAGTACTTTGCAATAGTACATTATATACCCAGGGACTAAAGTGATAGTTTTTATCCCGAGGCGAAATGTTTGTACACTACAATTCGCTGAGGGATAAAAAGACACTTTAGTCAAGTGGTATATATACTATTTTTTGCAATTCTGGGCATAGTTTCATTAAAATTTTTAATTAAATTTTTCGAAAAGAAAGTCATCTCCACTGCACTATTGATTGGCCTATAAAATGTGACAACCAATAAAGTACCATTCATTCTCTGACGTTAAGTCAGTTGATATTTCTTAGATAGCCTTGGATAATACTTGGTTGTCAGGGTGTTGTCAAGGTACCATAAAATAACTGTTAAAATACAAACAACGCCGTGGAGATTTCTGCGATTTGCTAGTGCGTTCCCAAAAGTAAAAAAAATGGATATTGATATTGATACAGCTGCCGCAGAGGCAGTGAAGGCACTGCTGCCCGCTAAATCGGAGAAAATATATGAAAAACAATACAAACATTTCCTGGATTGGTGTCAAGCTAAGGATGTTGCTGATGTTACACAGGAGAAGGTACTTCTTGCATATTTCTTCCATCATGCGAAAAATTTGAAGGCTTCAACGGTTTGGTCACATTATTCAATGATTAAATCAAAGCTGATCGTTGAAAAAAGTTTGGACATTGGAAAATATTCAAAATTGAAGGCATTTTTGAAAAGAAATGGGGATGGCTACCGCCCAAAGAAGTCTCGAATACTGGGCATGGATCATATCCAGCAGTTCTTCCAGTAAGCACCAAATCAAGAATATTTGATGATGAAGGTAAAGTGATCTGTTTTTACATTATTTTGAACCATGTTAACGTCACTGATTCGAAATATCATTTGTTGCTATCAGGTTACGTAGTTTGTACAAAAAATTGTATTGCTACTTAGTAACTGAAAAATCTTTTTTTTTTCAGGTGGCGTTGATAATGGGAGTTGCCGATGCATGCAGGGGTGTTGAACTGTGCCAGCTACAGAATGAAGATGTTCAAGTCCAAGATTTTCATCTTGTTGTCACAGTTCGCAACACGAAAAATCAAACTGACCGATGCTTCATAGTGAAGAACTCCAAAGAAAGCAACGCTACAGACGTAGTGAAAATCTGTAAATCCTACATGGCTCTGAGACCAACAAATTTGACAATATCGAGATATTTCATTGGCTATAAAGACGGCAAATGTTTATCACAACCTGTTGGAAAGAATACTTTTGGGCTTTTCCCGCGAAAAATAGCTGCCTTCCTGAACCTGCCAGAGGCCGTTTCATACACAGGACACTGCTTCAGGCGTACCTCTGCTTCCCTTTTAGCAGATTCTGGAGCGAATATTGACCAGCTCAAAAGACACGGTGGTTGGAAAAGTGCTACCGTTGCTGAAGGGTATGTTGAGCAATCAATCGAAAACAAAAAAAATGTGGCGGATAAAATATTCAGTCAAAACTTGAGGACAGATGTCAAGAGTCATAAAAGCCAAGGCCAATCACGTACCGTAACAGAACCCACAATCAACGAAGACAGCAGCACTGATCACACCGGACCAGCAATTTTCGGATCTCCACTGCAAAACATCAACCTCAACCAATAGCGAAGCGAAATCGATTCAGATCCACGATCATTGATTCATTTAGTTGGCTGTAGCGGCGCTATTTTGAATATCAATATAACAAACAATAATAATGTCAAATAACGTAGGAATGTATAGATTAGGCTAGGTAGTTTATTTTGATAGTGTATAGGCCTATTTTTAGATGCTCCCAAATACAAAAATACAAAATTTGAAAAAACCATGAATTCGGGTCCAGGGACTAAAATATTTTAGTCCCAGGGAGTAAAATATTTTAGTCCCCGGGATAAAAAGTACTATTTTAGTCCCTAAAATGAGGGACTAAAATGCGTTTTTAGTCCATGAATTGCAAAAAATATTTTAAACTGTTTATTCATAGCGAACAAGTTCCTGATTCAAAATTTTCGATATATCTTCACAAAACTCTGTGATGAAAGTAGTTTATTTATTCCTGTAAAACATGCAGGGTTGCCGACATCACAGGGTAAATTATGGTTAAGAACGGTGTTGCCGTCAATTACGAAAATATGCCGTCAGAGATAGGTGGTCTCTAAGGACACTAGGTTCCCTTAAATACAATCAATTTTTTTAAAACTGTATTCTGTGAAGGCTAGCCGAAGTAAATGAAATTTACTGTAATTTAGCTATGATAAGATTCAGGCGCCGATATAAGGGAGGGGAAAAAGGGGAAATTCCCCTCCCCCCAAATTTTAAACTATATTTAGTTTTTACACACGTAATACACTGTGCAAAATAATTTGATACAATATTTATTATGACATTGCCCCCCTCCTCAAATAAAGTTCCTAGATCCGCCTCTGGATAGATTCATTAAACAATAAAAAAAATATTCTTTGTTTGAAACTCGTAGACAATGCTTGTGTAGAAATAAAATTTCGGACTTCCATTGTCTTTATTTATTTTAAACCACGACGTTTCGGTTAGTAAGTATCTCTAACCATTATCAAGTGTAAACTTTACACTTGATAACGGTTAGATATACTTACTAACCGAAACGTCGTGTTTTAAAATAAATAAAGACAATGGAAGTCCGAAATTTTACTTCTAAAAAAAATATTAATCTAGAAAGAGTATCTGGGGGCACGGTAGTGCCCCATCAAGTACGCGCAAGCTGCTGTACCACCTTTTCTTGAAACATTTCAGTTCATATCTGACCTATCTATAATTCTACTTCGGAATGAGCTACGAAACTTAAACTTTGCTCAGTCGTAGACTTTGATAGTGTTAACAATCCCTCTAAGTTTCATGGACTTTCATAAAGCAGAAAAGTAGTTACGGAATTTAAAAATAAGTCGAATGTGCAACTCACGCACTCACTCACTCATTCATCAAAATTCTACTGTATTTCCAGACAAGCTACAAAGCTGAAATTTGCCCAAAAAAAAGCCCTGTTCATTTACAGCCCTCCCCTATACATTTATAGTTATGAAATACATGTAAAGTTATGTAAAATAACCCACTGCCCACTTCCAGGAACACTATAGGGCTGGGTTTTGGCTGACTGATAGAAGCTAAAATAAAACTATGGGAAAAAATTAAAAAACCCCCAAAATTTTAATTTATTACCCTCTCCTAGTTATGTAAAATTGACATTACCCACTTCTAGAAACGCTAGAGAGCTGTGCTTTGGCAGACTGATATGAACTATGAGAAAGCTATAGAAAAAAATTAAAAAGCACCAAAACTTTTATCTACGTCCCTGTCAGCGGCGTAGCGTGCCCGAAAGGGCGGGGGGGGGGGGGCGACCGCTAAAATGGGCGCCTCTGAAAACTGAAAAAAAATCTTGCGACCAAAAAAAAAGGTCATCATGTGTGAGGGGGCGGCGGACAGGTCACAAAGGCGCCTCTCACAAATCTTGCGACCAAAAAAAAAAAAAAATGTCGTTAGTTGCCTTTGGCGCCCACATGTAAAACTAATATTGCCCGATTCCAGAAATAATACAATTTAGCAAACAAAAAAAAGAAACTCCAATTCTCTCCCCCCCCCCCCCAAGCACAAATTGATAGAAATAGAAATCATAACAAAAACATTTCATGTAAAAAAAGCCAAGTACGCAAAAATGGCATTCCGTAAAAAGAACTGAGATAAAATTAAAGCCAAGTTCTCCAATACAAATTTCAAAATTAAAGGTTTTTAATTGTTTGGAAAAGTTTTCTTAAACTTTACTATATTGCATCGGAAACATTCGCGTAGCTAGGGGGGGGCCAGGGGTGGGCTGGCCCCTCCCTGAAGTCCCTCAGGCCCCCCCTAAGATATTTTTAGGCTTCCCCTACCCAACAAACAATTAAAGTTGTAACGACGAAACCTCAACTAGAAAGAATTTCTTAAAAGTAACCGCAACGTACTCCCGCTACGTCTCAGTATACCATACAGCGACGTTATAATTCCCTAAGTGGGGAACCAATTTCTGGTTATAACTACTTGGCCAAGTGTTTAAAGTCACTGTAGTAACAACTACACTACTACGTCGTAGCCAGGTATCTACTACGTCGTAGAGGCTGTTTTTTTTCCGTATTGGCATAAAAGTTGCGATGTAGTTGCAAATAATATAATCGTTTCTTTTTGGTAGAATTGTTACACAATATGGTGGACACAACAGTAAACAGACTCGCTTAGTTTTTTGTTTGGTTATGGTTATAATATGAACTATGTTATCCAAAAGTGTGAGAATTTACGAGCAGAGGATCAAAATTCGAGTGCGACGCAAAGTTTTTTGTATAACATGCATTATATATATTGCAAAAAACCGGTGCGCCCGTAAAATTGAGCCGTTTTCTGGTAGCTGATGGAATTTTTGTGTTGTGATTTTGGAGGTTATGTTTTCATAATCGACAGTTAACTCCAACAAATGGTGCTTAAGAAGAGCATTTTTGGTAAGCTTCAACTAATTTGTTTATAAAATAGTATGGCTCTTTAATATGAGCTCATAAAACGACAACAAAAATATTAAATTTTCTTTCTTACATAAAAACATGGCGTCCCAAACTATATTCCCTGATAGTCGAAAAGGCTACTTGAAAGTAGTTGCGGCTTTAAAGTTGATCCAAAAAGTTATTTTGTCTACATTGTTACATCAGATGTTACTATGATGACACAAACTTTTGTGGTAAAAATTAAAGTTATAATGTAGTTGTCGGATACACTTGTTTGGGACTCCAATGAAGCTTAACTTTCTAGTGGTAATTAAGTAGGATATAAAAGTCAGGGCGACTACGAAATAACGACTAAAAAGAAAGTAAAACTTTAGCAACGTCCTATTGTGGTAGAGAAGACTATCAGAATCGACTATCAAGAAACAATCCTATGAAGTAGTTTAGAGGGTCGTTTTTACGAAACATCTACTATTTCCTGATACTAAATAGTAGTTAGAACTAAAAAGTAACAAATTTTGGTTGGGATCACCACATTTCTACTATAAGAAAGTAGCAAAGCCTTTAGAACATGTAGCCGCTACTATAAATGTTAGTTGGGTACCGACTAGTAGTAAAAGAACATGACGCTGAAAATACATACTTTTCTATTATTATTCGGGAAATATTCAAATAAAATAGGTGCATTAAAATTTAAAATCATTCAGATAATGTTTACATTTCAGGAAAAAGCCCTTGTCTTGCGGAATTAGGCTTTTTCTCTTTAAATTATCGGTAACTTTTCTGCACTTATGCAATTTCCCGAAAATATTTTTTAAATTAAACATAATTATGCATATTGAATATTTCATACATATTGGCGACATCTTGTAAAATATTATAGAAGTGTAAGTTAAATTTCGCATTTAATAAAGACAGCGACCTTTGCCCCTCTGTTTCCGAAATCGGGTTGTAGATGTCGTAAGGTTATAAAAGACCTTTTTAAACTGTTTTTCTAAAGTAAATATAATAATCTTTTTAGTTTTTTTGAGGTTAGCGTTTAGTGTCTTATGAAAATTTTCCGATTTTGGTGACAATTTCATAACCATTTTCATATTAAGCTTTCCCACGTCGTTAAATGGAATAAATTCGTCGAGCAATACCGGGAAATTTTTAATATTAATACTTCTACTCTAAGAGCAGAAATGACCGTTTTAAAGAATTGTATTTTTCGGTTAAATCAAACTGTTGGTCATGATTCTATCAAACAACATATAGCAGAAAACACCTATCCAAACCTCTACCAACTTTTTAAAGTTGCGAGTATTCTTCCAATTTCAAGTGCAATTTGCGAGAGGTCTTTCTCTGCCATGAGGAGAGTTTTTAATTGGCTTAGAACAACTATGATTCAAGAGAGACACTCAGGTTTGTCATTGTTATTCATAGAAAAAGATGTTGAGGTCGACTTAGACAGTGTGGTAGACGCTTTCAGTCAGCGACGTAGAAAACTTTCTTTGTAGAATTGCTGAATTACATACTTTCTGTGTATACATGTAAATAAGTTGGTAAATGTATTATTAAATTTGTTATATTAAAATATTAGAACATTTAATGCGCGTATTTTTTTTTTATTCATTGCACACTTTGCACGACTCTTTAAAACCTCGTTTGCTTTTTGTTCAAGATAGACCGGGGCCACGGGCCCCCCTAAAAAAGCAAGGCTAGCTACGCCAATGATCGGAAATCAGTTTTTGGTTTAAACCGAGGCCATCTTCTTTGATATTAAAAATAAGTTATGTAATGACTGTCCATCTAGCAAAAGTTTAACATCTAAATAAGTGTCTGTCTGATTTAGTGACCTTATTGTAGCAGGAAAAAACTTCCAAAGGTGTTATTTTTATCTCGCAGAAGCCATTACCGGTGACTATTTAGCGAACCATACAGAACGCAGGAACAAAAAGTCTTTTGTAGATGGCACGACCATTTTTATAATGTGTTTCTCGGAGTTGCAGTACGTTTTTTGCTGCGCAAAAACGGGAACTAGTTTTGCTTAATATGAGTACTACTCTTTCTGATGGTACCTACATACATACGTAGGTACTCTGTAATAGGTAAGTTGCGACTAAACGTGGTTTTAAACAAAAATGCCCATATGCCACATGGAGAGCGTTTTTTCTTGGAATTTTGGCTCGTTTTAAATTAGCAACTTTTTACTTACGATTAGAAAAAGTTTGAAATTGTTTAGAGTTTAAAAGAAAGCAAAAAAAATACGAGGTGTAACAATAAAATTATAAGACTGTTGTAAAAAATCTACTTTATTTAAATAGTAATACAACTTAATCATGTTCCCCATCAATGTTGCCCCCTTTTCTATTGACGCACCGTTGCATGCGTTTTTTTCCAATGTTGGAAGCAATTTTAGAAATCATCAAAGGAGAACCCACTAAGTTCTTCGGGGGTATACCGCATTCCTTGTACCTGTGTGTGTCTACATCGGAACAACCAAATGGTCCGTAAACGCAAGAATCAAAGAACACAAAGCCAACTGTCTACTCGGACATACGGAAAAATCCGCAGTTGCAGACCACACACTAAACAATGAAGACCACCGAATAAAATTCGAAGACACACAAGTTCTCTGCGCCTCCTCTTCATACTATCCAAGACTCTATAGAGAAGCAATCGAAATTCATAAACACCAGCAGAACTTCAACAGATCTGAAGAAACTCCTAAAATTAACAGAACATGGGTACCAGTGCTTAAAAACACTAAACGGCTCGCTTACAACAACAAAACTGAATCTCGGGAAAGTGACCAATCACCGACCAGCTCTGATATACGCCCCGCCCACCATAGCGTATATAACCTGCGCCCGCGACAGACTAACCACCAGTCTTCGAGAAGCCGACAAATAGTCAACATCTCCTAAAGATGCCATCGACTCGAGATGGCGAAACGTCGAGAACGAATTTCCAACGACGACGGCCGAACAGCCCGAAAGCACACCCACCATTGGACGATGGCCGCGAAAGCCTTTCACAATTTGTATCAAAGGAGAGGTTGTTAGGAAGTGCTGCCGTTTTTTCCTTAACGTGTTCTAATATTTCAAAACGGGTTCCTTTTAACGATTTTTTCACTTTCGGAAACAGGTTGAGGTCGCAAGGGGCCAAGTCTGGTGCATATGGTGGGTGGTAACGACGGGGATCTTCTTATTAGCTAAAAACTGCTTAAAAGATAGGGCATTGTGGGCCGGTACATTGTCCTGGTAGAGCAGCCACGCGTTGTTCTTCCACAAATCTGGACGTTTTTTCCTTACACGTTGCCTTAGCTACATAAATACTTCCAAATATAAATGTTGGTTCACTGTTTGACCTTCACTCGCCCATTTAATAAGAATAACACCCCAAATATCGAAAAAAAAAACAATGAGCATCGCTGTTATGGATGTGCTTGAGCGCCCTTCTCATACATCATCTTTAACTTCTTCACGACCCTCGAAAAAGCTTTTATGCTACATAAAAATCATTGCACGAGACATACACTGCTTTCCGTAGAAATCTTTTAGCATTTGAAATTATTCAGTAGCCGTTTTTTTGAGTTTTACTTTAAATTAATATGTTGCTCAATTTTTTCGTTTGTCACGATTCCGGCAAATGACCTACATATGCACGATCCACTTGAAACCACTGCATAAGCCAAACTAGTAGAGGAAAAAAATTGATTTTTCTTATACATCCTTTTAACTAATGGCGTTTTTGATAATGTCCGGCTATTAATTGAGTATTTGAATGTGGAAGTATTTTTTGTCCTTCATGACGATGGACAGGGATTCATAAAATCACAACCCCCTCAAATTAACAAGCCCAAACCTTCTTTGAACACTGTCAAAGACTAACATTTCCATTATTTTCTTGTCAGTCTATATTTTTTTGTTTTCAAAATGGTAAAAATTTTAGATCTCTAAGCCTCTGAAACTGTTGTCATTCAAAGTAGGATCAGGCTTGATAATTTAAAGAGGCTGTGATAAAATTTATTCTTGAATGAATATTGTAATATAATAATGTACGGTAAAATAATAAGAAATAAAGTGGAGAGCGAATATAAAGACATGGAGGCAGAAGAACAAGCTGGTTTCAAGGCGGGTAGATCGACTTCAGATCATCTCTTTTGTATAACCCAAGTTATTGAAAAGAAAATGGCATACGGACAAGAGCTGCATCTGCTTTACGTCGATTTGCAGAAGGCATATGATAGTATACCACTAAATCTACTTTGGAAAGCGTTGGAAAACACAAACATAAGCGTACAACTAATTAAGGCCATCCAAGAGTTATACCGCAATAGTAAGGCAAAAGTTAAAATAAAAGCAAAACTAACCAAAGGGTTTCAAGTAAATAAATGTCTTAAACAAGGTTGCTGTATCTCGCCTACGCTCTTCAAGATATACTTGGAACAAGTCCTTAAAGTATGGAAGAGAAAATGCCAAAACATGGGAATCCCGTTGGACGAAACCACCTTGTATACTTTATGTTTCACCGATGATCAGATAGTAGTGGCTCAGGATTATGACGACCTCGAATATATTGCCTTTTTGGGATAATCGTCACAATATGACACGAAAACTAATAGAAGAGTACAATAAGTGGGGACTAGAGGTTAATCTCAATAAGACAGAGTATATGTGTATCGGTGGAATGAAACACAATCTCATCTTAAATACCGGGCAGCGAATTCAGTCCTGTGATGACTATAAATGCTTAGGTCTAAAAATTACAGCTGACGGAACACTAGACAAAGCTATAAAAGATCGAAACGTACAAGGAAGAAAAGCAACAACTTTATTAAATGGAATAATTTGGGACCAAAGTATATCAAAACATAACAAAAAGCTTATATATAACACCATTGTAAAAAGTATTATTACATACGGCTCAGAAGTATGGCCAATCAAGGATAGAACAGAAAAAATGCTTTCCGCTACGGAGATGGACTATTGGAGAAGAGCAGCAGGGAAATCAAAAAGAGAAAGCGTTACAAATCAAAGAATAAGAGAAATTATGACAGTGGGTGAACGTACTTTAGTGGATGATATAAAAACAAAACAACTAGTGTGGTACGGACATGTACAAAGAATGAATGATGAAAGACTACCTAAACAAATACTACAATGGAAACCAACTGGCCAAAGAAAACGAGGATGGCCAAGGAGAAGCTGGAGAGAAGGAATAGACAGTGAAATAAGAATAAGAGGCCTAGATGATGAATTATGGGCCAACAGAAACGAGTGGAGATGGGTATCGGAAGACGTAGAACGTTGTGAAACCGATAAATATATAATATTGTTATGGCTTTGTTGCCAAACTTGAATATTTCAATGAAAAATGTGCCCTTCATCTATTGAAAATGTGTAGGCATCGCTTCGATACAGATTGTCCCAATTTAATTAATAAAAACTCACTATATAGTTACAACTACACTGGGTAGGACAAAATCAGTAATCAATCTGACTGAACAATGAATTAACAGGCAGGCAGCAGGCACACTGCTAGCAGCATTATCGAACCCACTCTCAATAACGCCCAGGGTACTATTGTCAGGATTATATTGTGTATAGAATGAGGGCCTACGTAATTTTATTGTTGAATTTATTATAAATCGATTAATTTGACGTCACAAGGTTAAAAATTATTTTGTTAATGATTTTACAAATTAGGAAACTATGGATTTTTTATTATAAACTTTCATAGAAATAAATAGCATAACGAATATCTCTTTTCATGAGAAATTTAATCGTTGTTGACATCGATAATTTGCACTAGTGCACTGATAAATTATCACCAATTATTATGGTCAAAATCAAGATTTAAATCTTTATTTATGACAGTTTTATGTTCATTTTGACAGATTCTCACCCAAATTTTCAATAGTGTTCAAAATTTGAGCGCAATAAAGCATTTTTAAAACAACACAAAAAGCACCTCTTCTTTCTCAATTTTTGGTACAGTCGGGGACTTTTTAAATTGCCGTTTTATTTTTTTCTGCCGATATTAATCAATTAAAGAAATCAAAAAAAAAATCGAGTATGTATACAGACAGAGGTAAAGTTTACAACTTTTTTGTTTTGGTTCAAACTACTTTTCCGAATTTCAAATAGGATTTTTTTTTCCAGGGCGGCAATTTAAAAAGTCCCCGACTGTACCAAACATTGAGAAAGAAGAGGTGCTTTTTGTGTTGTTTTAAAAATGAGTATTTTTAAATCAAGCAGCCAGTCGACCAACGCAGCAAGCCAGAAATAAACTTTTGCACAATATGGGGTTTAATAGGCCAATTAAGCATGATACTTATTATTGGCTGTATGTATGGGCTGTAATTGCCCCAAGCTGACTCACTCTAGCTTTTTAACGTTATTATTTTTTCTTCTTGGTTCCAAGAAAGGATTTTCTTTCAAACCACAATTATTTTAAACATTTACATTTTAAGCGAATATGCTACACACGATTTACATTTTTAAAAACTCACAGGAAAAAAATTATTTATGTACAGGGTTATTTAAATAAATTTCAAAATATGGTAAATACAGTCGAACCTCTCTAACTCGAACCTCTATAACTCGAACCTTTTAAGCGGTCCCTGCACTTTTCACATGTATTTTAACCCATGTAACTCGAGTTTCTATAACTCGAACTCTCCATAACTCGAACTGTTTTGGTTGTCCCTTCAGGTTCGAGTTATAGAGGTTCGACTGTATAAAAGGTTTATATATTTGTTTTTACGAACCTTAAAAACTTTTGAATTAACATTTAAAATTTTTTTTGTAAATAAATGTCAAAATTTTGACCGGATGTGTCTTATTTTATACTAAACAACCTATATTATTTCTGATTTTAAAAATACTCATATTTTCTTATGATAAACCAGGGCCATCAAAATGGACGGGCCACGATCCTCCACTTTGTTGACGTCACATCCGGAGCTTATTTTTTTTTTGATGGTCACGTTACGACACAGCTGATTGTCTTTAAAATATTGAAGTTGGAATGACGTTTCATGGATATTTGATTTTTTTTTAATAAAGCCGTTTTTGAGATTGTTTTTACTTTATTCTGGCAGAACAATTTTTTTTAAATGTATAGTAAGCCCTAATTTTTCATAGTCGCTTCATTAGCTCACACAAAAATTAAGTTTAAAGCAGAAGCGAATGTGACAATCACATATGACAAAGTCAAATACATGTCAAATATAACAGTTGGCATGTGGTACATGGCGGGTAATTTGAATTCAAAATAAGGAATCCTAAATCTTGAAGATTTTAACCTTTTAATCATGTTGCTTCCTTATAAACCTTTGGTGGAATATCGGGATGGTGTCTGAGAATATTTCACTGAAATTTTGCAGAAATCTGTAGTGCCATTTTGAAAATATCATAAAAAAACGTCTGACCTCCCATAAGACCCAATGTAAAATTCAGCCCCAGGAGAACAGCTGATTTTTTCAGGGTCGTGGCTTCTATTTTTGTGTTGGCCTTGGATAAACATAATTTAATATACAGGGTGTAACTAAATAAGTGTAAAACATTTAAGGGGGTGATTTCTCATCGAAAAAAAGATAGGATCTCTCATATAAAGAAACTTCATTGGAGCATCCCTTGTTAAAATACAACCCCTTAAAGGGGGTACATAAAATTTGTTTAACAATTTTTTTCACAAGCACTAACAAAGTTACAATATTGAAATTAACCTGACATTTTTTATTACCAAAAAATTAGGAAAATGGCCTTAGTTTTCAAAAAATTCAAAAAATATTAGTTGTTCATATCATATCTAAGTTTGGTTTACAAAAATCAGCTGGACCACCAGTCAAGTGAAAAATTCGACATATATGGACCGTGGGATCTAATACCTTCCTATCCACAAGACGCTAGCGCTACCAAGTCCACTTTCAATCCCTGGCTTCGCAAGCGCAGATCTACCAATATTATTTACCTCATGTCTTAGAATAGATGCATACAGGGTGATTTTCACTTGAATGATTCTAACCACATGAAAATAGAAAGTTTCAAAAACCTAACCTAACAAAACCTAATCAAATCTAACCGAACCGAAGGAAACTGAACCAATAATTTTTTTCAAAAAAAAAACTTTCCTGACTTCCTGCCCGGGATCCTAGAGGATGTGAATCCGAACCGAACCAAACCGAACCTAACTAAACTGAACCAAACCTAACCTAACCAAACTAAACTACAACACGTACTGCTAATTAGGTTTAGTTGGGTAGGGTTAGGTTTGGATAGGTTCGGTTCGGTACGGTCCGGTTCGGATTCACATCCTCTAGCATCCCAGGTAGAAAGTCAAGAAAGTTTTTTTTTTGAAAAAAATATTGGTTTAGTTTGCTTTGGTTCGGTTCGGTTAGATCTGATTAGGTTTCGTTAGGTTAGATTTTTGAAACTTTCTATTTTCATGTGGTTAGAATCATTCAAGTGAAAATCACCCTGTACATCGATTCTAATACATGAGGTAAATAATATTGTTAGATTTACGCATGCGAAGCCAGGGATTGGAAGTGGACTTGGTAGCGCTAGCGTCTTGTCTTCCTATCCCATTAGCTTCCTAACTCATTAGCCCACTCCACGCTAGATAAGCCTTGAAAATAGTTTTTTGTAAATATCTCAGGAACGAAAGCTTCTACGAAATTTTTGGTTATGACAAAATAAAAAAAATAATTTTCCTGAGAATTTGCAGGGCGTATTTGATTGGTGATTATCTCTATTTGACGGTATGTGAATTCATTCGCTTATTTATTTAAATCAATGATCCTATGTTTGGCGTTAAATCTGCTTCTTCAGCAGCAGTCAGGATTCTTTGAATGGCGGCTCTTTTGAAGTTTATTATAATGATGCAGGATAGTCAAACCTGCTGAGTGATCTGATGACAGGAAGCCCGCCGCAACGAGCGTTAGAAAACGATAAACGTAAAAACATTCAGGTCGGCCATGCATATGTTTCTATCATTAAACTGCAATTGCTTATAATATTCAATTATTCATGGAAAACTTACCAGTAACTCTTTGTGAAGAATTGCACAAAGTTTTAGTTTAATTACGAATAAATACATTAAAAAAATTCAAACGATTTTATTAAAAAATTGCATTTTTTTCATTTTTATGTTACTCGACCAGTCTCTATTCGAAACAACAGCGTGCTTTTTACTATTGTTTTATATATGTTACATTTTACATTCTTTTTTGTCTCTCTGCTCCATAAAAAACTGTTAAGACATCGAATAACCTTTTTGGCTTTTACTTTTCTTTTTTCCAGTTCTTTACAGTCTATTCCTGTCTTATCAAATGTGACACCCAAGTATACATAGTCATTGCATGGAAATATTGTTTGTTCATTGCAGTGGCGTATATAGGAAAAAGTTTCGGGGGGGGCCGAGACAGTTTCGGGGGAAGGGGCCCGAGACCCCATCAGGCTGTATTTTATGCTATTTTATGTTTGTATTCATAAAATATGTGGAAAATGTCTAAAAAAATCTTAGTTTAGGGGGGGGGGGGGGGCCCGGGCCCGGGCCCCCAGGCCCCTTTTCTTATATACGCCACTGGTTCATTGTCTAGTTCACTTGATTCGTTGCCAATACATAAGTACTGTGTCTTGTCCACGTTCACTGTTAACCCCCACTTTTGGTATTCTTCCGTTAACTTTCTCATCATACACTCCATGTCTTCTTTATCATTACCTACAATTACTTGGTCGTTAGCAAATAGTAGTGTGTATATGGTAAATCGGTCGTTAAGTTATATTCCCATGCCGTGTACTTTACATTTCCAGATTTTAGAGCTACTGCGATATATATTTTAAAAAGTGTTGGAGAGATACAACTTCCCTGTCTTAAGCCTTCTGTTACCAGGAATTCTTCTGAAAGTCGATTTCCAATTTTAATTTTAGATTTTGACCCTTTGTATAGTTCTTTTATCGCTTTTGTGTATCTATATCTATCATAATTTTTCCACTGGAGTCTCTATACACTTCTTTTCTCAATTACTTGTTCAAGACAATAAACATTATCACTACAAGATCTGCCTGCACGAAACCCACTTTGCTCCTCTTCTTCCTATTCATGAAAATCATTCTCTATTAGATCTCTAAGAATCCTACCGCACAATCTACTTGTAGTACTAGTTACTGAAATTCCTCTGTAATTGTTGCAATTCAGTTGTTTGTTTCCTTTTTTATGTATTGAGGGTATCAGGTGATTTTCAAGAAGTTTCTCTAATCTATATTTGAGCATTTTAGCGTATATTCCCCCAGGTCCGCTAGCTTTTCCGGATTTAAAATTTTTAATACTATTCTTTATCATTTCTTTTTTGATGATTACTTCCTTTCCATGTACTTCTATGTCACTCCTCGGAGAGGCCGACATATATTCGGGCCTCGTTTCCTTCATTAGTACCTTTTAGTATTCTGTCCATTTTTCTGGTTTGATGATCTGAATGTTTATTTTTTCTTTTGTTGGGTTTTTTACCGTACAAAAAACTTCTGACCAAAAGTTACTTGGAGCTTTTTGTCTACTTTTGACCTTCCCCAAGTCCCACCATTCCTTATAATTTGGTGCATTACCTAAATTACACCCAAAACGAACCACCTAATAAAAACATAATAAAAAATCATTTTATTTTAGAAATTTTTTTCATTATGGTGTTAGCCACACACGGTACAAAAAAAAACTAGAAAGATTTATTAATTTGTAGGTATCTACAATATATCTTGTAATGACATCATTGCTCTTTTAAAACCCAGCTTTAATTAGCAAAAAAACTCGGCAAATGTCTTTATTAACAAATAATTGATACAGATCTTAGTAATGAGAATGACTTCATTATGCAAATTTCTTTACTTTTTTTTGTTTCTTCAGATCAATAGACACCGCTGAAAATAAAATGTCTATAAGAATATTAATTAACTTATAAAATATTTATTTGTTTATTACATTGTTTTTAGCTATTATTGTTTAGATAAACAATGATTTACAAATGAGATAATTTCGAGGTTGATTTAGTAGGGAGCTGAAGAAAGACTACTTGATATACTCATAATAATAGTAGACATTTGGTCGAAACTAGGGTTACCAGACGTCCGGATTAATCCGGACATGTCCGGATTTTTACTACGTCCGGGTGGGTCCGGGCGGATTTTTCATAAACGTCCGGATTTTAAAGTAGCCGCCTTTATAAACATCAAATAATGCAAAATAAACTAGTTTCAAAAAATGTAATTAAACAATAATCGTCGATAAATTTGGCAGTGTGAATTCACCTTTAAGCGGGGTCTTCACATAACGTTTTACCTTACATCTTGCCTGTTCAGTCAAAACGCATCAAGTAAAACTTTGTGTGTAGACGGAAAAACGGACGTTTTACTTGAACTGATTTAAGACGGAAGACCGCCTAGAGAACTGACCGGATCACGCATTGTTTTCCAATAAAACCATCGTTTTGTATCAAAAACTGATCTAAAAACGTACGTTAAAACTATCAAGTGTCTACGCTAGTCTTTCAACCGTCATACTTGACCCTTTTGACTGACAGGCAAGACGTGGTCTTAAGCACACACAATTTTTTTGATGAAGTTTGTAATCTAAAAAAGTACATATCAGACAATTTTACTTCTGATGACCACAATCTGCCTACCCACGAAAAATACGAGTCGTTAAATACCGAGATGAATTCCAAAGACGTGCGCAAGCGTTGATCTGTCACTTCTGCCAACCAATCAACTGAGAGATATTTCAGTATGGTTTTATACAGCAAAACTTTAATAATTCCCATTTCCCAGTTCTTTTTGATGAAAATTCGTCGTTTTTATGCTTGAAAATGCCGGTGACGTGCAAGTTGTGTGACAAATTATTTAGTGCCCAATTTAATTTGAATAAACACTGTCAAAGTAAACATGGCATACAAAAACAAAGGTATTCCTATGCAGAAAGTGTTTTTATGTTTAGATGCCTAGAATGTAAATGCTCCTTCCCAAAAAACTTGGATCTGTGTGATCATTTGAAATACAAACACAATCAAGAAATACTTGAAGAAACATTGGAGTTGAGAGTCAATACTCCCATGGCAAAACAAAATAAACGTGAAATGCATAAGATCATATAGAAGAAATACTGCATATATCTGAAAAAATATTAATCGCAGCACGTAGATATTGTATATTTTTGAAATCAGAAAGAAAAGACGAATCTTAAAATGCAAAAATATACAGGGTTTTCCCTCTCAAAAAATCGACTTCATTGTCACACCCTGTACAGGGTGTCCCAAATTCGTTGTTTTTTTGTGGTATCGGGTATTTCTAGGGGAGAAAAAAACTGACCCCCCCTTTGCGACGCTCAAATTTGAAGAAAAGCCTAAAGGTGAAAAATCACATTTAGATATAGCAAGCCGTTTTTAAGCTACGGAGTGTTTTTGTCTGCATTTTGGGAGGGGGTCTATAACTTTTTTGTTTATGAGAATTTTGTTTTTGTGTAAATAGCTTTCTTATAGATCTTTTCTTGAAGAATTGACAGATGTAAACGGTTTTTATTTATCTCTTTTGGTTTCTAAGAAATTGCATAAAGTTGTTATTTTTCTTACAGAATAACTCTTTTTTTATTCGATTTTTAAAATCAGCTTAAAATTTCCTTTAAAATGATGTATCACACTCAATATTTTATTTTTTTGTTGTTTTCTTTATTTTTATTTTTTAATCACCTCTTTATTATTTTTTTATTTTTATAATTTTATAATATTAAAACATTTTAAACTCATTAAGCAAACTAAAATATTTGGTAAAAATAAAAAAAATACAAAAATATAAAGAAATAAAGGGATCCTCCCATAAAGAAAAATTAATTTTATGTGATATCTCAAAAACTAAACGTGACAAATGAAATTTAATTTAACACTTAAATTCCTCTTAAAAATATTAATAAATTTTTTTATTTCGTAGTTTGAAAACGGCTTGCTATATCAAAATGCGATTTTCACCTTTAACATTCTTTTGAAATTTGAGTGTCGCAAAGGGGGATCAGTTTTTTTAGCCCCTCTAGAAATACCCGAAACCCTCCAAAAACATCGAATTTGGGACACCATGTACATGGTGACGGATATAAAAAAATTATGTTGCCTTTTAATGTTGTCATAATTAACCAAAAAAAAATCTAAATTTATTTTCAATGATAAAGTTGCTGAGTGCTCCGGTTATAAAACCGAACCGAACCAACATAAAATCATACCTAAAAATTAGAATTGACCATTATTTTATACCTTGAATTTTTTATTATACGTTAAGCTCTTCGATCTCGCGCCAATCACGGTATTCGCGCCAATAATTTAAATTAGACATTTTGACGTTAATTTTGGCGCATGCTCCTTTGATGGAATTTATCTCGGTATTTAACGACTCGTCGAAAAATGGGCAAAATATTTTAATGCAAGTATTTCTACCCAGTGGACCAAAGACAGGAATAGGCTGCTTTTATCTTCTGTAAAAGGAATACTCATGACTTCATACCATTTAAGAAATATAAGCTGCTCAGAATTTTACGATTTTGTACTTCTGCCTAAAAATACAACGCTGTTGAATAAAATACAAAGCAGTGAAAAGTACCTATAAAATTGTAGGTATATTATGTTATTTATTAGTTATTGTTTCAATAAAAAAAAAGTGGATTTTTTGTGTGTGGCATCGAAAAAATTTTGACGTTCGGATTTTGTCCGGATTTTCTTGACGGCTGGTCCTGGTTAGAGACGTTTTCATCTGGTAACCCTAGTCGAAACATTCCAAAAAAACAAAAAAAAAATAAAAAAAACACATTACTGCTAAATTTACTTGTAATTACTAGTCGCAGTTGAGTTCAAAATTGATAGGTATATCTATAATGTACGACATGCTTCAACTTTTAGTTTTGATGCCCAAAGCGCACTTACGAAATTATACAGTTTTGTATTTTTTTCAATCAGGTTATTGGTTAATTTTGTACCCAACTGCGACTAGTAGTTACAAGTAAATTTAGCAGTTGTTGTTTTTTTGATTTTTTATTTTTTTTATTTCCAACTTTTAGGTTTAATTCTTATTCAGTCTTATAATAAATTGGTAAAAAAATTTTTTTAAGTCACAAGCTTTCATAAAATGCACTAAAAATTAAAAAATAATTTTCCAACATTCTGATATTATCATAATAATAAAAGCGATGGCCGACTGATGGAAATTTTGACGATGTTAGCACGATAAGATATTCGTATCAGTTAAATATCACTATTTCCAAGAATCTGTCTAGCAGAAAAATGCAGAGATACAAAACCCACCCAGCCCGACCCAAGATACCCCAGCATTTCGCTGACATAATGGCATAACATTGCGGCACATCAAACATATCTTTGATGACCTGCTATGTTGAATATTCTTTAAGTGTTTAGATCACAAATTTAGATTTAACTTATGCTTTGATTTGCGGCCATCGCTTTTATTATTATGGTAATATCAAAATGTTGGAAAATTATTTTTTAATTTTTAGTGCATTTTATAAAAGCTTGTGACTTAAAAAAAAAATTTACCAATTTATTTTCTACTTTTTAGTCTCAGCTATCTACTCTATTAAATGAAAATATTTGTTCAATAACAGAACAGAAGAGTTTATTCTAGATTATAATGAAATCGCTGATCGTGAGTTGTTTAGAAACTCATTTTTCTATTGGAGGAAGGAGAGGGTGGGGGTAGAGGGAGAAATATATTTTTTGTTTGGGCTGTATTGCCATCGGACCTTTATGCATATACCAAATTTTATAAAAGTTATTTGAAGTGAAGTGTTTTAAAATCGCATTTTTTATGGAAGGGGGTGGGGGGTAGGGGTGGGAGGACATTTTTTTATTATTGTTATATTGTCATCGGACCACTATATGTATATCAAATTTCATCCAAATCGGATAATGGGAAGGGTGTCAAAAACGCATTTTCTATGGAAGGGGGTGGGGGTAGAGGTGTGAGGATAATTTTTTTAATGTTGTATTGTCATTGGACCACTATGTGAATAACAAATTTCATCCAAATCGGATAATGGTAAGTGTGTCAAAAACTCATTTTTCTATAAAAGGGGTGGGAGGATATTTTTTTCTTAATATTGTATTGTCATCGGATCACTATATGTATACCAAATTTCATCCAAATCGGATTGGACGGAGTTAACTAGTAAAATGGTGTTGGAAAAAATCTGAAAGCGTATGCAGAAAGAATTTTTGAAATCGCTCGATCTTTCATAAAATTATGCGAATATGGTTTGTGAATAGGGTGAACGGAACGACAGGAGGGGAGATGGGTGGGAGCAGGGAGGACTACAAAGTAACTACAGCAAATTAGAGGACATTTGCAAAGGAATTTCAATAAAATCGCCTGAAATTTAGATGATTTTTATGCCTTAAAGCCTACATCAGGTGACAAAATGGCGTCTGAAGACCGCCATGTTTATTCCTGTTTATAAAAAAGGCCTACTTTGTCAAAATCGGTTCAGCCGTTTAGCCTCTAGCGTGACACAAAAATACATATTTACATACATATAACAATCGAAAAACATTACCCTTCCTTTCGCCGTTCTGCAGTTGGGTAAAAATAAAGATAAAATATAATGGATAATAAAAAAAAATAGGCGACCAAAACTTTTGATTAAAACCACATAATTTTTGATACACGACAATTTTAATCCAAACAATGCATTATTTAAAAAAAAAAAACGATCGTAGGTAATTTTAAAGAATTCGATTGTGCAAGAGTTTTGCATGACGTTCCCTTTCCTTTCCTTTTGTAGGTATACAGTAATTGCAACGAACAAGAATTGAAAACGACCTTAAAATTTGATACACCTTATCCATCACTTTTACTGCTTTGAAATACCTACTTAGTTCTCGTTTCATTCCTGATACAAAATCGTGCTGACTGATCCACCCACATAAGACCATAATATCGCATATACATAAGACGCTTAGAGCTTAGATACGCTTAGATTTATCTGTTTGTTTGTCTTTCCTTGAAGATATAGATCTAGATTTTTTTGTGTAATAGTTTTTTAACTACCAAGGCAAAAGCAAAATGTTGAAGTAGTCTAGGTTCCATATGACTAAGGTGCGTGTCCTTATTTGAAAGAAATATTCCCGAGAATATTTCTCGAAATTGGACGTATTTTTTATAGCAACTGTTGGTTAAATTATTTACTTTTAACTCTTTCACCAGTGGCGTATATAAGGGGGGGGCGGTGGACCCCCCCCCCTCCGAAGCTAAGACTTTTATAGATATTTTCCATATATAATATAATCATAAAATAGCATAAAATACTGCTTCATGGGGTCTCGCCCCCCCGCACAAACTGTCTTGGGCCCCTCCACGCCAGTGCCTTTTACCATATGAATAAAGTATAAAAGGGGTAAAGTCAACCATGGCGGGACGAAAACTTCCACCGGTCTATAAGGTAACAAGACATTTAGATCAGATCCGTCATGGATCCATCTATTTTTACAACAATTTACTATACAGTGCTGGCCTAAATAGACCCCTCCCCTTCTAACTTTTGAACAAAAAGAGATATCGATTTCTGGTAAAAAGTCTTTTTAATAAGACTTTTTTTGAGGATATTTGAGCTAAGTGACAGTTATGTCAAAATAACCTAATGCCAAAAATTTGACATAAAAACAAAATTTTTAGATTGGAAGGGGGGGCATGTAATACCTCTTTCGAAAGGTATTTTGATTCTATATACAACACATTTAAAATTTTTAAAATCGGTTTAGTTTCCCAGGAGATATGTTTATTTGTCTTCGCGGTCGACTAAAAAAAAATCAATTTATTATCAAGCAAAAAAAAATAATTTAAATTGATTTATTTTATCAAAAATTAAATTTTTATGCTTCTAATGTCGGAACCTAAAAATAAGTTAAACAATTTAATTGCTGTGTAATGATTTTTTCAAAACTTTTTAGTATATTAATATACAGTCGAACCTCTCTAACTCGAACATCTATAACTCGAACCCCTCTATAACTCGAACCTTTTCAGCGGTCCCTGCACTTTTTACATGTATTTTAACCTATGTAACTCGAATTTCTATAACTCGAACACTCCATAACTCGAACTGTTTTGGTTGTCCCTTCAGGTTTGAGTTAAAGAGGTTAGAGTATTTTTTTTGCTTAATAAAAAATTGACTTTTTATTGTGGACCACGAAGAAAAATAAAAATATCTCTTAGGGAACTAAACCGATTTTAAAATTTTAAAATGTGTTGTATAGAGAATCAAAATGTCTTTCGAAAGAAGCATTACATGCCCCCCCTTTCATTTTAAAGATTTTGATGTTATGTCAAATTTTTGACATTAGGTTAGCTTGGCATAACTGTCACTTCACTCAGAAATCGTCAAAAAAGTCCCATTGAAAAGGCTTTTTACGAGAAATCGATATCTATTTTTGTTCAAAAGTTAGAAGGGGTGGAGTCTATTTAGGTCCGCACTGTATATGATACTATGTATAAGGAAATAATATTTTCAAATACGGTATTGGTTTTATAGAAAACAAAAAACCGATTCACGATTCAAATTTAACTTTAGTGTCAACTTAAAGGTTACAAAAATTGCATTTTATTCTATTAATTCAAAAAAAGTGCATTAACTGCACGTTTTCCGTCCAAGATCTGTCCAAAACGTACTACTCTTCAATGGGCTAGCAAGGTATCAGATCCATCATGGATCCATCTATTTTTACAACAATCTACTACTATGCTACTATGTATATGAAAATACTATTTTAAAATACGGTCTTGGTTTTATAGAAAACAAAAAAACCTATTCACGATTCAAACTTAATTTTAGTGTCAACTTAAAGGTTACAAAAATTGCATTTTATAATTCTAAAAAAATGCATTAACTGCACGTTTTCCGTCCAAGATCTGTCCAAAACGTACTACTCTTCAATGGGCTAGCAAGGTATCAGATCCATCATGGATCCATCTATTCTTACAACAATCTACTACTATGCTACTATGTATAAGCAAATATTATTTTAAAATACGGTATTGGTTTTATAGAAAACAAAAAAACCGATTCACGATTCAAACTTAATTTTAGTGTCAACTTAAAGGTTACAAAAATTGCATTTTATTCTATTAATTCAAAAAAAGTGCATTAACTGCACGTTTTCCGTCCAAGATCTGTCCAAAACGTACTACTCTTCAATGGGCTAGCAAGGTATCAGATCCATCATGGATCCATCTATTTTTACAACAATCTACTAATATGCTACTATGTATAAGGAAATAATATTTTAAAATAAGGTCTTGGTTTTATAGAAAACAAAAAACCGATTCACGATTCAAATTTAATTTTAGTGTCAACTTAAAGGTTACAAAAATTGCATTTTATTCTATTAATTCTAAAAAAGTGCATTAACTGCACGTATTCCGTCCAAGATCTGTCCAAAACGTACTACTCTTCAATGGGCTAGCAAGGTATCAGATTCATTGTGGATCCATCTATTTTTACAACAATCTACTAATATGCTACTATGTATAAGGAAATAATATTTTAAAATAAGGTCTTGGTTTTATAGAAAACAAAAAACCGATTCACGATTCAAATTTAATTTTAGTGTCAACTTAAAGGTTACAAAAATTGCATTTTATTCTATTAATTCAAAAAAAGTGCATTAACTGCACGTTTTCCGTCCAAGATCTGTCCAAAACGTACTACTTTTCAATGGGCTAGCAAGGTATCAGATTCATCGTGGATTTATCTGTTTTTACAACAATCTACTACTATGCTACTATGCATAAGCAAATTTTATTTTAAAATACGGTATTGGTTTTATAGAAAACAAAAAAACCGATTCACGATTCAAACTTAATTTTAGTGTCAACTTAAAGGTTACAAAAATTGCATTTTATTCTATTAATTCTAAAAAAATGCATTAACTGCACGTTTTCCGTCCAAGATCTGTCCAAAACGTACTACTCTTCAATGGGCTAGCAAGGTATCAGATCCATCATGGATCCATCTATTCTTACAACAATCTACTACTATGCTACTATGTATAAGCAAATATTATTTTAAAATACGGTATTGGTTTTATAGAAAACAAAAAAACCGATTCACGATTCAAACTTAATTTTAGTGTCAACTTAAAGGTTACAAAAATTGCATTTTATTCTATTAATTCTAAAAAAATGCATTAACTGCACGTTTTCCGTCCAAGATCTGTCCAAAACGTACTACTCTTCAATGGGCTAGCAAGGTATCAGATCCATCATGGATCCATCTATTCTTACAACAATCTACTACTATGCTATTATCTATAAGGAAATATTATTTTAAAATACGGTATTGGTTTTATAGAAAACAAAAAAACCGATTCACGATTCAAACTTAATTTTAGTGTCAACTTAAAGGTTACAAAAATTGCATTTTATTCTATTAATTCTAAAAAAATGCATTAACTGCACGTATTCCGTCCAAGATCTGTCCAAAACGTCCTACTCTTCAATGGGCTAGCAAGGTATCAGATCCAACATGGATCCATCTATTTTTACAACAATCTACTAATATGCTACTATGTATAAGCAAATATTATTTTAAAATACGGTATTGGTTTTATAGAAAACAAAAAAACCGATTCACGATTCAAACTTAATTTTAGTGTCAACTTAAAGGTTACAAAAATTGCATTTTATTCTATTAATTCTAAAAAAAGTGCATTAACTGCACGTTTTCCGTCCAAGATCTGTCCAAAACGTCGTACTTTTCAATGGCGAAAAGATACGGTTTACATGAAAGCAAGAAAAATCAGTTGACACGTTTTACAACAATCGTGCTGGGCGTTCTACTCGCTTTTTCGACGATGCAAAAAATTGCAATACTTCGAGTAGTAATCCTAAATTATTCCTATCTCTTTTTAATTTACGAAAGTAGCACGGAGCAAGAGTATGGTGAGTTATTTTTGCCAAGTCTTAAAATGATTCCTGTTTAGCTAGGTATGTACAAGTAGGTACTTGTTGAATATTAATATTACCGCATTTTTTGGCATTCTTATGCCGCCTGCATTTATTGATTATACTTGTTCTGGAAACTACTGTACCATCTTTTCTTAAAACATTTCAGCCGATATTTGACCTATCTAAAACTTTACTTCGGAATAAGCTACGAAACTCAAACTTTGCACAGTCGTATCCCAACAAACAATTAAAGTTGTAACGACGAAACCCCAACTAGAAAGAATTTCTTAAAAGTAACCGCAACGTACTCCCGCTACGTCTCAGTATACCATACAGCGACGTTATAATTCCCTAAGTGGGGAACCAATTTCTGGTTATAACTACTTGGCCAAGTGTTTAAAGTCACTGTAGTAACAACTACACTACTACGTCGTAGCCAGGTATCTACTACTATAATATAATCGTTTCTTTTTGGTAGAATTGTTACACAATATGGTGGACACAACAGTAAACAGACTCGCTTAGTTTTTTTGTTTGGTTATGGTTATAATATGAACTATGTTATCCAAAAGTGTGAGAATTTACGAGCAGAGGATCAAAATTCGAGTGCGACGCAAAGTTTTTTGTATAACATGCATTATATATATTGCAAAAAACCGGTGCGCCCATAAAATTGAGCCGTTTTCTGGTAGCTGATGGAATTTTTGTGTTGTGATTTTGGAGGTTATGTTTTCATAATCGACAGTTAACTCCAACAAATGGTGCTTAAGAAGAGCATTTTTGGTAAGCTTCAACTAATTTGTTTATAAAATAGTATGGCTCTTTAATATGAGCTCATAAAACGACAACAAAAATATTAAATTTTTTTTCTTACATAAAAACATGGCGTCCCAAACTATATTCCCTGATAGTCGAAAATGTTACTTGAAAGTAGTTGCGGCTTTAAAGTTGATCCAAAAAGTTATTTTGTCTACATTATTACATCAGATGTTACTATGATGACACAAACTTTTGTGGTAAAAATTAAAGTTATAATGTAGTTGTCGGATACACTTGTTTGGGACTCCAATGAAGCTTAACTTTCTAGTGGTAATTAAGTAGGATATAAAAGTCAGGGCGGCTACGAAATAACGATTAAAAAGAAAGTAAAACTTTAGCAACGTCCTATTGTGGTAGAGAAGACTATCAGAATCGACTATCAAGAAACAATCCTATGAAGTAGTTTAGAGGGTCGTTTTTACGAAACATCTACTATTTCCTGATACTAAATAGTTGTTAGAACTAAAAAGTAAAAAATTTTGGTTGGGATCACCACATTTCTACTATAAGAAAGTAGCAAAGCCTTTAGAACATGTTGCCGCTACTATAAATGTTAGTTGGGATATCTTTATAGAGTTAATAATTCCTCAAAGTTTCATGGATTTCCATAAACTAGTAAAGTAGTTACGAAATTTCAAAAAACGTCGAAATTGCCACTCACTCACTCACTCATGTATAGATTATCAAAATTCTACTGTACTTCCAGATATCCTACAAAGCTGAAATTTGACACAGTGATAGAAATTGTGACCAAATCCTTGGAAAAAATCAAAAAACCTCAAAATTCTAATTCATTCCCCTGCCCCATACATGTAAGGTTATGTAAAAGTAACATTGCCCACTTCCAGAGGCGCTAGACAGCTGAGCTTTGCATACTGATAGGAACTATGATAAAATTATTTTAAAAAATTAAAAAAACTCCAAATTTTAATTAACTTTTCTCCCCTATAGAGATAATTAAGTTATGTAAAAGTAACAATCTCCACTTCAAGAAACGCTAGAAAGCTGAGCTTTGGAAGACTGCTGGAACTATGATAAAACTATAGAAAAAAGTGTTAAAACACCAAAATTTTAATTTACTTTCCTCCCCTATAAATGTAAAGTTATGTAAACTTAACATTGCCTACTTCCAGGAACACTAGAGAGCTGAGCTTTAGAAAGCTGATAGGAACTATGATAAAACCATAGGAAAAAAAAACCTAAACATTTTTAATAAGGCATTGCAAAAGTTTTGAAAAATATTTTACATATTTTACTACTTTAAAACTTAAATATTATTTAAAAAAGAAGTGAAAAATTTCATGTAAAAAAAAAGCGAATTACGCGAAAGTGGTATTCCGTAAAAAGAATTGGAGTTTACTTGGAGTGTGCTAATGGGCTAGGAAGCTCCATTTATTTCAAAGCGTTTTTCTATGTAATTTTTAACAATAAAAAATTTTCAAAGCAGAAAAGTTCATGGGTTACGTAGGTATTACAATTAAATTAAATGTTACATGGGCGGAACATGCATTTTGCCATTTTATCTGAAACGTTTGTGATTGCAGACAGCTTCTGGTTGTGTAGCAACAGCGTGAGATTTGGTGTTTGACAACGGCTTGTTGGTTGTTCAGGTTTTAGTCGTTAAACGCTATCAGATTTACAAAGGGAAGAAAATTATGGCATTTTAGGTTTAAGAGAATTCGATATTATAAATAGAAATTAAAATTAAACAAGTTTTCGTGCAGGGTTGGATGGGACAGGCGGGCAACTGGGCAAATGCCCGGTGGGCAGGTACAATTTAGGGCCGGTTGGGCCGCAGGCATATTTGTATACAACACCCAGGATCGCCAGTCGGCTTTCGCTCGAACATTTCATGGATTTCAGAACCACAATCTTTCTTAAGAAAGGTTTGTTTGAGCCCATCCAACCCTGATGGGGCCCTATTTTTTTTCTTCATGAAATATATCAAAAATTACAAAAAATTAACCAAATTTTAAGAGAATCTTATTTTGCATTTCACTCAGAAAGTATAAAACCTTCAATTCACAAAAACTCTCTTAATTTCCTTTTAAAATTATCTGACACTGATCTTTCAATTGAAGATGACATTGCACTACACAATAATGTACCGGCAGCGGCACAGGCCGAAAAAAATTGTGGTATTATCTCGGCGCTCCGCATTGTAATTATCATGTCAACAATGATTCTGGTCATGTTAAATCAAATCATCGGGATGATGATCTGAGTGATCAATAGATTAAGAAAAAAATTAAATAAGAACAGTACACTTTTTAATTTATGTTGGACTTGTTTTTATCTTTTCTTCTTCTAAAAATTATTGACAGTGGTAAAGCAAGCTATTATCAATCATACATACATAAAAGCGATAAAAGAATTATACAAAAGGACAAAATCTAAAATTAAAATTGGAAATCGACTTTCAAATAAATTCTTAGTAACAAAGAGCAGACAGGGATCTTGTACCTCTTCAACTCTGATGAAAAATGAAAAATGAAAAATGAAAAATGAAAAATGAAAAATGAAAAATGAAAAATGAAAAATGAAAAATGAAAAATGAAAAATGAAAAATGAAAAATGAAAAATGAAAAATGAAAAATGAAAAATGAAAAATGAAAAATGAAAAATGAAAAATGAAAAATGAAAAATGAAAAATGAAAAATGAAAAATGAAAAATGAAAAATGAAAAATTAAAAATTAAAAATTAAAAATTAAAAATGAAAAATGAAAAATGAAAAATGAAAAATGAAAAATGAAAAATGAAAAATGAAAAATGAAAAATGAAAAATGAAAAATGAAAAATGAAAAATGAAAAATGAAAAATGAAAAATGAAAAATGAAAAATGAAAAATGAAAAATGAAAAATGAAAAATGAAAAATGAAAAATGAAAAATGAAAAATGAAAAATGAAAAATGAAAAATGAAAAATGAAAAATGAAAAATGAAAAATGAAAAATGAAAAATTAAAAATTAAAAATTAAAAATTAAAAATTAAAAATTAAAAATTAAAAATTAAAAATTAAAAATTAAAAATTAAAAATTAAAAATTAAAAATTAAAAATTAAAAATTAAAAATTAAAAATTAAAAATTAAAAATTAAAAATTAAAAATTAAAAATTAAAAATTAAAAATTAAAAATTAAAAATTAAAAATTAAAAATTAAAAATTAAAAATTAAAAATTAAAAATTAAAAATTAAAAATTAAAAATTAAAAATTAAAAATTAAAAATTAAAAATTAAAAATTAAAAATTAAAAATTAAAAATTAAAAATTAAAAATTAAAAATTAAAAATTAAAAATTAAAAATTAAAAATTAAAAATTAAAAATTAAAAATTAAAAATTAGAAATTAAAAATTAAAAATTAAAAATTAAAAATTAAAAATTAAAAATTAAAAATTAAAAATTAAAAATTAAAAATTAAAAATTAAAAATTAAAAATTAAAAATTAAAAATTAAAAATTAAAAATTAAAAATTAAAAATTAAAAATTAAAAATTAAAAATTAAAAATTAAAAATTAAAAATTAAAAATTAAAAATTAAAAATTAAAAATTAAAAATTAAAAATTAAAAATTAAAAATTAAAAATTAAAAATTAAAAATTAAAAATTAAAAATTAAAAATTAAAAATTAAAAATTAAAAATTAAAAATTAAAAATTAAAAATTAAAAATTAAAAATTAAAAATTAAAAATTAAAAATTAAAAATTAAAAATTAAAAATTAAAAATTAAAAATTAAAAATTAAAAATTAAAAATTAAAAATTAAAAATTAAAAATTAAAAATTAAAAATTAAAAATTAAAAATAAAAAATGATCTCTATAATTTTCCTTCCCACTTTTAACAGTGGGAAAGAAGAATTATAGAGATCAGTTGGATGGCTGAGTCGAGTTAATACCCTGAGAGTATCTCGTTCTTCTATTGAGACACCAAACACATGCATAGATGGAAGTTTTCCGAAAATTTATGTATGGTCTCCGGTGGCTTAATGTAAAGAGCGTTTGCGTACAGAACAAGAGATTCCGGGTTCGAGTCCGGGTTTCCCCCCGGAAGACAGAAAACGTTTTTTCTTATTTTCCTTTCTTTAATTTCACTTGTTGTTTATGAGATCTAGGTTGTTATTAAGAAGCCTATTTAAAACAAACTGCAACTTCCTCCTTGCTATGATACCTTCACGGTTTTATTGTCTCTTATATATCATTTGAGTTTTAATTATAATGGCACCTAAATCAGTTATTATCTGGCTTATTTGATCTAATGACCCGCATGTATCTGTTATTACTGCTTCTAATACTGCTGATGCTGCATTTAATAACTTCTAGTCGTACTTAATCGTTTTAATTCTCTTTATGATACGATGATTTAAGTGTTTTAAGGAAAGGGGCTTTTAATAAGACACAATTTTTATAAGCCCACACATTATTGCATTTTAACAATTTAAGTAATGGACGCCATACGCTATATTAGTTTCGTTCGATCATCTCGTGGGATTGTCATAAAACGGTACGAAAAATCCTTTTTGCGTTCCAGGTGGTCGTTATACTGTTATCGGACAGTCAGTTTTCTGTTCCATCAAGCCACTTAAACTGGTTTCGGACTCCATTAAAATACAAGGATTGAAGACATACGCTTTAGAAATGATTGCTCTCTCTCTTTTCTGTGCTTGTGTTTATCATATGTTTCACTGGAAAATTTGTATGTAAAACTAGTTAACAGCACCTGAGATAAAAATATACCATAAAATTACATTTAATTTACATTTTTGTAAGAAAATTAAAAAACCAGTGAAAAACCCAAATAATTAAAATTTTTGTCAAAATAAATTGAGTTTCACAACCAATTTTAACACATGACAAAATGCGGGGTAAGCCACGTAAATATACAAATATTTTTTAAATTTCCAAAAAAAAATTGTGCAACATCTGCAGCATCTGTTGATTTTTTTGTAGGTTATTTCACATATATTTTGTAAAAACCAAATTACAAAATACAAATAAATAAATATATAAATTTCACATAAAACTTGTAAATAAATATTTTTTCACGAGTTTGGTCCAAACCTACCCTTTTTTTTTTAGTCACGTGACTTTGAATTTAACTCTCTTTCATATGATCACATGCCTGAAGTAAATCGATCACGACCCCAACAGCATTCGGTTTTTGGACAGTTATTTGGTCGTTCCATCTAACCAAAACCGTTTTGAAACAGTCGCGTGTCTGCCTGTCTGCCTGTCTGCCTGTCTGCCTGTCTGCCTGTCTGCCTGTCTGCCTGTCTGCCTGTCTGTCTGTCTGTCTGTCTGCCTGTCTGCCTGTCTGCCTGTCTGCCTGTCTGCCTGTCTGCCTGTCTGCCTGTCTGCCTGTCTGCCTGTCTGCCTGTTTGCCTGTCTGCCTGTCTGCCTGTCTGCCTGTCTGCCTGTCTGCCTGTCTGCCTGTCTGCCTGTCTGCCCGTCTGTGGTCTGCCCGTCTTCTCGTCTGCCCCTCTGTCCGTTTGCCTGTCTGCCCGTTTGACCGTCTGCCCGTCTACCCGTCTGCCCGTCTGCCCATCTATTTGTCTGCTCGTTTGCCCGTCTGCCCGTCTACTTGTCTGCCCGCCTGTCTGTCTGTAACGACCAACACGCATAACTCAAAAACCGCTTGCCCAATTTCAATGAAATTTGGTATGTACCTAGCCTGGGTCTTGGGTCGAGATGGTCCCATTAAAAAATGAACAAAATCTGCCGAACACAAGCCAAATAAAAGGGTGGGGTAGATTTCAAAAAATAGAGTTTATGTGAAAATATGGCGTGTGTAATATCAAACGAAAGGTAATTGAGTGTGGAGTTAAACAAAATAAATTTTAGTTACAAAAGAAGTCGCGCTTTCGGATTTTTCCGACGGTTTTACGACTGTCGCACGGTCTGATGGAACACACCCATTAAGAGTCGAATGATTTAAAAAATTTTTAACATGCTTTGCTTTTGAAGGACTTATTCCTAAATAAGGTAATGGAGTAGTTCTTTGTCTTCCCGTTTTAGTTTTCTTTTGTAGAATTTAATAGTTTTTAGGGAGGCTATTTCGTATATTTAAAACCGCGTATTCATTTGAGGCAGGCCAATACTCCCTGTTACCCATTTACACAATGGCTGGCATTTGATGCAAAAATTCAGAAATAAAGATACGAAAAATTCACAGGCACCAAATTTACATAGATAGAGTTTTTGTCAACTGTACGTCGATGATTTGACGTAACGAATACAAGAATAAAATAATATGCATGCGTAAAAGTATAACCAATCAGGACATTTTATCTTAAGGACCGCAAAAAAGTAACCCACTGACATTACTATTTCAAATGTGTTTGCATTATGCATCGTAAGGTACCGTAGGTATTGCAATAATACGTACTATATGGAAATAATATGCATATGTCTTTGAAAGCAACCAATCAGGTCTTTTTTGCTTAAAGACCCCAAGGCCCTCATGTTTGCATCATGAATGGTCAGTTACCGTGCGTATGGGAATATTATGTCTTTTAACCTTTCAAATACACCTTTGTCAACAAACTCGAAAAATTCTACATTCAACCTATCCAGACTAGCGCGGATTTGAGGGGTGGAGGGGTAACGCGGTAAGTACCCCCCCTGGGACTAAAAATATGCACTTTTTGCTAACATTTAAAGGGAAAACAGGAGAATTACCTCAAAGAAAAAAAATTATATTACAAATAATTTTTTTATCGACTTTTACCCCCCCCCCCCCTAGATTTTGACCCAGATGACCCAGATCCGCACTTGTATCCAGATATCTACAAATTCACTTTATTTCTATCTGACTATGAATTTTTTTCTTCAAGGTTCCTTTCAAAGATTGGGTATAAAGGGTTCAGTTGACAAAGGCGAGAATGCGACACAGTCACCGGAACCATATGGTTCTCACGCACATACACACACACACACACACACATACATACATACCGAGCTGTGCAGCGGGGAGCCTTGATTACGGTTCCACGGTGATTTCTTGATTTCCTGCTGCCGGCCGGACAACAGCAGGACCACATCCACCTCACACTTTCTTACACCCTGTTTCCACCAATGCATACCCACCCGGATTCAAAAAACGCATCAGGTGACGCTGCATTTAAAACCGATGCAAATCCATGGACCATCACGTGATGCGTTTTTAGAATCGGGGTGGGCATGTATTGGTGGAAACAGGGTATTACTACATTTACGCACAGGGTTCTCAAAATAGAATCTAGGAGTATGGTAAACGTCAGTCGTCTGTTTGGATCGCGAAATTTGTCTCAAAAGTAGGTCATTTAGCAAAAAATCCTCTGGAAGATCAAAGGACTGTTACTGCCGATTAGTACATCACCGTTTGTTTACCGATAGTCATCGCTGAACTTCGAAAAAAGCTCCACGACGAATCATGCTCTTTATTTATACAAAATTATCAACGACAAGCAATACGGATTTCGAAAATATAGGTCAACTGGCGATTTACTTACATACGTCACGAGTTGCGAGGTGAAACAAGAACAATTGCCTTAGATATATCTAAAGCATTCGATAGAGTCTGGCTTGAAAATCTGCTCAACAAGCTCAAAGCAACGGGATTGTCGCCGAGACTTTGCACTTGGTTTGAAAGTTACCTTAAGGATAGATCCATTTATGTTGCACTGGATGGCCGGAATTCCAACTCTTACCAAATAAATGCTGGTGTGCCACAGGGAGCAATCCTTTCCCCAACACTTTTTCTGATTTACATAAATGACCTCATAGATAAAACAGTAAATCCACTTTATTGCTTTGCAGATGATGGCAATGTAGTCTCCTCAGTCATACCACCCACTCAGTGTCTATCCGCACGTGAATTCCATCATCTTAGACTAACTCAAATATCGCAGATAAATAACGACCTGGAGATAAGGACTGGGGCAACAAAAACCTTGTACAGTTCAACGGGCAGAAAACCCAAGCAGCCCTGTTTTCAAAAAAGACCAGCACCGGTGAGCCAAACATCATGCTATCTGGAAGTGCTGTCACATTGCAGAGCCAGTTGAACATCTTAGGAGTCACTGCAGAGACCAACATGTCTTGGCACAGTCACGTGGCAGATATAGCTAAAAGGGCGTCCCAAAAGCTTGGGGTGCTATTTCGTACAAGACATCTGTATACACCAAGCCAACTGCTGACACTCTACAAAGCCCAGATTCGACCAACTATGGAGTACTGCTCACATATATGGAGTGCGGCACCCAAACATACCTTAATGCTTTTGAACACCGTGCAAAAGCGAGCTATCAAGCTGATCAATGACCCCGCACTTACCCGTAGCTTGGATAGTCTCGAACATCGAAGAACTGTGGGCGATCTCTCTCTCTTCTACAGGTATTATCACGGAAAATGCTCTAAAGAGTTGGCACGTATGATCCCCCCGGGAGTAGCACCTACTAGGCGAACACGTCAAACAGACGGTAACCATCAATTTACTGTCAAAATAGAGGCACCAAGAACCTGATTATATCAGAATTCATATCTCTGGAGAACAGCATCGCTGTGGAATAAACTCCCTGCGACAGTTTTCCCTGCAGGTTACAACCTGAACCGTTTCAAAACCAACACACACCAACATTTCCGCGCACTTGCCGCTTGTCGAGCGTGATAGGGATCTCCTTGCGAGTGCGCATACCCGTAAAAAAAAAAAAAAATGCTCTACCAAGACAATGCAAGTTTGCACAAAGCCAAAAGCCATTGGATTTTTAACCCAACAATACGTTGATTTGAAACAGAAATGCTTTAGGTAGGTATAAATATTTTGAGGCTCAAAGAAAAATAGTCAGTACTATTATTGCGCAACGCTGACAGTTCCTGTTGCATTTAAAATAATGTCCATACTCATAGTAGTAAAGTAAAGCTTATGAGATAAGACGCGAACCGTATTACAGACACACTAGTTTGAAGCAGAAACCTGTAACAGTCAAACAATCTCAGATGATATATTTTGAATAAAGTGTTTCCTAAGAATGTGAGCTATGAAATGTACTTACTATGTTTTTGCTTATGACGGCAGTATAACCTGCTTTGTTCCTTCCATATGGCGGGCTTACATTCGATTTATTTCCAGCTTCTTGGCGTCTGACGTTTTGAGCTTATGACGTTTCATTTTTTGTGGTTCACATTCGATTTATTTTGAGCTACTACTACTTTGTCGGTTTAGAACGTTTTTCTACGTTGTCCGACGCCTATTCTCCACCTCCTTCGATCCTGATTATCATCTTCTGTCAGGTTTTTTTGACTCATTAATCTTTGGATTGACTGTTGCCATTCCAGTTTTCCAGTTTCTGCGCCCTATTGGTTGCGATTCTAGGACCGGCTTTGGTAATCTTTCTTCGTTCATTCGTTGTACATGGCCGTACCATATTAGTTGTCTTTTAGTGATGTCATCCGTTATGCTTCCCTCGATTCCCATTCTTTCATTTATGATCTCATTTCTTGTAAGATCTGTTCTAGATATTCTCATTGATCTTGTTATTGCATCCATTTCGACAAGTCTCTATTCCATATAATGGCGTACTTTTCACCATTGTTTCATATATGTTAAATTTTACATTCTTTTTATCTCTCTGCTCCATAAAATACTGTTAAGACATCCAATAACCTTTTTTGCTTTTACTATTTTGAGCTCCTGACGTTTAATTTTTTGTTACAATAATGACATGTCAATATTTAAAAATAAAATAAAAACTTTGGTTTAAAATGGCAAAAAAAAACAAAACAAAAATAATTTTACTTAGAATAACTACATAACTTAATCACACCTACGATCAGTGCACTTAAGACGCTGAAAAAGAAGAAGAAACTCCAAGGTCTTTATACTTTTACACAAGCTGCCTACAGAATTTGACCAGTCATGTGTGTTTAACTGGACGACTGTAGCTGTTACATATGGATGATTCTACCAAAAGTGGGTATATGGATATCATTTTTGGTCATTGCCCTTAAATAACAGTACAGCACAGTAAATAATTTTTTTTAAACTTATGTAACTAATTAGGTGAAGCTAAGAAACATTTATTTTCCCGAATTTTAGGAATTATTGCATAAAAATTCCAGAGGGATGAGTACCAGAGGAATGGGTTTTTTAATGGTTTTCCAATTTAAATCAAAATCTATTTAGACTACTTAACTTAAGTTTTATATAAACAAAGTTCCTATACTTATAATTTTAAAACAATCAACAAAAAAATTATACTATTGATATTAATCGAATATCTACTTACCAGAGGAATGATAATTGAAGCGTTCCTTTTTGATTTCTCAGAAAAAAACTAATTTTCTGCCGATGATAAAAAGATCTATAACTTAAACCAAACTAAAGTTGACATTATCTGTCACAACTTGTCACCCTCACAAGTAAATTAGATATCCAGGGCCGTCTCTTTCTCTAGAAATTAACCGGTGGTATTCACAAATATCGTGTTATTAAAAATGGAGCACGTTTAAAATTGTAAAATTTTCCGGGAAGATGTAAATTCGGATTTTCAAAAATATGACTACAAACTTAAGTTTTATCAATTTTTTGATAAATACTTAAGACTTAGTAATATATTATTTATTAGGATATTTTTTTCAATCTGAGTTTTTAATATTTGGTTTGGGACTACACCAGAGGAATGAGGTATTTGCTTTGTAATAAAAAAATTATAAACTTACAATTTTTTTTATACATTAAACTCAAATGCTCCATAAATAAAACATTTCGGTTTAAATCTTATAACTAAAACTATGCTTCATTTGCAGTCTGTGTTTAAAAAATATGCATTCCCACTCCACAGCACCATTCTTGTAGAATCATCCATATAACAAATGATTTAAGGCAACCAGTGACGTAGATTTTTTAATCAGGATTACAGTTAGCCAGCCAGGTTCAATGACCTTTCAAATTCTGTAGATAACCTGTGTAAAAGTATAAAGAGTTTGACAGATAATTTTAGATGCCACGAAGCTCAAAATAAATCAAATGTGCGGCCGTCATCAGACAGCTGTTTTGTAGCGAGGCGACTCGGATTTAAAGAGTAATAGCATTTAGTTTTTAAAGAAAAATCATAAAGTTACATTTTTTCTTATAAAAATTTACTACTGATAATCTGCATTGGTAACGCCTGTTTCTTTGCCATTTTATTTTTAAATATTTAAAGAGTATGAAGTATGGGTTGGATGTAGTCTTGCCAAATTGCCATATCTGTTTCTTCGGTGCAGTTCTCTGTTATGCAATCAGCATTTTTTCTCCTGTTTCAAAACTTTGTGTGAGCGTTTGATTTAAATCTACCGGATGTTCAATATCCATAGATCTTTTCTTTCGCTCATAATATTGTTTTATTAATGTAGGTCCTCAGATACAGTTAGTTTAATAATACAGATTATAAAAAGGCGTTTTTAATTTCTCAAAAAAAATGTTTTGGTCAAATGGAAATAAAGACATATCTTTTGGTTATAGAGATTCAAATATTTCTCTATGAGTAATTCCGGAAGAAGTAGTCAAAAAATAAATGATAAAGAAAAAAGCTTATATCCAGAAAAGCTAACGGTCCCGGTGGAAACTACTAGAAAATCTCACACATCTTATAAATCAATGCATAAATGGCCATCCAGTACCTGATGATTGAAGAATTGCATTCATATCCTCAATACATAAAAAAGGAAGCAAGCTGGATTGCAACAATTACAGAGGAATTTCAGTAACCAAAACTATAAGTAGATTGTACGATAGAATTCTTAGGGATTTAATTAAGAGAATGATTTTCACGAAAAAGAAGAAGAGCAAAGTGGGTTTTGTGTAGACAGAAACAAGCAATAGAGAAAAGGAGTGCCAGAAATCTAGAATAGTAAAAGCAAAAAAGATTAATGGATGTCTTAATAGTATTTAATGGAACACAGAGATAAAAAAGAATGTTAAATTTAACATATATGAAACAATGGTGAAAAGCACGCTGTTGTATGGAATAGAGACTTGTCGCGTAACAGAAAAATACAAAACAAAAATGGAAAGTGTCGAAATGGATGCAATAAGATGTAATGAGAATATCTAGAACAGATCATATAAGAAATAAGATTATAAAAGAAAGAATGGGAATAGAGGGACGCATAACGGATGACATCACTAAAAGACAACTAATATCCATGTAGTACAACGGATTAACGGTGAAAGATTACCAAAGCAGGTCCTAGAATGGCAACTAATAAAGAGCAGAAAAAGAGGGCGTCCTAAACTGGAATGGCAACAGTCAATCTAAAAATCAGGTGGTTGAAAATAGGCGTCGGACAACGTAGAAAAACGTTCTAAACCGACAGATTAGTAGTAGCTATTAATCAACTTTATTCAAAATAATATAACGTGTGATATTTTATAAAGAACTGTGCAAGGTGCAAGACTCGCCCTAAAATTCCAAGTTATGTTAGATTTATATACACAAATTAAATCTGTTGCTTTCTTAAATGAAACATTTCTATAAATTTGTATACAGGGTGTCCCATAACTTAGGGGCGATAGTGCAGCAGGTCATAGACGAGGTTATTTCCGAGACAGAAGTTTATATAACATGGTTTTTAATATATAGGATTTTTAAAGGTAGAGGAGTGGGGGATTATACAAAAAAAGAAAACCTGTTACGCGAAATCAATACTTGGCTTCTTTGTTTGAAACTCGTAGACAATGATTGTGTAGAAATAAAATTTCGGACTTCCATTGTCTTTATTTATTTTAAAACACGACGTTTCGGTTAGTAAGTATCTCTAACCGTTATCAAGTGTAAACTAAACACTCTAGTCTCTAGGCTACTACTTATACTACTTGGTGTGCAGTCAGGTGTGACGGCCCGCCCCCTTTTTAATCCTAAGACGCCTGTTTTCCTTAAGGAGTGGTTTCCATATGTTTGGTATGTCCGTGCTTGGTTAACTGAAAACTTCTTTATTCTGCATTATAAACGCAGCTTCAATAAACTTTCGTTTTCGCCAATGCGACTCCTTATGTAAAACTTTAGCTTCTGACCACTGAATCCTGTGATCATTTGACCATGCATGATCTGCTAAACCGGATTTTTCATTATCCCCTAATTGGGTACTTTTTAGATGTTCATTTACTCTAACTTGAAGAGGGCGTTTCGTTTCACCTACATATAATTTACCACACTCACACGGGATTTGGTAAATACATTCCTTATTATTTGAGGGATTGTCTGGTTTTGTTTTAGTTACAAAACTTCTTATCGTATTTCCCGAAGAAAATACTGTTTTTATATTATAGTGTTTAGCTATTCGTCTTATGTTTTCTGAAATCCCTTGAACATATGGAATGTTAATAACACCTAACGGATTATTATTTTGAGAATTTGGTACATTTAGTTTGTTTTTAATTTTAAATATCGTTGAGTTTATTAATTTCTCGGAATAACCATTCTGTTGTAAGTCCTTTTTAATGTTGTTAATTTCTGTGGTTAATTCTTCATTATTACTACAAATATTTACGGCTCTTAAATACAAACTTCTTATAACTCCTTGTTTTGTTGCAACAGAATGATTAGACTTAAAATTTAGGTACTGTCCCGTGTGTGTAGGTTTCCTATATACAGTGGTTTGAATGTTTCTGTCTAATCGTTTGACAAGAACATCCAAAAAAGGTAAGGCCGAATCTTTTTCAATTTCCATGGTGCACTTGATTGTTGGTCGAATACCGTTTAAATGGTGTAGAAAATTTTGTAGTTCCTCATCATTTTCCGGCCATATAATAAATGTGTCATCCATGTATCGTAGCCATAGTTTTGGTTTGACTCTTGCTGTGTTGATCGCATGGCCCTCGAACCACTCCATGTAGATGTTTGCTACCACTGGCGAAAGAGATGAACCCATTGGGAGTCCATCATTTTGCGCGTAAAACTTATCTTTCACTTGAAAGTAAGAGTTACGGAGACAGAGCTCCAAAAGATCCACCACCCCCTCCACCGATAGCGTTGTTCTCTCGTGAAGTGTATCTCGTGAAGTGTATCATCAGTTTGTAATTTGTAATTTTTTCAATACTTGGCTTATTGTGATTCAAAAATGTTGAGGAAATACGTCAAAGTAACCTTAAAACATGTCTAAACAAATAATATTTTTTAAAAAATCTTAATTTTTGCTTATTTATTCTTTTAAAAAATATCAATGATATTTTTTTATTATTTCTCCCTAGAGATTTATTTTTAATAACAAGAAACATCATGAAAAATATTGAGTTTAATATGACATTTATCAAATTTTACACCAAAAAAAATTATTTTTCCTAAAAAAATTTAACAGCATAATTTTTTTTTAAATTATTTTTATCGCGAATTATTCTTGTTCTAATAAATGAGGTCCCAAGTTTGATATTTTTCTGCGTTTTTTAAAAAAGTTATTATCAAGAAAGTTTAGAAAATCGCCAATTTTGATGCTCTGTATCTCGACACAGGAAAAATTTTGACACATGCATTATATGAACTTTTTTATCAGAAATGACCTCCTCTATTACATGTTGCTCCATGGGACACTCTGTATAAGAACTAAAAGAAGATATCATAAATATCCAATTTACATTAGAAACACGCAAGCAATACACTTTCAGCATAGAGGTGAAGCTGCAAAGCACATAATAAATAATAATTCAAAATCTGGGGAAACTCGTGATACCAACCGCTGAACTAGTGGGTCGACCTGTAATGAAGGCAAAATCATTAAAATATCTCGCTAACTAAGCAAAGATAATAAATTAGCTGATCCCAAACACTATCCCGGCACAACACCAACAGAGAAAATACACTTTATTTAATAAGGTGATCGATATTTCTCCTATCATGGGTTCAGGTTCATGTTTTAGTTCTTGGCCTGGTCTCCTCTAATGGACCATCTGCCAGCTCCCAACGGTAGACTCCAAGAATGTCTGACACTTTGTTCATAAATACCTTGCGATATGGGTCATCTTATTTTGTTGTTACAAAGACATAATTTCCACACAAAGGTTATAAATAAATAAAAATAATCAAATATTTTGGTTTAACAATGGTAGCCATATTTAAACCTCTAAATGTCACTAGGAAATGTCGAATAAAAACGGTGTAAGTCAGTGTCAGCTGTCCGCTATATTTTACATGTTAATTTTTAGACAAGTTAGCGACGATTAAACCGATGGTCGATTGTTTTAGTGAATGAGTAATTGAAAAAAGATTCTAATATATCTTGTGCTTTTTACAGTATTTAAATATTGATCCGTATTTAATACGGTAATGCATCTACAGATATAGTTTTAAGTTATTTATGTATTATTTAGCTTTGAATATTTTTGTATGTAAGTTTTTTTGTCAATCATGGATTATTTCTATTGTTTTTCGAACTTCAAACCACCCCTCAGGAGTGGTACTACAATTTGAGACTATTTTTAACGGGAATCCTACGACTGCACGGACTAAGTTTCCAAAAAATGACATTTGGTTACAAACAAAATGAAACTCACTGAGAAATGCTTACTATCATATTGCACATTAGGGTGAACCAAATCTTTGCAGTTATTTGTCCTGTGAGTATTAAAAAAATACACTTAAACCGGTTGGTATCAAGTCTATAGACTTGTTGAATTGCTCTTAAAAAAGTGCCTGAATGTTTTTACAGAAATAAAAAATATTCATAAATAAAAAAGTTATGAACCGAATGGCCGTTATACTCATAAGGGGCCCGGGATTTTTCAAAGGAGTGACGTCACAGCGGCTGCCGCGCATTTTGCTGTGTTTGAATATACCAGTCAGTGATTCCAACTTTAATTATTTATTGTAAAATAAGTATTGCGAATTAAGGGCTGCTATTTGGTATAATGCGTTTTCATACAGAAACACACATTTTAGTAAAATAAAAAAAAAATGGGCAAGTTCCCTATTATACTAATGGTTTGATGCTTTCCTTGGGAACTTGGTATTACCCTGGGAAGTGGTAGTGGTTATGTACTACTACCACACCACACCACACTACGTTTTCTTTAAAAATCCTTTAAAATTTGCAAAGTAATGTAAGGATTTTTTGTATTTCGGAAATTTTTTCCCATTTTTATGAACCCTTCCATGGAAAGTTATGTATATGTAAATCAACCCTGTATGGACTTATATTCATATAGAGTTACTATTGGAAAATAAAAAAAATACTATAGATCTGGAATGTCAAAGTGACTATAGCAAACATACCTATCATATAATGGTTGTATTATCCCATGGATGCGATGCTCATATATGGCCGCTAATATCTCTTCATATGGAGCTATTGATTTATTGTATTTAGTTAGGAAAACCATAAAGATAACAGTACGCTTCTATTCGTATCTTGTATGCGGACCGTTGTTGATATCTTTTATGTTTTATGCTTGTTCTCGTGTAATATTTGTTTTCCAAAAATGGCATTTTAGAATTCTACACAACAGTTAAACATACATAGGCCTAGAAAAAATAACTATTCATGTAATATCATTACCATAGCAGTAGCGGATCCAAGGCGGGACCAGGGCCTTTCTTCTGCCTTAACATACCGTCAAACGGGGCGAATCGGAACGACTTTCAGATATTTTTCAAAATAACTTTTTTTCTAAAAAGCTAAAGACTTCAAACCACCGCCAAATGATAGCTTACCGTTGGAGCTTTCAAATGACATGTCACACATATCTGTCACTTTGACAGGTGATTTTATATAAATTTTTTTTAGTGGGTGTCCCGATTGACCCCGCATATGGGGTCAATCGGGACACCCCATTTTTTTCAGTGTTAAGACTCGATTAGAGAAGGTTAAAAAAATTATTTTGCAAAAAAAACCGGAAAAAAAAACTTAAACTTAAAATAAGCCAGAAAACGAGGTTTATTCATAAAACTTAAAAAATATAATAAATCTCAAATAAACTAGGTAGGTAACGAGCTGAACAGTTCAACTAAAACCACATTTAAATAAAAATAAATAAGAAACTCGAACAAAACTAAACTTAAATATTCTTCTTAAAATTATTGATTTAAATATGCCCTTTGGCAGCACTTTTTCGGGAATTCTAAAAAGGAAATTTTTTTTTAAATTCTGAAAAAAAGCTCTTTTTTTAATTTGATTCTTTTTTTCACATCTTCTACAAAACTTAAGGCTATTATCTTACCAATTTTCAGTCTCCTGGGACAATTAGAAGGGTGGTTTTTAAGCAAAGTTTTTCTCTGAACAAAAAACCGCGAAAATTTTGTTAGTTTTTTGCGTGCTGTTCCATTGAAAAGGCTAAAGCGAACTGGCCGGCGACTTGCAGAAAGGCGTTCACTAAAATATCGCTTATCAGTTTTGAATATTATTGAAGGTAAAATCATTGACCTTGAGATACAGGGGCCATTTAAATAGTAAAAACAGGTTTTGTCCCGATTGACTCCCGCTGTCCCGATTCACCCCGTTTGAGGGTACTACTAATATATCAGTTTAGAACGTTATTCTACGTTGTCCGACGCCTATTCACCTCCTTCGATCCTGACAATCTTCTGTCAGGTTTTTTGACTCATTGATCTCTGGATTGACTGTTGCCATTTTAGTTTAGGAAGCCCTTTTTTCTGTGCCCTATTTAATCTTTCGTCATTCATCCGTTGTACATGGTCGTACAATATCAGTTGTCTTTTAGTAATGTCATCCGTTAGGCTTTCCTCGAATCCTATTCTTTCTTTTATGATCTCATTTCTTATACTAAATTAAAAATATATTTATTATTAAATCCCGTTTTGCTACATTATTACAAAAAACGACTCTATCGACTTTGAAAACTAGAACCGAATTGATAATAGTGTTGATACAATAATGTAGTGCCATTAAACATTTATGAAAATTCATCTAGGAAAGGATTTATGGTATCAAAACGCCATGAATCTTGTGCGCTTATTCATCCGTGGTCAAAAGATAGCGCCCTGCATTTGTAACCTGGGTACTTTATTATAAATAAGTTAATGTAAATTTAAAAACAAATTCATAAATCTTAGCGTTGTTGAATATCTACAAGAGTATTCATTCCTATTTGTAACCCAATAGAGCCTGAAAACTATGGAAGTCATTTATCAAACATTTCTTATAGTACAAGAACTGTGAGTTATCAGAGTATAAAATTTTGTTATTTTCGAGTACCCAAAAAAATGTTCTGCCAATATATGGTCCCCTAAGCTCACACTTGGTACTATAGTTATAGTGCACGTGTGAGCTAATATAACTAAAAACTGAAATATATTTTATTCAACTCAAGACTAAATTAACTTTCGTTTGATACCACACAAGCCATGTTTTAAATTAAACTCAAATTTTTGAAATCTACCACCACCCTTAAAAAAACAAGAACTAAAATGTATTTTGTTTAACTCCGGACTCAATTAACTTTCGTTCGATATCACACACGCCATATTTTCACATAAACTCTAATTTTTTAAATCTCCCTCCACCCTTTTTGAAGAAAAAAAAACTAAAATGTAATTTGTTCAACTCCATACTCAATTACCTTTCGTTTGATATCACACACGCCATATTTTCACATAAACTCTAATTTTTGAAATCTTCCCCCACCCTTTTATTTGGCTTGTGTTCGGTGGATTTTGTTCATTTTTAAATGGGACCATTTCGACCCAAGACCCAGCCTAGGTACCAAATTTCATTAAAATCGGCCTAGCGGTTTTTCAGTTATGCGCGTTGGTCGTTACAGACAGACATACAGACAGACAGACAGACATACATACATACAGACAGACAGACAGACAGACAGACGGCGCGACAAAAAAGTTTCAAAATCATCTGAAACGCAAAGATATATAAAAATTTTTGAAATCGGAGCATATTTTTTTTTCTCGAAAAAATTAGGATCACCATAGCTCACACTACTATAGGATAGTATATGTGTGAGCTAAAATTGTTAAAAAAAATACAAAAAGACTGGTTTAATACAAAAATAAAAAAACACCTCTGTTACCTTTTAGTTGGAACACCCTGTATATGTATAATATCTTACCTTATTCAGTAATCAAGTCTTACAGAGTTCCAGTGAACAAATCTAGGGACACAGTGCAACATTATCACCTTTAGTTTGGTCAGGAGTCCGGTATCCCATTTTACCTTACTATCCCATTTTAAGTACACTTATTCTACGTAAGATTAGCTGTTTTTCGAGTATAATTTGTGTTTTGTGATGAGTATGACCCTCATATATTAAAATCCACGAGTCGTTACTGCATTTGCGAGATATATTCGACGATATATTGGTATAAATGGATACGTATCCAAACAGAGTAGATAATATTTAATACTGTAACAAAACGGATTTGAATATAAATGCTGTTTTTGCCATTTATAAGTTTTTAAAGATTTTTAATTAAACAAACGTGAAATTTCATACCCGTGAATTTAAAAATCAAACAAGTTTCATGGCTAATCGTGCAAAAAGGAGTTTTTTGTTTCCCTTATATTTTTCCGTGGGTAGCTTGAAAGCTTAACCTCACGGGGGTCCAAGATCTAATGGACACCTAATAAGTGTTGACAGTTAACCGTTTCGTCCTTATGGGACTCCTCAGAACACTGCTGGTCAAGTGACAAATCTTGCGAAGTTAATCAGACGGTTTTGTCTCTAATTAAATGTAATTAGTGAGCGAACTATAGCAAGAGGCGCCATCTACCGAGATACGAGAGAAACAAAAAACCAAAAGCAGGAAAAACACTGCTATACAATATCGATCAATGAAAAGATCGAATGCAAATAAAAGAAAACAACTATAGTCCGTGACCTACGACAGCTCTTTGTCTTTTGAGGAGTCCCATAAGGACGAAACGGTTAACTGTCAACACTTATTAGGTGTCCATTAGATCTTGGACCCCCGTGAGGTTAAGCTTTCAAGCTACCCACGGAAAAATATAAGGGAAACAAAAAACTCCTTTTTGCCCGATTAGCCATGAAACTTGTTTGATTTTTAAATTCACGGGTATGAAATTTCACGTTTGTTAGTATTATTTGGCTTAAAAATTCCGTTGATTGACGCTCACTGTCTTGATGACGGGTAAAAATGCAAAATGCGTTGATCCGGCCTGAAAAGACAAAGAGCTGTCGTAGGTCACGGACTATAGTTGTTTTCTTTTATTTGCATTCGATCTTTTCATTGATCGATATTGTATAGCAGTGTTTTTCCAGCTTTTGGTTTTTTGTTTCTCTCGTATCTCGGTAGATGGCGCCTCTTGCTATAGTTCGCTCACTAATTACATTTAATTAGAGACAAAACCGTCTGATTAACTTCGCAAGATTTGTCACTTGACCAGCAGTGTTCTGAGGAGTCCCATAAGGACGAAACGGTTAACTGTCAACACTTATTAGGTGTCCATTAGATCTTGGACCCCCGTGAGGTTAAGCTTTCAAGCTACCCACGGAAAAATATAAGGGAAACAAAAAACTCCTTTTTGCCCGATTAGCCATGAAACTTGTTTGATTTTTAATTAAATATTGTTTTGACATCAACAAGCATTAATTATATGCACGACTAGGTTAAGATTAAGTAAAATTTATGGCAACTCCGGCGACTTGTTTTTAGGCATATTTTCAGGTTCGCTGTATTTTAATAAAAGTTGTATTCGGCCAATATGTCCTTTGAGCCACTAACATCAAAATAATTTTTATTTTGTAACTGGAAACAAATTTTAAACTATTTTCAATTAAAAAAAAAACACACTGTGTAATTTTACTTTCTAACGGGTTTTTAAGTCTGGCTTGCATTGCTATTTTGTCTCTTAGTGGAGCGTTTAAAGCGCAGTCTATCTCTTTCTCGCCAAGGCGAAAGGGAGTAGAATTCTAGCCAATCAACGCGAAGATATTTGTCCCTTCAAGCGCAGGGTCGCTTTAACTGAGACGGGAAACTTTTGAATGTCGTCAGGGAGCTCACTTTTTAGTCACGCTTCGCTTGGTACGTTACGCTTTCATTCACACTTCTTAAGGGGGGTTTTATTTCAACTGTGAAAATTTATCAATTATTTTAACATTGTATAAAACTGTTAACTTTAATATTCATAATTATTTTAGTCTTTTCTTTTGGAGTTTATTGATTTTAAAGTCATTAATTATTACTGTTTCCAGTGTTTTGAAATAATGTGTTTAACTGTTTTATGGTTTTTTAACAACAAAATACAAACCATTCGTTGCCCTAAAATCGGCATTTTTAATTAATAACATATCCCAAACCTAAACAGTAATATTAAGTAAAATTAAACAGTTGATTGAATAGTTTCACTCATTCAATCAACGTTTAAAATATTGATAAATATATATATATATATATATATATATATATATATTTACAACAAACATACAAAAGGTTTATAAAGCCAAAAAGTTTAAGAAGTGTAAATATTTGAATACAAAAGTTCAATAGTACCAAAAATTTGATATTTAAATAATAAATATTAGAAGTGAAAGTGTGAAGCTGCAAGAAGAAAATTGAAAAGGTATGTATGATTATCCTACATTAGTTATACATTGGAGAAAAACGTTTATAGCATACTTTTCCTCCAAGAGCCGTCAAATTCCCTTTCGAGATCGTGTAAATTTAATAACATATAGTAACATTTAATCTTTTTATAATTTATATAAGTTGTAGCCTAAGTTGGTAGCTTACAACATTTAAACCTTGGCCACTTGAGGTGACAGTACCACTGTCACATACTAGGCCCCTGTTACAATACTCTTTGTTTATAACAGTATCAGCATTGGTTTTGTTCACGAAATCACTCGGTACAATATTTGAGTAATAAAATAAAAGGTTAATAAAATAATATGGCGTCACGTTCGGTGGGATATTAATCGATTGAGCGGTCTCTATAAAGTCGGTTCGTAACCGCCACTCCATGCCGATCCACTCGTGAGTTACTACTTAAGAACCTGCTGAGCATCACTTATATAATATACAGGGTAATAGTATACAAAGTGTCTTTTTACCCAACTGCAGCACTGCGAAGGAAGGGTAATGTTTACGAGTCGTTAAATACCGAGATGAATTCCATCAAAGGAGCATGCGCCAAAATTAACGTCAAAATGTCTAATTTAAATTATTGGCGCGAATACCGGGATTGGCTCGAGATCGAAGAGCTTAACGTATAATAAAAACTTTAAGGTATAGAATAATGGTCAATTCTAATTTTTAGGTATGATTTTATGTAGGTACCGGGTGGTTTTTTATAACCGGAGCACTCAGCAACTTTATCATTGAAAATAAAGGGCTATAATAAATTGTAGATTTTTTTTGGTTATGATGATGATGTGCTTTAAAAGCCAACATAATTTTTTTTCTATCCGTCACCATGTACAGGGTGTCCCAAATTCGATGTTTTTGGGGAGTTTCGGGTATGTCTAGAGGGGCTAAAAAACCTGATCAACCTTTGCGACACTCAAATTTCAAAAGAAGCTTAAAGGTGAAAATCGCATTTTGATATAGCAAGCCGTTTTTAAACTACGGGGTGTTTTTAAAAAGTCTGCATTTTGGGAAGGGGTCTATAACTTGTTTATTTATTAATATTTTTATTTCTGTGAAAACATTCTTTAGACACTTTTTTAAGAGGAATTCAACTGTTAAATTAAATTTCATTTGTCACGTTTAGTTTTTGAGATATCACATAAAATTAATTTTTCTTTATGGGATTAGTGGGATTTCTTTATATTTTTGTTTGTTTTTACCACATATTTTAGTTTGTTTAATGGGTTTAACATATTTTAATATTATAAAATTATAAAAATAAAAAAATAATAAAGAGGTGATTAAAAAATAAAAATAAAGAAAACAATAAAAAAAAATTAAAAATTATAATATTGAGTGTCATACATCATTTTAAAGGAAATTTTAGACATAGTTTTACAGTTATTCTGTAAGAAAAATAACAACTTTATGCAATATTTTAAAAACTAAAAGAGATAAATAAAAACCGTTTACATCTGTCAATTCTTCAAGAAAAGATCTATAAGAAAGCTATTTACACAAAAGCAAAATGCAGACAAAAACACTCCGTAGCTTAAAAACGGCTTGCTATATCTAAATGTAGTTTTCACCTTTAGGCTTCTCTTAAAATTTGAGCGTCTCAAAGGGGGCTCAGTTTTTTTCTTTCTCCCCTAGAAATACCCGACACCCCAAAAAAACAACGAATTTGGGACACCCTGTACAGGGTGTGACAATAAAGTCGATTTTTTGAGAGGGATAACACCCTGTATATTTTTGCATTTTAAGATTCGTCTTTTCTTTTTGATTTCAAAAATATACAATATCTATGTGCTGCTATTAATATTTTTTGAGGTATATGCAATATTTCTTCTATATGCATTTCACATTTATTTTGTTTTGCCATGGGAGTATTGACAAATTTAAATGCGCTAAATCTTTTAAAAAAATGTTTATCGTAGCATAGACATACAGTAGAACCCCGATGACAGTGTTTATTCAAATTAAATTGGGCACTAAATAATTTGTCACACAACTTGCACGTCACCGGCATTTTCACAGCACAAAAACGACGAATTTTCATCAAAAAGAACTGGGAATTATTAAAGTTTTGCTGTATAAAACCATACTGAAATATCTCTCAGTTGATTGGTTGGCAGAAGTGACAGATCAACGCTTGCGCACGTCTTGGAATTCATCTCGGTATTTAACGACTCGTTAATGTTTTTCGATTGTTGTAGGTATGTATGTAAATAAATATGTTTGTGTCACGCTAGAGGCTAACCCCTGGGATACGTTCAGATTGAAACGTCGGGCGAGACGTCTTGCCGAGCGAATGACGTCATGGGTAAATCGCCGGACGTCTTGCCTTTGTAAACGGTATGGATGTAATAAACTAACCTTAAAATATATTTTTTAAAAATTGATAAATTCGATCGAATATATGACACGAAAACTAATAGAAGAGTACAATAAGTGGGGACTAGAGGTTAATCTCAATAAGACAGAGTATATGTGTATCGGTGGAACGAAACAGGATCTAATCTTAAATACCGGGCAGCGAATATAGTCCTGTGATGAGTATAAATACTTAGGTCTAAAAATTACAGACAAAGCTATAAAAGATCGAAACATACAAGGAAGAAAAGCAATAACTTTATTAAATGGAATAATTTGGGACCAAGGTATATCAAAACATAACAAAAAGCTTATATATAACACCATTGTAAAAAGTATTATTACATACGGCTCAGAAGTATGGCCAATCAAGGATAGAACAGAAAAAATGCTTTCCGCTACGGAGATGGACTATTGGAGAAGAGCAGCAGGGAAATCAAAAAAACTGGTCGAAGAAAACGAGGACGGTCAAGGAGAAGGTGGAGAGAAGGAATAGACAGTGAAATAAGAATAAGAGGCCTAGATGATGAATTATGGGCAAACACAGACGACTGGAGATTGGGTAAAATTCTGTAAAGGATCCATTCAGTTGCATCCGAAAGAATGTTTTTAAGTAAAAATTGATTATTTATTTATGGAAAATGCCACTTTTATATAAAGTTTTCGAAAAAATATATTTTTTTTAAATTGGGGGGCTTGGTTTATATACTTACTGCGCAAGTCGAGCGTTTGTCACCCACCTCATAGAGAAGGGTGTAAAAGGCGATTCGCCCGACGTTATTTTTGACCAATATGAACGAGAGTAACTTTCACCTAGATTTCAATCTGAACGGATTTGAGCGCGCCCGACCACATCCGACGTGCTATCTGAACGTACCCCTGATTTATAAGTTGCCGTTCACGGTTGACGTTCACGGTTCACAGTTCGTAGACCGATTTGAGCATTTATAGGTTGCCGTTTTCCGTTCGCAACCGTTCGCTAATCATAACCTAAAAAAATGTTTTTTTTGATAGTTTTTTTGTTTAAAATGGAGCCTCTAACCTTTTCTGAATTAGCTTTTGTCATAAACAAAAAAAAATAAAAGGAAAATACAAAAATAAACCAACTAAGTGTGGCGGATCCAGGGGGGGGCACTAGGGGCACTTGCCTCCCCCCGAGAATTTTTTGAATATACAAGAAATGAGTAAAAAGTAATGTTTTTGCTAATAAAAATTCAAAATTTTTGCCTGCGGCGCATGAAAGTGTCTATTGTTATAATCATCGAAATTACAACCACTCACTAATTCAATAAAATGCTGCTTAAAAAAATATATACCGTTTTTTACCAACAGAGACTGTCACCTTTTAAGTTTAACTCCAGACTCAATTATCTTTCGTTTGATATCACACACGCCATATTTTCACATAAACTCTAATTTTTGAAATCTATCCCCACCCTTTTATTTGGTTTGTGTTCGATGGATTTTGTTCATATTGAAATGGGACCATCTCGACCCAAGACCCAGCCTAGGTACCAAATTTCATTGAAATCGGCCAAGCGGTTTTTGAGTTATGCGCATTGGTCGTTACAGACATACAGACAGACAGACAGACAGACATACAGACAGACAGACAGACGGCGCAACAAAAAAGTTTCAAAATCATCTAAAACGCAAAGATATATAAAAATTTTTGAAATCGGAGCAACTTTTTTTTTCTCGAAAAAATTAGGATCACCATAGCTCACACTACTATAGTATAGTATATGTGTGAGCTAAAATAAAAGGAAAATACAAAAATAAACCAACTAAGTGTGACGTACGTGGCCGACTACCAGTGGCGGATCCAGGGGGGGGCACTAGGGGCACTTGCCCCCCCCCCCGATAATTTTTTGAATATACAAAAAATGAGTAAAAAGTAATGTTTTTGCTAATAAAAATTCAAAATTTTTGCCTGCGGCGCATGAAAGTGTCTATTGTTATAATCATCGAAATTACAACCACTCACTAATTCAATAAAATGCTGCTTAAAAAAATATATACCGTTTTTTACCAACAGAGACTGAATGAACCTAAAGTGCCCCCCCCCCCCCCCCGAGAAGCACTTCTGGATCCGCCCTTGCCGACTGCGAATCTCTAACGACGAAAGATAAAGATTATCTCCAACTTTCGCGAACGGCAAGGCCGAACTTTGCCCAACTTTAACGAACGGCAACTTATAAATCAGGAGTAAACGGCTGAATCGATTTTGGCAAAAATGTGTCGTTGATATGCTACTGATCCCGAAGGCGCTATAGATAGGCGGATTTTCTTGTGGATGGAATTTTGGTCTTAATCTTAAAACACGTGTGACTTCTGTCAGTGTCTTTTCGCAAGTGGTTTTTCATTCCCATGACAAATACAGGGAGGCGCTTCAAAAATCCCAGCGTGTGCAAAACGCGCATGATTTTTGCCAAAATGATCAGGTGTTCAAAGAGAAAATAACAAATAACTTTCAACAAAGAGAATAATTATCACCTGATCGGAATTTTCCCAAACAAGGAGTTTCTTTTTTAAAGGTTTGGCTAAAGAACCCAAAAATATCAAAACAAAATTTAAGGTAAACTTATCACGTCCTTGCAATGCAACTATAGGTAAATTTAGTGGGAATAAGGACACTATTGTTCTGGTAAATATACGTTTTAATCCATCGGTAACGTTTCGACAATGGTTTTTGTCTGAAGGTCTGATGAAGACAAAAACCATTGAATAAGGACACTATTGTTCTGGTAAATATACGTTTTAATCCATCGGTAACGTTTCGACAATGGTTTTTGTCTGAAGGTCTGATGAAGACAAAAACCATTGTCGAAACGTTACCGATGGATTAAAACGTATATTTACCAGAACAATAGTGTCCTTATTCCCACTAAATTTACCTATACAAAATTTAAGGTTAGGTTTTCCCAAAAATTCAAATAGAAACAAAAACAAAAAATACTCTGCCAATCTATGGGCACCTAAGCTCACACTAGGTACTATAATTATAGTGTACGTGTGAATTAATATATAACTAAAAACTGAAATATATTTTATTGAACTCCAGACTCAATTACCTTTCGTTTGATACCACACAAGCCATGTTTTGACTTAAACTTTAATTTTTCAAATCTACCCCCATCTTTTTTTTTAAACTAAAATGTATTTTGTTTAACTCCAGATTCAATTACCTTTCGTTTGATATCACACACGCCATATTTCCACAAAAACACTAATTTTTTTAATTTACCCCCACCCTTTTTTTTAAAGTAAAATGTATTTTATTTAACTCCAGACACACCACCACGCCATATTTTTACATAAACTCTAATTTTTGATATATACCCCCACCCTTTTATTTGGCTTGTGTTCGGTGGATTTTGTTCATTTTTAAATGGGACCATTTCGACCCAAAACCCAGCGTAGGTACCAAATTTCATTAAAATCGGGCAAGCGGTTTTTGAGTTATGCGCGTTGGTCGTTACAGACAGACATACAGACATACAGACAGACAGACAGACAGACAGACGGCGCAACAAAAAAGTTTCAAAATCATCTGAAACGCAAAGATATATAAAATTTTGTGAAATCGGAGCAACTTTTTTTTTCTCGAAAAAATTAGGATCACTATAGCTCACACTACTATAGTGTAGTGTGAGCTAATAACTGGCAGCACTAAACAATAGGTATACCTATACCTATTTTGTACTCAACTGCTATTAGTACTTACAAGTACATTTAGCAGTTGGGTGTTTTTTTTATTGAAACATTTTTTTATTATTCGATTAGCATCAAAAACTTGTTGGTTTTTTTAATTCACGGGTTTACGTTTGATTATAAAATGTATTTAAAGAAATTTACTTAATATTCCTTCTTACTTTTTCATAAAAGAAATATATAGCATATCTCGTTTTCATTGTCCTGAAGTGGAGAACGCATCTCCTTTTCTCCATAATGCAGCGTCGCAGCACAAAGCAAAAGAATATGAATATTGGAGTAATATCGCTCGCTCGGAAGGGCCCTTGTACGCTCGCGCTAACACACAAAGAAATTTCATATATTAAAAAAGATGCCATCTCTTCGCTCGAAACATAAAAAAGTCCGTATAAGTGAGTCTATAAAAATACTAAAAAGATCATTTATTATACGTTAAAATTTGCAACAAGTACAACAAGTATAGTTTTTGCAAAGTCAGTTGCACAAAGGTTAAAGCCGACCATCGGCATATCCTTTAAAGAAAGTGACATAGGCGGCGGTAGATATACTCATGAAAATTATTACATTTAATTATGGCGTTAACTAAAGAAATAGAAATAGATAATAAAACTTTCTATTCCTATACCTACAGAAACGACACTGATTTATTTTCTAACTCTGCATACTGCCGACTAAAGGGGTTCCGCAAAGAACACCTGAAAGCAATTAAAAGCGCATCTCAAAAAAATCTACCAATCAGGTGCCGTCTACCCACCTGTGCTAGGTCGGTCGGAAAACAAATACTTTGTGCTCGGACCGCAAAGAGCGCGTCTTTTCTCTGTCGGTAGGGTTGAAATTATACCAGGAAGATTTTATATGAATTTGGATAACTTTTGAAGGGCAGATTGAAGCAAAATTTCATGAAATCGATAGAACCCCATATTAGGAGCATTTCAGGTGACTTTGCAAAAACTATACTTTAGGACATTTTACACATCTATTTTAATTTTTCTTCAATTTGTATGTAACTGTATTTTTGATAAATAAACTTGAAACAAAAAAAACATAAAAAAATTTGAGTATAGGAAATGAAATAGAAATTTTGGATATCCCAGGAAGAATCCATTGTCACAAAGGAGAAAAAAAAGTGTCCAAGATTTTAACGAAAATTGGTATAAGAGTCCAATTTCAAAAACGGAATTATTCATAATCGGTCATTAACGCTTTCAGACCTGATTTTCATTTACCAAGAAAATTTTTTTTTGATTATTTGCTTTTTAAATTAGTTTATTTTTAGCTTTCCACTCTATGGTTTAGAAGAAAAAAATATGGGTATAATAATTATGAACACCAGGGTTTTATTGAAGCATTTACTTCATATAAATATTTATTTATAAAAATTAAACAGTTCCAACAAAAATGCTGCATCTTCTTTATTGTCTGGATCGTATTTTTACCATAAAAATCAAAAATTCCCTAAATTTCAAAAGTATATTTTTTAAGACCGAGTGTGCACAATTATGCACAAACAAAAACACATCACTTTTATATGCTATAAGCAAAGAATTTTTTATACGACTGTCTTGTAAAAGGGGGTTTTGCGCACGGAGAACACGATCTGAAAATGGCATTTTGCGCACGCTGTGTGCAAAACGTTTTGCACTCGATTATGTCATTTTTGCGCACGCCTATGTCATTTCTGCATACGGGTCTCCCGTCATTGTGATTTTTGTTGTTGTCACCCATCAATATAAGTTGGCTTAGTTCCGTAGCAACCGTCACTGCTCGTATGTTTTGTTGATTAGATACGTCAAAAAATTGTTGAATTTTTTAAGTTTTGTTGTAAAAATGTCGGAAATAAAAATAAGTTAAATTAAAATTTGATTTTTCTTTCTTTATTAGCAGTCGTATAAAAAATATTGTAAAAAACTCGTTTGAAAACCTTTTTGCACACTCCCTCGACTTGTAGACCTCGCCTTCGGCTCGCTCTACCAAACTGTCTCGATCGTGTGCAAAGAGTCGTTTTCAAACCTTGTTGTGTAAATAACTATTATTAAATTTGAAGAAACTCAATCATAACAAAAACATTTCATGCAAAAAAAACCATGTACGCAAAAATGGTATTCCATAAAAGGAATTGAGATAAAAGTAAAGCCAAGTTCTTTAATACAAATTTCAAAATGTAAGGTTTTAATAGTAGTTTGGATGTGTTTTTTTAAACCTTCTTTATGTTCAATTTAGCACTGTGTCTATATAGAATAATAAGAGACATTATTTTGAGTATGTTACCAAGAAAAAAAGAACAATTAATATATTAAAAGGGATAAGAAATGGATAAATATTATAAAATAGTTTAAAGCCTTTCGGATGCTGAGATTGAGAGAGAAATAGAGGAAAAAAGGAAATTATATCACACCTACTTATCCCAAAAGACAGATAGAAGCAGACAAGAATACAAAATCGCGCAATCAAAGGTGAGAAGAATGATCAGTGATAAGAAAAATCTTTCGTGGAAGCAAAAGTGCCAGAAAATAGATTCTTACTTAGAAGGTAGGAGAAGTACCGAAAGCTGGAAAACTATAAGATCGATTAAAAAAGAAACATGCAGAGATATCATTTCACCAATACCAGACAAAGAATGGGATGAGCATTTTAAAAAACTATTAACTGAAGATAGAGCAGAATTCAAGGAAGACGCAAGAGACGATATAATTAGAACGATGGGATCTCCAGTACCCCTCACAATCTCTGAGGTCAAAAACGTGTGCACAACCTTAAAAAGCGGTAAATCTGCCGGACCCGGAAATATCCCAGCCGAACTTATTAAATATGGCACTGAAGAACTGTTTTGTAGATTACGGAATCTTTTCCAAAAATATTTAAATGGAACTGTAGTCCCAACTGAGTGGAAAACGTCATATATATCCACAATACACAAAAAAGGAAGGAAAGAGATATGTGACAATTATAGAGGTATATCTGTGACTAGTACGCTAAGCAGAATATACGGTAAAATAATAAGAAATAAAGTAGAGAGCGAATATAAAGACATGGAGGCAGAAGAACAAGCTGGTTTCAGGGCGGGTAGATCGACTTCAGATCATCTCTTTTGTATAACCCAAGTTATTGAAAAGAAAATGGCATACGGACAAGAGCTGCATCTGCTTTACGTGGATTTGCAGAAGGCATATGATAGTATACCACTAAATCTACTTTGGAAAGCGTTGGAAAACACAAACATAAGCGTACAACTAATTAAGGCCATCAAAGAGTTATACCGCAATAGTAAGGCAAAAGTTAAAATAAAAGCAAAACTAACGAATGGCTTTCAAGTAAATAAAGGTCTTAAACAAGGTTGCTGTATCTCGCCTACGCTCTTCAAGATATACTTGGAACAAGTCCTTAAAGTATGGAAGAGAAAATGCCAAAACATGGGAATTCCGTTGGACGAAACCACCTTGTATACTTTATGTTTCGCCGATGATCAGATAGTAGTGGCTCAGGATTATGACGACCTCGAATATATGACACGAAAACTAATAGAAGAGTACAATAAGTGGGGACTAGAGGTTAATCTCAATAAGACAGAGTATATGTGTATTGGTGGAATGAAACAGGATCTAATCTTAAATACCGGGCAGCGAATTCACTCTTGTGATGAGTATAAATACTTAGGTCTAAAAATTACAGCTGACGGAACACTAGACAAAGCTATAAAAGATCGAAACGTACAAGGAAGAAAAGCAATAACTTTATTAAATGGAATAATTTGGGACCAAAGTATATCAAAACATAACAAAAAGCTTATATATAACACCATTGTAAAAAGTATTATTACATACGGCTCAGAAGTATGGCCAATCAAGGATAGAACAGAAAAAATGCTTTCCGCTACGGAGATGGACTATTGGAGAAGAGCAGCAGGGAAATCAAAAAGAGAAAGAGTTACAAATCAAAGAATAAGAGAAATTATGACAGTGGGTGAACGTACTTTAGTGGATGATATAAGAACAAAACAACTGGTGTGGTACGGACATGTACAAATAATGAATGATGAAAGACTACCTAAACAAATACTACAATGGAAACCAACTGGCCGAAGAAAACGAGGACGGCCAAGGAGAAGCTGGAGAGAAGGAATAGACAGTGAAATAAGAATAAGAGCCCTAGATGATGAATTATGGGCAAACAGAAACGAGTGGAGATTGGGTATCGGAAGACGTAGAACGTTGTGAAACCGATAAATATATATATAAAGCCTTTCGGCCTTTACTTACTCTGATTTCTGAACACAAACTACCTATCGTAGAGTGAAATCAAATCCGGTATGGGTCAATGCGTATAGAGCAACGCAACGGGTTATAACGCTTACGATTTTTTTCTTATTTTATGGCGGTTTTGAGCACCGAACCATATAATCTATCCTCATGTTTTTATTAATTTAATATCAAAAGCAAAATAAGTTTTAAATCTTAAAATAAAATTATTCTGATAATAAGTATTTGTTTTAGTTAATAGGGACTTATTGCAATAAGGCCAGGCAATAATAGTGCCGGGCACTATTCTGACAGTTTTCTATTGAAAACTGACACTTGATTCAAATTTGACAACCGAACCAAATTCGAATTTATAAATTCAGTCGTTTATTTTCCATTAATAGTGGCGGTACTATTAATTCCGACTCTTATAATACACAAAGGCCCAATCTTGAAAGAAGACAGCTGATCTTATAATGCGAAACTGTCAGAATAGTGCCTGGCACAATTAATGCCTAGCTTTATTTATTGCAATAAGTCCCTATTATAATATAATAACTAATTTAAATCTAGGTATTGTAGTACCTGTAGTAGTAATTTTATTTAAAACTAGTTTTGTGCGGGGGCACCGATCGCACACCCCTAGTTACGGCACTGCTATGGCCCCACCATACTACAATTCGGTTCGTTTGCTGATAAACTGTATAGTTTTTAAAATATGACTTTTCAAAGTTTGGCTTTTTTTGCTAAATGCCGTTTTTCCGAATCTGAACACTTTAGCATTTCTATGACCCTACCATATTGCAACTCGGTGCTTTTTTTGATAAACTGTATAGTTTTTAAAATATGTATTTTCAAAATTTGGCCATTTTGGTCTTATGAGTAGGGTAGGGTATCGCTACAATTCGCTAAATAACGTTTTTCCGAATCTTAACTCAGAGAGTGGTTTATTCGCATCTCTATGGCCTTACCATATTGCAATTCGTTGTTTTTGTTGATAAGGGAATATCCTTAAATTAGATAACGCAAAAATTCAGGATTTTCGAACCCCCCTCCCCCCTTCGTAACGCATTTTCAAGAAAAAAACATTAAAAAACATTGACTGTAACACCAGACCAAACCCCCTCCCCTATAGAGTAATTTAAGGACAGGTCCTAAACTGTATAGTTTTTAAAATATGAATTTCTAAAATTTGGCCATTTTGGTCTTAAGGAATTCCCTAAAATTCGCTAAATTACGTTTTTCCGTATCTTAATTCAGGATGCATTTTTTTCGCATCTGTATGGCCCTACTATACTGTAACTTGGTGCTTTTCTTGATAAACTATATAGTTTTTGAAATATGAATTTTCAAAGTTTGGCCATTTTGGTCTCATGTGATTCCCTGCCCTAAAATTCGCTAAATGACGTTTTTCTGAATCTCAGCTTTACTTAAAAAGTCGATAGTATCTATAGTTATAAAGTAATCATAAAAAACAATTTGATCGGTTTTTTTTACCCACACGGTATGTATTGGATAAAATTAATTAAATTCAAACTTAAAAAAATTATATGAAAATGTGATGAAAACTAACAGTAGGTAATAGTATATTAAATAACAAGAGAAGAAAGTGAGAAATCTCTCACGAGTGTGAATGTTGTGAACAAGGGGCTAACCGAATGAAACAACACGCGAGTGTAAGAAAGTTGCTTTCTATACTGTTGAAATAAGTATACTAATTTTTGTAAAAATTGGTCTTTAATTTTGAACAAATCAAATAAAACTGCTGTTCTGCACATGTATGGAAAAGTACCTACTTAGAAATACACATGTGCGGAAAAGTATGGTGACAGTTAACGTCATCGTACTCTTTTCCATACATTTGCGGAAAAGTACTATTCCACACATGTAGGGTTTCCATCTCCCCGGATTAGCCCGGACATGTTTGGGTTTTTAAGGCGTACAGGGACGTCCGGGCGGATTTCGAAAAAATGTCCGGGTTATTGTTGAAAATCATTCTTTAGGTTCTACGTAGAATTTACCCACTGACCAGCGGATGCACCAGCCAGGGCTGTTCCGATTTATATTTATATTGACAATTTTTAATTATGATATGACCTGCAGTAAATTTTATGATTTTGTTTTTATGAAATCGATTTTTTTTTGCTAAAAATGTTTTTTGTTCCTATGTTTTGCACTTCTGCTTCTATCTTTGTTCTTATTTTTTGTTCCGTCTTTGTTTTTTGATATTAGGTGTTTATTTAAGTTTTACTTTTGCTCAAAATAAAACATACTTAACATAAAAATGTATACTACTTTATCAGTTTTTTAAAAGAGTCCGGATTTCGTCCGGGTTTTAGGTCCTTAATGTCCTGGGTTTCGAAAAACTGATATGGAAACCCTACACACATGTGCGGAAAACTTTCTGCATACGGGTAAATTTAACGTTTTCTGAAGACAAATGGTGTAACATCCATCATTTTCTTCTGTGGTCTTTTAAAACTCTAAAATAGTAATTTCCAGAGTTCTCAAATTTCAAATAATTTCAGTATGTGCAAAGTGTAACTAATATCCAATAGTTTACCTGTTATATTATATATTACCCCTAGAAGTATCGATAGCACGCTAAGCTCACCCCTACTTATAATAACTCCCAAATCGAAATATCTCATGTATCACTGTAGAGCATGATGTATAATTTTCGATAAAGGTAATTTAGCAATGTCACCTGAACGAAGGCTGCTTTATTTTTCAATCGAAGCATGATTTACGGCACTTTTATTATGCTGGGATTAGGGATATTTATTTTGATCACAGTGACTGGGGTTAGTGTCTTGTTATGTGTGCATTATTACTGCAGTTTATAAAATTCAAAGGACAACGCGACAAGATTAATATTAAAGGTAATCGTGCATGGCAAAAGCTTTGGTTGATTAAAACAGTCTATGAAAAAAGGTTTACGCACACCAAAAGAGATAAAGGTGAAATGAAAGCCACATGTAATTTAATTATATACTTAGTCTCTAATTTTCCGTTTCGCTTCGACGCATATCTTGTAAAAGTTCAGCTCCGCCACTGGCTCTGTCGGCTTGCCGACCTGATTAAGTACGAATCGATGAATCGGTAGCCGCTCGGCATTCTCGGGCCGCAAGCCATCTCGCAGCCCGCGTGATGATGGAAACGGTATGGGAGCGGCGGGGGTGCATACCGCGGTTTTAATGCAAAGAAAGGCGCAATTATTTTGCATCAATTCTACGGAATATCGCGGTTTGGTCCACTTGTCAACTTGTTATAGCTCAGTCTGTTTAATATAACATGATAATACGGTAGTTTTGTACCTTATTCATATTGTTTTGCTTTTTTAGTCGTGTTAAAATTTACCGCGGAATTTTATTATTAATTTTAATTGATTGATTCAATTGCCTCAGGACTATTATCTATCTATTAAAAGCAATTTTTCCAGTCTTTCTTTGGAAGATAAAATCAAAATTACGGCACTTTTATTATGCTGGGATTAGGGATATTTATTTTGATCACAGTGACTGGGGTTAGTGTCTTGTTATGTGTGCATTATTACTGTAGTTAATAAAATTCAAAGGACAACGCGACAAGATTAATACTAAAGGTAATCGTGCATGGCAAAAGCTTTAGTTGATTAAAACAGTCTATGAAAAAAGGTTTACGCACACCAAAAGAGATAAAGGTGAAATAAAAGCCACATATAATTTAATTATTGGTTTATTCTATAATTTTCCCTCTTGTAAAAGTTCAGCTCCGCCATTGGCGCTGTCGGCTTGCCGACCTGATTAAGTACGAATCGATGAATCGGTAGCCGCTCGGCGTTCTCGGGCCGCAAGCCATCTCGCAGCCCGCGTGACGATGGAAACGGTGTGGGAACAGTGGGGATGCATACCTCTGTTTTAATGCAAAGAAAGGCGCAATTATTTTGCGGCCATTCCACGGAATATCGCGGTTTGGTCCACTTGTCAACTTGTTATAGCTCAGTCTGTTTAATATAACATGATAATACGGTATAGTTTTGTACCTTATTCATATTGTTTTGCTTTTTTAGTCGTGTTAAAATTTACCGCGGAATTTTATTATTAATTTTAATTGATTGATTCAATTGCCTCAGGACTATTATCTATCTATTAAAAGCAATTTTTCCAGTCTTTCTTTGGAAGATAAAATCAAAATTAGAGAACTGGGTAATTTTCGATAGAGGTAATTTAGCAATGTCACCTGAACGTAGGCTGCTTTATTTTTCAATCGAAGCATGATTTACGGCACTTTTATTATGCTGGGATTAGGGATATTTATTTTGATCACAGTGACTGGGGTTTGTGTCTTGTTATGTGTGCATTATTACTGCAGTTAATAAAATTCAAAGGACAACGCGACAAGATTAATATTAAAGGTAATCGTGCATGGCAAAAGCTTTGGTTGATTAAAATAGTCTTTGAAAAAAGGTTTAGGCACACTAAAAGAGATAAAGGTGAAATAAAAGCCACATATAATTTAATTATTTGTTTATTCTATAATTTTCCCTTTCGCTTCGACGCATCCCTTGTAAAAGTTCAGCTCCGCCACTGGCTCTGTCGGCTTGCCGACCTGATTGAGTACGAATCGATGAATCGGTAGCCGCTCGGCTTTCTCGGGCCGCAAGCCATCTCGCAGCCCGCGTGATGATGGAAACGGTATGGGAGCGGTGGGGGTGCATACCGCGGTTTTAATGCAAAGAAAGGCGCAATTATTTTGCAGCCATTCCACGGAATATCGCGGTTTGGTCCACTTGTCAACTTGTTATAGCTCAGTCGGTTTAATATAACATGATAATACGGTAGTTTTGTACCTTATTCATATTGTTTTGCTTTTTTAGTCGTGTTAAAATTTACCGCGGAATTTTATTATCAATTTTGAGAATGAATTGCTTCCGTAATATTATTAAAAGCAATTTTTCCAGTCTTGCTTTGGAAGATAAAATCAAAATTAAAGAACTGAGTAGGCCCAAAGAAGGATACAAATCAGACGTTTCTCGCGCCATTTTTCTAGAGAGATCTATAAGAAAAATAACTGGATTCGCGGGAGTGATTTACCCAACCTGTTGTACTGTTTCCAGTGTGTGTTGTTTTATAATGCAGCATCAAGAATTGACCCTAACTGGGCACGAACGGGTGTGAAATATTTGCACCATCTTCCTGATAAAATAAGAAAACATGAATCTTCCAGAGAACATATGAATTGGTGGGTGTGCTATCGGGCTGTTCGGCCGTCGTCGTTGGAAATTCGTTCTCGACGTTTCGCCATCTCGAGTGGATGGCATCTTCAGGAGATGTTGACTGTTTGTCGGCTTCTCGAAGACTGGTGACCAGTCTTCGAGAAGCCAGGTACTCGAAGGAGGAATCCGAAGAAAATAACATTTTGAACAAATAAAAACTTGAGGTTTTAAAGCAAACTGTGTTAATTTGTTTCACTCTAAGGAATACAGGAAATTAAAGTTGTTTTATGATATGTTTCCGTTACGATTTTTACCATTAATAATTTTAATACCTATAGCCAACCCTTTGATCCCAAAAAAAAACTATTAAAAATGACACCTTAAACTAAACTTTTTCTCTATGCTCTATGACCGCATAAAATCAAACCTACGGGTGGTTATAGAGCCGCGCTGGGCTCTGTTCTTACATAAGCCAGCTGTTTTCTTTGTATCTCCACCTCTATAAAATATAGAACTATACACGCATAATTTTAATAAAAAAAACAAACCCTTTCAAACCGAGAATAAATGCAGACCAAAAGGCATCAAAAGCCCACCATACTCATTTTAGTCTTAGTGGATCGCTTTTATTTATTACTACTAGGTACTATGTCGGTTTAGAACGTTTTTCTACGTTGTCCGACGCCTATTCTCCACCTCCTCGAGGTTTTTTTTGACTCATTGATCTTAAGATTAACTGTTGCCATTCCAGTTTAGGACGCCCTCTTTTTCTGCGCCCTATCGGTTTGCCATTCTTGGACCTGCTTTAGTAATCTTTCGTCGTTCTTCCGTTGCACATGGCCGTACCATATCAGTTGTCTTTTAGTGATGTCACTTTCCTCGATTCCCATTCTTTCTTTTATGGTCTCATTTCTTATATATGTTCTAGATATTCTCATTGATCTTCTTCTTCACTTTCCATTTTTGTTTTGTAATTTTCTGTTACGCGACAAGTCTCTATTCCATACAACAGCGTGCTTTTCACCATTGTTTCATATATCTTAAATTTTACATTCTTTTTTATCTCTCTGCTCCATAAAGTACTGTTAAGACATCCAATAAACTTTTTCGCGTTTACTATTCTTTTTTCCAGCTCGTTACAGTCTGTTCCTGTTTTATCAAATGTGAGACCCAAGTATACATACTCATTGCATGGAGATATTACTTGTCCATTGTCTAGTTCTAACTCACTTGATTGGTTTCCAATACATGAGTATTGTGTCTTGTCCACATTCTCTGGAAACCCCCACTTTTGGTAATCTTCTGTTAACTTTCTCATAATGTACTCTATGTTTTCTTTATCATTAGCTACAGTCACTTGGTAATCGGTAAACTGTAGTGTGTGTATGGTAAATCGGTCGTGCACTTTTCGTTTCCAGTTTTTTAAAGCCACTGCGATATATATTTTAGTTGGAAAGCTATAACATCCCTGTCTTAAGCCTTTTATTACCCTTTGTATAAATTGTATAGTTTTTTTATAGCTTTTATGTATGTATGATTGATATTAGTTTGCTCTAACAATCTACATCTCTGGCGCTCCTTTTCTTAACTTTTTTTTAACAATATAATAAAATTACTATAACTTTATACACGAAATAAATAGGTTTTTATACAAATTATGTTTTTTATTTTTGTGTGATTAATTTTGATTTAACTGTGCGATGTAAAGCTCAAGGGGGAACGGGGGCCTTGCGTTAGACTCAATGTTCCTTTAATGTGTGGGGGGGGATTGCTTGAGAGCAGATCGATACATTTTAATCTTGATTTTTGGAGAAAATTCATATTTTAGGAGTCAATATTCCGGCTCTGAGGGGACTTTAGCCCCCAAGTCCCCCTCTGCATACACCACTGTCTAAAGTGTAATACTTTAAAAATAAATTAAGAGTGCCAAAAAGATTTTAGTATCAAAGAATTAAATAAGGACTTCACATTTTTCTGGTTTACGATTACTCTAACAGATGAGTATGGAGGGCTGATGAGGTATCAGAAGGTTGAGCTGCATGGTTTAAAACAAAAGAGTGCTCCAAGAGAGGCAAACCCTATTTGTTACCCAACCATTATTACAATTTTTTAGGGCTGTTTTTTGTCTATCAGAAAAAATTTAACGTATTTTAATTTCGTTTCTTTGTATGAAATAGGCTGCGTTTATTTGGGAGAATGTTTTTGATATTATGATTGTATTTGGTATCAAATAATTTCAGTATTTCAAAATATATTTTTCTATATCTTATACCTAGATTCCAGCAGTTAATTTTAAATAAATTACTTAACTAAAAGCATAATTATTTGAAACTGATTAAGCATAAACAAAATTTCTTTATTTATTTCATAAGTTCGAGAATAACCTTTGCATTATAAAAATTTTTTTTGATGAGAGATGAATTCCATATATTAAATTTTTTATATATGAGAAGCAACTGAAACACATTTTGTATAATATTCAAATTAATTTTTTTTTGTTTGAAACGTGCAAAGCAGGATAATATAAATCGTCGATCTACATTTAGACAGTATTTAGAAATCAAATTTAATACGGTCGATTTTTTATAGTAAATGTTTTAGTTATAAAAAAAATAATATATGTATGTGCTGTGTCTCTGTAGTGACGTAAAACCAGTGGCGCACCCAGGAATATGTATTGGAAGGGGGGGGAGACGAGAATCTTGGAGGGGGCTCGAGACCCCATGATGGCGTATTTTATGCTATTTTATTTTTTTTATTCATGAAATATGTAAAAAATACTTAAGGGGGCGAGCACAGAGACCCCCCCCCATTAAGTGCGCCTATGGTCAAACATTGGCGCCTCGTGGATTTTAATATTGGAGGGTCATTTTCTGGCATTACTCATCATAAAAAGCGGCCTAAAATAGCGTACACTCTCCCACTTTTTAAATGTTAATAAAGATCTATTACAAACGTTTGTTAGTACTATTTTGCTTAAAAATTCCGCTGACTGACACTCACGTGTCTGATGGCGGGTAAAAACGCAATAAGCGTTGATCTGGCCTGAAAAGCAGAAGAGCTGTCGTAGGCCACGGATTAGTTTGTTTCTTTTTATTTTTAATCGATCTTTTCATTGATCGATATGTATAGCACTTTATTTTCGTTTGATCTTGTTCTGGTTTCTCTCGTATTTCGGTAGATGGCGCTTCATGCGAGAGTTTTCTCACAATTTGCATAGGATTAGAGAGAAAAACATCTAATTAACTTCACAAGAGTGTCACATTGACAAAGCAGAGTTCTGAGGAGTCCCATAAGGACGAAACAGTTAACTGTCCACACTTATTAGGTGTCCATTAGATCTTGGACCCCCGTGAGGTTAAGCTTTCAAGCTATCCACGGAAAAATATGAAACAAAAACTTTGTTTTACCCAATTAGCCACGAAACTTGTTTGATGATTTATATACTGCAATTGGGCACTTGTCAGTATATTTTTTTTATCAGTAAAAATATCTTGATTAATAGCGATTTCGGCTTTTGCTCTAAAACTGCCCTGGAGTGCTCGAAAATTGCTCTGAAACAGATGCACGCATTCTACTTAAAAAAGAGAGGTGCTCTAAAAAAGATTTGCGTGCTCGACTATTGCCCGCAAATCTCCGAGCGGGTGCTCTGAATTGCTCCATCTCTTTTGACGGAGCAACGTTTCAGATCAAAACAAAACCTTACCCCTTTCTTAGATATGATTAATTTGTTTCTAACTTTGCTGTATTTGTGTTTTTATAAGTATTTTCGGTGTTTTGCATCTAGAAAATGTACATTCATATACTCCAATACACCAAAAAAATTTATATAAAAAAATTATAAACCACCAATATTTTTTATTTGTTAAGGTTATAAAACCCACGAAATTTCGATCAAGTGTTTGAAATAGTAGTTTACCTAACTAGTGCGGAAAGTGCCTCTTTTCCGCACGCGATTGCAGATGGCCAAACGACGCGATAGCGGAGTTTGGCCAGCAATCAAGTGCGGAAAAGACACTTTACGCACGAGTTAGGTACACTATTTTTTCTATAAGCGTGAGGAAAAAACTTAAAATTAATTAGAAAATTATTTATATTCAAAACGTTTTAATCAAATCAATTATTATTATTCACATTCTAGCGGCTTCTAGAACTGACTGGGGTAGATCTTCGTCCGAAGAATCCATTGAAAATCTGATTTTTTTGTTTGAAAAATTCAAAAGACGCTTGTATCTGCAAAATTGGCTTTGTTTTGACAGTTTGTTTGTACTTTGTTGCTATGGTGATTTAAGATGCCAAATCTAAAACCACTAGTGTTCATTGTTGTTTGACATTGACAATGACGATATTTATACCGGGGAGGTTTAAAACTTATAATTTGAACCTATTTTACTGAAAACTTTATTTTATCGAAAATATTGAAAATATAGCAGAATTTTAGTCAATTTGAATATTTTTAGGATATTTCGTGTGCTAGGAAAGATACAAATGTATTTTGAACGGTCTAAATGTTATAGAACACCTCAAAATCGTAACAAATTTATTTTTCCGCACTAGTGCGGAAAAGTGGCTCTTTCCACACTAAAATGCGTGCGGAAAAGTGGACTTTTCCGCACGCTTATAGAAAAAATCATGTTTGCCCTTGCTCCGAAGGCGAGCAATCCCGCTCGATCTCAGATCAATCTCGGGGTGCTCTGAGAGAGATTCGTGACGTTACCGCTCTACCCGCGAGTGATTTCAGAGCAGTGAAGCCGAAATCGCTATAAGTATTTCTTTTATTGCAGTTATTATGCTATTATGTTAACTTCATTTCATTTTAAGACTTGTTTTACTTTTTTAATTAACACAAACTTCTTTATTAATGAAGTTTTAAATCTTATTCATAATTACTTATTGATAAAATAATTTGCTGATTATAAGTCCATTAAATGGAGCATGTATAATCTGATGAACAACCAACTAGTTTGTTAGTAAATTTATTGCCCACATTTTATTTAAGTAGACACCTATAAGTACAGCGTGGTCCCATTTTCGATGGGATTAAATGGGAAACTCGGTTATTATTAAAGATATCGATTTTTTGCTAGCACCTAAAGCGGGGTCTACACATAACGTTTTGAACGGATCAGACAAAACCTTTCGTGTAGACAATAAAACGTACGTTTTGCCTGAACTGAACAGGATTGAAGTCGGACCTGTTGAACTGATCGGTAGAGGATTGGTTTCCGGTAAAACGTCAGTTTTAGCGGCATTTCTTGTGGTAGTGCATACAATTTTAATTCCTTTCGAGTGCAACTTAGAAGTTGGTATACGAAACGCCCGACATTAGATAAGATAATTTTTTTAGGAAATGAAACAGGTTAATGTCTTCCTCCACTAATTTTTAATTTGTTTTAAACAAATAGTCCCGACATGTTTCGTAAGCAGAAACTTACATCTTCAGGGGACATTACCAAACTAAATCAGCACAACATTTTGAGAAACTGGTGTTTAGCTACTGAAACGGTTAAGTCATAGACATTTAAAACAAAAAACATTATTGACAAAAGCAGTGCTTCTTCCATGGTGTATCAAAAACTGATCTAAAACGTACGTTAAAACTATCAAATGTATACGCTAGTCTTTCAACCGTCATACTTGGCCCTTTTGACTGACAGGCAAGACGTAAGGTAAAATGTTATGTCTAGACCGGGCTTTACCGTGCTCTTTTTTTGATTTTTGCTATACTCCGTGGTTTCACTAAGACAGGGAGTTTTTTAAAAAATTTCATTTTAATTAATTCCTTGTATCTCGCTTATTTTGTAAAATATTTTTATTGTGTTAAAACCTTTCTATAGCAACTTTTTTAGGGCAAAATAATCATATTGTTAATTTTTTTAAATATTGTTTAAAGAGATGCCATTTTTCAGATTTTTTTTGTTATATGGGAGGTCAGGCGTATTTTTATATTTTCACAATGGCACTACAGATTTTCGCGAAATTTCAGTGAAATATTCTCAGACACCATCCCGATATTCCACCAAAGTTTTGTAAGGAAGCAACATGATTAAAAGGTTAAAATCTTCAAGATTTAGCATTCCTTATTTTGAATTCAAATTACCCGCCATATACCACATGCCAACTGTTATATTTGACATATATTTGACTTTGTCATCTGTGATTGTCACATTCGCTTCTGCTTTAAACTTAATTTTTGTGTGAGATAATGAAGCGGCTCTGAAAAATTAAGGATTACTATAGATTTTAAAAAAATTGTTCTGAAAGAATTTAGGAAAAACAATCTCAAAACCGGCTTTATTTAAAAACAAAATCAAATATTCATGAACCGTCATTCCAACTTCATTATTTTAAAGACAATCAGCTGTGTCGTAACGTGACCATCAAAACAAAATCAGCCCCGGATGTGACGTCAACAAAGTGGAGGATCGTGGCCCGTCCATTTTGATAGCCCTGGGTAAACAGCCGATAACTGTCAAAAAGTTCATCTCAAAAACTATGATATGGAGTTTATACCAGATTCAATTTTTTGTTTCTTTTCAATTTATGCATTAAATTGGGCAGACATTTCCCACCTTTTCACTATGTTTTATAAATTATTTATATTTTTTATATTCGCTCTTATATTCTCTCGTTTAATTTGAAAGGAACGGACACGATAATTTTTCTGTTAAGCTGAAATCCATGTTTCGCATTATCAGATGCCATCAAGCCATCAAGTTAACTGTGGGTTTTTCAATTTCCATTTTACATAAAGATTTCCTCTACAAGACAAGCCAATCATGACGTGACACAACAAAATGCCTGTTTCAGCCACTGACAGTGGCATATCTTTCTAGCTGAAACCAAAGCTTATAAGCTCAGCACATTGGGAAAATTTTCGGCCTCTTTACAGCATAAATAGAGCATCATGGAGTCTCGCTCCCCCCCCCCCCCCCCCAAGTACTGATGTGAGCCGAGTAAGGGTATTTACCATACCATTACACGGTGCCATTATAAATGCCCAAAACAAGAGTATTTATAAACAAAGTGAATAAGCACGGAATAAATGCAAATATCGTCGAATGATAGTAGTGACTCTAGTGACGATAAAAATGGTAACTTTCAAGTCATTCAAGTGACGATATTCAGTCAGAACCAGAGCTAGAATTCTCTCATTGAGATTGAGTAATCATACCGTTGTATATTTTCATCTACACTTATCTTAACAGAATAAATTTCACACTATCAAAACATGTTTTCTTCTTTATCTATGTCATTTCCTAGGTCGTTGATTGAGCTACCCACCTCAAAACATGAGGATTTTTCTAAGGCTTAACTTACCAAGAGCCTGCAGCTTGTCAGGATGTGTCTCAAACAAGGATAATTCATATAGACATAATAGACTTTGGAGAAAGTGAAAACCACATGGTTTTAACAAGTTACCAACGAAAACATCTAACCATCAGTATAATTCAATGCCGGTAGGTGGTTCCCCCGAATATGAGGGCACGGCCAAGTTCGCGGCGTAAACTGATGTACCATCTTTTCTTGAAACATTTCAGCCCATATTTATTTTTAAAAAAAATATTTCCAAACTAGTAAGAACCTTTCATTTTGAAATTTGTATTGGAGAACTTAGCTTTACTTTTATATCAATTCTTTTTACGGAATGCCATTTTCGCGTACTTGGCTTTTTTTACATAAAATGTTTTTGTAACTATTTTAGTTTTCAGTGGCGGCTCGTGACAGTAAAGTTTGTGAGTTCTGCCGATAGGGTATAAAAAATGCTATTTTTTTTACAGTCTCCAGTCTATTATAAAAAGTAAAAAATTGCCAAGTTTGGTTTGGCAAAAATTACAATGCCTAGGAAAAAATAGCGTTTTTACAAAAGATTTAATTCACATTCACTACCTTAGCATAATATGTACTCACCAATGTTTTGCCTATTTCTTTAGTTTTTCTTCATAAGTAAAGAGAGAGAATTTTTTTTACATTAATTAAATTATCCACCACATTCATTGTGACACAGTTATACAAAAACAAACAACAAACACGACCATAACCTCCCGCTTATAATAATAATAATAAATAATAATAAATACCTTTATTCAAATTTAAAAGTTTACACGAATTCTTACAAAGATTTTTAGTTATATTTAATTATTAATAATAAATAAATATTTAAATAATTACAAATAAACGCAAAAGAAGTCATAAAAGCATAGTTATGCTTGTTGACTTAAAACAAAATTATATCTAAGTAATTTAATTTAATTTAGTTTTTACCTAACTTAATTTAAGTTGATTAGCTCATTACATTTATTTCTGTTGTTCAAAATCCAGTTCCTTACAAGTTTTTTAAATAAAAAGAATTTTTGAGTAGTTAATATATTTGGAGGAAGAGCATTAAATATTCTTGATGCAAAATAACACAGTTTTTGATGCAAAGCTAAATTCAAAACAATTATTTCTTCTCATTTCATAGTTTCTAACTTTTTGCCTCAGAATTATTCTACCTTTGTGAATATTTTTTGTTATTTCCAAGCAATAAAGTTGGCGTCTTCTAAATAAATAAATGCGCCCGCAAACACGCAACGCTGAGCCCGCCCGCCCGGTATTGTACTGGAACTGCAAGTTTTGCAGCTCTATTTTTGCCTAGATTTCGCTATCTAAACCCATGAGCAAGTGCGATGCGGGGCGAAGGAAGGGGTTCCTAGCCGAGCACAGATCTCGTTAGCCGCCCAGCTACGTTGTGTTGCAATTTAGCAGCGCAACAATGCCAATAACTTAATTTGACCGACTGTGAAATGCAGCCTTCGGCGAAGGCGCGCGGCTTCATACTAAACACACGTACGCGATTTGAAGGCCTACTATACCAACACCGGACCGAAAATATACTGCTATTCCAATAATTTTATAAATAAAATAATTATATTGGAAAAATAGGAGCGGCTGAAAAATAGTCAAATAATGTAAAAATTTTCGGGGTTCTGCAGCTCTGCAGCCCTTATGCCCTAGCCGCCCCTGATCTGCGCATGCGAAGTCAAGAATTCAAAGTGGACTTGGTGGAGCTAGCGTCTTGTGTTTGCTTATAACTATGTGGTTTTCACTTTCTCCTCATCCTTGTTTGGAACATGTCCTGACATACTCCAAGAAGAGTGATCCATGCCAAAAAGATTGGGTGCGAAAAATACGTTACTGTTTCAGAATTGCACCCATGAAACATAGGAAATTCGAGTCAGCAATGTGTTTGAAAACTGGCTGACCGACACGTAAAAATTTGCATAAAACATAAAAAAATGTTCGCCACCTAAGCAGCTAAACACAAAGTAGGTAGTAGTTAATACATAATACATAGTAATATACCATGCCCACCACCGAAATACCAATGGGCGAGCGTATGTCATGGTCACGTGAGCATTGTTTTAGCCAATCGCAGGGGCGAGAGGATTTTCGTATAATTACATAGGCGATATAAATTTATTCGCCATTTGCTTTTTCACAAACTTCACATTTTACATGGTAGAAAAACTATCAGAAAATGAGTATTTTTTAATAAAATTAATTTAAAATTAAAAAAACGCGCTTCACAAATAATCCAAAAATCATAAACTTCAAAAAATTTTAACAATAAAATGAACATGGTCCTAATTACTTTTTTAGCAGCATCCGTTTATGAGATACAGTTAGGGTTACCAGACGTCCGGATTAATCCAGACATGTCCGGATTTTTACTACGTCCGGGTTGGTCCGGGCGGATTTTTCATAAACGTCCGGATTTTAGAGTAGCTGCCTTTATAAACATCAAATAATGCAAAATAAATTAGTTTCAAAAAATGTAATTAAACAATAATCGTCGATAAATTTAGCAGTGTGAATTCACCTTTAAGCGGGGTCTTCACATAACGTTTTACCTTACATCTTGCCTGTTCAGTCAAAACGCATCAAGTAAAACTTTGTGTATAGACGGAAAAACGGACGTTTTACTTGAACTGATTTAAGACGGAAGACCGCCTAGAGAACTGACCGGATCACGCATTGTTTTCCAATAAAACCATCGTGTTGTATCAGAAACTGATCTAAAAACGTACGTTAAAACTATCAAGTGTCTACACTAGTCTTTCAACCGTCATACTTGACCCTTTTGACTGACAGGCAAGACGTAAGGTAAAACGTTATCTGCAGACCCCGCTTAAAGTAGTATTATTAATTTCGCCTTGTTGAAGTTTACACTTCTGCCGTGTGGTCTTAAGCACACACAATTTTTTTGATGAAGTTTGTAATCTAAAAAAGTACATATCAGACAATTCTACTTCTGATGACGACAATGTGCCTACCCACGAAAAATAGGCAAAATATTTTAATGCAAGTATTTCTACCCAGTGGACCAAAGAAAGAAATAGGCTGCTTTTATCTTCTGTAAAAGGAATACTCATGACTTCATACAATTTAAGAAATATGAGCTGGTCAGAATTTTACGATTTTGTACTTCTGCCTAAAAATTCAACGCTGTTGAATAAAATACAAAGGAGTGAAAAGTACCTATAAAATAGTAGGTATATTATGTTATTTATTAGTTATTGTTTCAATTAAAAAAAGTGGATTTTTTGTGTGTGGCATAGAAAAAATTTTGACGTCCGGATTTTGTCCGGATTTTTTTGACGGCTGGTCCTGGTTAGAGATGTTTTCATCTGGTAACCCTAGATACAGTGAAGTTTTCATACAGCGAACCCGTTTATAAAGAACACTCGCTTATAGCAAACCCCGTTCAAAATACCCAACAAAAATTTTACTTTATACAATGTCTTCTTAAACCTCGGATATAGCGAACCAGTTTCCGTAAAATGGTACGAGTAAAATGGTGTTGCAAAAAAAATCTGAAAACGTATGCAGAAAGAATTTTTGAAATCGCCCTATATTTGATAAAATTTTGTGAATAGGGTGAGGGGAATGACAGGAGGGGAGATGGTTGGGAGCAGGGAGGACTACAAAGTAACTACAGCAAATTAGAGGACATTTGCAATGGGTAATCAAAGGAATTTCAAGAAAATCGCCTGAAATTTAGATAATTTGTATGCCTTAAAACCTACATCATGTGACAAAATGGCGTCTGACCACCGCCATGTTGATTCCTGTTTAAAAAAATATAGCCTATAGCACCTTCGGGACCAGTAGCAATTCATCGACACCTTTTTTGTCAAAATCGGTTCAGCCGTTTAGCCTCTAGCGTGACACAAACATATTTATCAAAACGAATTTTATACTTCACACAAAGGTATGTGTGCCTAACTTGCGAGTGTCAGAAGGAGAGCCCAACAAACAATTAAAGTTGTAGCGACGAAACCCCAACTAGAAAGAATTTCTTAAAAGTAACCGCAACGTACTCCCGCTACGTCTCAGTATACCATACAGCGACGTTATAATTCCCTAAGTGGGGAACCAATTTCTGGTTATAACTACTTGGCCAAGTGTTTAAAGTCACTGTAGTAACAACTACACTACTACGTCGTAGCCAGGTATCTACTACGTCGTAGAGGCTGTTTTTTTTCCGTAATGGCATAAAAGTTGCGATGTAGTTGCAAATAATATAATCGTTTCTTTTTGGTAGAATTGTTACACAATATGGTGGACACAACAGTAAACAGACTCGCTTAGTTTTTTTGTTTGGTTATGGTTATAATATGAACTATGTTATCCAAAAGTGTGAGAATTTACGAGCAGAGGATCAAAATTCGAGTGCGACGCAAAGTTTTTTGTATAACATGCATTATATATATTGCAAAAAACCGGTGCGCCCGTAAAATTGAGCCGTTTTCTGGTAGCTGATGGAATTTTTGTGTTGTGATTTTGGAGGTTATGTTTTCATAATCGACAGTTAACTCCAACAAATGGTGCTTAAGAAGAGCATTTTTGGTAAGCTTCAACTAATTTGTTTATAAAATAGTATGGCTCTTTAATATGAGCTCATAAAACGACAACAAAAATATTAAATTTTCTTTCTTACATAAAAACATGGCGTCCCAAACTATATTCCCTGATAGTCGAAAAGGTTACTTGAAAGTAGTTGCGGCTTTAAAGTTGATTCAAAAAGTTATTTTGTCTACATTGTTACATCAGATGTTACTATGATGACACAAACTTTTGTGGTAAAAATTAAAGTTATAATGTAGTTGTCGGATACACTTGTTTGGGACTCCAATGAAGCTTAACTTTCTAGTGGTAATTAAGTAGGATATAAAAGTCAGGGCGACTACGAAAGAACGACTAAAAAGAAAGTAAAACTTTATCAACGTCCTATTGTGGTAGAGAAGACTATCAGAATCGACTATCAAGAAACAATCCTATGAAGTAGTTTAGAGGGTCGTTTTTACGAAACATCTACTATTTCCTGATACTAAATAGTAGTTAGAACTAAAAAGTAACAAATTTTGGTTGGGATCACCACATTTCTACTATAAGAAAGTAGCAAAGCCTTTAGAACATGTAGCCGCTACTATAAATGTTAGTTGGGAGGGAAGAGTTGATTCTGGTTGTTTTCCTACTTACACAAGGTTGCATCTCTAGACGTACGTTTCTGTGTGTTTCACGTCATCAGTAGAGAACAGCAAACCCAGGTAAGCCAATTTTAACCAAAACCAACTCCTATATATGAAATACTCGCGGCGGTGCAATGCGAGTAAATTACAAGTTGTTGCGCCATCTAGCGGACTGGCTCGAGCACTCGAAAGTTTAAACACACTGGCATCGTCTTGTCTGAGACGCCGAAGCGCCATCTATGACAAGTTTCGTCCATTAATGTGGTATTAAAACCACGTAATCACATAGCAACTAAAAGGCCGTACTGCCCGAAGCATATGCAAAGAAGAAAGATGGAAAACGTGCTTGTGTGTGGATCGATAAAAATCAAAACGAATTTTATACTTCACACAAAAGTATGTGTGCCTAACTTGCGAGTGTCAGAAGGAGAGGGAAGAGTTGATTCTGGTTGTTTTCCTACTTACACCAGAATCAACTCTTCCCTCTCCTTCTGACACTCGCAAGTTAGGCACACATACCTTTGTGTGAAGTATAAAATTCGTTTTGATTTTTATCGATCCACACACAAGCACGTTTTCCATCTTTCTTCTTTGCACAAACATATTTACTTACATACATACAAAATCGAAAAACATTTCCTTTCGCCGTGCTGCAGTTGGGCAAAAAGTAAAATTAGAAAAGTTTAGTCGAACTGGAAATGATTGTGTGTTTATATGTTGTTGTATTGAAAACAGGTGTGTTTCAAAATGTTGGTTGCGCAACTAAAAAAGAGGTGTATCGCATAATAATAAATTTTAAACAAAGTGTTTGAAAATGGGTAGGCTTGCATGCGGTGATGTTTATTCATTAAGCATAGGTATCTGTTACGTTAGAAAGCAATAAAATCTTTTTTAATGCTCCACTCTTATTTTTAGTTAACTAACTGCTAAATACTAATAAAGTTATTTTTTATTTTACTCCAGGGAATAAGTAGTTATAAATATGTAACTTGGTAAAAGTACACAAATGCCATGCCATGTCTAATCACTGAGCAATGCTATAAAACTAATATATATATATGTATCGGTTTCACACCGTTCTACGTCTTCCGATACCCAATCTCCACTCGTTTCTGTTTGCCCATAATTTATTATCTAGGCCTCTTATTCTTATTTCAATGTCTATTCCTTCTCTCTAGCTTCTCCTTGGCCGTCCTCGTTTTCTTCAGCCAGTTGGTTTCCATTGTAGTATTTGTTTAGGTAGTCTTTCATCATTCATTCTTTGTACATGTCCGTACCACACCAGTTGTTTTGTTTTATATCATCCACTAAAGTAGGTTCACCCACTGTCATAATTTCTCTTATTCTTTGATTTGTAACTCTTTCTCTTTTTGATTTCCCTGCTGCTCTTCTCCAATAGTCCATCTCCGTAGCGGAAAGCATTTTTTCTGTTCTATCCTTGATTGGCCATACTTCTGAGCCGTATGTAATAATACTTTTTACAATGGTGTTATATATAAGCTTTTTGTTATGTTTTGATATACTTTGGTCCCAAATTATTCCATTTAATAAAGTTATTGCTTTTCTTCCTTGTACGTTTCGATCTTTTATAGCTTTGTCTAGTGTTCCGTCAGCTGTAATTTTTGGACCTAAGTATTTATACTCATCACAGGACTGAATTCGCTGCCCGGTATTTAAGATTAGATTCTGTTTCATTCCACCGATACACATATACTCTGTCTTATTGAGATTAACCTCTGGTCCCCACTTATTGTACTCTTCTATTAGTTTTCGTGTCATATATTCGAGGTCGTCTTAATAATGAAACTAATATCATATAAGAATAAAATCATATTTTTACCTTCCTAGCCCGCGCAGCAATGGCTAGAGAAGGTATGGTTTTGGACAAAAGTTTTTTTTTCAGATACCGTAGAAAACGTTTTATTTAGGTGTTTGTTAGCATTATCGTCGTGACATCTGTCCGTGAGGGTGTGTATGTATGTATGTTTCTCCGGCTCAACATAGCTTTTAAACTGCCAAACCGATTTTCGTGAAATTTTTAGGTACATTACATTTTGTACAGTGTATTCATTTGAAAATGCGAATGGATGGCGCACGCTTAAGATCTTTAGGAAAAAATCACAACGTTGTTCGTGCTAGCTCGGCTTTAGCCCTAAAGAGACATAAGCCGAGTTTCGGTCGCAAACTAGTCTCATTTTTAAATGGAGAGAATCATTCATTCAGAGCTGATACCTTCTTAGCTGGCTTATTAGCACACTTCAAGTAAAGCCATGATATATCAGCCTTGAAACAGTTTTTTGTAAATATCTCAGAAACTAAAGCTCCTACGGACATAAATTATTGAGCAAAAGAAAGTCTACTATATTCCGAAAACCGCATATTGATGCGATGCTCCGTTAAAACGTTAGCATTTTTATAATTTTAAATAGAAAAAAAAAGTGTCATTAGCATTAATGAATTTCGATCAAGATCTAATCAGCACGTTAGAGGGATGAACACTATTTTAGCTGAAAATTTTATAAAAATCGGTATAGCGGTTTAGGAGCTATTGTATTACGGCAGAAATAAATATACACAGACACACAGACAGACATCACGACGATATTGCTAAGATGGGTCAAAATACACCCATATAACCAATTTTCGGCGTTATCTGAAAAAAAAATTAAAATAATACCTTCTCTAACCAGTGCTGCGCGGGCTAGGAAGGTAAAAATAACTTAAAATAGGTGTTTTTTTTCGTAGACTGTTAGTTTAAAAGTTTTATTATGTTCTTAGCAAGTGTATAATAAGATTCTCGAAAATATTTACAGTAGCTGCAGAGGTGTGATTTTATGGTTCTCGAATGTAAACAGTGGATGAAAAAATAAGACGCGAGTAATATCCCTGGAATAATAACATCTCATCTTGTTTGTAATAACAAATATATTGCTGACGCCGTACATTGAAGTCTATATATGCACCCAAATGGTCTAATTAGGTATCATTATACTTTTACAAGTTGTATTGGTCATTTTAGTTATAAGTATTTTTTGTAGTCTTTTCAAATAAAAAGTTTTTTAAAAGCTACGTCACCGGACTTCGTATTTAATTGGCGCTGCGAACAGGATAGTGCGATTTCGTCCTTTATCGGTTTTCCGTTGTACGAAAGTGACTTTTAAGTCTTAGTGCGCTATTCAAACCGAACTTTACGTCCCGTACGAATTGTGAACTTTTTCTTAAAAGAAAATACCTTTTACGACGTCGAACGTAAAGAAGTGTTGTGGAATAAAGCCTGGAGTTGAAGCTAGTGACGTCTACCGTGTTGTATGAGTCCCGCCGAAGCCAAAAGCCTAACCAACGACACATCCCTACTGAGCCCGGTGTCATAGGCAGAAAAGCTAAAGTCAACCCCCATTTATAGGATTCCTTTTGGTGGCGTAACCTCTACAGAACAAGCCTTATGGATTTATCCTCGATTGTTATGTAAGTTTTTTTGACTTTCTTGATGCCTAGGCGATTAAAGAATATTTTAGAAAAGAACAAAACAAAACTAGGATTAGGAGCAGAAAATAAGAAAGAAAACGTTAAAACTGAAATTGAAAACTATCTAGCAAGTTTGAAGAAACCGTCTTTAAATTTAAATTTTGAGCAAATAAGTAGTTTGCAAAGTAGTTTAAGAAATTTAAGTGGTCAGTCGACATCGAGACTAGACACTCAACAGCAATTAGAAAGTATAGAAGAAAGTTTAGAAGAAAATACTGAAAATAATTTAGAAAATAGATTTTTAGAAAATTTTGATTCTTTAAATTTTGCAAATTTAAACACTAGTTTTAACAGTAGTTTAAGTAGCGTTAGTAGTAACCAATTAGATAACACTTTACAAAACGAAGAACTTTCTAACACAATGGAAAATCTTAAATTTTACACGTCATTGTTGCCCACATTTGATGGCAGTCAATCCCATTTAGAAAGTTTTTTGATTTCTGTACAAGAATTTTATGAACTTTATTTTGGTAATTCTATTGAGCAACAAAAATTGGTCCTGTCTGCCATAAAATCGAAACTGGTAGGCAAAGCTCAAAATTTTCTATTAGAAAGGCCAGATTTAAATACTTTTGAAAAAATTAAGTTAGCTTTAAGACAAAAATTTGGTGATCCAATTAATCACGAAATTTTGATGCAAGAACTTCAGTACATTAAAATTGACGCAAACGAAGACATTTTGCAGTTTATCGATAGACTTAAGACCTTTTGCCAAAGAATTTTTGGAAAAATTCAATGTGAAGTAGCAGATAACGCACAAAAGTTACTGCTTATATCTCAAGTAGAAAAAGTATCTGTTTTAATTTTGACCGCAAACTCCCCAGACTCTTTAAAAACGCTTCTTATGCTTAAAACTCCTGCAACTTTAGACGAAGCCTACAAGGACGTCATGAGTAATAACATAGTAGAAGCGCAAGTCAATTTTACAAGTAATAACTCGAACTTGCACAAAGGAAATAATTCATTTTTAAAACCCAACAATAACTTTAGACAAAACCAAAATTTTAATCGCAACCCCCAAACTAATCAAATAAGACCAAAACCACCCCAACAACGTTTTAACCCGTTTATGCAACCTTTTTCGAACCCTCAGTTTACCAGACAATTTAATTTTAATCCACCTTTTAACTCTCAATTTAGACAACCTAACTTTAATTTTAATCAACCTAGACCTTTTCAAAATCAACCTCAAAATTTTCAAAATTTTGGAAGACCAACTAACGCCTTCGCCCCACAAAATAAACCCATTTTAGACAAGCCAACCCCTATGTCGACATCAACAATTGGTCCGTCAAGGCAACACTATCAAAGACCCCCATACAATCGACCTTCAGGAATTTTTAAACCCTCAGGATTTTTGACAAATGTAGAAACATACCCAGAACAAACTTACGAACAAAACTACGAACAAACCTACGAACAAACCTGTGAAAATCAAACTTACAATAATTATAGTGAAGAAAACCCTGACTATTTTTACGATCCTCATTTTTATAACGAAGAACCCACTAGCCAACAAGAAAACTGCTCTTACGAACATAATTTACAAACAAACGCCGCAAGCGAAAAATTTTCAGGAAACAGCCTTGGATCCCCCGTCGACTTAAATAACGTTGCCCGACAAATCGAACTACCATATTTTTATTTACCAAAAACGCAAATAACAATTCTTATCGATTCAGGAGCCTCAGACTCTATAATCTCCCCAAAAATAGCCAAAATGTACCCCAATAATCTATTTTTTGAACCCTTTGAAGTAACCAGCTGCAGAAACACATATAAAGAAAATAATAATTTAAAAATAAATTTATTACAAGAACTAGGAATAAACGAAAATATTAAAATGCGTGTTGTAAACTGGCATAAAGACTTTGACGCATTAATAGGCTTAAGAGACCTTGAAAAGTTAAAGGGTATGCTCGATTTAAAAAATAGTATATTAACTTTAAATAAAAATGTAAAAATTCCTCTTTCTATTGCTTATAATAACCCTGTTAAGCAGCCAATCCAAAATTATCAAGTAAACTACCAAAAAGATATTGAACTCACACCCTCTTTTAGCTTCAAAGAACAATACATTCCTAACTGTCCAGTAACAGTTAAAGAATTTTGTAAAATCCCCTATCCAAGTCCAAACGTTAACATTAACTTTCACCAACAAATAAAAGTAATCCCACAAGAAAGATTTAAGAAACAACCTATTCAATATTTTCACCCTGAAACACAATTAAAATCAGACTACATCATAACACCGGAAGGTACTGAACCAAATTTAATAAAAATCGACTGCATTCAACGGTACTTAATTCCAGAAACTCAAAAAGATACAAATTACGAAAAAGAAAATGTAAATGTCGTTGCTAACGCCCTCTTGAAGATAAATTTTAACATACATGAAATAAATAAAGCCAATGCACCCACCGTGCGTAACTCTGTTACCAACTTAACCGATTTTAATCTCACGGAACACGTAATTAACGAGCAATACAAAGAACCCCAAGCTAATGTAACCGTACTCAATGAAAAATTAAAACCGCCAAAAATGAATTTAGAGTATTTTGTGCCCCTCCAAAATGACGCCCGAGACAACGCCTCTGACGTCACTATTCACTCAAATAATGAGACACAAAGAAAACATTTATCTACATCCGAACTGCCCCTTAATTATACAACCAATCGATTGGTTATTAATTATGGAAAACAATATAAACATTTTTTCTCTAAACCATTTAATAGAAATCATAATTTTGTAACAATAAATGAAAAACAACAACAAGAGCACATTCTTAAAATTCTAAAAGAGATAGTGAAACCTGACTCTCTATTTACTATTTACATTCCAAACAATGAACTTAAACTAGAATTTCAGAAAGTAGTTAACTCTATTTTTAACCCATGTGCAAAACTCATATTTTCGACTAAATACCTAATTGACGTGATAAACGCAGAAAAACAAAAAGAATTAATATTAAAATACTATGGACCTAATCATAAAAACAAAACAGAGATCTTCAATGAAATAAAACAAAAATATTACTGGCCCAAACTAAGAGAATCGATTACCATCTTCATAAACAACTTTAAAATATGTCTTCAAAACTCATATAAAAAGCATTCTTATAAAATTGCTTATAAAGGACCCCTTTTAGATGAAAAACCATTTAAAACATTTGTATCATTTAGACATCTTTCAATTTATAAACTGTCAATTTTGAACTTAAATAGATTTGTTTCAAAATACACAAAAAATTTTATAACGATTTTTGAAAACCACTTTTCTTATAAGAACACAAAAAAAAAAAAAAAATAAACAAAAGATAATAAAATAAACAATAAAATAAAATTAAAAAAAAAAAAGATAACAAAATTGATAACAACCTTTTAAAATATTTATGTCAAATATTCTGCAACGAACAACTTTCTCTAGACTACACATTTTGAATATTTAAGAAATTTAAAAATTTAAACATCTTGAAGAAACTTCTCAAAATATTATGACGTCAGCCATACTAATATATACTTAATCAGAGAGTACACTCTATTACCGATCATTTTTAATTTTCAATTTTATACAGCCTTATGTGAACGAACCAAACATAAATAACGACCTCACTCCTTTTGAACAATATAATGAACAACGAAAGAAAGAACTAATACCTTTTCACGATCAAGTTTTCAAAAAAGCATATCAAAAACAGTTACACACCACACAAAAACAAAATAAAAACACCGAAGAGCCCCCTCAAATTCAAAAAGATCAAACTATCTTTAGAAAAAACACCCTTCGAAATAAAATGAACCCCAATTTATCCCTACCAAAGTAACTAACGTCAATAAAAATGTTATAACTGGTATCTCAAAAACTAAACCAATTAACACACATGTCAGAAAAATAAAAAGACTCAGGAAAAAACCTAAATCATTCCAGGTTCCTGATCCTGTCCCTCCTGACATTGACGAACCTCAACCAGGCCCTTCAGGTCAATAGATTGGACAATAATGGATTCTACACCGAAGAAATCTCTCCTTCTTTAGTTGTAAGCCATTATCATACTATGTACATACCTTTTAATATGACAAAAATTAAAACGTCTCTAAGCCAACTTTTTACTACTAATTCCCTATTTTTATCCCCTTTAGTCAATCAAGTTAATAATACTTTATTAAAAATACAATTTCAATTCCTTGAATCATGCTTAAACGATACGTACAATACTTATGAAAAACTAAATTCTTTAGAAAACAATGAACTTAGAAAGAAACGTGGTTTATTCAACCTACTGGGAAGCGGTATTAAATTTGTCACAGGAAACCTAGATAATACCGACCTAGACACAATAACGCAGAACTTACAAATACTGAAACAAAATCAAATTAACACGATGCACAAGATAAATGACCCTAGTTCATTTGCCGGGAATATTATAAACAAATTCCAGGAAAATGTAAACATTATAAATAAAAACGCAAAATGCATTCGCTTCGAAATTTTAAAATTGAATAATGAAATCACGTTATTACTCAGTATGCAAAACCAAATTTTACAAATCTCAAAACTAAACAAATTTTTGGAAAAAATGCTGAGAATGATATCTTTTGCGCATCTGCAAACTTTAGATTTAGAAATTTTGAATGTCAATGAAATTAGGGAAATTTGGCAATATTTGACAGCTCATTATCCAAAAAATTCTCTATGGCCACTAAAACACCTGTCAGAATTAACTCTTATATGTAAAACTGGCCTTATTCTGTTAAAAGATATGTCAATCATTGTAGTGAAAATACCAATCTTTGAAAAATATTCTTGTAGTCTTAAGATAGTTTATCCAATACCTAATAATGAATCAAAAATATTAATTAGCCCCAGTAAATACTATTGTAACAATTTATGGTATCAGCAATGCTCTGAAATTAACTCAAATTGGATTTGTTTCAACCCCATTGCACATAGTTGCCTTTTACCAAAAAATTGCCCTTTCGCCACAGTAAAAAATAATTTTCAAATTCACACTTTAACTTATAAAAGTGGTCTACTTTTCTGTACAAAAAACTCCGAAACAATTTACGAAAATTGCTTCCAGTTTCAGAAAACCACACTTCAAAACTGTTATCTTATTAACAGCCAGTGTGACATAATAATTAATCAAAATAAATATTCATTATCAATAAATAACATTTCTGTTTCATTGCCAGATATAATAAAGCTTCCTGAAACAAACTTGTCTATCAATTTGCAGATAAGACATTTAGAAAACCCGCAAAAAATGCAGGAAGACCTTTTGGATCCTTTAGTCCTACAGGAACTTAATTTTGAAAGCCAAAATTACTTTACCTTAACTTTATGTTTGGCAGTAATCTTGATATTTATTTTTATTTTCTATTTTTGGCGAAAACAAAAAACCTCAAAGACAAAAAATATTCCCTTAAGGGTTCTCCAAAAACTCATCAACGAGGACGTTGACGAAACTAAGGGTGGAGGAGTAATATCCCTGGAATAATAACATCTCATCTTGTTTGTAATAACAAATATATTGCTGACGCCGTACATTGAAGTCTATATATGCACCCAAATGGTCTAATTAGGTATCATTATACTTTTACAAGTTGTATTGGTCATTTTAGTTATAAGTATTTTTTGTAGTCTTTTCAAATAAAAAGTTTTTTAAAAGCTACGTCACCGGACTTCGTATTTAATTCGCGTAAACAGGCCGGCCCGACGTAAACAGGTGCAACAAACTCTTATTTGTTTATCTCTTAAAATTCTGTCAACTGTCAAGTTTGATGTTGTATAAACATGATAAAAATATTTAGTTTTTGTGGTTCAAAGTAGAGGCCCTATATGTATGACATGTTTTAAAGAACTAGTGCTGTGACAAACTTTGCAAAGTCAAATTTATTTAAGTCAAAATCAAAGGAGGAAAATATCTGTCCTCTATAATACTCCAGCCTTGTTTAGAGAGAGACGCACCTTTCGTCCTTGTTAGTTCAAAATAGTCAGAAATTAAAAATAAACGATTTTTGTCAAACATTTACCGGGGGTGACGGAAAAAAACGTGTTTTTTTGTATGTTGCATGATGATTGATGTCACTCACCGCTGGTAACATAAATTATTTTAGTGAAATGCCTCATGGGGGGGGGTTACGCCCCTAACCCCCCCCCCCATAAGGCAATAATTTGCATTATGTCCCGTGCATTTGTGTGCGTTGCTTGGTTAAAACTAATTTAGTCCACTATAGAGAAAGATGCAGTGCGGCTCGTGACAGTAAAGTTTGTGAGTTCAGCCGATAGGGTATAAAAAATGCTATTTTTTTACAGTCTCCAGATCACGTGTCTCTTATAAAAAGTAAAAAATTTCTCTTGTAACAATCCTTTTATATGATTTTCCCCGCCTTTAACCACACTTTTCTATTAAAATATCGGGCAATGGCCGTCTTTCTTCTTTCAGTTTTAGTTTTTCTTTATAACTAAAGAGAGAGAATTTTTTTTCAATAATTAAATTATCCACCACATTCATTGTGACACAATTATACAAAAACAAACAACAAACACGACCATAACCTCCCGCTCATGCGTTTGGCGTCTTCTAAATAAAAAAATGCGCCCGCAAACACGCAACGCTGAGCCCGCCCGCCCGGAATTATACTGGAACTGCAAGTTTTGCAGCTCTATTTTTGCCTAGATTTCGCTATCTAAACCCAGGAGCAAGTGCGGTGCGGGGCGAAGGAAGGGGTTCCTAGCCGCACAGCTACGTTGTGTTGCAATTTAGCAGCGCAACAATGCCAATAACTTCATTTGACCGACTGTGAAATGCGGCCTTCGGCGACGGCGCACGGCGTCATACTCAACACACGTATGCGATTTGAAGGCCTACTATACCAACACCGGACCGAAAATATACTGCTATTTCAATAATTTTAGAAATAAAATAATTATATTAGAAAAATAGCAGCGGTTAAAAATAGTCAAATAATGTGAAAATTTTGGGGGTCTGCAGCTCTGCAGCCCTTATGCATTAGCCGCCCCTGGAAAGATGGAATCTGCAAGTTAACAAATTTGTGGAAAATCGACTTTAACTATCAAGGGTTTAGTTTTTTCAGAAAGCAGTAAATGATTTATCCAATATTTATAACAAATAAAGTATATTACGTGTTTTTTAGAATGAATTTGAGCTCAAAATATCAAATAATTTAAAATTAACTGATAAAATGCATTTTGGTTTCTTTTGCTAGTTACTGCCTTTTTTCATTTTTGGGCAGAATCATCATCATAGTTATAATAAATTTGTTTGATTTTTTAAAGTGCGTGTTTTGTTTTTTCTGTTATGACGATTCGTCAATGACATTTTATCACGTAAATATGCCATGACGTAACCGCCAAAATCAAGAAAACAAACCCTATGTGTGTGCAGGAAACGTGTAACTGGCCAGGGCTATCAAAATGGACGGGCCACAATCCTCCACTTTGTTAACGTCACATCCGGGGCTGATTTTTTTTTGATGGTCACGTTACGACACAGCTGATTGTCTTTAAAATATTGAAGTTGGAATGACGGTTCATGGATATTTGATTTTTTTTTAAATAAAGCCGTTTTTGAGATTGTTTTTACTTTATTCTGGCAGAACAATTTTTTTTAAATGTATAGTAAGCCCTAATTTTTCATAGCCGCTTCATTAGCTCACACAAAAATTAAGTTTAAAGCAGAAGCGAATGTGACAATCACATATGACAAAGTCAAATACATGTCAAATATAACAGTTGGCATGTGGTACATGGCGGGTAATTTGAATTCCAAATAAGGAATGCAAAATCTTGAAGATTTTAACCTTTTAATCATGTTGCTTCCTTACAAACCTTTGGTGGAATATCGGGATGGTGACTGAGAATATTTCACTGAAATTTTGCGGAAATCTGTAGTGCCATTTTGAAAATATCATAAAAAAACGTCTGACCTCCCATAAGACCCAATGTAAAATTCAGCCCCGGGAGAACAGCTGATTTTTTCAGGGTCGTGGCCTCTATTTTTGTGTTGGCCTTGAACTGGCAAAACAACGCAAGCGCAGATTTAAGAGGGGGTAACGTGATAATTGACCCCCATAAAAAAAATATCGACTTTTAGTTAACAAATATTGGACTTGCCGCATAATTACCCCCCCCCCTTTAGAAAAAAATAATTACATAAATAATAGGGTTTTCGTCGATTATTACCCCCCCCCCTCTTTAGATTTTGACCCAGATCCGCGCTTGAAACAACGCCTGTTTTTGCCTGCACTGCTTTGATTGACACTGCACGCCATTGTTAAGCTATCTATCAATTATGACACTGCGTCACTTAGGCTCAACTTAAACCAATCACTCATTATTTTTTCGGCTCAAAAATTCTTGCAAACAATAATTCCTGCTTGTTGCCCTCATGCACTCGAACACTAAGCCTCTTAGTTTTTAAATATGGACTTTATAGAAAAAGGCTCACGCAAACAACAGGACCGTGTATAAAGGTATAATTTCTAAGCCGATTTATATACCTACTTAATATTTAGAATCTGCTTTTCGGAAAATATCTATGGCTTTTTAAAATACAGTTCTTCTTTTTCAATTGGTATTAAATAACCCCTGGCTAGCTATTCTCGTACTTGAACGATGTTGCACAAGCTTCTCCTACGATCCGACCGAGAAACATTCAGTCGGTATGGGGTAGAAGAACAGATTTCACTTCAAACGCGTAAAATTCACTAACTCTTCCCTGTCTTAATCAAGTATAACAGGCAACTTCATAGGGGTATAGTCAACCACGGACACTCAGCGTGGCTTGCCTGACACAAAGTAGAACAAACTGACTACAAGATACAAGGTAAATCAAAAAGAATGAAAAAATAGGTGAAACCTATTTTTCATTCTACGAGTGAACGACAGCGAACCAAGGAAACTTAGTCCATAGCGGGACGAAAACGTCCACCGGTCTATAAGGAAGAAAGACTTTTCGTCACAGTTCAACCAGACCATGCTGTCACCGTCTCCACGGTATCGGTTTGTAACCGAAAACAATGAGTTAATCAAGTATAAAAGGCAACTTCATAGGGGTATAGTCAACCACGGTGGTTATCAGTTCTTCTTTCTTATCTGTTATTAAGGCGATATCATTAGCATATCTTAGGTGGTTCAAGCATTGTCCGTTTACTTTGATGCCTATTTCTTCCCAATCTAAGTTTTTAAAAACATCTTTTAAAAGGCCGGTTAAATAGTTTAGGGGATATTGTGTCACCCTGTCTAACACCTCGTTTTATGCGGATTGGCTTGGTTCCTTCGTGGATTTTAATTGATGTTGTTGCTTCGCTATATACAGGATGTTTGTAAATTAAGCATTATTTTAATGTTAAATTTCTTGAGTGATTCTAAGACAAAAATTCATGTAAGCATAGGTCCACAAACGCTTAAATTTCGAGATAATATTTTTTGTTTATTTTGATTTACTCGCCATGCCATACTGAAACATTTTTTTATTTTGATGATAGCAGTCTTTGGTGCAACAGCGATTTTCTTTAAAACGGTTAGAGATGCGAAAAATTTGCAAGATACAAAAAAGTTTGCAAATAAAACAGGGGTTTTATTTTTGTTTTTAAATCTACCAGTGCCTTACAACAAAAAAATATCATGGGAAAAAGGTGACATTTCCCCTAAAAAAGTATCACCCTGTAGATTTTTACTCTCATTTGGCATGTCTTGTAGTGAAGTGCGAATAGCCTAATTTACGTGATAAAATTGAGCTGCATATCTCAAAAACTGCACGAGCTATAACCAAAAAACTAAAAAAAAATGAAACTTTAACACCCTGTATCTCGAAAACTAAGTGTTTGCGGGCCTATGTTTATATAAACTTTTTGACTTAAAATCACTTAAGAAATTGAAGACTAAAATTATGTTATTGAATTATGAAACACCCTGTATATTGGCTATTAAAACGGTGTATCTCTGATCTATTCGGCTATTATTTAAAGATGCTTTTACTTGCCAGTGCTCAAGGCTATCGAAAGCTTTTTCAAATTCTATAAACGCAATATATAGTGGAATAGAAATAAAATTTCGGACTTACATTATCTTTATTTATTTTAAAACACGACGTTTCGGTTAGTAAGTATCTCTAACCGTTATCAAGTGTAAACTAAACAATCTAGTCTCTAGGCTACTACTTATACTACTTGGTGTGCAGTCAGGTGTGACGGCCCGCCCCCTTTTCAATTCGAAGACGCCTGTTTTCCTTAAGGAGTGGTTTCCATATGTTTGGTATGTCCGTGCTTGGTTGACTGAAAACTTCTTTATTCTGCATTATAAACTTGGCTTCAATAAACTTTCGTTTTCGCCAATGCGACTCCTTATGTAAAACTTTAGCTTCTGACCACTGAATTCTGTGATCATTTGACCATGCATGATCTGCTAAACCGGATTTTTCAATATCCCCTAATTGGGTACTTTTTAGATGTTCATTTACTCTAACCTGAAGAGGGCGTTTCATTTCACCTACATATGATTTACCACACTCACACGGGATTTGGTAAATACATTCCTTATTATTTGAGGGATTGTCTGGTTTTGTTTTAGTTACAAAACTTCTTATCGTATTTCCCGAAGAAAATACTGTTTTTATATTATAGTGTTTAGCTATTCGTCTTATGTTTTCTGAAATGCCTTGAACATATGGAATGTTAATAACACCTAACGGATTATTATTTTGAAAATTTGGTACATTTAGTTTGTTTTTAATTTTAAATATCGTTGAGTTTATTAATTTCTCGGAATAACCATTCTGTTGTAAGTCCTTTTTAATGTTGTTAATTTCTGTGGTTAATTCTTCATTATTACTACAAATATTTACGGCTCTTAAATACAAACTTCTTATAACTCCTTGTTTTGTTGTAACAGAATGATTAGACTTAAAATTTAGTCTTAGGATTGAAAAGGGGGCGGGCCGTCACACCTGACTGCACACCAAGTAGTATAAGTAGTAGCCTAGAGACTAGATTGTTTAGTTTACACTTGATAACGGTTAGAGATACTTACTAACCGAAACGTCGTGTTTTAAAATAAATAAAGATAATGGAAGTCCGAAATTTTATTTCTACACAATCATTGTCTACGAGTTTCAAACATTTAGTGGAATGTTGTATTTGTTGGCTCGTTCTATCAGGATTTTCATGGTTAAGAATTGGTCAATTGTACTGAAACTTTTTCTGAAGTACGCTTCAACTAATATTCTAAAATATTCTAAATTTGATGAATCTCACGATGTTTGCGTCACCCCTTAGCTGTTCGAATTCTTAATTCAACCGTATCCGCCCCAATAACCATCCTCTGTTTTTTTTAAATCAATTACTAATGGCCTGCTATAATATTGCAAAATTAAAACTTAGCAATTCAGTTTTGTTCCAACTCTGCACAAAGGGGTCAACCGCAAAAAGAAAAAAAAGTAAGTGCCTACAAGATTAATACATTTAGGTCCCGCAATCCGCAATTTAGGATCTGTATTGTGGTTGAAGAGGTGTTGTGACTTTGTTGAGCCCCTCTATAGAAAGACCTGCTCTATTGATGTGTATCGATGGGCATTACGGCCAAATACTTTACAATAAAGCCGAGACGGAGAAAGTTTGGTCACAAAGAAATTACAAATGACTATTTGCTTTAGAAAATATTAACCAAAAACATTGATGCGACTGACAGATTTGGATCAATGAATGTGAATGTATGAACGTACGGTAGTAGCGGTTAGTACCCTTAAGGGGTCTAACCTGGCACCAAGGCCGCCTTTCTGGGCTACTCAAAGAAGAAAGATGGAAACGTGCTGTGTGTGGATCGATAAAAATCAAAACGAATTTTATACTTCACACAAAGGTATGTGTGCCTAACTTGCGAGTGTGAGAAGGAGAGGGAAGAGTTGATTTTGGTTGTTTTCCTACTTACACAAGGTTGCATCTCTAGACGTACGTTTCTGTGTGTTTCACGTCATCAGTAGAGAACAGCAAACCCAGGTAAGCCAATTTTAACCAGTAGGCAGTACGGCCTTTTAGTTGCTACGTGATTACGTGGTTTTAATACCACATTAATGGACGAAAGTTGTCATAGATGACGCTTCGGCGTCTCAGTCAAGACGATGCCAGTGTGCTTAAACTTTCGAGTGCTCGAGCCAGTCCGCTAGATGGCGCTACAACTTGTAGTTTACTCGCATTGCACCGCCGCGAGTATTTCATATGTAAGGGTTGGTTTTGGTTAAAATTGGATTACCTGGGTTTGCTGTTCTCTACTAATGACGTGAAACACACAGAAACGTACCAAAATCAACTCTTCCCTCTACTTCTGACACTCGCAAGTTAGGCACACATACCTTTGTGTGAAGTATAAAATTCGTTTTGATTGATATGTACCTACTGTGTTCGACTCAGATAATAATTTAAATACTTTCTGGTATATAGAACCAAGTAGACTTCAAGTTCTGTTTTAGGCCAACAACTTAGTCATTAAGATATACCACATAATGCCATGGTTGAAGCCTTAGACCACTGATGGGTCATAAACCTTTTGACATAATCAACAGTACAAAGAGCTACAGTGTTCCCGCACTAGCTGCTAGCCCCAAATAGGCACTTCATATACGCTGTCACGTGTGGTGATTACCTGAATGGCCAGGTCACCGAATCCATTCAGAGAATCACCAGATTAACCCATCCACTTTACCATAGATGTTATCTAGTGTGATCCCAAAGGTTAACAGTTTTAAAAAAAAATTCTGTTAACATACTGGTCAATGCTCGTCCATTACCATGCTACCCATTTATCTATGAGTCGAGGTTACCTTGGTGCTATTCTTTTCTCCGGACACCATACGGACCGATTTGGACCAATAGCAAACTAATTACTGTGATAATTTACACTAGTGCAAATTATCGCCGTATTTTTCCATAAACAGCCCATTGTAAGCCATTTTTGTAGAAATATCATTCGCTAAAACAAGAAAACCAGACCCCAAACCATACCGAACCAACACTAAATTACTAAGCAATAAAGGTCTTGGTTATGGCCGTGATTCTGACCATTTGATGAGACACATATAAGTTTAAACAAGCTGAAAGGTCTAATTTTGTGACAGTTAAAAAATTGCAAAATTTTTAACGGACTATCAAGATGCGTTACCAGGAATATAGTACAAAACATTTTTCTCAATAATTTGTTTTATAACCAAAAACGTTGTAGGAGGTTTCTTTGCTGACATGTTTACAAACAACTGTTTTTAAGGCTGTTATATAACATGGACTGTGCTAATGGATAGGGAAGGTATCAGATCCTTCATGGATCCATTTTTTACCTTGCCGTAATAGGATAGCTCCTAAACCGCTGAACCAATTTTCATAAAATTTTCAACTAAAATAGTGTTCGACACTCTAATGAGCTAATTAGATTTTAGCCAAAATACATTAATGCTAATGACAGTTTTTTGAAAATATTTAAAGAATTTAGCAGCTTTCGTTTCTGAGATATTTACAAAAAACTATTTTTAAGGATGACATATCATGGCTTCATTTGAAGTGTGTTAATAGGCTAGCTAGGAAGGTATCAGATCCACTTTTTTATTTACAATTTCATTTTTAATCACTTGTACTCTTATTTTCCCTATCCTTCTGGCATTGTTTTCAAAAAAATAAAAATACAGAAAATGTCTGTATATTGTTGCCCAACTGTTTCCCATCCATCTATCGATGGGCATTAGCAAATATAGTCGACAATAAAAAGGACTTTATTCCTTGTTTGAAAGGGCTGTTTTTCGCTTTTTAACCGCTCTTTGATTGTTGAGTCAATAGAAACTTTGTTTGAGAGGTGCATAATGTGGCCACATGTTAGCTCTGTTCTTAAACTTTGCAGTATGCAATATTTTATTTTATATTTAGTACCTAACTATGTATACAGGGTGTTCCATAACTTAGGGGCCATAGGCCAACAGGTGATAGAAGAGGTCATGTCTGATTAAAAAGTTCCTATAATGCATGGGTCAAAACTATTCCTTTGTCGAGATACAGAGCATCAAGATTTTTAAACTTTTTTGATAATAACTTTTTAAAAAAGAGCAGTAGAAATATGAAATTGGGTAAAGTCGTAAAAGCAATAAACTAAAATAAAAATAATTTAAAAAAAAATTAGTCGGTCAATTTTTGTTTAGAAAAAACAATTTATATAAGGTCTTTTCTCGGAAATAATAATAAGTTATGGGACACCCTGTATATGTGTATATTTATTTAGAATAGTAGTTTACCTAACTAGTGCGGAAAGTGCCTCTTTTCCGCACGCGATTGCAGATGGCCAAACGACGCGATAGCGGAGTTTGGCCAGCAATCAAGTGCGGAAAAGACACTTTACGCACGAGTTAGGTACACTATTTTTTCTATAAGCGTGAGGAAAAAACTAAAAATTAATCAGAAAATTATTTATATTCAAAACGTTTTAATCAAATCAATTATTATTATTCACATTCTAGCGGCTTCTAGAACTGACTGGGGTAGATTTTCGTCCGAAGAATCCATTGAAAATCTCATTTTTTTGTTTGAAAAATTCAAAAGACGCTTGTATCTGCAAAATTGGCTTTGTTTTGACAGTTTGTTTGTACTTTGTTGCTATGGTGATTTAAGATGCCAAATCTAAAACCACTAGTGTTCATTGTTGTTTGACATTGACAATGACGATATTTATACCGGGGAGGTTTAAAACTTATAATTTGAACCTATTTTACTGAAAACTTTATTTTATCGAAAATATTGAAAATATAGCAGAATTTTAGTCAATTTGAATATTTTTAGGATATTTCGTGTGCTAGGAAAGATACAAATGTATTTTGAACGGTCTAAATGTTATAGAACACCTCAAAATCGTAACAAATTTACTTTTCCGCACTAGTGCGGAAAAAATATTTTTCCGCACTAGTGCGGAAAAGTGGCACTTTCCACACTAAAATGCGTGCGGAAAAGTTGACTTTTCCGCACGCTTATAGAAAAAATATATATTTTTATATATGTTGTAAATGGACTCGACACATTTCAATGAGAGATTGAGGAGGTTAAAATAAAGGTCCATTTTGTACTTTAGGAGTATAACTAACACATTAGAAATAATAAGACAATAATTATTAAATACTTTATAATATTTGTCAATTCATATTACTAAATAAAATATTAAGTTTAATTACATTAAATATGGGTGTTTTTTTATGGTGTTTCGTTGCATGTTGCTTCATTGTTTACTATATCCTTTTTACATTTCATTTAAATATTTTAAACGCGCAACTTCCTGCAGCACCTAATTAGTTTAACAAGTTGTAAAATTTTCATTGGCCCAAGCTGACCCTTATCAGAGCTTCGAATCTTTTAAAAGAGTCAATGGAAAGACTTCTTTTGGTTTATTCTAAAGTTAATGCCCCCCTTAGGTCTTAAGTATAACGAAATTTGTTATTATCTCTCTCTCTCTCTCTCTCCAAGATAGAATAGAGGTTTATTTGTGATATTTTTAAAATGGCACGACAGATTTTTGCGAAATTTTAGTGAAATATTCCCACAATATCCTCATTTTCCACCAAACTTTCAAGATTTAACATTCCTTATTTTGAATTCAAATTTCCCGCCATGTACCGCATGCCAACTGTCATATTTGACATGTATTTGACTTTGTTATCTGTGCCAGGGCTATCAAAATGGACGGGCCACGATCCTCCACTTTGTTGACGTCACATCCGGGGCTGATTTTTTTTTGATGGTCACGTTACGACACAGCTGATTGTCTTTAAAATATTGAAGTTGGAATGACGGTTCATGGATATTTGATTTTTTTAAAAATAAAGCCGTTTTTGAGATTGTTTTTACTTTATTCTGGCAGAACAATTTTTTTTAAATGTATAGTAAGCCCTAATTTTTCATAGCCGCTTCATTAGCTCACACAAAAATTAAGTTTAAAGCAGAAGCGAATGTGACAATCACATATGACAAAGTCAAATACATGTCAAATATAACAGTTGGCATGTGGTACATGGCGGGTAATTTGAATTCAAAATAAGGAATGCTAAATCTTGAAGATTTTAACCTTTTAATCATGTTGCTTCCTTACAAACCTTTGGTGGAATATCGGGATGGTGTCTGAGAATATTTCACTGAAATTTTGCGGAAATCTGTAGTGCCATTTTGAAAATATCATAAAAAAACGTCTGACCTCCCATAAGACCCAATGTAAAATTCAGCCCCGGGAGAACAGCTGATTTTTTCAGGGTCGTGGCCTCTATTTTTGTGTTGGCCTTGGATAGCCCTGTACTAATTAATTATTTTAAGGGACATTTTAACATGTAGTTTATTTAATAAAATCGTGTTTTTCACCCTGTCGACTTGCGTATTTTATAAAGATAACAAACTTTAAAAGTCGGTCAGTTGACGAAAATGTCAAGAAACAGAACAAGAATGGTGTAAGACCTATTGTCTAATTATGGAGTGACATAATTTAAAACCATTTTTTAATTAGAAACAAGACTTGTTAAAACGATGATGGGTGTTATGTTATGTTAATATCTTCCATTTAAGATGTTCTGTTCATTAAGCGTTGGAATTAGGTACCAGTGGCGTGCTGTGTTGATGAAAACAGGGTAGACAAAAATCTGAGGGCATGGTAGTGCCCCGTCAAGTTCGCGCAAATTGTTGTACCACCTTTTCTTAACACTCTTAATATTTCAGCTCATATTTGACCTATTAATAACTCTACTTCGGATTGAGCTACGAAACTCAAACTTCGCACAGTCGTAGAGTTTGACAGATCTAACAATTCGCATGGACTTCGATAAAGTAGTTTAAAAAACCGTAGAATTTGCCACTCACTCATTTACTCATTCTTGTATGGATCACCAAAATTCTACTGTACTTCCAGACATGCTACAAAGCTAAAATTTGGCAGACTTATGAACTTATGAACAAACCCTTAAAAAAAATAAAAATACCCCAAAATTTTTATTTACTCCCCTTCTCTATACATGTAAAGTTATATAAAATTAACATTGCCCACTGTCACTGAGCTTTGGCAGACCGATAGGAACTAAGATAAAACCATAGAAGAAAACAAGAAAATTTTAATTAACTTCCCTCCCCTATACATATAAAGTTATTTAAAACATTAATTGCCCAGTTCCAGAAATGATAGAAAGCTGGGATTTGGCAAACTGATAATATAGACAAGTTCATAAAGTTCCCCCTTCTCTTTTTCTTGTAAAACCATGTACGTATTTATTAGTAATTCCGTATGTATAACATATAGAAAGTTAGGGTTAATAAATAAGTTAAGAAAGGTATCAAAATCTAATGATTGTAAAAAAATTACCCCACTCCCACATTTATGTCCAGTAAGACTCCGTTTTGACACTCTATATAAAAATCAAAAATTTTTAAATGTCACTTTATAAACCAGGGATATAATACTAATGCACAAATTAATAGAAATAGAAATTAATTAATTTTAAAATAAAAATTATAAAATATTCCGTATATTTTATTACTTAAAACTCAAATAGGTATTTTTCCAAATCCTCTAAAAAAAGGAATGAAATCATAACAAAAACATTTCATGTAAGAGGAAGCATGGAAGGGCTTTGATTTGTATGTTACCTTATTTTATTTTGATACTTCATATAATCATGGACAAGTCATGGACAGAAGGAAACTAACATCAGTTTTTGATATAATAGAGTTACATATAGAGATTTTTCCTGAATTTTTTTGGTAAAACCAATCATAACAAAAACGTTCTATGTAAAAAGAAGCCAAGTACGTGAAAATGGTATTCCGTAAAAATAATTGAGATAAAAGTAAAGCTAATTTTTCCAATACAAATTTCAACATGAAAGGTTCTAGTTTGGAAAAGTTTCTTTTTAACTTGGCTATTACTCTCTTTAGCGTTCCTGGAAGTGGGCAATGTTACTTTTACATACTTTTACATTTAAAGGAGAGGAAAGTAAATTAAAATTTTGGCGTTTTAACATTTTTTTCATATAGTTTTATCATAGTTCCTATCGGCTCTTCAAAGCTCAGCTTCCTAGCGTTTCTGAAAAAAAAGATCATATATGGTCATAAATTTTATCAATTTCGACGTTTTTTGAAATTTTGTAACTACTTTACTACTTTATGGAAGCCAATGAAACTTGGAGGGGTTGTTACCTCTATGAAGGTCCAAGACTGTGCAAAGTTTGAGTTTCGTAGCTCATTCCGAAGTAGAGTTTTAGATAGTTTACGCGAACTGCTGTTTTTTCAGATATAAAAAATAAAGTTTTTAGATTTTATCAAGGGTAGACAAAGCCTTTCTCTCTACATTATAGGCACGCCACTGTTTGGTAGGTATAACACATACCTATTTATTTAAAGTGCATTATTTTAAAGGTTAGCCTAAAATATAGCGTAGGCCAAGCAAGACACTTGGTGTGAGCAATATATCCTATGCAGTGTTAGGTGTCGTCATTTTTGAAAAATTACCATACAATGTACTTAAAACTGTCAGCTGTCACTTGAATTAATTTTAAGCCTATGATTTTGCGCGCGCGTGCCCTGCGTGTCCGTTAAGATTATTCTTAACCATATCTATAAATCAATATCTATATTCATAAATTTCCATTGTTTTAGACAAGGATCTCTAGTGGCAAAACTAACCAAAGGCTTTCAAGTAAATAAAGGTCTTAAACAAGGTTGCTGTATCTCGTCTACGCTCTTCAAGATATACTTGGAACAAGTCCTTAAAGTATGGAAAAAACGGTATATATTTTTTTAAGCAGCATTTTATTAAATTATTTTAACAAAATATTTTGCCAGTTTAGGCTACAAATTCAGGATAATTTATTAATAAAAGTGGTTGTAATTTCGATAATAATAAAAATTCACACTTTCATGCGCCACAAGCAAAAATTTCGAATTTTTGTTAGCAAAAACCTTACTTTTTACTCATTTTTTGTATATTCAAAAAATTCTCGGGGGGGGGGGGGCAAGTGCCCCTTGTGCCCCCCCCCCCTGGATACGCCACTGACGGCAGGTTAAGTTCACAAAGTCACGTTTTATGTGGATTTTTTACTTTAAAACAAAACAACCTGCAATTTTTATTTTGATTAAAGACGTTAATAAATTTCTTCTTATCAAGCTCATAAATTCTAAAAAGTTTTATTTCTTTTTGGCTACAATTTTTTAAAAATTTATCAGAGTCCGAAAGCTAGAGTTAAATTATTTTTAAAAAATTTGCATAAATGTGGCGTGTTTTAAGAAAGTCGTGCTGCAAATGCGATAAACGTAGTCACAACATTTGATTAAGTACAGGGCTGATAAATATATTTGCCGAGTCCTGCAATACTCTATACCTCTATACTTATTAACTGTCTAGAAATCCAAAAAAAAAGCAGGCATTAAAATTGGAAAAAAATTTTACCGTAAAACGAGGTAACTTTGCTCCACTTTTTTTAGTTAATTCCAAAAATTCAAAGAAATAACCAAAAATTACACCATAAAAAATGTTTTTTTGGTTTTAATGAAAAACACATAACATAGGATATTTTTATTAGAAAATACTTAGTATTGTTGTAGTATTAGGTTGACGTATTTATGGTTGTATTCTTAATCTAGGTTTTAGTTGCGTTATCTGTGACAAACTGGTATGTGAACGGTCCGGTTCTAGAAAAATGCGGAATGATTCCGAATCGAACAAGGATGGAAAATTCTCGAATTGTAGGCAGACCCTCATATATAGGGCCGGACGTCGTGCATGAGTCAGTCAAAGATAACCAATGGTAGTGATCGCTAGATGTTAACGCGAAGTTAATAGGCGAATTAAAGTAGTGAAATATTAGCAAGTTATTAGTAAGTTTAAGTGCGTGTTTTCTGTACATAATTTATGGAAATAAATTGACGTATTTTTTTTGACATTTGCGAGTTTTTAATTTGTCGTTGTGAACCCGTAACAATTGGTGTCAGAAGTGAGATTAAAAGAAATAAATAGTGCAAAGACTATCCTTACATAGTACCACCGGCTAGGACAATTGGACAGAAAAACAGTAAGTGATTTTTCCAGAATATTCGAAGAAGTTCGATATTGATTTATTCAAAAACCAAAAGAGATATTTAAGAATCGACTTCGATATTAGCTTAGTTAGCTAAAAAGTAAGAATTAGAAAGAATTTCTAGAATATTCCATCACTGTCTACGACGCTCTATTCGAAAACCAGAAGAAATATCCAAAAAGCGACTTTGACATTAGCTTAGTAATTTTAAAAGTAAGAACTAAAAAGAATTTCTAGAAGATTCCATAACATTCTACGACGTTCTATTCAAAAACTAGAAGAGATATACAAATACCGACTTCGACAGTAGCTTAGTTATTTCAAAAGTAAGAATTACCAAGATTTTCTAGAATATTCCAAAACATTCTACGACGTTCTATTCGAGAACCGGAAGAGATATACAAAAACCGACTTCGACATTAGCTAAGTTATTTAAATATTTAAATAGTGAGAATTAGAAAGAATTTCTAGAATATTCCATCACTTTCTACGACGCTCTATTCGAAAACCAGAAGAAATATCCAAAAAAGCGACTTCGACATTAGCTTAGTAATTTCAAAAGTAAGAACTAAAAAGAATTTCTAGAAGATTCCATAACATTATCTGTGACAAACTGGTATGTGAACGGTCCGGTTCTAGAAAAATGCGGAATGATTCCAAATCGAACAAGGATGGAAAATTCTCGAATTGTAGGCAGACCCTCATCAAAGATAACCAATGGTAGTGATCGCTAGATGTTAACGCGAAGTTAATAGGCGAATTAAAGTAGTGAATTATTAGCAAGTTATTAGTAAGTTTAAGTGCGTGTTTTTTGTACATAATTTATGGAAATAAATTGATGTATTGTTTTTGACATTTGCGAGTTTTTAATTTGTCGTTGTGAACCCGTGACAGTATTATAAATATTTTTTTAACTTGAAAAGTGGAGCAAAGTTTCTCATAGTCCGAGGTTACTTTGCCCCACTTTATAAAATATGAAAAAAAAACATTGGTGTTTTATAGTTCTCGCAAACTACACCCAATATTTAGTTTGCTTTTCCCCAAACATTCAAAATGGTGAATAAAAAAATTAAAAATATTGATTTTTTAAGTCTTTATTGCATAGAAATCGATAACTGCACTAGACACCAAATTTTTCGAGGTCAAATTTTAAAGGAATTTCAAGCTGCACTTCACTCTGGTATTAACTCGAGACGACTAAGCGGAAAACAGCGGCTACCGCGTCTTTGAAAAGTCAAATTCGCAACGGATAATTCACGCGTGGTGGCGTTGTGGTGCATGCGCAGATTTTTAATGTGGAATATCTAAGAACTTTTTTTCGCAATGGAGCAAATTAGGACCAGGGGGCGCAAAGTAACCTCGTTTTACGGTACGTGAGAAAAAACTTACTTTTCTGCACTGTTTCGCGTGCGGAAGGGGTTAAGATAGGGTGGGGTGAGTCTGGTCGCGGGGAGACTATGGAGAAATAGTTTTGTTTTTAAAGAGTGGTGTGATGCAAACTTTCTCTGTTTTAACATAGATAAAACAAAAGTCCTCAGTTTTAAATTTTCTTTTGATGACCTAACTGTTTCCAACCAAAGAATAACTCAGGATGAAAATACTAAATTTTTAGGAATGTATATAGACAATAGGTTAAAATTCTCCTCGCATATTCCCTATCTTAATAAAAAAATATCGATAGGTAGTTACGCCGTTAGACAAACATTTTTCGAACTTGGTTGTGAAATGGCCAAAACAACTTATTACGCCCTTGTTGATTCTCATTTGCGCTATGGAATAGCCTTTTGGGGGAATTGCAGTCAGTATTTGTTCAGATCTGTGTTTGTAATTCAAAAAAGATGCATCAGATATATTTGCGGAGCAAAAATCAGAGACCATTGTAGGCCTTTGTTTATGAGATAAAAAATATTAACTCTTTGTTGCCTTTTTATACTAGAAACAGTGGTGCTGATTTATAAAAAATTTAAAAATCAAACATTTGAACAAACCTACCAAACAAGAAGTCAAGAATATAACAGCATACCACTGCCTATTCCTAGGTCTCAATTAACCCAAAACTCGATAATCTACCGCAGTATTAAAATTTTTAATAAGCTTCCAAATAGACTCAAAAGCATTCACTCGGAAAAAATATTTAGGGTTAAGGTAAAAGATTTGCTATTGGAGAAGGCATATTATAGACTTAATGAATTTTTCGAGGACCAGTTATAGGATAATTGACAAATATATTTAAACATTTAAATTTTTTTATTTTACTACTTGTATGTATCAGATTGTTCTGTTTGTTGTTTCTTGTGTTTTATATCTAACTTTAACATATTTTATTTTTAACATATTTTGACGTTTTAACATATTTTAACATGATTTGACATATTTTAACATGTTTTAACGTATTTTAACATATTTTAACATATTTTAACATATTTTAATTTAATTGTCAAAGAATTTCGTTGTATTTCGATAATAGTAAGTGAATAGGTGTGATAGGTGGAAAGAGAGCATATTTGCATAGGAGAAATATTTTAAAAAAAATATATCGCGAAATTTATAGACTGTTACACTATTTTAAATGACTATTCCGTACCTCAACTTAGACTTGTAAGCAAGTGTTTATCTTATATTTACAATTAAGGACCATTTTTTGCTTTGTCTGTAAAACTCTACTTTTTTGACAATAAAGCATAATTTGATTTGATTGATTTGATTTGATACCTTATTAATATCCATACAAGTTTCATGGCTAATCGGTTAAAAAGGAGTTTTTGTTTCTCTCATATTTTTCCGTGGGTAGCCTAAAAGCTTAACCTCACGGGGGTTCAAGATCTAATGGACACCTGATAAGTGTTGACAGTTAACTAATGGGACTCCTCAGAACACTGCTTGGTAAATAGTGCGTTATTTTTCTACATCGAAACGTCGCAATTGTATTGTTTATCAAAAAGATAAGTTTTTCAAATTTTATTAGGCAAATATTTATTTATTTTTATAAACCACTGACAAATTATTGATTTTTTTTTCTAGGGAAAACGCAAGGGTTTCTTACTTAAAAAAATTCCTTAATATTGTCGCAATACCCAGAGTAAGTTATGTTTGTAAAATAAATCCACTACAAACATATAGATTTTAAATAATTATACTGGTATCTTATTATAAATAACAGCCAAACGAGATGCATCTCCTTTAAAATTGGATTTAAATTAACAAAACACACCTTAGTTCATGCATGAGTGTTAAATAAAGGCCACAGCAAACAGCAAAAATCAACTTAATCTAAATGAGATTGTGCAAGATTATTATCATGAACAAAGCATTAAATTTTTAAAGATTAGCACTTAAACTCTAAATTCAAACTAACAGTTTTTGGGATTTAGGGATGGGCAAGAAAAACCAATTAGTCTTCCGGCAACGTTTGGTCTTTAATTAAGACTATCACTTAGACTTGAAGGTTTATTGAAGAGGAAACGTTGCCGGAAGACTAATTGGTTTTTCTTTTCCATCCCTAAATCCAAGAGACTTTCAGATAATAACCTTTCTGTCGTCCTTTTTTGGTTGGTTGATTTTTCATTATTACTACAAATATTTACGGCTGTTACTTCAAGACAAACTTCTTATATTTCCTTGTTTTGTAACAACAGAATGATTAGACTTAAAATTAATGTACTGTCCCGTGTGTGTAGGTTTTCTTTATACAGTGGTTTAAATGTTTCTGTCTAATCTGGCCGAATCTTTTTCAATTTCCATGGTGCATTTGATTGTTGGTCAAACATCGTTCAGATGGTGTAGAAAATTCTGCAGTTCGTCATAATTTTCCGGCCATATAATAAATGTGTCATCCATGTATCTTAGCCATAGTTCTGGCTTGATTCTTGCTGTGTTGATCGCATGGTCCTCGAACCACTCCATGTAGATGTTTGCTACCACTGGCAATAGAGACGAACCCAAAGGAAGTCCATCATTTTGCGCGTAAAACTTATCGTTCACTTGAAAGTAAGAGTTACGGAGACAGAGCTCCAACAGATCCATCATCCCCTCCACCGATAGTGTTGTCCTCTCACGAGGTGTACCATCATCAGTTTGTAATTTGCTTTTGATGATACTGAGTGACTTAATTATTGGCACGTTGGTGTCACGACTTTCTACATCAAAACTTACAAATCTATGGTCGGGATCTAATTCGATGCTTTTTAAAACCTCGACAAAATATTCCATATGGTTGAATTATATCCAACAAGAACCTTGACAAAATGCTGGTCAGTGAGTCTCTGGAGCTGGTAATTGGTCGCAGTGGTATATCCTTCTTGTTGATCTTTAGTAGTCCATAAAAATGTGGTTCGGTGTTCAGTGAAGAAGAACACGGTGGTGTGGAGTAAGGCGGGATCTAATGGCGTCCGGGATATTGTCAGCATAATTCTTCAACGTTCTGTAGATGCGTCTTTCTATTTTTGTGATTGGATCTTTTGGTAGTAGTCTTCTTTCTCCAGAACTTCTTCGACCTTTTTATCGCATGTCTCGATGTTCATTATCACCGTCGCGTTTCCTTTTTCGGCAGGTAAAATCTTGATTGATTTGTCATTTTACAGGTTCTTGATTATTTGTAGTGATTATTAACAGTGATCTGTGTTGATTTCTAAGGAAAGGCTTTATAATTTTTTATTACTACAAATATTTACGCCTGTTACTTAAAGACAAACTTCTTATATTTCCTTGTTTTGTAGCAACAGAATGATTAGACTTGAAATTAAGGTACTGTCCCGTGTGTATAATTTTCTATATACAGTGGTTTGAATGTTTCTGTCTAATCTGGCCGAATCTTTTTCAATTTCTATGGTGCATTTGACTGTTGGACAAACATCGTTCAGATGGCGTAGAAAATTCTGCAGTTCTTTATCATTTTCCGGCCATATAATAAATGTGTCATCCATGTATCTTAGCCATAGTTCTGGCTTGATTCTTGCTGTGTTGATCGCATGGGCCTCAAAGCACTCCATGTAGATGTTTGCTACCACTGGCAATAGAGACGAACCCAAAGGAAGTCCATCATTTTGCGCGTAAAACTTATCGTTCACTTGAAAGTAAGAGTTACGGAGACAGAGCTCCAACAGATCCATCATCCCCTCCACCGATAGTGTTGTCCTCTCACGAGGTGTATCATCATCAGTTTGTAATTTGCTTTTGATGATACTGAGTGACTTAATTATTGGCACGTTGGTGTCACGACTTTCTACATCAAAACTTACAAATCTATGGTCGGGATCTAATTCGATGCTTTTTAAAACCTCGACAAAATATTCCATATGGTTGAATTATATCCAACAAGAACCTTGACAAAAAGCTGGTCAGTGAGTCTCTGGAGCTGGTAATTGGTCGCTGGTATATCCTTCTTGTTGATCTTTAGTAGTCCATAAAAATGTGGTTCGGTGTTCAGTGAAGAAGAACACGGTGGTGTGGAGTAAGGCGGGATCTAATGGCGTCCGGGATATTGTCAGCATAATTCTTTAACGTTCTGTAGATGCGTCCTTCTATTTTTGTGATTGGATCTTTTGGTAGTAGTTTGTAGTCTTCTTTCTCCAGAACTTCTTCGACCTTTTTATCGCATGTCTCGATGTTCACTATCACCGTCGCGTTTCCTTTGTCGGCAGGTAAAATCTTGATTGATTTGTCATTTTACAGGTTCTTGATTATTTGTAGTGATTATTAACAGTGATCTGTGTTGATTTCTAAGGAAAGGCTTTATAATTTTTTACAAGCTTTTATTTAACTTCAGATGTTCTGTCTAACTATCTAACTAACTATCAAATCTTGTGAAGCGTTTTTGACACACTTTCCATTATCCGATTTGGATAAAATTTGGTACACACATAGTGGTCCCATGACAATACAACATTGAGAAAAAAATATCCTCCCACCCCTACCCCCACCCCTTCTATAGAAAAATGTGTTTTTGACACACTTCCCGTTATCCGATTTGGATAAAATTTGGTATACAGATAGTGGTACGATGATAATACAACAATAAGAAAAAATATCCTCCCACCCCTACACCCACCCCCTTCCATAGAAAAATTTGTTTTTGACACACATCCCGTTATGCGATTTGGATGAAATTTGGTATACATATAGTGATCCGATGACAATACAATATTAAGAAATAAATATCCTCCCACCCCTACCCCCACCCCCTTTCATAGAAAAATGAGTTTTTGACACACTTCCCATTATCCGATTTATATGAAATTTCGTATACATACAGTGATCCGATGACAATACAATATTAAGAAATAAATATCCTCCTACCCCTACCCCCACCCCCTTCCATAGAAAATGCATTTTTGACACCCTTCCCATTATTCGATTTGGATGAAATTTGGTATACATATAGTGGTCCGATGACAACATAACATTGAAAAAAAAATCCTACCACACCCCAACTAACATTTATAGTAGCGGCTACATGTTCTAAAGGCTTTGCTACTTTCTTATAGTAGAAATGTGGTGATCCCAACCAAAATTTGTTACTTTTTAGTTCTAACTACTATTTAGTATCAGGAAATAGTAGATGTTTCGTAAAAACGACCCTCTAAACTACTTCATAGGATTGTTTCTTGATAGTCGATTCTGATAGTCTTCTCTACCACAATAGGACGTTGCTAAAGTTTTACTTTCTTTTTAGTCGTTATTTCGTAGTCGCCCTGACTTTTATATCCTACTTAATTACCACTAGAAAGTTAAGCTTCATTGGAGTCCCAAACAAGTGTATCCGACAACTACATTATAACTTTAATTTTTACCACAAAAGTTTGTGTCATCATAGTAACATCTGATGTAACAATGTAGACAAAATAACTTTTTGGATCAACTTTAAAGCCGCAACTACTTTCAAGTAACCTTTTCGACTATCAGGGAATATAGTTTGGGACGCCATGTTTTTATGTAAGACAGAAAATTTAATATTTTTGTTGTCGTTTTATGAGCTCATATTAAAGAGCCATACTATTTTATAAACAAATTAGTTGAAGCTTACCAAAAATGCTCTTCTTAAGCACCATTTGTTGGAGTTAACTGTCGATTATGAAAACATAACCTCCAAAATCACAACACAAAAATTCCATCAGCTACCAAAAAACGGCTCAATTTTACGGGCGCACCGGTTTTTTGCAATATATATAATGCATGTTATACAAAAAACTTTGCGTCGCACTCAAATTTTGATCCTCTGCTCGTAAATTCTCACACTTTTGGATAAGTTCATATTATAACCATAACCAAACAAAAAAACTAAGCGAGTCTGTTTACTGTTGTGTCCACCATATTGTGTAACAATTCTACCAAAAAGAAACGATTATATTATTTGCAACTACATCGCAACTTTTATGCCATTACGGAAAAAAAAACAGCCTCTACGACGTAGTAGATACCTGGCTACGACGTAGTAGTGTAGTTGTTACTACAGTGACTTTAAACACTTGGCCAAGTAGTTATAACCAGAAATTGGTTCCCCACTTAGGGAATTATAACGTCGCTGTATGGTATACTGAGACGTAGCGGGAGTACGTTGCGGTTACTTTTAAGAAATTCTTTCTAGTTGGGGTTTCGTCGTTACAACTTTAATTGTTTGTTGGGACCTACCCTCACCCCCATCTATAGAAAAATGCGTTTTTGACACACTTCCCATTATCCGATTTGGATGAAATTTGGTATACATATAGTGGTCCGATGACACTACAACAATAATGAAAAAATGTTCTCCCACCCCTACCCTTCACCCCCTTCCATAAAAAATGCGTTTTTGACACACTTCACTTCAAATGACTTTTATAAAATTTGGTATATGCATAAAGGTCCGATGGCAATACAGCCCAAACAAAAAATATATTTCTACCTCTACCCCCACCCTCTCCTTCCCCCAATAGAAAAATAAGTTTCCAAACAACTCACGATCAGCGATTTCATTATAATCTAGAATAAACTCTTCTGTTCTGTTATTGAACAAATATTTTCATTTAATAGAGTAGATAGCTGAGACTAAAAAGTAGAAAATAAATTGGTAAAAAAAAAATTTTTAAGTCACAGGCTTTTATAAAATGCACTAAAAATTAAAAAACATTCTAATATTATCATAATAATAAAAGTGCCGCAAATCAAAGCATAAGTTAATCTAAAGTTGTGATCTAAACACTTAAAGAATATTCAACATAGCAGGTCATCAAAGATATGTTTGATGTGTCGCAATGTTATGCCATTGCCATACCTATGTCAGAGAAATGCTGGGGTATCTTAGGTCGGGTTGGGTGGGTTTGGTACCTCTCCATTTTTCTGCTAGATTGATTCTTGCAAATAGTGATATTTAATTGATACGGATATCTTATCGTGCTAACATCGTCAAGATTTCCATCAGTCGGCCATCGCTTTTATTATTATGATAATATTAGAATGTTAGAATATTATTTTTTAATTTTTAGTGCATTTTATAAAAGCTTGTGACTTAAAAATTTTTTTTACCAATTTATGTAAATTTGAGAGTGCGTTTGCTGCTTATAATTTTATAAGCCATAGATTATAGGATATGCAAAAAGTTTTTTTGCAAATAATCAGCTGACAGTTTGCAATAAAGAACAATGCAGCAATATTGCCTATTGTGCTCCGCTTTCAAGGCCTGCTTTTCAGTCACAGTTGGTCGCTCCTGCATTTTTAATTAAACGAATTTTAATTAATTGACCGAAGAACTTTTTTCCATGTACCTAAATAAATTATTATTATTAGAATAAATACATTTTATTTTCACTTTTTTATTTAAATATTCTATTTATTTCAATTAGCGCCAGTAGGCACATACAGTGCCGGATCCAGGATTTTGAAGGGAGAGGGGCCAAGGTGAAGCAAAATGCACTGTCAGGAAGAGGGGGGTTGCCCGGTCATTTACTCTTTTTAAATTTTTTAATAAAACTGTGTGGAGTACCAATTTTAATAATATAACGAATGGTTTTGGATTTTTGCAATTTTTAGAAAGTCAATTGTTTTTTTAGGTTTCTAGATTTGTACGCACCTACCTAATGAAATAGGTAGGTACCTATATATAATAATAAGTATGTTTTGAAAAAAAAATTATTTTTAAGAAAAATAAGGTATGGAGTTTTCCAGCAAAAAAAGTCTTAGGAGGAGTAAAATATCAAATTAATACCTATATTAATGACGAATTAAAAAATTATAGCACGCCACTGGACTGCGCTTCATTTTATTCTGTCCGGACAATAGTCATTCTGGGCTTAATAGGCTAGGAAGGTTAGTGTTGCCGCCGAAACGAGAGATTCTTGCCTCTGTCGACGAGACGAGATATTTTCTCTCGAATGAAAGATCGGGACGAGACGAGAGAAAGACCCTCTCTCGTCGAGAGATTCTCGTTTCTCTCGAGCAAGAAAGGTTGGTTTTATAATTTTTTATGATTTACCATATGTTCACATTGACCTATTATAGAGTTAAGCTGATATTTATGTACTGTTTTTTTTTAAATAAAAGGTATGCAAAAATAGTCATATATTCCTTCCTGGACAACATGTATGCTCTGATATAGTAGTTTACCTAACTAGTGCGGAAAGTGCCTCTTTTCCGCACGCGATTGCAGATGGCCAAACGACGTGATAGCGGAGTTTGGCCAGCAATCAAGTGCGGAAAAGACACTTTACGCACGAGTTAGGTACACTATTTTTTCTATAAGCGTGAGGAAAAAACTAAAAATTAATTAGAAAATTATTTATATTCAAAACGTTTTAATCAAATCAATTATTATTATTCACATTCTAGCGGCTTCTAGAACTGACTGGGGTAGATCTTCGTCCGAAGAATCCATTGAAAATCTGATTTTTTTGTTTGAAAAATTCAAAAGACGCTTGTATCTGCAAAATTGGCTTTGTTTTGACAGTTTGTTTGTACTTTGTTGCTATGGTGATTTAAGATGCCAAATCTAAAACCACTAGTGTTCATTGTTGTTTGACATTGACAATGACGATATTTATACCGGGGAGGTTTAAAACTTATAATTTGAACCTATTTTACTGAAAACTTTATTTTATCGAAAATATTGAAAATATAGCAGAATTTTAGTCAATTTGAATATTTTTAGGATATTTCGTGTGCTAGGAAAGATACAAATGTATTTTGAACGGTCTAAATGTTATAGAACACCTCAAAATCGTAACAAATTTACTTTTCCGCACTAGTGCGGAAAAAATATTTTTCCGCACTAGTGCGGAAAAGTGGTACTTTCCACACTAAAATGCGTGCGGAAAAGTGGACTTTTCCGCACGCTTATAGAAAAAATTCATTATTTATGTTATTAATGTATATCTGAAAATGTGTAAATATTTTTAAAGCAAGAAGGAAACAAAAATCTAAAAATGTAGAGTGTTTTTATTAAAAAAAGATCCCTCCTGTCAAAATTTGACATTTACCAAAGGGGTTAGAGATTTTGGCCATCTTTTAGTATCTATTCGAAAAACTCTTAGGTTGGTTGGTAAAAATGTACGGAAAAAACCTGTAGATAAAACTCTCATAGGTATCAGCACTTCCATAAGACTTAAGAGCAGGTAGAAAGGCCTTTTTGCTAAAGGGTTCAAATTTTTATTTACGGAAAAAACAAATTTCGCTCTTACTTGGAAGTTAAATATAATTGTATAATAATAAAATTAAGTATAATGTTAAAACCGGAGACCGTAACTTACGACCTGCAAATAAATAGTTCTATGTAAGCTTATAGCGAAAGAAAATTAAGCTGAACTAACGTATAAGTCCAGAATAGTATTTTGTGTTTATTATTGGCATAATGCTCAAAAAATACAACAAATTGTCATCTTATCTAAGTTGACACAGCTACATACATTTTAATGAATTGTTAACATTCTGAAGCAAAAAAAACACACATTATTTCGATAGTTCCCTACAGATGACAACATATATTCTTTTAGAGATTAAAGTATCATTTTAGCACCCATTTTTAAGAGCAGTACAAAAATATTTTAAGGTTTTTATTTTTTCTGGCAGTACAAATATATTTTTTTTTAAAACAATGTGAAACATTTATATTTTATAGATTATTGATTTTAATCCGGCCCTGAAATTAATCCCGAATGACCAGCCATCGTTGATTTCACCGAGATCAAAGACCGCCAGCCGGCTTATTTATCTGTTTGTTAAGTAACCTGTGGTAAAAATATTCCTACATTTTTATATACAATTTAACATCTCAATTGCTGTAGAAAAAAAAATTCGGACTTCCATTGTCTTTATTTATTTTAAAACACGACGTTTCGGTTAGTAAGTATCTGTAACCGTTATCAAGTATAAACTAAACAATCTAGTCTTTAGGCTACTACTTATACTACTTGGTGTGCAGTCAGGTGTGACGGCCCGCCCCCTTTTTAATCCTAAAACGCCTGTTTTCCTTAAGGAGTGGTTTCCAGATGTTTGGTATGTCCGTGCTTGGTTGACTGAAAACTTCTTTATTCTGCATTGTAAACGCAGCTTCAATAAACTTTCGTTTTCGCCAATGCGACTCCTTATGTAAAACTGTAGCTTCTGACCACTGAATCCTGTGATCATTTGACCATGCATGATCTGCTAAACCGGATTTTTCAATATCTCCTAATTGGGTACTTTTGAGATGTTCATTTACTCTAACCTAAAGAGGGCGTTTCGTTTCAGCTACATATGATTTACCACACTCACACGGGATTTGGTAAAGACATTCCTTATTATTTGAGGGATTGTCTGGTTTTGTTTTAGTTACATAACTTCTTATCGTATTTCCCGAAGAAAATACTGTTTTTATATTATAGTGTTTAGCTATTCGTCTTATGTTTTCTGAAATATGGAAACCACTCCTTAAGGAAAACAGACGTCTTAGGATTAAAAAGGGGGCGGGCCGTCACACCTGACTGCACACCAAGTAGTATAAGTAGTAGCCTAAAGACTAGATTGTTTAGTTTACACTTGATAACGGTTAGAGATACTGACTAATCGAAACGTCGTGTTTTAAAATAAATGAAGACAATGGAAGTCCGAAATTTTATTTCTACACAATCATTGTCTACGAGTTTCAGAAAAAAAAAATCTCAATTGCTTTGCTACCTGGTCGTTATTCACCTTAAAAACACACTTTTACACAGGATGTCTTAAAAACTTTTAAAAAAGAAAGGTATCAGGTCACGGATCTATTTATAAATTCTATTTAATTTATTACAATTTAAAAAAATTATAAAAGTGCCTACCATTTTGGTAAATTAAATTTTTAAGTAAAAGTAAACTTTATTCAAGTTTTCCCTGATATTTTTTAAATAAAAAAACTTTTCAAGTAGAAGTTTGTTAGCGAAAGTTTGTCTCCCCCCTTGAATTTTCCACGAGTCGCAAAGCCAGAGTGTGTAATTTTATATCACGCACATATAAAACTTTCTAAACGATTTTTAGAAAAAAAAAAAGATTTTTTGTAGAGGGAAACTTTTTCCCGAATAAGATTTAAAAAGGCAATTTAATAAGGGATTCGTTAAACGAACGCTCAAGGAAAGGGGAGAGAAAAATAATACTTACATCAATATATGTATAAAGTTACAAAGCAAATAAGGCTTTCAAAATATGTAAAAAATATGATATTTTGTTTGTGTGACATTTGTTTGTTTTAGTTGACGTCGATCATATATTAATCGTCCTAAACCGTTCGTTGCCCTTCCTACATGTTGCCGGTTCTATCCTTAGTAAAGACGTATGAGTTTGTTTTGATTTGGGGTAGGTCAGCCTTGCCGATCGCGTGGGTTTTTGTTATCGTTTGTTTATAAAATGGAAATAAATACCATCGAATACATAATTGACTGTGCAAATTTAAGTACGTTGACATATAAACTTCGATTACAAATAAAATCTTTAGGGCCACATAGACCGGACCTAAAATTAACCAAAATTTTAGTGCAAGTAATAAAAAATTATACGATGCTGAAAACTGTGCGGTTGTGATAAACGAAATGTTTTTTTTTTGCTTTATTTGTCTTATTATGAACAATCCACGAAGTGATCCTGCGTGGGTGGCAAAGGGAATATGTGATATCAAGCACTTTAATGAAAAGTTAGACATAAAGTGGTACTCATTGGCGTAACTAGGGGGGGGCAGGGGGGCCTGTCCCCCCCCTGAAGTCCCTCAGGCCCCCCCTAAGATATTTTAGGCCTCCCCTACCGACTACTAGTAAAAGAACATGACGCTGAAAATACATACTTTTCTATTATTATTCGGGAAATATTCAAATAAAATAGGTGCATTAAAATTTAAAATCATTCAGATAATGTTTACATTTCAGGAAAAAGCCCTTGTCTTGCGGAATTAGGCTTTTTCTCTTTAAATTATCGGTAACTTTTCTGCACTTATGCAATTTCTCGAAAATATTTTTTAAATTTAAACATAATTATGCATATTGAATATTTCATACATATTGGCGACATCTTGTAAAATATTATAGAAGTGTAAGTTAAATTTCGCAGTTAATAAAGAGAGCGACCTTTGCCCCTCTGTTTCCGAAATCGGGTTGTAGATGTCGTAAGGTTATAAAAGACCTTTTTAAACTGTTTTTCTAAAATAAATATAATAATCTTTTTAGTTTTTTTGAGGTTAGCGTGTAGTGCCTTATGAAAATTTTCCGATTTTGGTGACAATTTCATAACCATTTTCATATTAAGTGTTCCCACGTCGTTAAATGGAATAAATTCGTCGAGCAATACCGGGAAATTTTTAATATTAATACTTCTACTCTATGAGCAGAAATGACCGTTTTAAAGAATTGTATTTTTCGGTTAAATCAAACTGTTGGTCATGATTCTATCAAACAACATATAGCAGAAAACAACTATCCAAACCTCTACCAACTTTTTAAAGTTGCGAGTATTCTTCCAATTTCAAGTGCAACTTGCGAGAGGTCTTTCTCTGCCATGAGGAGAGTTTTTAATTGGCTTAGAACAACTATGACTCAAAAGAGACACTCAGGTTTGTCATTGTTATTCATAGAAAAAGATGTTGAGGTCGACTTAGACAGTGTGGTAGACGCTTTCGGTCAGCGACGTAGAAAACTTTATTTGTAGAATTGCTGAATTACATACTTCCTGTGTATACATATAAATAAGTTGGTAAATGTATTATTAAATTTGTTATATTAAAAGATTAGAACATTTAATGCGCGTATTTTTTTTTATTCATTGCACACTTTGCACGACTCTTTAAAACCTATGTTTGCTTTTTGTTCAAGATAGACCGGGGCCACGGCTCCCCCTGAAAAGCAAGGCTAGCTACGCCAATGGTGGTACTTATTTAAATAACCACATAGAATTTTCTATGCTAGGCAAGACTGATATTAGGTGCCAATTAAATAGTGCCTATAGGCAAAACATTACCGAAAATCTGGCAAAAAATAGACATATACTTAGTAGGTTAATAGACCGTTATCTCAAAAACTAATGGACAGATTTTTGAAATTTTTACATGGTGGTAAGGACATTCAAAAGGCCTTCAAAACATGGTATCACTAGACTCACTTTCCCTATTCAAAATATAGGGGTAGAGTATACCCCTCGAAGGGGGTTCGTGCTACAAAAATTTCAAGATGGCGAAAAAGTGTCCCCCTCGAAAACTAAATCGACGGGTCTCGGGGTTTTTTTTAAATTTCAGCAGTTTTCGGTATATCCTGGGTGGTACGTTTTAAATGGGACACACTGTATAATGACTTTGATTATACAGAGGTATCTTGTAACTCTTGATAATGATCAAATATTTCTTTTCGTAAGCATGAGGAGACGTGAGTGACGTAATATCCTAACAATATTTACAATAAAAGTAATTTATTTTTTTAAATCACAAGCTTTTATAAAATACACTAAAATTAAAAAATAATTTTCTAACATTCTAATATTATCATAATAATAAAAGCAATGGCCGCAAGTCAAAGCATAAGTTAATCTAAATTTGTGATCTAAACACTTAAAGAATATTCAACATAGCAGGTCATCAAAGATATGTTTGATGTGCCGTAATGTTATGCCATTGCCATACCTATGTCAGAGAAATGCTGGGGTATCTTGGGTCGGGTTGGGTGGGTTTGGTACCTCTGCATTTTTCTGCTAGATTGATTCTTGCAAATAGTGATATTTAATTGATACGGATATCTTATCGTGCTAACATCGTCAAAATTTCCATCAGTCGGCCATCGCTTTTATTATTATGATAATATTAGAATGTTAGAAAATTATTTTTGAATTTTTAGTGCATTTTATAAAAGCTAGTGATTTAAAAAATTTTTTTACCAATTTATGTGTAATCCATGTTTGCTGGGGTTGGTAAAAAAAAGTCAGTATCTTCTATTGAGTAATATGCTGGTTATGAAGTTACAATGTGAGTAATTAACAGCAGGCTACGTCGTGCAATGGAAATGCATATATAGCAGTAGATGGACGGACGAGTGGGAGTTAGGCAAAAATTGTAATTGTAAACAAATGCTAAAAGCGTGTTATTAGCGATGCTAATGCTATGTGTTTAATTGCGGTGTGATTGGAAAGGGCGGACTTGGAAACTTGTTTCACCTTAATAAGTAGGTACCCTGCGACCGCGAAATTGATTTTAATTCTGTTTTCCGTGTTCTAGTACCAAGGAAATGCGATGTCTTTACAAACATACATACATAAACATTCAGCAAAAATACGTTAAACTGCACTTAAAACCAACAATTCTATACCCACAACAGTGCCGGTTTAAGGACCTAACGGGCCCTAGGCATTAGTGATAAGACGGGCCCCCCTCGCCCTTAACAAAACCGCTAAAAAGAAACAAATAAATTTAGTGGGACAAATTGTATTTAAAAAAAAAATTCACGTAAAATATTTGAGGTGAATTTACAGACAGCATGGATATTAAATATGTGAAACTAACTGTCAGATGCCAACAATAATTATTACACATCCCTCTTAATATATAGAACGTTTGCGTACAGAGCAAGATCTCCGGGTTCGAGTCCCAGCCCAAGGCAGAAAACTTTTTTCTTATTTTTCTTTCTTTAATTTAACTTGTTGTTTATAATGTATCTTATATTAAATATGAAAAAAAGAATGGTTCTTCTTTGCCAATACTTCCTTGCAAAATCATGCTATACCTATTTTTTTAAATTGATTAAATCTAGAGAAACCAATGGGACATTATTTTTGAGTCGAAGTATACATAAATACATGCAAATATTATATTCTAAAGACCCATTTTGCAAAGTGACTTTTCCTGTTAACATCACTTTCTAGTAGTAGGTAGTCTAATTGACAGAATCGCGACATTTTTTCTTCAGGATGTGGTTTGCGGCGTTTCAGAATTACAATGTGCAATTCCTACCTTCCATTAGCACTACATAAATATGCATACCAATTCACTGTTTTATTTAACTTTTATTATTTTCGATGAAAAAAAATTAAAATAACGCCGAAAATATATTATTTCGGTGTCTGTATGTCTGCCCAGCCGACGATAGCTCAGGAACCGCTGAACCGATTTTCATGAGATTTTCTCGAAAAATAGTGTTAGATTTTGGTCAAGATTCATTAATGCTGATGACTGGTGGCTATTAGACAGCTGCTGCTTGTGAGGTAGTGCCACGGAGCCATTTATATATTATATAAAACTCGGTAGCCCTGTGCAATGCAGTGGATAATACTCCGCCTCGATGCGACGGAGACGCGATGAATGGGTCAATGTGCCACTGAAACTCAAAGCAGCGTAGAATACGCTGCCACTTTTCTCTTGACTCCTTCGAATAGAGATAGATTAGTCGTATTACTCGCATTGTTTTTGTGCGTGGAGCATGGATGTTTTAATTTACTCCCTTTACAATACAATTCAATTATTTTAACAGAATTTTTTGATAAATTTTAGGTTGTAGTAGTAGCTAGTAGTTTCTTAAAAAAAAATACAATTAGAAACCCCCAACATAGTAGTATTAGGTATATTTTTCAATGACTTGTGGGTAACCATTTGAGTGCAACATCCCGAATTTTTTTTTACAGTATCAGGCGAGAATAGCAAGCACACTCTTCTCGGGTATCAGATCCGTCCTTGATTCTTTTATTAAGAGAACCGACCAATAATTTCAGACACACATTGGTATTTTAAAGGTCTGGTATTATAAAGCTATATCACTTTTTTTCGATATTTTATATTTTTAAATTATAAACCAATTTGGTTTGTGTTAAAATTATACCGTTTAGCAGACTGCTATCCAAACATAATTTTCAATAACAACATCAAAATTAGCCCCATTAAAATGCATTTTTTTATACCAATAAATTTAGGTTTTATATACACGTACATACATACTTAAAAAATGTAGCACAAGTTCCCTATCTCTAGATTACTGACCACGAATGGACCAACAGGACAATAAAAATCTTCTCCGACAGTCAAGCAGCCTTAAGAGCGCTTGATTCCTAGACGGTCTCATCGAGAACCGTGAGGAGCGGTAGAGATTCGCTGAAGACGCTTGGTAGCGCTAATAATGTGTCAATAGTATGGATACCAGGGCATTCTGGGCACGAGGGAAATGAGGCCGCAGACCTAGCAGCGAAGGAAGCGGTATCTGCCGAATTTTTCGACTCCGGGCCAGCCTTGGGGATATACAATGCTGCTTCAACCATATTAAAATGGATGGAGAATTCTTCTCACTATTTACATAGGATCGTTTCGGCAGGCGACTATTGAGATCGTCATACAAAAATTACGTAGGTACCTATCTAATTAAATTTTTTAATGGAGTCTTTCTGTGTATCTGTGTGAAACGCGATAACTCAAAAACCTTCTAACCAAATTTGTCAAAAATATTCTTTATTACACGTGGATAAAAGCACTAGATTTATAGTTTATATAGTATTACATAGTTTATATATTTTATAGTGGGTATTTAGTATACTATAAGTATAAAAAAAGATGTGAAATCACAAAAAATTTGGACTTCAAGAAATTTTGTTTTGTGGTTGCACTGAACTTTTTACTTTTTTACTTTGCAAAAGGGGGTTTTCAATTTTGTTTCCAGCGGCGTAGCGTGCCTGACGGGGCAGGGGGGCCGACAGCTACAAAGGGCGTCCTCAAAAATATTGCGACCAAAAAAAAAAAAGGTCATCATGTTTTTTGTTTCCTTTACCGGCCCTGCTCCTTTATAAAGCTTAGGGCGCTTCGGGCACCCATGGGGCGCCACTACACTCGGGGCGGTGGGGGGCGACGAACCCCCCGCGCCCCCCCACACTACGCCACTGTTTGTTTCTTGCTCTATCCAGTTGATTTTGCGACGCGGCGTTACATTTAACGTTAACAAAATATGTAGGTATTGTTTTCTTGGCAAAAGATATGCTATTATTATATCCTAAAAATTTAATTAAAAATCGTTTAAAAGGGCCAACCCAATATTTTTGATGAGTTAAATGCCGTCGTGTTCAACCTATATACGTGTGCATCAGTGTCCGTTAAACAATTTTTGATAATCACGATTTTTCAATCTTTTTTGATACATCGAAGGAAACATAAAGTCAGGTAGGAGATAATCAAGCTGTCAAAAAATTAGAGTGCCTAAAATTCTTCTTCTTCTTCTTCTTCAAATGGCATTACAAACCCTGGTGCCTAAGTAACATTTTTGGTTAAAATTGGGTAAACTTTACTTAAAATAAAAAAGTAATTTTTCCCTCTAGAAAATTTAAAGTTTAATTTAAAAAAAAAATATATAATAATGTACGACATGCTTCGACTTTTAGTTTTGATGCCCAAAGCGCACTTACGAAATTATACAGTTTTGTATTTTCATCAATGAGGTTATTGGGTAATTTTGTACCCAACTGCGACCAGTAGTTACAATTAAATTTAGCAGTTGGGTGATATTTTAATTTAAACATTTTTTTATTTTCAAGTTTAAGGTTTAATTCTTATTCAGCATTGGCGTAGCTAGGGGGGGTCAGGGGGGCCTGGCCCCCCTGGTGTCCCTCAGGCCCCCCCCCTAAGATATTTTAGGCCTCCCCTACCGACTACTAGTAAAATAACATGACACTGAAAATACATACTTTTCTATTATTATTCGGGAAATATTCAAATAAAATAGGTGCATTAAAATTTAAAATCATTTAGATAATGTTTACATTTCAGGAAAAAGCCCTTGTCTTGCGGAATTAGGCTTTTTCTCTTTAAATTATCGGTAACTTTTCTGCACTTATGCAATTTTCCGAAAATATTTTTTAAATTTAAACATAATTATACATATTGAATATTTCATACATATTGGCGACATCTTGTAAAATATTATAGAAGTGTAAGTTATATTTCGCATTTAATAAAGACAGCGACCTTTGCCCCTCTGTTTCCGAAATCGGGTTGTAGATGTCGTAAGGTTATAAAAGACCTTTTTAAACTGTTTTTCTAAAATAAATATAATAATCTTTTTAGTTTTTTTGAGGTTAGCGTTTAGTGTGAAATTTTCCGATTTTGGTGACAATTTCATAACCATTTTCATATTAAGTTTTCCCACGTCGTTAAATGGAATAAATTCGTCGAGCAATACCGGGAAATTTTTAATATTAATACTTCTGCTCTAAGAGCAGAAATGACCGTTTTAAAGAATTGTATTTTTCGGTTAAATCAAACTGTTGGTCATGATTCTATCAAACAACATATAGCAGAAAACACCTATCCAAACCTCTACCAACTTTTTAAAGTTGCGAGTATTCTTCCAATTTCAAGTGCAAGAATTTTTGAAATAGCTCTATATTTAATAAAATTATGCGAATATGGTTTTTGAATAGGGTGGGGGGGAATCACAGGGTGGGAGCAGGGAGGACTACAAAGTAACTAAGGGAATTTCAATAAAATCGCCTGAAATTTAGATCATTTGTATGCCTTAAAGCCTACATCATGTGACAAAATGGCGTCTAAAGACCGCCATGTTAATTCCTGTTTAAAAAAATATAGCCTATCGGTTCAGCCGTTTAGCCTCTAGCTTGAGACAAACATATATATTTACTTACATACATACAACCAGGGGCGGCTAGTGCATAAGGGCTGCAGAACTGCAGAACCCCCAAAATTTTCATAATATTTGACTATTTTTCAGCCGCTGCTATTTTTCTAATATAATTATTTTATTTCTAAAATTATTGGAATAGCAGTATATTTTCGGTCCGGTGTTGGTATAGTAGGCCTTCAAAACGCGTACGTGTGTTGAGTATGACGCCGCGCGCCGTCGCCGAAGGCCGTATTTCACAGTCGGTCAAATGAAGTTATTGGCATTGTTGCGCTGCTAAATTGCAACACAACGTAGCTGGGCGGCTAACGAGATCTGTGCTCGGCTAGGAACCCCTTCCTTCGCCCCGCACCGCACTTGCTCATGGGTTTAGATAGCTAAATCTAGGCAAAAATAGAGCTGCAAAACTTGCAGTTCCAGTACAATTCCGGGCGGGCGGGCTCAGCGTTGCGTGTTTGCGGGCGCATTTATTTATTTAGAAGATGCCAAACGCATAGACACGTGATCTGGAGACTGTAAAAAAATAGCATTTTTTATACCCTATCGGCAGAACTCACAAACTTTAGTGTCACGAGCCGCCACTGCATACAACAATCGAAAAACATTACCCTTCCTTTCGCCGTGCTGCAGTTGGGTAAAAAAGAAGAACACAATAATAATGATTGGTGGGTTCAGCTTACGAAGAATTTTTGTTTCAAATAATTTTAGTTATTCTTGACTTGAGCAGTTTTTTATCAACACAATCAAAGTTATATAATAATATTATGTACTTACTTATTAAGGGGGGGACGGGAAGAGGTTGTAAAATTTGTCGAAATGGAGGGGACCTTTTTTTAGGACACTAACTTAACCAGGTGTACTATCAACTATCCTCGGCCCCTGGTGTTAGCTCCCGCTAAAATTTCGCGGTTGTTTGTAAATTTTTAAAACCACACAATTGGATGAAGGACAAAGTGTATTCGCGCATTTTGGACATGCGCACCAAGAATCAGTGAGATCCTTTTTCTACCGCCTCGAGAAAATGGGGTGTTAATTTCTTTCTCCAACTATTTCAAATTTCTACACTTGAAAGTGCTCGATTTTGGTGTACTGAAGCATAGAACTAGAAACTTCAGCCCTTCCGCTAAGTGGTGACATCATTAGATCCAGAAAGGGGCCCCTTGGAACGTGGAGAAATTGGCTGCAAACTGGTGAGTGCTTTGTCTATGATTGCCGTTGTGTGGTACCAACAATTAACCTATGGACGTTTGATTATTTCGTGATTTCGTATCAATATATTTATGTTTGTTCGCGCTTCATTTAATTAAAATATTTACAGTCCATTGCAGTTATCGTTTTTCTAACCGCGGGCTAACACCTGGTACACTTCGCCTGGACATGCCAAAATCCTTGTGCTGTTTTTTCACGCACTATTTTGTCCATGCGCTATTTTGTCACGCGCTATTTTGTCACGCGCAATTTTGTTCAAGAGCTGTTTTGTCCATACGCTATTTTCTTTGGTATCCTCCCATAAAGTATTAGGCAGTAGCGTCCAGTGACTTGTAAAGTTGGGGGGCGCAAATGGGGGTAACGGATTTTTCAAGCAGCACTGAGTTTGTAATATTCGTTTTAGTGTGCAGTGCAAGAATTCATATCTTCTATGGAAGATTCATGTTTTCTTATTTTCTCAGGAAGATGGTGCAAATCTTTCACATCTGTTCGCTGTTCGTGTCCAATTAGGGTCAATTCTTGATGCCGCAACAGGTCTGACCTGTTCCGATTTTTATTATGACCTGTTCCGAAACATCTGCTCCTGCTCCAAACTGTTCCGGACTTTTCAAGGGAAATAAATTGCAACTGTTCCGCATTTTATGAAAGGAACAATTTGTTCCTGCACTGCAGGAAAAGATGTGCTGCATGAAATCTAACTATGCGTGTGCTCTGTTATTGGTGTTACAAGGTATATAAATGAGGTACAGGGTGTTAACCGCTATATCTGGTTGTCGCTTATAACAATTTTATTTTTTTAAATAGAAAAACGCTTCACTTTAAAATTATAAAGTGGAGTTTTTGGTGTTATCCAGTGTTGGGATACCCCATATAGAAAAAAATTATCGGATTGTAACATATTTTTATGGAAAAATTGACAGACAAGTTTCTGCATAACAAACCGATATTTTCAACATAATTTTCGAATGTTGTGATTTTACGAAAAAACTTTTCGTTTCTTATAATTTTTATTTTTTTGTGCAAAAATGTCGAAAAAAAAAGTCCCATATGAACTTTACTGTGGAACGTTTTACGTATAGTGTTGGAATGAGTAGTTAAAGATAATCTGCCGTCCGTCACACCGCCAACCCTAGCACCATGCGTGTTGTCTGTCTATCAGCAATTTCTACGAGTTGCCCCAGTGCGCACTAAGTGTATCTCTGTCCTTTTTCAAATCAATAATTTAGAAAAGGACGAATATACACCCAGCGTGTGTCTCATAAAGGTTACGTAGCGAGCCTGAGAAAGATCCAGCTAGCTGAAGTGAAGACTCGGAACAGGCATAAAAGCAGGGAGCAAGTTGTTTCTGTTATGTTCTGGCTCTCTCGAAGTTTCCTTGTCACTTCTGCTCCGGCGAAACAACTTGTTCCGGAAATTCATACCTGTTCCGACTTGCTCCGGGCACAGACCTGTTCCGAAAAGAACTGGTACTGCTCCGGAGTGCCATCCCTATGCCGCATTATAAAAGAACACACAAGGGAAACAGTACAACAGATTGGTTAAATCACACCCGCAAATCCAGTTATTTTTTTATAGATGTCTCTAGAAAAGTGACGCGTGAAACTTTTGTTTTTTGCCCTTCTTTGACTAACTTGAGTTAGGTCTAGATCCGGTAAGGTTCTACCCAGTTCTTTAATTTTGATTTTATCTTCCAAATAAAGACTGGAAAAATTACTTTGAATCATATTACTGACGCAACTCATCATATCCGAATTTTTTTAATTAGGATTTTCTTTTTATTTTTGAGGAGGGGCGTGCGGCTATGCGGCGTTAAAGAGCAGCAGCTTATTAGGTATAAATAATTAATGATTACATAATTTAAATTGATATTGACTTAAAGGTACTTTAATACATATTAATATCCATAGGCTTAAGACGATGGTCGTGATAACCCGGGCATTGATGGTTCACATTTGATAGCCATAATTCATTTTATGCAAGGCAACTTGTTGCGTGGTTGCATTGGGTAGCCGCCATCTTGATATATTTAATTTATCGCAGTTTTAATAATTAACAAAAAAATTATCAATGGTCGGTATAAATCAAGATGATCCTCATTTAAAAATACTCGGCTGCCAATTAGACCCTACATTTTCGTGTACTTGTTTGGAACACCGTTAAGTAATGCAACATTTATTTATATTATTTGTGTTTATATATATATATATATATATATATATATATTTATCGGTTTCACAACGTTCTTCGTCTTCCGATACCCAATCTCCACTCGTTTCTGTTTGCCCATAATTCATCATCTAGGCCTTTTATTCTTATTTCACTGTCTATTCCTTCTCTCCAGCTTCTCCTTAGCCGTCCTCGTTTTCTTTAGCCAGTTGGTTTCCATTGTAGTATTTGTTTAGGTAGTCTTCCACCATTCATTCTTTGTACATGTCCGTACCACACCAGTTGTTTTGTTCTTATATTATCCACTAAAGTACGTTCACCCACTGTCATAATTTCTCTTATTCTTTGATTTGTAACTCTTTCTCTTTTTGATTTCCCTGCTGCTCTTCTCCAATAGTCCATCTCCGTAGCGGAAAGCATTTTTTCTGTTCTATCCTTGATTGGCCATACTTCTGAGCTATTGTATATATACTTTTTACAATGGTGTTATATATAAGCTTTTTGTTATGTTTTGATATACGTTGGTCCCAAATTATTCCATTTAATAAAGTTATTGCTTTTCTTCCTTGTACGTTTCGATCTTTTATAGCTTTGTCTAGTGTTCCGTCAGCTGTAATTTTTAGACCGAAGTATTTACACTCATCACAGGACTGAATTCGCTGCCCGGTATTTAAGATTAGATCCTGTTTCGTTCCACCGATACACATATACTCTGTCTTATTGAGATTACCCTCTAGTCCCCACTTATTGTACAGGGTGGGGCATTTTCGTTGGTTTTATAGGGTACAGGCTAAACGGTAAGAGATACAAAAAAACAGACATACGTGTCCCGTCCTCTTTTTTAGTGTCTTTTTTAATGGCATCATCAAATCTAGGCTAACTAGATTGGTTTAGCAGATACAGGGTGATTCTCAAAAATTGCCGATTTTTATTATCTTTTATTACTCGTTTATTTATGGAGATAGAAAAATTCTTCAAATACAAAAGTTTTATGATTTTATACGTACAATTCAGTGGCGTACCCAGAAAAATTAAAAATATTTTATTTTACAAGATATTATCAAAAGTAACATTTTTTTAACGGAACACCCTGTATGTAAGTACCTCAAAAAATTGAATTTTTTCTTGCGATTACAGCGATATATAACACTTAATACTTTTCATTGTCCTAAATAGATAAAATACAAAAAATATTTTTTTTGTAGTTGGCTATGGATGGGATGAACTTTTGTTTTGCTTTTTTAACTTGTCACAAAGTCAAACGTCAATTAAGTATTGTTTTTGCTTTGTTGTTATTACTTTTGTCTAAGATGAATCTTTATCAAAACTATGAAAAGTTAAACATGTTTGAGTGCTATATTGAATCTAATAAAAATAGAGATGCAGCACTTACACTATATTTTGACCGTTATACGGAACGACGTCAGCCAGATGAAAGGATGTTTCAAAGAATGTATCACAATTTAAGTGAGTATGGGTCATTTGGAAAACCAAGAAATAAAATTTACAATAAAGAAAATAGAGAAACGGATGAAATTAACACGTTGGCTTGTGTTGCTGCTGATCCGACGGTATCTAGTCGTAATATTGAGAATGATATTGGTATAAGTAAACGTAGAGTTTTAAGAATATTGAAAAAGCATCAGTATAAACCTTATAAAATAAGAAAAGTTCATAATTTACATCTTGGAGAAGAATAACGGCGTTTAGAATTTTGTAATTGGTATTTGCAACAGATTAATCAGAATCCCTATTTTTTTCTAATATGGACCGACGAAGCTTATATATCTAGCGAAGGAATGTTTAATCGACATAATAATCCTCATCAGACGGTGGCCAGGGTACAACAAGGACGGTTTAGCGCTGTATCGAAATAGAGTGTTTAACTACAGGCTTTTTAATGAAAACTTGAATACAGACAAATTTTGGAAGAATATGTAATAATAGAGTTGGATAACATGCCATTAGGTGAAATAAATAACATTTATTTTCAACAAGACGGTGCTGCAGCACATAATAGCCATATGATAAGGAACTTGCTAATTGGATTGGTACATATGGGCCAAACCGATGGCCCCCGCGTTCTCCCGACCTGACCCCCCTCGACTTTTATTTTTGGGGATTTATCAAAAATGAAATTTATAAAACACGAAGTAACAATGTAGAGGAACTTAGGGAAAATTTTATTATTTGCATTGAGAGAGTACCAAATATTGGCATCTATAACGCCACTTGTTCGGTTACAAGTCGAGTAGAAAAATGCATTGAGCAGAATGGGAGACAGTTTGAGCACCTTTTGTAACTAATTTTTATAATAACTATTTAGTTCTTATTACAAATTTATGTTGTTGTTGTTATAGTTTAGTAATATCTTAATATTCTCGTTAAGTAGGTTCTGAATATACCTATTATAAAATAAAAAAATATTGAATCAATTCATAGCCTACTACAAAAACAATATATTTTTCCGTATTTTACCTATTTAGGACAAAGAAAAGTATTAAGTGTTATATATCATTGTAATCACAAGAAAAACTGCAATTATCTGAGATACTTACATACTGGGTGTTCCATTTAACAAAATGTTACTTTTGATAATATCTTGAAAACTAAAACATTTTTAATTTTTCTGGTTACGCCACTGTATTCTATGTAGAAAATCATAAAACTTTTGTATTTGAAGTTTTTTTCTATCTCCATAAATAACCGAGTAATAAGAGATAATAAAAATCGCCAATTTTTGAGAATCACCCTATATCTGCTAAATCAATATAGTTAGCGTAGATTTGATTGCGCCATTAAAAAAGACACGAAAAAAGAGGACGGGACACGTATGTCAGTTTTTTTGTATCTCTTACCGTTTAGCCTGTACCCTATAAAACCAACGAAAATGCCCCACCCTGTACTCTTCTATTAGTTTTCGTGTCGTATATTCAAGGTCGTTATAATCCTGAGCCACTACTATCTGATCATCGGCGAAACATAAAGTATACAAGGTGGTTTCGTCCAACGGAATTCCCATGTTTTGGCTTTTTTCTTCCATACTTACTTATTAAATTAGACAGTAAAAGATATTGATTACAAAAAAATTAGTTAAAAAGGATATAATTATTAAAATTCTAACATTAATAATTTTGGACTAACCTTGTACTTACAGTACAGGCCGAAAGTGAAGAAACCAGCTAAAATTTTATATACATCTGGTCCTGTACCAACTATCAGTGTTTCGGCGATAAACGACTTAGTTTTAAATTTGGCTTTGGTATATCAATTTTAAAATATTAACTGTCAGTTCAATGTAAAACTGTCAGAATACTGTCTGGCACTATTACAGCCTGGCTTTATTACAATAAGTTTCTATTCTTAATCTTAAAATAAGCGTTAAGATCAGAAAGCCAAGGAATTTAAAGGCCTGTCCCTTTTTGTTTTGGGCTGGATACGCCCTTGTCTATTTATTATAATTATTACGCCCTTGTCTATTTATTATAATTATTATAATAGCAATATCAGATTCGAAAGTTTAAGTTGAGTTCAAGTTGAATGTTTTTACGTTACCATAACAAGTCTACTAATAGCAGAGAATAAGAAATTCGGCACTGTGTTTTTTTGATGTTACAATTTTGTTTTTTGTCTTTTCAACTACAGTAGGAATATATTTGCAAAGAATCGTTTGTACTGAAAGCGGAAATTATCGTCTAGGCCTCATTTTTCGATCGGTCAATTAACCAATTCTATTCTTTGGTAACGTTAAGGTGCCCGCAGACTGCCGTAAACTAACGTAAATACGTAAGCTCCTAACGTGACCTTGACGACGGTGTGACGAAGTGCGCTTGCGTAACTGTCAAATCTCATGCTTACATAAAAATACATAGCACAATAAACTATCTATTGCTACTGTATAGTTTGCTGTAAATCGTAATTATATTTATTTGTAGAGGAGAGGCTGAATCAAAGCAAAGCAAAGCGGTTCGTTTGAGCATTTTCATACAATCATATTGCGATGAATACACAATCATATCTTTTCAGATTACAGGAGGAAGGTAGGAATTATGTAGCAGTAAAATGCCATGCTTGAAACTCTTACCATATACAGACTCTAGGTATATTAATAAAAAAATTGTTTTCAGTGGCTAAAATATAATATTTACATTAACCTTATGATCTTATCAGTTTTACCAAACTAATAGGTCTTTCGAAATAAAATTGGACATTTAATATTGTTATGAAGCTAATTCTACAAAAGGCCTATGAACACAACTTAAATATACCTATAGTATTTATGTAGATTTTAAACACTATGCCTAAGAGTCATTTGTAGCCGTAATAGCCAAGTTTAGAAAAATATTTCTTACCTAGTAAGATTCTTTCATTTTGAATTTTGTATTGGAGAACTTTACTTTCATCTTAATTCTTTTTACTGAATACCATTTTCGCATACTTGGCTTTTTTTACATGAAATGTTTTTATTATGATATATATATATATATATATATATATATATATATATATATATATATATATATATATATATACAGCATTCCCCATAATGTTCGCGACATATGGGAAAATATTTTATTTGTGAGATATGGGATATACGATCAATCCTGCTTGTTGAATATCCTAAAAAGGCATTTTGACATTTGTCACATGATCACTGTCATGGCGGCAAATTCAAAAAATTAGGCATGAAATCCCAAAAAGTGAGGTTAAATCGCAAAATGACGAAAAAAGTTATTTGAAAAAGTATTTAGAATGTCATTTTAGGGTACTCTATGAAATTTGGGGCAATAATAATATAAAATAAGAAATTTTTGGCCCTAGCCTTTAGTTTAAGTAACGCAATATTTAATGGACAAAGGTAAAATGATTCCAAATTATTTATTGAAGTTGTTCATAAAAAATTAAATAAAAATATCCGATTAGCACATGTACCTTTCTTGTCGCAATGGTCGTTTTTTTGAGAGTTTGTAAGGTTTCCGTGAATTCAGTATTAATACTACAATAGAAAAGAACCCCATCATATTCGATATTTTGCCATCTAACATCACTTTTTGGGTTTTCATGACTAATTCTTTGAATTTGCTGTCATGACAGTGATCACGTGACTAATGTCAAAATGTCTTTCTAGGTTATTCAACAAGCAGGATTGATCGTATATAATTTATTTTTTCCATAACTTACAAATAATTTTTTTTCTCATATGTCGCGAACATTATAAGGGACTCTGTATATATATATATATATATATATATATATATATATATCCCTATTTTTTAAGTAGTTTTAGAGTTTAAACTTAATTTCCAAGTGTTTTACATATGAAAATAAAGATCATTTCTATTCTGTTTTTTTTTCTATCGATTCTAGATTCTAGATTCAAAGATTCTATTGATGAAACCATCTGTCTGTACGTACCAACAAAAATGAAAATTTTCAAAAAAATATGTACACTGAGGTATTTTATAATCAGTTTAAAATGGAAGCTATAAATCTGACAAAAATTAATTAATGTGCTGCCACAAAAAGCTGAAAAATTTATACATACACACTTTATGTTGAATGTGTACCGGTACAGACAAACATATATATAAGTTACTAGGCGAATGAATTTATATCACTCTGATGGCAAAACGGAAAAAATTGCCACGATTTATTACAGAAAACAAACAAATTATAAATCTGTTTATTAAATGGAGGTAACTTTCGTTTTTTTAGTAGTTCTTTTTAAAAAGTAACATATTCTATGAAAAAATATTAAAATGTTTTTAGTTTTTTTTTTCAAATTAGTTTTTGAAAAAACTGCTTTTGGAAAAAAAAATTATATAATTATAATCTAAAAATTTTTGTTGTTTTTTTTTATAAATTAGTTTTTTTAAAAACTACTAGGGGAGAGACGATGTTAAGGATAGAAGCTCCCTAAAAAATAAACAAACTCGGTTTTGACTAAAAAACTTCGTTTAATTGTTAGATAGAAGTTTTGTTTAATAAACAAATTAAAAAAAAAAAACACAAAAATTTAAACCTTAAAAATCTACACAGCAAAAACTTTAAAAAATGCATTTTCGTCATCTTGCCTCACTAGCGGGGTAAGTTGACAAGCCTATTGGGGCAAGATGACTAGGCGTATAGGTGACAAATGAACGTCCCCTTCTTTTCATACGAGACGCACGATTGATGCCACCAACCCTTACACCCTCCACATTTAATGCAGTCCTCTATTCGAGGTTCAATCCATGGTTCCTTTAGAATTTGACAATTTTAATATTATTACAAAATCTATAGTTTTGTGCTGTACACCGTGTTGGGCATGACGTCGAATATCAATCCTATATACGCATATAGACCATCATGCAGGCAAGTTAAGCTCACACTTCACACTGCTTTTTACTAAAAAACATAAGAGACACCGTTTCGGCAGATATTCTAAAATTAATTTATTTTGGTCTTATACAATCTATTATCTCATATGGAGTAGTGTTTTGGGGTAACTCCAGAGACGTGGGAAGAATTTTCACCTCTCTCGGGAATCCTGCAGAGAATATTTCAAAAAATATAATATTCTGACAGTTACATGTCTTTATATCTACTCTCTGATAAAATTTACACAAAAGCATAATAAAAAGATAACTAAAATATGCCAAACGCATCAGCATGATACTAGAAGTAAAAACTTATTTCAGATGCCGTTCTCAAGGCTACATGTGGGTTAGCAAGACCCTAACTATATGGAAGTTAAATGCTTGAATAGATTGTTTGAACTAAATAGCAATTTTATAAAAACTTTTCGAACAAAACAATTCTCTAAAGAAGTAAAAACATTTTTATTGAGTAAAAATTATTATTCTCTGGAAGAATTTTTCGGAGGAACATAAAAAAGTAAATATATATTTTTATAAGGGTTTAAGATATGCAATATATATATAATATAGACAATGTGTTTTAAATTGTTTGTCATAAAGATGTACTTCGTTTTATACTTATATTTTGATTGTATTTTATAGATTTAAGAATTTTGATCTTTGACGATCCCACACTGACATTGTATACCTGGTATATTTTTGTTATTCAGCGGAATTAATAAACGACTACTCTGCTCTACTCTACGGTTGCGTCCAACTCTTGTTCCCTAATTAGGGCTGTTGATATCACTTGGAGTCAACTTTACATCAACTCAAAGGTTCGTTTGAAAAATCCTTTTTGCGTTCCAGGTCGACGTTGTATTGTTACCGGACAGTCAGTTTTCCGTTCCATAAACTGGTTTCGGACTCCTCTGAAATACAAGAATTGAAGACAGGCGCATTAGAAATTATTGCTCCCTCTCTTTTCTTTGTCTGTGTTTATCATATGTTGCACTGGAAAAATTGTATGTAAAACACACACAGCTCTAGTTTACAGCACCTGAGATATAAATATACTATAAAATTACATTAAATTTACATTTGTCTGAGAAAATTCAGAAAACAGTGAATAACCCAAAGAATTAAAATTTTTGTCAAAATAAATTGAGTTTCACAACCAATTTTAACACGTGACCAAATGCCGGGAAAGCTACGTAAATATACCACAATTTTTTAAATTTCCAAAAAAAATTGTGCAACAGTATCTGTGGATTTTTTTGCAAGAGCCTCTTAATTTTTATTACTACGGGACTACGGAATGTTGTAGGTATACCACATGGAAAAAAGCTAGACTGACAATACGGTTTTTTTTTATTTTTACGGGTATGCGCACTCGCTCGAGAAGCGGCAAGTGCGCGGAAATGTTGGTGTGTGTTGGTTTTGAAACGGTTCAGGTTGTAACCTGCAGGGAAAACTGTCGCAGGGAGTTTATTCCACAGCGAGGCTGTTCTCCAGATATAATGAAGTTCTTGATGCCTCTATTTTGACAATAAATTGATGGTTACCGTCTGTTTGACGTGTTCGCCTAGTAGGTGCTACTCCCGGGGGGATCATACGTGCCAACTCTTCAGAGCATTTTCCGTGATAATACCTGTAGAAGAGAGATAGATCGCCCACAGTTCTTCGATGTTCGAGACTATCCAAGCTACGGGTAAGTGCGGGGTCATTGATCAGCTTGATAGCTAGTTTTTGCACGGTGTTCAAAAGCATTAAGGTATGTTTGGGTGCCGCACTCCATATATGTGAACAGTACTCCATAGTTGGTCGAATCTGGGCTTTGTAGAGTGTCAGCAGTTGGCTTGGTGTATACAGATGTCTTGTACGAAATAGCACCCCAAGCTTTTGGGACGCCCTTTTAGCTATATCTGCCACGTGACTGTGCCAAGACATGTTGGTCTCTGCAGTGACTCCTAAGATGTTCAACTGGCTCTGCAATGCGACAGCACTTCCAGATAGCATGATGTTTGGCTCACCGGTGCTGGTCTTTTTTGAAAACAGGGCTGCTTGGGTTTTCTGCGCGTTGAACTGTACAAGGTTTTTGTTGCCCCAGTCCTCTATTATCTCCAAGTCGTTATTTATATAGCCTGCTTAGAAAAAAAAGTACTAGTTTAGCAGGTGATTCGATAGGAATAGAAACATAAGGGTTTACCCTGATCGCAGCAAATCCCGGTGACCTGTGAACTAAAATTTACAAGCAGGGATATAAAATTTTACACCAGATTTGGCGGAAGAACAAACGACTTCACTTTAAGGCATCCACATTAAGTTCATTATCTATATATATACCTGCCAAAGTACAAGCTACAAAATGTGATTTTCCTAACTTCTTAGAAGTATCACGATCTTTATTTCCTAAAAATGAATAAGATTACAAAAACTTTGTGAGTATTAAGGCTTTCTATAATATGTACCTAATTTCACAAATATTTTGTAAAAATCAAATTACAAATACAAATAAATAAATATATAAATTTCACACAAAACTTGTGATATTAGAAAAAATAAATATTTTTTTACAAGTTTCGCCCTAAAATATGTGCTTATGCAAGTTCGTTTTAATTTTTGGTATATTTAGTTTATTAGGCAGTCTGTAGTGGTTTATAGTTTGTAAATATAAATTAAATTAATGTAAATTAATCTTCATTTTAAAGAACTAAAATTAAAAATATATTATGATAATCCTATGTAAGTGTGTAATCCTTTCTGTGTGCAACTTTAATTTCGTGCTCCCGAATTCATCCTTTGATCCATCTTTACGCCAGAGGTCGTTCCATCTAACTAAAACCGTTTTAAAACAGTCCTCGTACTCCATTTCGGGCGCTTTGGGATTTTTCGGACGGTTTTATGACTGTCGCAGGTTCTGATGGAATAGACCCAATTTCAACTGTAAATGCTGTTAGTCGGTTTTTATTTAATATCCCTCGTATGTTGCAGCAATATTGAACCGGTCTAGATATGCCGGTAGCTGGCTTGGCGTATCAATTCGTTGTTGTGAAAACTTACTTGTCTTCTCAGTTGTAGCAGTAGCCGTGCAGGTCTTATTTAGTTTAAAAATATGGCAGCTGCATTACTGAGTACTGCAGAGAGCCGAAGCATTTATTTTGCAGGTGTCAAAATTACTTGCGATCGGATCGACCGATTGTGGACCGTGGGAGTTCAGCTGGGGCGGCGAGATGACCTGCGGCTAATTTTTAACTTGCTTGCTTGATGGCTGCTTTCGTACTTATACGTAACCTGCCCTTTTGAAACGAATAATTAAGTTACTTTTTAATTATGACATGCTCATATAACATAGACAAGACACAGTACTTATGTATTAGAAACAAATCAAGTGAGTTAGAACTAGACAAACAATATCTCTATGCAATGAGAATAAATACTTGGCTGTCACATTTGATAAGACCAGAACAGATTGTAAAGAACTGAAAAAAAAAAGTAAAAGCAAAAAAGGTTATTGGATGTCTTAACAGTGTTTTATGGAGATTCCAGAAACGCTAGAGACCTGAGCTTTGGCAGACTGATAGGAACTATGACAAAACTATAAGAAAAAATTTTAAAACCCCAAAATTTTAATTTACTTCCGTCCCCTAGAAATTTAAAGTTGTGTAAAAGTAATATTGTCCACTTCCAAAAACGCTAGGTAGCTGAGCTTTGGAAGGCTGATAGGAACTATGCTAACAATATAGGAAACAATTTAAAAACCCCAAAATTTTAATTTACTTTTCTCCTCTATAAATTTAAAGTTTTGTAAAAGTAACATTGCCCACTTCCAGAAACGCTACAGAACTGAACTTTGAAAGGCCGATAGGAAGTATGATAAAACTATAGGAAAAAATTTAAAAATAAAAAAATATTCATTTATTATTCTTATATTATATTATATTGTATATTATTCTTTGAAAGGCTAATAGAAAATATGATAAAACCATAGAAAAATATAATTAAACAAAATGTTTTATTTAAAGACATCGCATTTTGAACAATATCCCGCATATTTTACTACTTTAAAACTTAAATATTATCCAAGTCAAAGTTTACACAAATATTTTAATTGTGTAAACTTTGTCCAAGTCCTTTAAAAAAGGAGTGAAATCATAAAAACATTTTATGTAAAAAAAGCCAAGTACGCGAAAATGGTATTCCGTAAAAAGAATTGAGATAAAAGTAAAGCCAAGTTCTCCAATACAAATTTCAAGATTATAATACAATTACAGCCAAACTTCTTTTTGTTCAATAGCACTGTGCCTAGAGTCATTTGCAGCCGAAAGAGCCAAGTTTAGAAAAACATTATCAAACTAGTAAGAACCTTTAATTTTGAAATTTGTATTGGAGAATTTGTCTTTACTTTTATCTCAATTCTTTTTACGGGATACCATTTTCGCGTTAAAACTATTAGTACCAATGATTTTCAAAGAGCATTGAAATTTGTGTACCACAAAATCACAAAAATTTGTTTAAAAAAGAAGAAATTCTTGCCAGTGGCGGGTCCAGTGGCCGAAAACACCTAAATATTTATTTTTGCGGTTTTGCATAGGTTTAAGGTGAGAAATTTAGCACTGAAGGAAAGTTAAATGGCGCCGCAGGCAAAATTTGACAAAAATTAAGTAGTTTTGATTAAAAATGGAAATAAGTGACCCTGCAGAACTAAACATATTTTTGTCTGGGAAGGGGGGAGGGGTCGCTTGGGCGTTTCTGACCCCCCCCCCCCCGCGGATACGCTACTAGTTTTTGCTAATTCAATTAATGTTCCCAATTGGGAGTAGTATCGTTACATAAATAATTTTGTGACAAAGGTGCGCCTGGAATCCAACATGATGTTTGTTATTAAATCCCCAGGGAATCTTTAAGCACACTAATATGAAATATACACAAAATTTAATCTACTAAGGGCACAGCAGTCAGGCCTACATACTTTGCTAAGATGAACTTTGTGAAACTTCGGTTTGGTCAGATTAGATTTAGATAGTGTCAACTGCAAACAAAATGCTATTCTTAGTTAAAATGTCTTAATTAATTATATGAAATCTCATTATAAATTTATTTATTCAGTCCGCTTTACAGGTATGCTACGGATTTATTTCGTGCAAAATTAGAAAAATGTTCTTTACATTTTAAAATAATACCTATCTATTAGCCTTTTTCAAACTATCTTTCTACATGGGTCTCCTCCAATATCTTTTATTCTTCTCTGTTTGTCGCCGTTTAGCTCATTTGGGATGTTCCCCTACCCCTTTTATGATCCCAAGGTCACCAGTTTACAATACATTCGTTCCATTGATCATCTTTTGTCTGATATTATGACCGGCAAATTTCCATTTTAATTTTGCTACTTCTCCTCTGACATCCCTTGCTTTTGTTTTATTTCTTATCCATTCATTCCTTTTTCTATCTGTCAGCTTTACATGTAACATTTGTCTTTCCATTGATCTTAAGGCTTTTGTTATCTTATCCATGTTTGATTTTGTAAGTGTCCAGGTCTGGAATCCATAGGTAAGTACAGGAAGGATACATTGGTTATACACTTTCGTTTTGAGGTACTGAGGATATTTGATTATTGATTGATCGTCTCTTGATTTTAGCTGTTTGGTTTTCGTTGTTTAGTTTAATAATTTGTCCCAAATATATATATTTCTACACTTGTTCTATTTCTTCTTGGTTTATTCTGATCGTGATATATACAGGGTGTTCCTTAAGGGTTTGCGAATATTTAAGGAGGTGATTCTAAATTAAAAAATAATGATAATTTGTCGTATAAACTCTGGTCGACAAATGCACCGTTATAAAAATACATGGTGTTAAAGTTTTCAAAAAAAAATTGAAATTTATTAATAATTTCGAAATCATTAGGGATATTTTATTTAAATTTGGTACATAACCACAAATGTCTAAGGCGCATATTTTCCAAGAAGAAAATGATTTTTAACTTCGACAGTGGCGTGCGTACGGGCACTAGCTTTTTTATTTTTTTAGAAAAAAATAGTACGCCACTGGTTTTTTTCAAAAAGGTTTTACTTTTCGAATTATCCACTTAATTCTAAAGAAAAAAGGTTTCTCAATTTTTTTCTCTACAGGGCGTCGTTCTTGAGTAAAAAAATAAAAACCGTTGTTCTGCAAAAGTAAGAATACATTAATCTAGTTGCCTTGGAAATACTTAAAATATGACACTTATTCAATTGTTTTTATATGTATGTGTCATTTTGTAGCATTAGTTTATGATCGGTTAGGTCTGTTTGCTGTAAATTATCTTTTTTGCTAATTTATTTTTACAATCTTTCCCAAAATGGTTATTTATTCCAATGCAGAAATGGCGGAAATGCATTACATGTATGGTCTCGCCGATGGTAATGCAGAGGAAGCCAGACGTCTGTACCACCAGAGGTATCCAAACCGTGTTTTGCCAGATAGCCGAACCTTTTCTAATATCCATCGGAGTCTAATTGAAACTGGCAGTGATAGATGGGGTACAGCTGAAGGTAGACCTCAAATTGTAAGAACACCTGAAATTGAGGAAGCGGTATTGCAGGAAGTGGAGGAACATCCTGAAACCAGCACGAGGAAAATCGCCAGAAACCTAAACATTTGCCACCACATTGTATGGAGGATTTTAGTGGATTTTTTATTGTATCCTTACCATATTTTAAGAGTCCAGGCATTATTGCCAAGAGATTTTCCAGGGCGAGTAACTTTCTGCCAGTGGTATGTCCATAATATTAAACGAAATCCGCTATTCGAAAATTTAATTATGTTTACAGACGAAGCCAATTTTTCAAGAAATGCCATTCAAAATGTACGTAATAATCATTTGTGGGCAGAAGAAAATCCTCATGCGGTAAGTCAAACGCATTTTCAGCAACAATTTTCGGTTAACGTGTGGGCAGGCATTATTCATAATTATTTAATTGGTCCGTTCTTCTTGCCAGGACGGCTTAACGGGCAATCTTATCTAAACTTTCTACAAGAACAATTGCCCTTATTGTTAGATGATATTCCACTGGCCACAATAAATCAAATGTGGTACATGCACGATGGTGCACCTGCCCATTTCGGCCTTGAAGTTCGTAATCATTTAGATACTGTTTATACAAATCGTTGGATAGGCCGTGGTGGAACCCAAGAATGGCCACCAAGGTCCCCCGACCTTAACAGTTTAGACTTTTTCTTGTGGGGACATCTTAAAACCCTGGTTTATACAAATCCGCCTATTAATACCGTTGAAGAATTAAGAGAAATAATAGTTCTGTCCTGCGACAGAATAAGAAATACTGCAGGAATATTCCAAAGAGTACGCAGTTCTATGAGAAGGCGGGCAGAAGCATGCATTTTAAGTGGAGGGGGCCATTTTCAGCAATTTTTGTAAAAACGTTATTTGTAATATGTATTGTATTAAATTATTGATTTAAAATTATTATAATTTTGCAAGCCTTTTTTTGCGTTCCTGTAAAATTTATACAACTGCACATAGCAGGTTTTGGATTGTCAATGACGATATTCAAATGCATGATTAATTGCAGAATTGTATTTAATAAATTACATTACTTTCCTTTGGCAAAACAAAGGTTTTTATTTTTTTACTCAAGAACGACGCCCTGTAGAGAAAAAAATTAAGGGACCTTTTTCTTTCGAATTAAGTGGATAATTCAAGAAGTAAAACTTTTTTGAAAAAAACCAGTGGCGTACTATTTTTTTCTGTAAAAATAAAAAAGCTAGTGCCCGTACGTACGCCACTGTCGAAGTTAACAATCATCTTCTTGTTGGAAAATATGCGCCTTAGACATTTATGGTTATGTGCCAAATTTGAATAAAATATCCCCAATGATTTCGAAATTATTAATAAATTTCAATTTTTTTTTGAAAACTTTAACACCCTGTATTTTTATATCGGTGTATTTTTCGACCATAGTTTATACGACAAATTATCATTATTTTTTAATGTAGAATCACATCCTTAAATATTCGCAAACCTTTAAGGAACACCCTGTATATGTATTATAATACAAACAAATAATTCAAAAAATTGACAAAAATTATTAAGAAATTTTAATGTGTTATATCGTTGTTTTGGGAAAAAAATCCTTTTTAAAAAATTGTTTAAATAAAAAAATATACTTTTTCAGAAACAATGTGAATGTATGAAAAATTTAATTTTTTTTAAATAATTTAACAGATATTGAGGGCTAGCAAAAATGTCACATCATTGATGGCATAAACAGACGGTCAACAAAGCGAGCGTCGCGGTCGGACGCTGGGCGGCTCGACGCGGCACAACGTGCGTTTTGCCGAGGTCCCTCAGGTGAGGACCACACCTTGGTCGTCTCTTCGTGACTTAATCCACTTATGTTTTGTACGATGATAAAACATAGAGTTCATAATTCAAACATTGATAATAATAAATCATGTTCAACTTTCATCTTAATAATTTTTAGGTAAAATATTAATATCAATTAAAATGACCAACAGGACTCAGTCCTGCGATGAGTATAAATGCTTAGGTCTAAACATTACAGCTGACGGAACACTAGACAAAGCTATAAAAGATCGTAACGTACAAGGAAGAAAAGCAATAACTTTATTAAATGGAATAATTTGGGACCAAAGTATATCAAAACATAACAAAAAGCTTATATATAACACCATTGTAAAAAGTATTATTACATACGGCTCAGAAGTATGGCCAATCAAGGATAGAACAGACAAAATGCTTTCCGCTACGGAGATGGACTATTGGAGAAGAGCAGCAGGGAAATCAAAAAGAGAAAGAGTTACAAATCAAAGAATAAGAGAAATTATGACAGTGGGTGAACGTACTTTAGTGGATGATATAAGAACAAAACAACTGGTGTGGTACGGACATGTACAAATAATGAATGATGGAAAACTACCTAAACAAATACTACAATGGAAACCAACTGGCCGAAGAAAACGAGGACGGCCAAAGAGAAGCTGGAGAGAAGGAATAAACAGTGAAATAAGAATAAGAAGCCTAGATGATGAATTATGGGCAAACGGAAACAAGTGGAGATTGGGTATTAGAAGACGTAGAACGTTGTGAAACCGACAAATATATATATAGATATATATATATATATATATATATATATATATATATATATATATATATATATATATATATATATACAGTCGAACCTCTCTAACTCGAACCTCTATAACTCGAACCCCTCTATAACCCGAACCTTTTAAGCGGTCCCTGCACTTTTTACATGTATTTTAACCTATGTAACTCGAGTTTCTATAACTCGAACTCTCCATAACTCGAACTGTTTTGGTTGTCCCTTCAGGTTCGAGTTATAGAGGTTCGACTGTATATATATATATATATATATATAAAATGACCAACAGATTTTTATTTAGATCACACTGATTTCTTTGTTTTTCTCAGACTTAAATATATTTTGACGGAAATTTACTGTTATACCATGGGCGCACCCAGGGGGGGGCCCGGGTCCCCCCCAAGCCTTAGATTTTTTACATATTTTCTACATATTTCCCGATAAAACACAAACAATAACTTAAAATTTGACATCATGAGGCTTCGGGTCCCCCCCAAGCAGCGGCGTAGTTCGTCGCGTCCCCGCTAAAGAAATGATGACCTTTTTTTTTTGGTTTTTGGTCGCAAGATTTTTGAGGGGCGCCCTTTTTAGCTGTCGGGCCCTCCACACATCCACACATGAATACTTTTTTTTTTTGGTCGCACGATTTTTGAGAGGTGCCCTTGTTAGTTGTCGGCCCCCAAGAGGCCTCGGCCCCCCCCCCCCAAGACACAGTCCTGGGTGCGCCACTGGTTATACTGTCATACCGCGTGACCAGCCTTCTATCTAGAGGTAGGATTTTTGTATGGCTCATAAGGATTGCATGGGAGAATAGACCAACGTTGCCAGTTTAGCGAAAATATCAGTACAATCCACTACTTGGTTCGCAAAAGATCAACTTTTCAGTTTTATGTATGTGTATTCATCAAACGGGGTGATAAACAACCAGTATAATACTTTAACACTTTCCGGCAGTGGCGGATCCAGGGGGGGGGGGCACTAGGGGCACTTGCCCCTCCGAGAATTTTTTGAATATACAAAAAATAAGTAAAAAGTAATGTTTTTGCTAATAAAAACTCAAAATTTTTGCCTGCGGCGCATGAAAGTGTCTATTGTTGTTATCATCGAAATTACAACCACTGACTATTCAATTTTAGGTTTTTTTTAATGCATTTTTAGTTCAACCCTAACAAAGGTAATAGTAGACCACAGTGAACGCAGCGCGGTTTAAGTCACGGGGGGGTGGTCGAGACCTTAGGGGGGCGGCAGAGGTGGCATTGAGCCTTAAAAGTAGTTACGCGGAGCGAAGTTCATTTAGTACTTTTTCAAGACAAATATCATAATTATTAGTATTAATGCCTTTTAAACCAAAAACAAAAATTTTACTTTAAATGCTCGCAGGTGACATTAGCCACAGGCAAAGATGTTTTTAATACTGTTACGGGTTCACCACGACAATTAAAACTCACAAATGTCAAAAACGATTTATCAATTTATTTCAACAAATTATGTACAAAAAAACACGCACTTAAACTTACTAATAACTTGCTAATAATTCACTACTTTAACCCGCCTATTAACTCCGCGTTAACATCTAGCGATCACTACCGTTGGTTATCTTTGACTAACTGCATACGCGGCGTCCGGCCCTATATATAGGGTCTGTCTACTATTCGAGAACCCTTCCATCCTTCTTCGATTCACGAGCATTCTCGTCTCTTCCAGAAGGTACGCGGCCGTGTATGAAGTTGTTATAGATAACGCAACTAAAACCTAGAATTAGAATACAACCATAAGGTAAATCAACCTAATACTACACTAAACCTTAATAAATTCTAATTATAAAATTTAAATAACTTAAATTTGTAACAATACAAAAGAAACATTTTTACACAAAAATTGGTACAAGAAATTTGATAGTTTTAAGGTAAAATTGGTTAAATAATACTTTATAGTAACCCCTTTTTTTAACCAAAGTTTACGTTTTTAATACTCCACTTTTTGTATGGTGACAAGTCAAGTAATAATTCTCGCCCTAAAAAAATGTTTCAGACTGTCCGCCCCCTTGACGAGTGCGACCGCGTGCGCCTGTAGTAATTTATCAAGGTTACATTTGACAACGCTGCAAAATTTGTTCACGCGGTATAAAGTTATATGCGCGGCAACACTGTTTCAAAATAAAGGAACTGAACTGGGCAGCATTCGGTAAATGGAGCCACATTTAAAAAAATTAAAAGTTTCCTCATTACCTCAAAACGAAAGTGTATCATCAATGTATCCTTCCTATGGATCCCAGACCTGGACATTTACAAAATCAAACATGGATAATGTAACAGAATCCCAGAGATCAATGAAAAGACAAATGTTACATGTTAAGCTAACACCAAGAAAGAGGAATGCATGGATAAGAAATAAAACAAAAGTAAGGGATGTCAGAGGAGAAGTAGCAAAATTAATTGGAAATTTCCCGGTCATAATATCAGACAAAAAGATGATCGATGGAACAAATGTATTGTAAACTGGAGACCTTGGGAAAATAAAAGGAGTAGGAAAAAACCCCAAATGAGATAGGCGGACGATTTAAAGAAACATGCGGGAACTAGATGGATAAATACGGCGACAGACAGGGAAGAGTGGAATATATTATGTGAGTAGGGTTACCAGACGTCCGGATTAATCCGGACATGTCCGGATTTTTACTACGTCCGGGTTGGTCCGGGCGGATTTTTCATAAACGTCCGGATTTTAAAGTAGCTGCCTTTATAAACATCAAATAATGCAAAATAAATTAGTTTCAAAAAATGTAATTAAACAATAATCGTCGATAAATTTAGCAGTGTGAATTCACCTTTAAGCGGGGTCTTCACATAACGTTTTACCTTACATCTTGCCTGTTCAGTCAAAACGCATCAAGTAAAACTTTGTGTGTAGACGGAAAAACGGACGTTTTACTTGAACTGATTTAAGCCTAGAAAACTGACCGGATCACGCATTGTTTTCCAATAAAACCATCGTTTTGTATCAAAAACTGATCTAAAAACGTACGTTAAAACTATCAAGTGTCTACACTAGTCTTTCAACCGTCATACTTGACCCTTTTGACTGACAGGCAAGACGTAAGGTAAAACGTTATCTGAAGACCCCGCTTAAAGTAGTATTATTAATTTCGCCTTGTTGAAGTTTACACTTCTGCCGTGTGGTCTTAAGCGCACACAATTTTTTTGATGAAGTTTGTAATCTAAAAAAGTACATATCAGACAATTTTACTTCTGATGACCACAATCTGCCTACCCACGAAAAATGGGCAAAATATTTTAATGCAAGTATTTCTACCCAGTGGACCAAAGAAAGAAATAGGCTGCTTTTATCTTCTGTAAAAGGAATACTCATGACTTAATACAATTTAAGAAATATGAGCTGGTCAGAATTTTACGATTTTGTACTTCTGCCTAAAAATTCAACGCTGTTAAATAAAATACAAAGCAGTGAAAAGTACCTATAAAATATATATATATATATATATATATATATATATATATATATATATATATATATATATAGATATATTATGTTATTTATTAGTTATTGTTTCAATTAAAAAAAGTGGATTTTTTGTGTGTGGCATAGAAAAAATTTTGACGTCCGGATTTTGTCCGGATTTTTTTGACGGCTGGTCCTGGTTAGAGATGTTTTCATCTGGTAACCCTATATGTGAGACCTTTGTCCAAAGATGGATCGAAGAAGGTTAAATAGGTACTTAACGAGTAGCGCCTAGATATCTATCATTATATTAAAGTCTTTGGTTTTCCAGCTGTCCCCTAGAGGGACTAAGGTGCGTGGTCATGCTCAGGGGATAATTTTTTCCGAGCTGCAAACTGTCAAACATGAAGCGATTATCTCTTTACGCTATTTTATGTGCACTGGGTGTTTGTTCGACCCGACCGACTGCATAATCATAATGTAACGTAAGAAGAGAAGGAAGGAATATAGTCTTCGATTTTGTTTTATTGCGCTTCTTAAGTTTTTTTATTATTTATACTGGGACTTTTCATTCAATCAGGATCAATCGCCCAGTTTCGCAAAGTTTGAGCAGAGTTAAACAAACACAAACAACCAAGTATCTAGCCAGGAATCGAACCCGGACCGTCGGTGCGGGAGACAAACATTGCTACCAATTCACCACAACGGCGACTTTACTTCAAATCAAATTAAATCAAATCAAATTATGCTTTATTGTCAAAAAAGTAGAGTTTTACAGACAAAGCAAAAAATGGTCCTTAATTGTAAATATAAGATAAACACTTGCTTACAAGTCTAAGTTGAGGTACGGAATAGTAATTTAAAATAGTGTAACAGTCTATAAATTTCGCGATATAATTTTTTTTAAATATTTCTCCTATGCAAATATGCTCTCTTTCCACCTATCACACCTATTCACTTACTATTATCGAAATACAACGAAATTCTTTGACCATTAAATTAAAATATGTTAAAATATGTTAAAACATGTTAAAATATGTTAAAACGTCAAAATATGTTAAAAATAAAATATGTTAAAGTTAGATATAAAACACAAGAAACAACAAACAGAACAATCTGATACATACACAAGTAAAATAAAAAAATTTAAATGTTTAAATATATTTGTCAATTATCCTATAACTGGTCCTCGAAAAATTCATTAAGACTATATTATGTCTTCTCCAATAGCAAATCTTTTACCCTAACCCTAAATATTTTTTCCGAGTGAATGCTTTTGAGTCTATTTGGAAGCTTATTAAAAATTTTAATACTGCGGTAGATTATCGAGTTTTAGGTTAATTGAGACCTAGGAATAGGCAGTGGTATGCTGTTATATTCTTGACTTCTTGTTTGGTAGGTTTGTTCAAATGTGTGATTTTTAAATTTTTTATAAATCAGCACCACTGTTTCTAGTATAAAAAGGCAACAAAGAGTTAATATTTTTTCTCTCATAAACAAAGGCCTACAATGGTCTCTGATTTTTGCTCCGCAAATATATCTGATGCATCTTTTTTGAATTACAAATACAGATCTGAACAAACACTGACTGCAATTCCCCCAAAAGGCTATTCCATAGCGCAAATGAGAATCAACAAGGGCGTATGAAGTTGTTTTGGCCATTTCACAACCAAGTTCGAAAAAATGTTTGTCTAACGGCGCAACTACCTATCGATATTTTTTTATTAAGATAGGGAATATGCGAGGAGAATTTTAACCTATTGTATATACATTCCTAAAAATTTAGTATTTTCATCCTGAGTTATTCTTTGGTTGGAAACAGTTAGGTCATCAAAAGAAAATTTAAAACTGAGGACTTTTGTTTTATCTATGTTAAAACAGAGACAGTTTGCATCACACCACTCTTTAAAAACAAAACTATTTCTCCATAGTCTCCCCGTGTCCAGACTCACCCCACCCTATCGTACCCCTTTCCGCACGCAAAACAGTGCAGAAAAGTAAACTTTTTCTCACGTACCGTAAAACGAGGTTACTTTGCGCCTCCTGGTCCTACTTTGCTCCATTGCGAAAAAAAGTTCTTAGATATTCCACATTAAACATCTGCGCATGCACCACAACGCCACCACGCGTGAATTATCCGTTGCGAATTTGACTTTTCAAAGACGCTATACCGCGTGGCCAGCCTTCTATCTAGGGGTAGGATTTTTGTATAATCCATAAGGATTGCATGGGAGAACAGACCAACGTTGCCAGGTTAGCGAAAATATCAGTATAATCCGCTACTTGGTTCGCGAAAAGTCAACTTTTCAGTTTTATGTATGTGTATTCATCAAACGGGGTGATAAACAACCAGAATAATACCTTAAAATTCTGCTTGTTCCTAAATGTAATTAATTCACTTTCTTTTACAATCAAACAGAATTTTAAAGTGTTATTCTTGTTATTGATTTTCGTTAATAATTTTAGCAGTATTATGACATCTCCACTTGCGCAGTTGGGCCGGACATTACGGCATACTTTAATGAGAATTCTGCTAGACTTTATCATAACAAAAACATTTCATGTAAAAAAAAGCCAAGTAACCAAAAATGGTATTCCGTAAAAAGAATTGAAATAAAAGTAAAGCCAAGTTATGAAATAGTTATGAAACTCCCTGTATTAATAACTCGGAAACAGTAAAAACACTAAATTAAGTTTTAAAAAATTTTGTTTATTTTTTAATTTTGTTTGAGACAAGTGTCTCAATATCAAGTTCAATGTTTGAAAGTTATATGCGCACATCTGCTTTGGGATTTAGTTTTTTTCTTAAGAGCATACTTTGAAAACCTTAAACTAAAATAAACCCTACGTCACAACGGTAAGTTGTAGCGAAAGGCAACCATTTTAACAGCAAAATTCGCTAATTCTGGATTTTCACTTCTAAGCTGTGTCCAAAACTCCAAGAAAGTAGCCGAATTAAAAGTTTCAAGGTTTCCATCGGCTGCAACATCAATTAGCTGTTCAGTTTGTTTTACAGTTAGAGTTTTCTGTATTCTTGAATCTTGTGCCCGTGTTTGTGTAGCTTCTCACTTACTTGAACCCAGGTAATTGTGAGAGAGGATAGCTGCACTCACCCTGCACTCGACTCACGGATCGTCAAGAATACGGCCTCAGTTATTCTTGATCATAATTGAAATGAAGAGTTATTAAAAAGTCCCAATTCCTAAACTTACTTCACTCTACTAAGAATATTTATTTTATTTACAACATGAAACTAATGATTATTCTATTTTTGGGTGATACCACTCACCGCTTCACCGCGGAACCCAGTGTGAGAATCGCTGCATTATAAGATTTAAAAAAAAACACAAAAATAAGTAAAATTTGAAACAATTTTGGTCACCTTAATTTTGGACACAATAATGTTGTTTAACAGGCACAAAGGCGCTTGCCAAAAATGGCATTAACACCTGTCCTTGTGCAATTCATATGTTTTATGTCTACAACATACATGTAGGTAAGTACATAATATGTATTAATTTATTTTGAAGTTTTGCATACAAGCAGATGACATGATAGTATTTTTACTAGACAACTTAATAATTATCCTGCTGCTTTTTAATAAATATGTTTTGAAACTAAATTTAGAAGTTGTTACAAAAAACAGGCTTGTTTATATTTGATCCACCCTCGTAATATCTTTCTATTTTCTTTTAAGAAACAAAATTTCGGACTTCAATTTTTTTTATTTATTTTAAACATTAAACTAAACAGTTTAGTTTACACTTTAAAACGGTTAGAAATACTTACTATCCGAAACTTTGTGTTTAAAATAAATAAAGATATTGGAAGTTTGAAATTTTATTTCTAAATCATTGTCTACGAATTTTAGATAAAGAATTTTTTTACTTAACAAATAAACAAATTACGTTTCATATTTTTAGAAGTATATGATTGGGATTTTATTAATAAAATAATGTTACTAGCTATGATTAGTAAGTTATAAAAATCACTTTTTAGTTTTTAGGTCAAATTTGCATGATTCTTTATGACTTTAGCCATCTTGAGTATACGTATGAATAGGTATCGTTAAAAGAATGGGTCTCACTAATTTTAAGTACTCTCCATCTCCTTCCAGCGACGCGGCCAGAGAATCTTTTTCAGAAAACGCGAGAGAATTTTCGTCTTTTTTAAAAGTGGCTCTAACAATTTCGCGAACAAAGCTTTCTGCTTGCATGACAAAAATTCAAGAGACCTTCTCTCAGCTTGCTCCACGTATACTTGCCATTTTTATACACTGCCCACTTTGTATACGATTTTTAACTAGAATGCACGGACTTTTTAACCTTAAAATGGATAAGGCATCACGCACAAATCCGCATAAAGGCTTTCATATATCTCCTTCTCTATCAATAAAGAGGGAAGTAAAAACATTATCATAAGTTAACTGTTTTGCATATTGTGAAAGGCTTTCGCGGCCATCGTCCAATGGTGGGTGTCTTCTCGAAGACTGTCAGACAGTTTTCGAGAAGCCGACAAACAGTCAACATCTCCTGAAGATGCCATCCACTCGAGATGGCGAAATGTCGAGAACGAATTTCCAACGACGACGGCCGAACAGCCCGAAAGCACACCCACCATTTAATTGTTTTGGTTTATCTTTTTAAGTTTCTATTTTGTTTTAAAATAAAGGAACTTCTGGCATCGCTTCAAATAATAAAAATACTGTCGCAAGTTCACCACGGTTTTTTTTAAATACTAAAATCTGTCACAATTTCACTGCGGATTTTTTAGCTCACACTACTATAGTATAGTATATGTGTGAGTTAAAATAGATAATGTCGGTCGAGACAAACCTTAATATTCCTATGTATTTTTTCCTAAGGAAAGACATCTAAATTTTCTCCAGTGAGACAAAGACTTTTTTAACCCCGGATTTGATTTATTTTTTTGTAGAATTCGATTATAAAAAAATTTAGATAAAGAAAATTTTATTTTTTGCTATATTAAATAAGTCTTATCCCCGAAAATTTGAACCAAAAGCAACTGAAATCCAAAAACTTTTTGAAAATTACAAAGGTAATTAAAAAATTGTAAGGGGCTTTCTTTTTAGAAAATTATTAAATACCTAGATTTAAAAAGAGTTGTTTTTTCAGAAAAAAACCAGAAATAAAAAAAATGTTTTTTTTTTTTATTTAGTTCTTGCACCACAATAAACTTAAAGTCAAATTAAGTGTTTGGACCAGGGCCCTGCGGGCCCTTTAAAGCTCCGGGCCCTAGGCAATTGCCTAGAGTGCCTATAGGATAATCCGGCGCTGGTCTACCATTACCATTGTTAGGGTTAGACAAAAAATGAATTAAAAAAAAAACCTAAGATTAAATAATAGTTAGCTTACCAATAGATTGGTAAACTGTGGTGTTAAAAAATTGACTTCAGTGAATGTGAAACGAAAATCAATAACAAGAATAATGACGCTTTAAAATTCTGTTTGTTTGTAAAAGTAAGTGATTTATTTACATTTAGGAACCAGCAGAATTTTAAGGTATTATTCTAGTTGTTTATCACCACGTTTGATGAATGCACTTACATAAAACTAAAAAATTAACCTTTCGCGAACCACGTAGCGGATTATGCTGATATTTTCGCTAAACTGGCAACGTTGGTCTATTCTCCCATGCAATCCTTATGGCCCATACAAAAATCCTACCCCTAGATAGAATGGCTGGTCACGCGGTATCTAATCTACATAAAATAGTTTTGTTGAGTAAGATAAAGAATACCGAAAACGTAAAATATCTTACCATTTATATAAATGACCCGCACAGCTGTTTGTCGATTTGTCCAACGTTGACTGAGGTCTAGACAGACAGCATGTTTCTTTAGAGTTCGGGATCACGTGTTTTGTGGTGATACACGCTTAAATTGTAACCGATGAAATGGTGAGAACAGTTTGTCACAAAATCACCACTTTCTACGGTAGTTACAATAACTGTTCTACAGGGTGACCCGATCTTAACAAGCCAAACTTCACCAGAGTATTGTACGTTAAAAAATATGAAAAAAAAGTCTATACAACATAGGTCGAAAAATACTTCGTTAAGAAAATACAGTGTGTTAAAGTTTTTTTTTTAAAAAACGAAAAAAGTTATTATCTAGAAAACTACCAGGGACAATAAAGCTAAATTTGGTACAAAATAAAGGTTAATTGAGCTGTATTCTTTTCTTCATAAAGCAACAATTTTGGTTTGCCAGGGGCGTGCGCACGGGCGATGACTATCAGATTTTTGAAAAAAAAAATTATACGCCAATGGATTTTTTTTTGCTTTTAAATTATTTTTGAAATCACATTCTAATATCAGTTAAAAACTGTCTCTACTTTTTTTTTCTACGATGCGTCGTTTTTAACTAAAAAATAAAAATTGTTTTATCTCTACATAAAAATTTTACCAATAAAAGTAAAAAAAACAGCGTTTTGTTAATAAAAAGTCAAAGATAGTCAATAAATTTTAAAAAAGTTCGACAAAGATTCACTAAATGCATTGAAGCGAGAGGCAATCATTTTGAAACACTTTTAAATGAATCAATAACCTATTTATTTATGTAGTTGTATTTATTAAATAAATTTGAATCATTCAATCAATCATTGAACTGTTTTATTTTTGTTTGCAACAAATTAAAACAACTTTTATTTTTTAGTTAAAAACGACGCATCGTAGAAAAAAAAGTAAAGAGACATTTTTTAACTGAAATTAAACTGTGATTTCAAAAATAATTTGAAAGCAAAAATAATCCATTGGCGTATCATTTTTTCTTCAAAAATCTGACAGTCACCGCCCGTGCGTACGCCTCTGGCAAACCAAAATTATTGCTTTATGAAAAAAAGTATACAGCCAAATTAACCTTTATTCTGTACCGAATTTGGCTTTATTGTCCCAAGTAGTTTTCTAGATAATAATTTTTTTCGTTTTTTTAAAGAAAACTTTAACACACTGTATTTTCGTAACGAAGCATTTTTCAACCTATGTTGTAGACGTGTGTTGAGATGACGCCGCGCGCCGTCGCCGAAGGCCGCATTTCACAGTCGGTCAAATGAAGTTATTGGCATTGGTGCGCTGCTAAATTGCAACACAATGTAGCTGGGCGGCTAACAAGATCTGTGCTCGGCTAGGATCCCCTTCCTTCGCCCCGCACCGCACTTGCTCCTAGGTTTAGATAGCGAAATCTAGGCAAAAATAGAGCTGCAAAACTTGCATTTCCAGTACATTTACGTTTAAAAATAAAAACCTGTATAAAATGGCCCTGATTTTCTATTTTTAGTAAGTACTTGAATAGTAGGCTATATTGCAGCGCCTAGCCTTAAAATCCTTCTCAATTACACTTCTTGTGTTCCTGTACGTGTATTATCTCTCAAAAATGACGACCTCGAGCCTCGAGGGCTGCCGGAACGTGCTTACGACCCGATTTTTTTGCATAAGTACATATAGTCAGTCTGCCATCCCATCACACTGGATATAGCATCTCATGTACTTAGTTGTATTACGCTTTACACTTTTATATTTCTGAAGATTCTCAAAATTTAAAAAAACGATTATTAATTGTTTTTTGCAATTAAACTTTTGGGGGACGGGACGCGGAGGGGGAGAAGAGCGTGGGAAGGGGGCGCGGGGGGTTGTCGTCGTCAAAGTTTGGCCACCCGAAAATTCGCTAAATGACGTTTTTCCGAATCTTAACTCAGGGTGTGGTTTTTTCGCATCTCTATGGCCCCACCATACTGCAACTCGGTGCTTTTGCTGCTAAACTGTATAGTTTTTAAAATATGAATTTTCAAATTTTGGCCATTTTGGTCTTATGGATTCCCTGCCCTAAAATTCGCTAAATGACGTTTTTCCGAATCTTAACTCAGGGTGTGGTGTTTTTGCATCTTTTTGGCCCCACCATACTGCAACTCGGTGCTTTTGCTGATAAACAGTATAGTTTTTAAAATATGAATTTTCAAAGTTTGGCCATTTTGGTCTTATGGGATTTCTTACCCTAATATTCGCTAAATGACGTTTTTCCAAATCTTAACTCAGGGTGTGGTCTTTTCGCATCTCTATGGCCCCACCATACTGCAACTCGGTGCTTTTGCTGATAAGCTGCATAGTTTTTAAAATATAAATTTTCAAATTTTGGCCATTTTGGTCTTATGGGATTCCCTACCCTAAAATTCGCTAAATGACGTTTTTCCGAATCTTAACTCAGGGTGTGGTGTTTTCGCATCTCTTTGGCCCCACCATACTGCAACTCGGTGCTTTTGCTGATAAACTGTATAGTTTTTAAAATATGAATTTTCAAAGTTTGGCAATTTTGGCTTTATGGGAATCCCTACCCTAAAATTCGCTAAATGACGTTTTTCCGAATCTTAACTCAGGGTGTGGTTTTTTCGCATCTCTTTGGCCCCACCATACTGCAACTCGGTGCTTTTGCTGATAAACTGCATAGTTTTTAAAATGTTAATTTTCAAAGTCTTGCAAATTTGGTCTTATGGGATTCCCTACCCTAAAATTCGCTAAATGACGTTTTTTCGCATCTCTTTGGACCCACCATACTGCAACTCGGTGCTTTTGCTGATAATCTCATCTCGTCTCGCGGTAGTACTACTTCTGTGGAAAGTGTCTTTTCCGCACTTGATTGCTGGCCTAACTCCGTTTTGGGTAAGTCGTCCAACTGCAATCGCGTGCGAAAAAGTGACACTTTCCGTACTTGTTAGGAAATATACTATGTTTACTTCTTTATTAGTACTCCTGAAGAATATAATACGTATAATCCATATAAAAAAACCAATATACAGGAGCGAGGGTAACTTGAACCGCAAAATATTACCCACTTTGATTTTTACATGACTAACTCGGGTTAAGCAGACTTATAACATTGTTTCACCTCTTTGTTGCGGAAACCCGATAGTTCGTGCCATATAATCACGTTATGACGTCGATTATGAACGTCTTATTTCTTCATTGAGACATTAAGGACCTTCCCTCTCATGGATCTACAGAAGCACTTATACAACCCTTGATACATGATTGAAATAATAAAGTCACAAACTCAATTGATACGTAACGATCCAGATTTTTTCAGTCCAATATATATAACACATATTTGAAAAATTAGAATAAATCAATACACAACTTTTATCTAATTTTTTTAATAAGCAAATTGAAATTTTGCAAATGGTTTATAGTAAAAATTAAAGATACTAACCCATATTTTAAACATACGTCAAGAAATCACCATATAATCTCTGGTTTACCAATTTGGAGCACTTTTGAAAATCGCCTTTCTGCGCGGAATAAGTGCGGATCATTATGCAGGCTATCAAACGGTCTATGACTTGTCGTCGCAACAATTGACAGCGAGTTAGTTGATCGATTTTCTGCATTGGGGTCTACTAATAAGTTAATTGGGTACTTTTTTAAGACTTAGTAGTTATGATAGAAAATAGTTCGATATTGAGGTTTCGATCGTCTAAATTAGACAGGCTGACCTCCGTGCGGCGCCGCCATCCCAGATGCATTTATTTTTGGTTTGTTGCCTTGCCCTCGGCAACAAAGCGCTAGCAGCTAACTGTTTGGGGTGGAGAATGATCCTGTCTGTATATGACCACATGATACTAAAGCTAGATGGTTTTGGGGGCAGAGTAGTGCTGTGGTATGGTCGTCGGCTTCACACGCAGAAGATACCAGGTTCGCGTCTCGAACAACGATGCAAAAACAACAAAAAAAATCCATCGCCCTGTCGCCCACTTTCTTTTCAGCGTTCAACAGACGTCATCGAATAAGCATGCGATGCGATGCAAGCAAAAACATAAGTTGACCTTGAACATCGAGAATATATGCAGAGGCCGTATTCTTGACGGCCCGTGAGTCGAGTGCAGGGTGAGTGCAGCTATCCTCTCTCACAATCACCTGGGTTAAAGTAAGTGAAAAGCTACTCACTCACGGGCACGGGATTCAAGAATACAGCATTAGGTGTAGTCCAGGAGACGACACGCAGTCAGCGGAGGAATCAGGAATAATAACTAAAGAGCCTGTTATAAGTGCTATATAGTCGGAACCAGGATGGCGCCAGCATAAATCTCCTACAGTCAACTCACGACGACCACGACTGTTGCGCTGAAAAGAAAGGAAGTCTATCGTCTATAACCAAGTTCTGCTGACACGATAGCGATGTTAGATAGATGCAAGTCTAACATGTCGACCTTGATGAACCTTTCGGAAGGAATGTAAAAGCGTGGGTCCTGTGTATACTTGCTACGCAGTATAAAGATCCCTGCCCTCGACAAAGAGGTGTCAGGCAAAATTAAGTCCTCTTAGAGAAAGAAAACTTGCATCCTAAGGGGCACCTGCATCAGTTTGATATATGATGTACGGACAAATCGGGGTTTGCGAAAAGGGCGCGCCGTGTGCCTAGTCGCTAGACCAAAAATCGTCTACTCACCACTACTACTACTACTTGACTTGGTGGTTTTCTTTGTAAAATCTATAGTTTGTACAATATAAATTTTTTAAGTTTCGCCATATTAAGCTTAATACGGTAAGCGTGGACGCGGGTGGCTGCATCGATCGCCTCAATTGATTCATGAGCATTAATCGAAGTAAGGCCCAGTTTCTGTGTACTGTTAAATTCTATAGGGACATGTCGTCCTCTCTTTCTATATTTTGTAATTAGAATGCGACATAACGGGTATTAATTTCTAGTTAGTATTCAAGTCTTTGGTGAATTCCTTTTGGGATTTATTGATACTTTATGATGAAATTATTAAATAAAAAATGATCAAAGTTTAATATTGATATATTGAAGTAAAAGATTCTCAATAGATCGGGACTGCACCATCTTTAACAAGTTATTATATTATGTCATAATTATATAGTTTAATATACCCACCCCGTTTTTGTGGGTAAAACGATACTTCTTCACCTATAGTGTAAGATTTTTTTTAGATTCTTCAAGAATATTATGACAAACCGGTATGGAATTCTGAAAAAATATTTTTCGCTAAAAGAAAGTCGTGGTAGGCCAGAAAAAAGTGAGTATCACCTATTTTACCTTCCTAGCCCTTAGGTTTATTTTTTTTTTATTAAGGATTTAAATATGCGCTAAAGAATTCTTTTCTTTACTAATTGTCAAAAATTTTATCAAAAAATATTAAATACTTTTTCCATAAAAGTGTCATTTCAAAACCTCACGCTAGAGGCTAAACGGCTGAGCCGATTTTGAGAAAAAAGGTGTCGTTGAATTGCTACTGATCCCGAAGGTGCTATAGGCTATATTTTTTTAAACTAGATTCAACATGGCGGTCTTCAGACACCATTTTGTCACATGATAGGTAGGCTTTAACCCAACAAACATTTAAAGTTGTAACAACGAAACCCCAACTAGAAAGAATTTCTTAAAAGTAACCGCAACGTACTCCCGCTACGTCTCAGTATACCATACAGCGACGTTATAATTCCCTAAGTGGGGAACCAATTTCTGGTTATAACTACTTGGCCAAGTGTTAAAAGTCACTGTAGTAACAACTACACTACTACGTCATAGCCAGGTATCTACTACGTCGTAGAGGCTGTTTTTTTTCCGTAATGGCATAAAAGTTGCGATGTAGTCGCAAATAATATAATTGTTTCTTTTTGGTAGAATTGTTACACAATATGGTGGACACAACAGTAAACAGACTAGCTTAGTTTTTTTGTTTGGTTATGGTTATAATATGTACTATGTTATCCAAAAGTGTGAGAATTTACGAGCAGAGGATCAAAATTCGAGTGCGACGCAAAGTTTTTTATATAACATGCATTATATATATCAAAAAACCGGTGCGCCCGTAAAATTGAGCCATTTTCTGGTAGCTGATGGAATTTTTGTGTTGTGATTTAGGAGGTTATGTTTTCATAATCGACAGTTAACTCCAACAAATGGTGCTTAAGAAGAGCGTTTTTGGTAAGTTTCAACTAATTTGTTTATAAAATAGTATAGCTCTTTAATATGAGCTCATAAAACGACAACAAAAATATTAAATTTTCTTTCTTGCATAAAAACATGATAGTCGAAAGGGTTACTTGAAAGTGAGCCTAAGTTACGCCAACGTGTCACTTACGACTTTTATGTCGGCATTCCTTTTTAGTTCTAGATAACACACTCGAATTTCTACTCCTTCGTTGCAGAAACGTATTATTAACTAGCTTTCGCCACTAGAAAACGTCTACAGAGTGATAGGAACCACGCGATAAGTATAACTACTACCCTCAAGTTATTGGGGTGTCGCCACTTGTCATTTGCCGTTTCTGTCAACAATAGCACCACTGCTTATAGGTTTTGTACCAGCGTGAATTTGTGGTAGGTTTTAAAACAAAAACAAGATAAATTAAATTCCATTAGAACAATAAATGAAGTGCCAATAAAAAGTGTTTTTTAAAAATGTATGTTGCAGTGGAGAGGATGATCCCTATTCTAGAATTTCTAGGAAGTGTTGGTCAAGGAACTAAAAAAACGTAGTCGCATCAATGAAATCAACTTATTGTTACTTTTTTATTTTCACATTGCTCTCACAATTCGTATGTAGTATTTTTTATTGTTTTTAGATATTTTGGCATTGTCAATATTCAGTAATTTTTATTATTATAAGCCCTATAAGTAAAAAAACAATCTCTGAGACTTGTTAGATCGCTTAGAAATCCGCGTGTAACCACGATATATTTAATTTGTTTTTTTATTAGCCGCAAACAGCGCAAAAGTTCCTAGATGAAGTCTAGCATATCCCAGAGGTTATTTTAGGGGCCGTGCATAAATTAGATATTAGGGACCTATTGCAATAAAGCCTGGCACAAAACACAGCAGAAATTTAAGTTTATTCACTTCAAACCAAGCTTTAACAACAGCACAAATTTGAAGAAAACCAAAAAGACACCAAGCTCAACATATAAAATGAATCACAGTGAGACACAACACGTCAGCACAAGAGGCATAGTAACGAATTCAGTTTAGTCCGCACAAGAGGGTTACTTTGGCGATAGGGTGGTGCCACAGCACAAACCACGAACGATCGTAAAGACAGTACAAGAATAGAACAGCAACAAGTAGCGTAAAAGATTAAGGATGGAGATTAAGCATGGACCAAGGAATTTTTAAAATCCGTATGCGGTACTCGATACTTTGGATCAATATTTTACATTTTGATTGTTTTGCAAACTGGTCAAGCAATGAGCTCGAAAAAATGGACTGCTCAAGGTAGTTAAAAAAATATTTGCAAAACTATTCCTAATATTCCCATATTATAAAAGGAGCCACAAAAAGTAGGGTTAAGAATGTGTGCGACCAAGATGCGACTTCAAAAAGTCTACGTTTTCAAAGCAGAAACAGGAAGGAGAGATTACTTTAAAAGATCGACATTAAAAAAAAGTCAAAGTAGTTGCGGCTTTAAAGTTGATCCAAAAAGTTATTTTGTCTACATTGTTACATCAGCTGTTACTATGATGACACAAACTTTTGTGGTAAAAATTAAAGTTATAATGTAGTTGTCGGATACACTTGTTTGGGACTCCAATGAAGCTTAACTTTCTAGTGGTAATTAAGTAGGATATAAAAGTCAGGGCGACTACGAAATAACGACTAAAAAGAAAGTAAAACTTTAGCAACGTCCTATTGTGGTATAGAAGACTATCAGAATCGACTATCAAGAAACAATCCCAAGAAGTAGTTTAGAGGGTCGTTTTTACGAAACATCTACTATTTCCTGATACTAAATAGTAGTTAGAACTAAAAAGTAACAAATTTTGGTTGGGATCACCACATTTCTACTATAAGAAAGTAGCAAAGCCTTTAGAACATGTAGCCGCTACTATAAATGTTAGTTGGGAAGGCATACAAATTATCTAAATTTCAGATGATTTTATTGAAATTCCTTTGATTACCCATTGAAAATGTCCACTAATTTGCTGTAGTTACTTTGTAGTCCTCAACACCACCCTCTACACCTTTTTACAAGTCCCCCCCCCCCCGCCGCATCTTCCTCTCTCCTCCCCACCATCCTTAGTATTAGTAATAGTTATAGCTATGACTTTCACAAGTATAAAGCGATTTCAAAAGTTCTTTGTGCACACGCTTGAAGACTTTTTTCCAACATCATTTTACTAGTTTCCTCCTCCCTCTCTTCTCCCTCCCTTCTTATTAGTAATAGTTGTAGCTATACCTTTCACAAATTTGTAGCGATTGCAAAAATTCTTTCTGCACACGCTTTAAGACTTTTTTTTCAACATCATTTTACTATTTGTGTGCATTTTGTGTCATATTATAACATTTTGTTTATAAAATTTTAAAGTAAAATGTTCTTCGATCAATACTCACCCCTGTTCGCTCTACTTATGGACCCAAGAAACATTTCTATCTGAGGCTTGAAAAAGGATTAATTAAATCCGAAACGTTGCCAAAGGTACCTTAGTTTCTTTTTGGTCTGTCCTCTACCCACGAATACCTACCTGATCATTTTACTAGTTTCCCCATTCCTCTCCCTCTTTTCTCCCCACCCTCCTTATTAGTAATAGTTGTAGCTATACCTTTCACAAATTTGTAGCGATTTCAAAAATTCTTTCGGCACACACTTTAAGATTTTTTTCGGCATCATTATAATAGTTCCCTCCTCCCTCTCTCCTCCCCCACCTTCATTTAATGGAAGGTAACACTGTTCGTGTCTGTAGAAAATCTACACGTACTTTTTGGGTAAAGCCTAATGAATTGTAAATACATAGTGCTGTTTATAAGGCTGAATAAGAATTAAACCTAAAAGTTGGAAATAAAACAAATTAAAAAAAAAATACCCAACTGCTAAATTTACTTGTAACTACTAGTCGCAGTTGAGTACAAAATTACCCAATAACCTGATTCATGAAAATACAAAACTGTATAATTTCGTAAGAGCGCTTTGGGCATCAAAACTAAAAGTTGAAGCATGTCGTACATGATAGGTATACCTATCAATTTTGTACTCAACTGCGACTAGTACTTACAAGAAAATTTAGCAGTTGGGTGTTTTTTTTTAAATTTTTTTTATTAAAATATTTCAGTCATGCTAGATTTTGAACAAACATCTTAAAGAACGTCATATTTAAACTCGTGTTTATATGGCCTTCTGAATAAAAAAATTTCATAAGTAGAAACGAAACATAAGGAGTTAAAAAGTCACTCTTTTAGAACAAACACAAATTTCTCGAAATTGCAAGAAAGCAACTGCCAATTATTTTACTGAGTTATTATTAGTGTAGCAGAGCAGGTTGTTTTGAAGAAGAGAAAACAGGAAAAATTGTGTCTTTTGTCGAAATACCTATGCGAATAAGTGGTTCTTACTCAGAAATACATATAATTGCGAGCCCGGTTGTTATTCTGCTTTATTTTAAATGACATGGGAATAAACTGTAACAAGAAATCTGCTCAAATTGTTCCAGTGTTGCTAAGAAGGTATTTTACATGATTAGTTGCATCAACCAGGGCTATTAAAGCGGACGGGCCACGATCTACAACTTTGTTGACGTCACAATGAAGCCTGAATTTTATTTTGATGGTCACGTCACGAAGTTGAAATGACAGTTTATGAATATTTGACAGGGCTATCAAAACGGACGGGCCACGATCGCAGCCCACGAGAAAGACCGGCCTTCAATCATATTAAAGAACAAATTTTTTTTGTTAATTTATTTAAATTGTGTAAAAACACATATTATATTAAGCAATACAATAAGAATCCTGGGACTCCTAAGATCACGTGACCGCCGACTTGCTTATAATGCGCCATGGTCGGTCTTTATCGTTGGCTGCGGCCACGATCCTCCACTTTGTTGACGTCACATCCGGGGCTGATTTTTTTTTTGATGGTCACGTTACGACACAGCTGATTGTCTTTAAAATATTGAAGTTGGGATGACGGTTCATGAATATTTGATTTTTTTTTAAATGAAGCCGGTTTTGAGATTGTTTTTACTATATAAACTATTTTTTTAAAATGTATAGTAATCCTTAATTTTTCAGAGCCGCTGCATTAGCTCACACAAAAATTAAGTTTAAAGCAGAAGCGAATGTGACAATCACAGACGACAATGTCAAATACATGTCAAATATAACAGTTTCCATGTGGTACATGGCGGGTAATTTGAATTCAAAATAAGGAATGCTAAATCTTGAAGATTTTAACCTTTTAATCATGTTGCTTCTTTACAAAACTTTGGTGGAATATCGGGGTAAAAACAATCTCAAAACCGACTTTATTTTAAAAAAAAATCAAATATTCATGAACCGTCATTCCAACTTCAATATTTTAGACAATCAGCTGTGTCAAGACGTGACCATCAAAAAAAAATCGTGGCCCGTCCGTTTTGATAGCCCTGCTAGGGCTATTAAAGCGGACCAGCCAGGATTTACAACTTTGATAACGTCACAGCAAAGGCCGAATTTTATTTTGATGGCCACGTCACGCCATAGCTGATTGTCTTTAAAATATTGTAAGTTGGAATGACGGTTCATAAATATTTGATGTTTTTTAAATAAGGCCGATTTTGAGATTGTTTTTATTATTATTTATATTAAAACTTATTTAGATGTGTCTAAAAAAATTAAAACATGAAAAAATTATTTTTTTGTAGTGTAATTTTGTTTTAAAAAAATTAACACTAGTATTTTTGTATTTTAAATAAACTTTATTGTAAAAAATCATTAAAACATCGAACAAGTTTTACAGAAAACAGATGACAAAGTCAATTTCATATCAAATATAACAGTTAGCGTGTGGTGCATGGCGGGCAATTTAAATTTAAAATAAGTAATGCTAAATCTTAAAGATTTTAACCTTTTAATCACCTTTCATCCTTACAAAAGTTTGTCTATTCGCCCATAAGACCACCCACGATAACAGCTGATTTTTTGAAGGTCGTGGCGTACATTTTTTTGTTGGCCTTGCGTAAATAAAACAAAATCCATAATAAGCAGCAGGGCCAAACCAAACCCCCCCTCCCCCACGCTACGCCACTGGTTTCATATCATATAAATTCAAATTAACTTTAGAAATAATAAAAAACCACATGAAAAATTTGTAACGAAATGTAATTTTTTGGAAATCTAGTCCGTGCAGTCGTAGGATTCCCGTTAAAAATAGTCACAAATTGTAGCACCACCCCTAAGGGGTGGTTTAAAGTTAAAAAAACAATATAAATAATCCATGATTGATAAAAAAAATTCCAGATAAAAATTTTCAAATCTAAATGATAATTAACTTAAGAATATATCTATAGGTGCATTACCGTATCAATATTTAAATATTGTAAAAAACACAAGATATATTAGAATCCGTTTTCAATTACACATCCACCAAAACAATTGAACATCAGTTTAATCATCGCTAGCTTGTCTAAAAAATTAACATGTAAAATATAGCGGACAGCTGATACTGACTTACACCGGTTTTATTGGATATCTCCTAATGACCTTCGGACGTTTTTTAAACCAAAATATTATATTCTTTTTATTTATTTCTAACGTTTGTGTGGAAATAATATCTTTGTTACAACAAAAAAAGATGACCTATATCCCAAGGTATTTATGAGCAATTTGGTAAATATTAAAAACTATTGCATTTAAGGGAAAAATAAGTTACATCTTCTACCAAAATCTAGATTTGTCGACCTAGGATTGTAGCACTGTAAACCCTTTGGTAAATACTGGTGGAAGAGTTTTCAAAACATATTTTTTCGCAAATATCATAAATATTAGAAAAATATTAAAATTTAAGATCAAACTTCAAAGCAAATTCAAATATTTGAAAATATTGTTCTGAATATATTTAGCGTTGCGTCGGTATGTCTGTGGCAGCGACGTTAAGCAGGCAGGCGAGCAGGAGAAACGTTTCCCGTGTCGAGCCGTCACAGGAGTCCCTCGACCATCCTGCATCCGAACGGTAACTTTGCAGAAATCAGCCAAGCCACAGTTGACAATTTTGTTTAACGAGTTCCTTATTAATACAGTGAAATCTTCTATAAACGGACACTCACGGTTTCGTCGATTTTGTCCGCTTATTGGATGTGTCCGCTTATGAGAGAGAACTGGGAAATATTAATATATATTTATTAACAATTTTCGCTGCTTGAGTTTTTCCGATATTATATTTTTCAGCGATCTTTCGTGCTGATAGATGTACCTTCTCCGAAACGTTAACAACTTCCATTTTTTAACGTAAACAAAGAAGTTTTTTACTGGGCGTCATTTCAAGGAGATCTATAAGTCCCGCTGAATAAAATATGTTGTAAATACAACAGAAGTATTTAGTCTCCGCATTAAAACGGAAAAATTTGTATTTATGCCCATGCTCATTTGACCATTCATGATCCGCTAAACCGGATTTTTTAATATATTCTAATTTGGTACTTTTTAGATGTTTATTTACTCTAACCGAAAGAGGGCGTTTTTTTTCACCTACATATGATTTATCACACTCACACGGGTTTTGGTAAATACATTCTTTATTATTTGAGGGATTTTCTGATTTCGTTTTAGTTACAAAACTCCTTATCATATCTCCCGATGGAAGTACTGTTTTTATATTATAGTGTTTGGCTATTGGTCTTATGTTTTCTGGAAACTCCTTGAACATATGAAATATTAGTAATCAGTTGGGTGTTATGACTAACAATGAGTTAACTTGTGTTTTCCAGCACATAGCTGTGTTCTCTGGAAAGAAACGTTGACAGTCTGGATAATATTATGAAACATATACCTACCTTCAAATGAACCGTAAAATGATGAAATATTAAATTGATAGGAGACTATCCAATAACGACCCCCAACTCACCAGTGGAGGATCTGTGGGGGGGGGGGAGGGGTCAAGGAGGCAACAAAAACCAACAAAATTTTCTTTTGCGCTTTTTAATTAAACTCGAGCAGGCAAATCAAATGCACCGCAGGCAAACTTTTTTTGAAAATAAAGTAATTTTTGTGTCAAAATTTGTTCTTTTTTTTAAATTATGGTAAAAAGTTTTAAAAAAATTAATTTTTTTAAAGAAATTACGGTTTATCCATTAGATATTTGTTACTAGAACTAAATATGATAAGCTTTAAGTGAAGATGAGAAGCTTGAGAAGGGGGGTGGGTTCCTTTGTCCTTCCCCCGTGGATGCGCCACTCACATGTTATGGAAAAGCATTGGGCGAATAATTTGGAGCGTTATCGAGTTTGCATTTTTGAGGCCCCGTTTATTCGTAATTGTTTTGTTTTGTCTGGAAGAGAAGAGGAAATTTGTTTTGACTTTCCACCGTTTTAGCCAAAACAAATAACAAGCTTCAAAATAAATTAAAAGTAAAACAGTTTGGTTTTCACTATCTCCAACGTCGATCACAAGGCTACGAATGATCCCCGTCTGGAACACGTCCTGATAGTCAGGAACAAGTGATCCATGCCAATCCACGACCGGACCGGTTTCGACCATCCCAACTAACATTTATAGTAGCAGCTACATGTTCTAAAGGCTTTGCTACTTTCTTATAGTAGAAATGTGGTGATCCCAACCAAAATTTGTTACTTTTTAGTTCGGTTCGGTTCGGTTCGGTTCGGTTCTAACTACTATTTAGTATCAGGAAATAGTAGATGTTTCGTAAAAACGACCCTCTAAACTACTTCATAGGATTGTTTCTTGATAGTCGATTCTGATAGTCTTCTCTACCACAATAGGACGTTGCTAAAGTTTTACTTTCTTTTAAGTCGTTATTTCGTAGTCGCCCTGACTTTTATATCCTACTTAATTACCACTAGAAAGTTAAGCTTCATTGGAGTCCCAAACAAGTGTATCCGACAACTACATTATAACTTTAATTTTTACCACAAAAGTTTGTGTCACCATAGTAACATCTGATGTAACAATGTAGACAAAATAACTTTTTGCATCAACTTTAAAGCCGCAACTACTTTCAAGTAACCTTTTCGACTATCAGGGAATATAGTTTGGGACGCCATGTTTTTATGTAAGAAAGAAAATTTAATATTTTTGTTGTCGTTTTATGAGCTCATATTAAAGAGCCATACTATTTTATAAACAAATTAGTTGAAGCTTACCAAAAATGCTCTTCTTAAGCACCATTTGTTGGAGTTAACTGTCGATTATGAAAACATAACCTCCAAAATCACAACACAAAAATTCCATCAGCTACCAGAAAACGCCTCAATTTTACGGGCGCACCGGTTTTTTGCAATATATATAATGCATGTTATACAAAAAACTTTGCGTCGCACTCGAATTTTGATCCTCTGATCGTAAATTCTCACACTTTTGGATAACATAGTTCATATTATAACCATAACCAAACAAAAAAACTAAGCGAGTCTGTTTACTGTTGTGTCCACCATATTGTGTAACAATTCTACCAAAAAGAAACGATTATATTATTTGCAACTACATCGCAACTTTTATGCCATTACGGAAAAAAAACAGCCTCTACGACGTAGTAGATACCTGGCTACGACGTAGTAGTGTAGTTGTTACTACAGTGACTTTAAACACTTGGCCAAGTAGTTATAACCAGAAATTGGTTCCCCACTTAGGGAATTATAACGTCGCTGTATGGTATACTGAGACGTAGCGGGAGTACGTTGCGGTTACTTTTAAGAAATTCTTTCTAGTTGGGGTTTCGTCGTTAGAACTTTAATTGTTTGTTGGGATTTGGGCCATCCTTAGGTGAATGTAGACGATAGCTCCGTGTAGAGCATAAGTTTTGTGAAACCAACAGAAACTTTACTACTTTATGGAATTCCATGAAACTTGGAGATTGCAGATACGCTTTGTGCAATTCTAGTTACAATATTTATCTTTTGTAGAAACAAACATGGCAAATTAAAAGCACAATTATTAATAATGATAGTGAATACAAATTTGGATAGGAATATACACCAGTTGTGTGGAAAAGATGGTATAGTTAAAAAATAACCAATATGTATGCAGTGATTTAAATAAAGCATCACAAAATTAGGTAAGAAAAGTAAACAAAAGTAAAAAAATTGTTTTGTATGGAATATCGCATACCTACATTACAGTTAATCAGTTAGGGAATGCGACAATTCACCGCGAATGATTAGCCGCCGAACCTTAAGCCGCGTATTCATTTGAGGCAGAATTCGCAAGCCTTGCAGCGGGACCAAACGAATACTTCGTTTGCATTCATGCTAAAGTGAATACGCGCCTTGAAATTGTTTGCCTTGTATTCACTTGAGCATGAATTGTTTGGCCTCGTAGCGAGGCACTTACTACAAAATTATTGTTTACATAGAATTTTAAATTTTATTTTCAGAAGATACAGATCCGAATTTCCTTTACTGAGTGTCGAGTTCACGAAAACCTCAACGGACTGTTGCTGCCCTGCGTTTTCAAAATAGAAGAATTTATTTTACGTTATTTATGTTACCTTTTCTTTAGAGATACAGTCGAACCTCTCTAACTCGAACCTCTATAACTCGAACCCCTCTACAACTCGAACCATTTAAGCAGTCCCTGCACTTTTTACATGTATTTTAACCTATGTAACTCGAGTTTCTTCGAACTCTTGTCCCTTCAGGTTCGAGTTGTAGAGGATCGACTGTATTTGAAAAAAAATATTTTTTTATTGTTAAAAAAACATTTATTTTTCAATATTAGAAAAACATTTCTTTTTCACTGTTAAAAATCAATATTTTTTTAACGTTCGAAAAACACTTTGAAAAAACGTTATAAAAACATAAGCATATTTTTCTAACGTCAGAAAACGGGTTATTAAGCTTCTTTTTCACTATGAATATGACGTTATGTTTTAAATTATACATTATTTTGACATTATTAAAATAATTTTGTGTTTAGTGGGAAGTACCCTGGCAGCGCGGCAGTGGCCCGCCAAGTTCGTGTAAACTGCGGTACCATCTTTTCTTGAAGCATTTCAGCCCATATTTGACCTATCAAAAACTCTACTTCGGAACTACTTTAAAACTTTAAATATTATCCAAATCCCTTAAAAAACGAGTGAAATCAAAAAAGTCAAGTTTTCCAATATAAATTTTAAAATGAAAGGTTCTTACTAGTTTGGAAATGTTTTTCTAAACTTGGCTATTATGGCTGCAAATGACTCAAGCACAGTGCTTAATTGACATAAAGAAGGTTAGCTGTAATAGGAAAGTTTTAAAAAAACACTTACTAACTAGTAATGACTTTTCATTTTTAAATTAGTATTGGAGAACTTGGCTTTACTTTTATCTCAATTCTTTTTACGGAATACCATTTTCACGTACTTGGTTTGTTTTTACATGAAATGTTTTTGTGATGATTATATGTTTCTGCCATTCTTAAGGCATTCATTAATTTTTTTTACTCCAATTTATTAAAACATACATCTATATACAGTGAAGTCCGGATATAACGACCCTCAAAAATGAACTAAATGCGGTTCGTTATACCCGAGGTTCGTTATAAACAGTAATAAATAAATTTTGTTTAATTTTTTGTGTTTCTTTTTTTAATAGTATCCAAGAATAAGAAAAATAAAAATATTACAAAAAGGAGAATACATACGAATAAAGACGTATATTATTATTGTTTTACATATGAATATGTAAAGTCATAATATAGTGGTATGTAATACATACATGAAAGAAGCCTAAATCTTTTTTTTATTATCATGAAATCCATAATTTTTGTTTGAACATTTCTACTTGAAAAATATTCCCTGTTTATATAGCTTTCAAGGTTACAAAATGATGCCCATATTTTATCAGGAACATGGCGTGATTCCAAAAAATTAGTTTCCGAAATTTTGTTTTCCATTTCACGAATGGTTGGAACATAAACCTTAGTGACTTCAACAGAATTATCTTGAACAGGATCATCATTATCTTCGTCATTATCACTTGAAACCATGTTTGAGGTTACGGAGAGATTATAATTTGCTCATCAGTCAACGTTTCTCTTGCTACAATGTCTCCATCAATAGTCACATAATCGTTAAAATCAAAGTCACACATTTTTCTCTTAGCTTGTTATTCTACTAAATCAAGCATATCATTATCGAATTCGTTACAATTACAACCATTCGTGTCGTTGCCGTATCGTCTCGTGTGAAAACGCCCATTGTCTGCTTATATAAAGTTCGTTTTAAAAGAAAAATACATATTCTAGATTATTAAAATTAGGTTCGCTATATCCGGAAGTTCGCTATAAGCGGGATCGTTATAAGCGGACTTCACTGTATATCTAATGAAGCTTATTATCTATATACGTACCATTATAATGATGTCATACCTACCTATCTTAATCTGGTCATCGAAAATGACAGCAAGGTTTCGAAAAAGCGATAAGTCTATTATGTTCGTACGCGCTATCGGCTGAAAGAAAACAATAAAGTTTGCGCATTGACTTAATTGAAACCTAAATCACTCGACTATCGCCTCGCCTTGGCCACGGAGGACAAGTCATTCTTAGCACTTCTTGACCGGACCTCACCACTGACCCCATACGCCCTATATGGTTATACATAATTGGAGGCTGCCTCTTCGGAAAAACCGCCAAAGGCCAAATTTCCCAAGTAACATTATTACCACTCAAGGTTTTATTAGTTTGGTTCCGAGGTTATTTAGAGGGTGCTGTTATGGCTTCAATTTGGCTACATAAAGGTAATTTATATTGCCAATTACCTAAAGAGGTGTTACACATACAACCAAAAAGTGATTTATAAAGGGAGTATAATAAAACTGTTTTATTGATTTCTGATTTATAAAGATGGTCTTATAAAACCCTTTTACCTAAAGTTTTTAAAAAGAAATAAATATAAACTTTGGTCATTTAGTTTTTTTCATTACTTTAGGTCATAACAAAAGTGTTTTATAATAGGGCTAGAAGGTTACCTTATATCCTTTTGTTTTTATAGTTACCAGTAGTTTAATAGTGAATATGATTATATAGGCGGCCATATATAACCTAGTTTCCTTAAGGTTTTTAAGAGTGGTAAATATAAACTTTAGACTTTTGGTTTTTGCCATTACTGTTAGGCATTTTAAAAAGGTTTTATAGGAAGGCTTAAAGGTAAACTTAATTCTTGTGTATTTATAGTTACCCATAGCTGGAATAGACAAATATTATTTAAATAGGCGACCATATAAAACCTTATGTCCTTAAGGGTTCTAACATAAGTAAATAAATAGTTTCGTGTTTTAGTTTATTTAGGTACTTCTGGTAAAAATAATAGATATACCTAGGTACAGATTGGTACCTACCTATTGCAAGATTGATTATTTAAAGCACAATAATTAATAATTGTTGACCTTCCGTCCTCCTGGGTAGGGCACAGATAAGGCCGGTTTAAACGGCCAATATAAAGGGTTTCCCTCCAACCTGCAGGCACAACGGATATCATTGCACTGGCCCTCTTGATTGTGTGCAAATTGCACGATAAAAAACATTTAAAAGTGTTAAATTAGACGCTTTTAACGGAAACTTTAAAAAACAAATACCAAAAATTAAGTGAGGTTATGTTGACTATGTTTACCTTCTCTTTTTTATTGGTTTCATAAGGGCACTCAAAAATCTTTGTTGCGATACAGTAACAAATAAAACCAAGTCACCACTATAAAACGATAATGGCGTATATAAAATTATTTCAAAAATATTGTAAACAGAACAATTATTTAGTCGTTTTAGCAGTGTTTTTTAACAATAATTTTACTTTAATTTTGATTTATGTAAACCACACAGACTTTTTTAATGGTAAATAGTGTAAATTATTATTTTTTATTTTAAATATTTGTTATTTTCTTATCAAAAAACGATTAAAAGGCATTATTGAGAGGGCGCGCTTGTTTTGAGAGCTTTTCAGATACGATTTTATCAGAAAAATAAGTCTGGCAGGCAATTTGATGATCAACAAAACGACAAACTTCTCATATATAGATAGGTATATTTTTATGTGATAAAATAATTTTGGGACTTTGACATTTTTGGCAATTTTGTGACCTAAATTATTTTATGTAGCCATTGTGAATCTAAAATATCGCTAAAGCTTTTATAGGAAAAATTGTTTACTCTTAAGGTATTATGGTATTCCAATGAACCTGCCATAATAGCTTTAGGCTCTAAAAGGTTCTATACTGGTGGAACCGCTAGAGGGCGAAGCTGGAGTTTATTTCTTATGGTTTTATAGTGCATTTAATACATAGGTTGCCACCACCAATTGGGGAGTCCCATTTAGGAGGTCTAAGGGGTATATAAGGGTAATGGGAACGTGCTAGCGACCATCATTGAAACTAATGGTTTTAAGGAAAGGCGCTGGCAACCTTTTAGCTTCTGCTATAAATAAAGAATGTTACTTGTGTTAGATAAAATTTCTTAAAATAATTCTATTAAGCTTCATATCTGCAGGAGTGTACGTCGAAAGCAAGGGTATTGGAAAAAGCTACTCGCTGGGATCCAATGCAACACTGGCGGTAACATGGGATGAAAGAATTAGGACGAAACAGGAATGCGCCTCTGCATCTGATCAGACAGTCAAACTGCGCTGAAAGGGTTTGATGCAGGAGTGCGCGGATGCACTTCAGGAGTTGGCCGGAGTAAGAGAGGTGGAGCTCGTATGGGTCCCAGGTCACATGGGAGTCCTAGGAACCGAGGGAGCGGACGAACTCGCCAGGGGAGTATCCCGGCAGAAATGCGTCGGGCCAGAGCCTTTCCTAAGGCTCAAAAGAGGACAACTGAAGTCGGCCCTAACAGAGTGGACCCAGAAAGAGATACAAAAGGAATGGACCGTAGGGACTGGCTGCTCCGTAGAACAAGAAGAGAGGTGGGGGGCCATAGTGAAAATCCTAACCGGATACTGCGTCCTACAAGGACACTTGGCGAAGATGAGAGTGAAGGAAAACGCGACGTGCGAGCGATGTTGGCCCGACCACGAGACCTCTGTGCATTTTCTCTCAAAATGTGAAGCATACAAGGAGGCAAGAAGAGAGGTATTCGAAGAAGAAACCTTTGAGACAAAGGACCTTCTGAATCTGAGGTGGCCCGATATTCTGGCTTTTGTACAGAAGACGGGCAGATTCTTTAGAGAAGGAATGACGAAATAGGGAGGATGCCCGGGGGTTGGTGAAAAGGTCGCTTCATGTGCCTAATCGCCAAGCCTAGAGCCTACCCCACACTACTACTACCACTACTACTAGCCGTCATATCTACAGACTTGAACAGTAACAGTGGCGTTTGCAGAATTGAATCCTGGAGGGGGCTTGAGCGCAGATCAATATATTTTATTCTTGATTTTTGGGAAAATTCATGTTGTAGGGATTAATATTCACTGGCTCTGAAGGGGGGGCTTTAGCCCCCAAGGCCTTCCAGCGTACGCCACTGACCGTGTAACGAGCCGAACGGCGAATCAAGCACTAGTTTGGACTAGGCCACGAGCGCACTTGCAAACCATTTATTATTAGCAAATCCCAGCCGTTCGGCGAACAGTTCGCAGAATTCCCATCGCTGGCGCTGTAGACATCAAAAGATAATGCGCGCGAAGTTCGCAGGTCTCGAAATCACTGCGAACAAAATTTTGAACGAGAGCCTTATGTAACAGGGGCCTAGTATGTGACAGTGGTACTGTCACCTCAAGTGGCCATGGCTTAAATGTTGTAAGCTACCAACTTAGGCTACAACTTATATAAATTATAAAAAGATTAAATGTTACTATATGTTATTAAATTTACACGATCTCGAAAGGGAATTTGACGGTTCTTGGAGGAAAAGTATGCTATAAACGTTTTTCTCAAATGTATAACTAATGTAGGATAATCATACATACCTCTTCAATTTTCTTCTTGCAGCTACACACTTTCACTTCTAATATTTATTATTTAAATATCAATTTTTTTGTACTATTGAACTTTTGTATTCAAATATTTACACTTCTTAAACTTTTAGGCTTTATAAACCTTTTGTTGTAAATATATATATTTATCAACATTTTAAACGTTGATTGAATGAGTGAAACTATTCAATCAACTGTTTAATTTACTTAATATTACTGTTTAGGTTTGGGATATGTTATTGATTAAAAATGCCGATTTTAGGGCAACGAATGGTTTGTATTTTGATGTTAAAAAACCATAAAACAGTTAAAAATATTATTTCAAAACACTGGAAACAGTAATAATTAAAAGCTTTAAAATTAATAAACTCCAAAAGAAGACTAAAATAATTATGAATAATACAGTTAACAGTTTTAAACATTGTTAAAATAATTGACAAATTTCCCCAGTTGAAATAAAACCCCCTTAAGAAGTGTGAATAAAAGCGTAACGTACCAAGCGAAGCGTAACTAAAAAGTGAGCTCCCTGACGACTTTCGAAAGTTTCCCGTCTCAGTTAAAGCGACCCTGCGCTTGAAGGGACAAATATCTTGGCGTTGATTGGCTATTATTCTACTCCCTTTCGCCTTGGCGAGAAAGAGATAGACTGCGCTTTAAGCGCTCCACTAAGAGACAAAATAGCAATGCAAGCCAGACTTAAAAACCCGTTAGAAAGTAAAATTACACAGTGTGTTTTGTTTTTAATTGAAAATAGTTTAAAATTTGTTTCCAGTTACAAAATAAGAATTATTTTGATGTTAGTGGCTCAAAGGACATATTAGCCGAATGCAACTTTTATTAAAACACAGCGAACCTGAAAATATGCCTAAAAACAAGTCACCGGAGTTGCCATAATTTTACTTAATCTTAACCTAGTCTTGCATATAATTAATGCTTGTTGATGTCAAAATGATATTTAATTAAAAATCTTTTAAAACTTATAAATGGCAAAAATACCATTTATATTCAAATCTCGTTTTGTTACACTTACTTCTTTTAGTCTATTTTCGTTTGACTGTCTGTTTTTGTGGTTGCCCCGAGAAAACTGCTATTCGTTTTCTGCTCGTCAAAATAAAAAAAAGCCCATTGCAGTTTTGTTTGCCCTTCGGCTCGTTGCTCGGCTCAATGTTCGCGGAACTATTCTGTTCTGTAGAAATCTTTAAGACTCGACAGCTCTGTAATATTCGTTTTACCTAACAATACAAATTCAGTTCAAGCATTCATATGTTCTCTGAAAGATTCATGTTTTATTATTTTCTCAAGAAGATGGTGCAAATCTTTCACACTCGTTTCTGCCCAATTAGGGTCAATTCTTGATGCCGCATTATAAAACATTACACACGGAAAACCGTACAAAAGATTGGTTAAATCACACCCGCAAATCCAGTTATTTTTCTTATAGATGTTTCTAGAAGAATGACGCGTGAAACTGGTTGAAGGTATAGGGTGACGGGACTATTGTATGATTGGGTGTTTGACAGTAGAAAAAAATAAATATATATTTATTTTTAGATATCTCTTTAGGTCTTGGGAATGCTAAAAACAAACTTTTTTGTTTAATTTTTTCTCAAATTCATAGTTCTTTTAATTAAATAAATTCATTGAATTAAAACAATTCGCCACGTGATTCAAAACAGGCGGTCTACCAATCAGCTGCAAGTGACGTCACAAAACAGTAAACGCCTCGAACGAACCTATTTTCTGAGTTATTTTCTTATGGAAGGTAATGTTTGCTTTGGTTTAAAGTGCGAATTATCGTCCTAAATTAGATTTTATTTTGTGTTTTGCTTATAAAAAACATTTTCAATAGAAAACGGATTCTCCAAAGCCGATAGCTCCAACTTGCCAATGCTGAACTCCTTTATGGTGGCCGGTTCTGCGGAATTTAGAAACGTTAAAATGTTGCAAAAAAAGTATTTGATGAGTTGTTTTGTATATAACTGAAAGTTTTTTTACGATATTCTTCGCGTACTTTTACTCATTTAGATTTTGAGGTTAAGTTATATGTTTTGCTTTTTTGTTCAATATGCCACTTACAATAGATTCATTATCTGAAAAAAACAAAAATAAAAATCATGTTATAAACCGAGGGAGAGACAGCTGGGCAAAAAGTATACAACGACCAGCAATACTTGAAGTACTGCATAGGTTACACTGCATAGTCTTGCGTAGGTACTGCCTAGTCCTACCTATGCACTGCCTAGTCTTGCATATGCACTATGCACTGTTCAGTCCTACATTTAGCCTGCATATTCACTGCATAATCCTGCATTTAGAGGTACTCCCTAGTCCTGCCTAATAACTGCCTAGCACCGCCTAAAAATGTGTACACCTTTCTGCCTATTATAGTTGTTCACCCCTTGTAATAAACATAACCTCAAAAATGTCATCATCATTTACGAAATAGTTACATATATTATAGACAACGTGAGAAAAATTAATAGAAACAATTTAGTTATACTCACATCACTCACATCAAAGTGATCTTCACAAATGTAAAGTGAAGATGTATTAGATAAGGCCTTTGGATCTCTTCAAACAAGTTCTAGCCACTTTTTCCATTATTTTACTGCTGTGGGCACATAATAAATAGTTTTTTATGTGTTTTTATGCTAGTATTCGAACACTCAGGCACTACACACCACTAATAGGAAATTTTTTTTACATAAAAAACAGTAAAAACACAGACCAAAAACAAATAAACACTTGAATACCGTGTATCTGTCCGCGAGTTTACTGCGCTGTGACGTCATTGCAACGCCATGCTAGAAATGAGCGTTTTAGCGGCAAATTCAAATCGGAAATTAGAAAACTTGATTTTAAATGTGTTCCATAATAAAATATACTATTTTAACAATTTTGCATAGCAAATTAGGGATCTATGTATCATTCTAAACTCTTTTCTAAATTTTGTCAAATACCCTTTTGCGACTAGTGGATAAAAGTGGACGTAAGCTGTTTTTGCCGTTGTAAGCTAAAGTGGCCTTTAATTGGACGCGGCAAATCGGCAGTGAAATAAAGAGGCGCATTTTTTCTAAAAGTCACGCCTGGGGAATAGAGGGCTTTGTTGTACGCCGGCAAGTGTGAAAATTTCACAGAAAACCTCTTTCTTTCGTTATTGCTACCCAGCCATTACATTATAGTGACAAAACGGACAAGGTGTCAAAACGTATAAAAAGTACCTACCCTATCAGACCATTACTAAAATTTGTATTTTGAAAGGTATCTAAGTATATATTATGAAAATTTTCTCTGTGCAACTTGCAACTATAGTCCTTGCCATACGCAATTACACTTTTTAGTCTGTGGACAAATCGGCCTAAAGGGGTTTCGTGTGCAAGTCGTGCCAACTTTTTGCCGATAAGTTTGTTAAGGGCACTCCATAGATCAGGTTTTGACTCGTTTGATAGTCGTAGAGGGTTGCAAAAAATGGCAAATGAATCAGTAAACACCCGCAATAAAATAACTTTCTATTAAATTTTTTAAAATTTTGCTACGTTTCTTTAGAAAAAATAAAATAACTGAATTTTTACTTTTTTTTAGTATAGCTAGTAAAGTTTAACCTACATTTTTAATAACACCAAAGCAAAATTAAAAAAAATAGTTTAAATAAAAGTTTTAGAAGGAACATTTTTCTTTATTTTGGTGTATACAAGTCTTATATATATGTATATTTTATATTTGTTTCAATAAAAAAACATTTGTTGTCACCAAAACGACTACCGAAGGTGTATTACCGTACGAGGACGCCTCTAAGGCGGTGCGCGGCTTTACGCAGCTACGGCGTCCAGTAAAACAGGAGATTTCTATTATTATTGTTATCGTTGTTTGATGGACATTATCAAACAACGTTGTTATTGTTATTTTTGAAAGTGAATATCAATCGACAAAAGTTTTTACAATATAGTGCAGGTGTTAGAGGTAGTTGAGTATGCAAAATATGGGGAACGCAGTTTGACAATGGATCCTAGCTGAGAATAGGTCACAGACTAACGATTTGGATGTTGCCGAGCAAGTTTTTGGTCCAATTTTTTTTATCCACCCTCCTTATATAGTCGTGTTCGAATTTCTAAACATGTAACTAAGTTGACGCCCTAAATACACAATGACATAGAAATGGATAAAAAATGTGTAAAATCTAATTTAAAAATAAAATTATATTAGTTTTTAAATTTTAGCTGCAAAATCCCCCAAGACCTACCAGACTCCCCAAGTCCTGAAATTTGTAGATTTTTTTCAAATTTTCTTAAAAACTAAGCTTAGGGAAAAATATGTACTAATCTTTATTGTAGCGGCGTCCGTTTTTTGAGGTAGTGTAAATAAATTTAAAAAGAAACATGTTTATTATAGGTTTTACCCGATTTTCTTAAAAACCGAGCTCTATATCAAAAAATAAAATACATATTTTGTTATAAACAATAAAATTGTCTTTTAAATGATGTATAATAAGGCAATGGTAGTTTTATCTATAACAATTTAGGGGCGTCCGTAAATAAAATCAATTTTGAAAAATCACTAAATTTATTAATTTATCACTACCGGCTGATAAGGCACCGGCCGCTAAGGCACCGGTCGATAAGGTACCGGCCGTTAAACACCGGTCGATAACGCACCGGCCGATAAGGCCCCGGGCGATAATGTACCGGTCGCTAAGGCATTGGCCGATAAGGCACCAACCGATAAGGCACCGGCCGATAAAGCATTGTCCGATAAAGCACCGGTCAATCAGGTATCGGCCAATAAGGCACCGGCCGATAAGGCACCGGCCAATAAGGCACTGGCTGATAAGGCCCCGGCCGACGAGGAACCGGCCGATAAGACACCGGCCGATAAGGCACCGGCGAATAAAGCACAGGCCGATAAGACACCGGCCGATAAAGCACCGGCCGATAAAGGACCGGCCGATAAGACACCGGCCTATAAGGTGCCGGCCGATAGGGCACCGGTCGAAAAGACACCGGCTGATAAGGCACCGGCCGATAAAGCATTGGCCGATAAAGCACCGGCCAATAAGGTACCGGCCAATAAGGCACCGGCCGATATGGCACCGGCCAATAAGGCACTGGCTAATAAGGCTTCGGCCGACCAGGAACCTGCTGATAAGGCACCGGCCGATAAGACACTGGCCGATAAGGCACCGGCCAATAAAGTAAAGATCGATAAGACACCGGCCGATAAGGCACCGGCCGATAAGACACCGTCCGATAAGACACCGTCCGATAAGGCACCGGCCGATAAGGCACCGGCTGATAAGGCACCGGCCGATGAGGCACCGGCCGATAAAGCACTCGCCGATAAGGCACCGGCAAATAAGGTACCGGCACATAAGGCACCGGCCGGTAAGACACCGGCCGATAAGGTACCGGCCAATAAGGCACCAACCGATAAGGCATTGGCCAAAAAGACACCGGCCGAAAAGGCACCGGCCGATAAAGCACAGGCCGATAAGACACCGGCCGATAAAGCACTGGCCGATAAAGCACCGGCCGATAAAACACCGGCCGATAAAGTGCCGGCCGATAAGACACCGGCCGATAAGACACCGGCCGATAAAACACCGGCCGATAAGGCACCGGCCAATAAAGCACAGGCCGATAAGACACCGGCCGATAAAGCACCGGCCTATAAGACACCGGCTGATAAGACACTGTCCGATAAGGCACCGGCCGATAAGACACCGGCCGATAAGACACCGGCCGATAAGGTGCCGGCCGATAAGACATCGGCCGATAAGACACCGGCCGATAAGACACCGGCCGATAAGACACCGGCCGATAAGACACGGGCCGATAAGGCACCGGCCGATAAGGCACTCGCCGATAAGGTACCGGCCAATAAGGTACCGGCCCATAAGGCACCGGCCGGTAAGAAACCGGCCGATAAGGTACCGGCCGATAAGGCACCAGCCGATAAGGCATTGGCCAAAAAGACACCGGCCGATAAGGCACCGGCCGATAAAGCACAGGCCGATAAGACACCGGCCGTTAAAGCACCGGCCAATAAGACACCGGCCGATAAGGCACCGGCAGATAAGACACCGGCCGATAAGACACCGGCCGATAAGGCACCGGCCGATAAGGCACCGGTCTATAAGACACCGTCCAATAAGGTACCGGCCGATAAGGCACCGGCCGATAAGGCACCGGCTGATAAGGCACCGGCCGATGAGGCACCGGCCGATAAGGTACTCGCCGATAAGGCACCGGCCAATAAGGTACCGGCACATAAGGCACCGGCCGGTAAGACACCGGCCAATAAGGTACCGGCCGATAAGGCACCAGCCAATAAGGCATTGGCCAAAAAGACACCGGCCGATAAGGCACCGGACGACAAAGCACAGGCCGATAAGACACCGGCCGATAAAGCACTGGCCGATAAAGCACCGGCCGTTAAAACACCGGCCGATAAGGTGCCGGCCGATAAGACACCGGCCGATAAGACACCGGCCGATAAGACACTGGCCGATAAGGCACCGGCCAATAAAGTAAAGATCGATAAGACACCGGCCGATAAGGCAACGGCCGATAAGACACCGTCCGATAAGACACCGTCCGATAAGGCACCGGCCGATAAGGCACCGGCTGATAAGGCACCGGCCGATGAGGCACCGGCCGATAAGGCACTCGCCGCTAAGGCACCGGCAAATAAGGTACCGGCACATAAGGCACCGGCCGGTAAGACACCGGCCGATAAGGTACCGGCCGATAAGACAACGGCCGATAAGGCACCGGCCGATAAGGCACCGGCCGATAAGATACCGGAAGATGAGGCACCGGCCAATAAGGCACCGGCCGATAAGGCACCGGGCATTTAAGGCACCGGCCGATAAGGTACCGGACGATAAGACACTGGCCGATAAGGCACCGGCCAATAAAGCACAGGCCGATAAGACACCGGCCGATAAAGCACCGGCCTATAAGACACCGGCTGATAAGACACTGTCCGATAAGACACCGGCCGATAAGGCACCGGCCGATAAGACACCGGCCGATAAGACACCGGCCGATAAGGCGCCGGCCGATAAGGCGCCGGCTGTTAAGACACCGGCCGATAAGACACCGGCCGATAAGACACCGGCCGATAAGACACCGGCCGATAAGGCACCGGCCGATAAGGCACTCGCCGATAAGGTACCGGCCAATAAGGTACCGGCCCATAAGGCACCGGCCGGTAAGAAACCGGCCGATAAGGTACCGGCCGATAAGGCACCAGCCGATAAGGCACAGGCCGATAAGACACCGGCCGATAAAGCACCGGCCTATAAGACACCGGTTGATAAGACACTGTCCGATAAGACACCGGCCGATAAGGCACCGGCCGATCAGGCACCGGCCGATAAGACACCGGCCGATAAGACACCGGCCGATAAGACACCGGCCGAAAAGGCACCGGCCGATAAAGCACAGGCCGATAAGACACCGGCCGATAAAGCACTGGCCGATAAAGCACCGGCCGATAAAACACCGGCCGATAAGGTGCCGGCCGATAAGACACCGGCCGATAAGACACCGGCCGATAAGACACCGGCCGATAAGGCACCGGCCAATAAAGCACAGGCCGATAAGACACCGGCCGATAAAGCACCGGCCTATAAGACATAGGCTGATAAGACACTGTCCGATAAGACACCGGCCAATAAGGCACCGGCCGATAAGACACCGGCCGATAAGACACCGGCCGATAAGACACCGGCCGATAAGGTGCCGGCCGATAAGACATCGGCCGATAAGACACCGGCCGATAAGACACCGGCCGATAAGACACCGGCCGATAAGGCACCGGCCGATAAGGCACCGGCCGATAAGGCACTCGCCGATAAGGTACCGGCCAATAAGGTACCGGCCCATAAGGCACCGGCCGGTAAGAAACCGGCCGATAAGGTACCGGCCGATAAGGCACCAGCCGATAAGGCATTGGCTAAAAAGACACCGGCCGATAAGGCACCGGCCGATAAAGCACAGGCCGATAAGACACCGGCCGATAAAGCACCGGCCGATAAGACACCGGCCGATAAGACACCGGCCGATAAGACACCGGCCGATAAGACACCGGCCGATAAGACACCGGCCGATAAGGCACCGGCCGATAAGGCACCGGTCGATAAGACACCGTCCAATAAGGTACCGGCCGATAAGGCACCGGCCGATAAGGCACCGGCTGATAAGGCACCGGCCGATGAGGCACCGGCCGATAAGGTACTCGCCGATAAGGCACCGGCCAATAAGGTACCGGCACATAAGGCACCGGCCAAAAAGACACCGGCCGATAAGGCACCGGCCGACAAAGCACAGGCCGATAAGACACCGGCCGATAAAGCACTGGCCGATAAAGCACCGGCCGATAAAACACCGGCCGATAAGGTGCCGGCCGATAAGACACCGGCCGATAAGACACCGGCCGATAAGACACCGGCCGATAAGGCACCGGCCGATAAGATACCGGAAGATGAGGCACCGGCCAATAAGGCACCGGCCGATAAGGCACCGGTCATTTAAGGCACCGACCGATAAGGTACCGGCCGATAAGACACTGGCCGATAAGGCACCGGCCAATAAAGCACAGGCCGATAAGACACCGGCCGATAAAGCACCGGCCTATAAGACACCGGCTGATAAGGCACTGTCCGATAAGGCACCGGCCGATAAAGCACAGGCCGATAAGACACCGGCCGATAAAGCACCGGCCGATAAGACACCGGCCGATAAGACACCGGCCGATAAGACACCGGCCGATAAGACACCGGCCGATAAGGCACCGGCCGATAAGGCACCGGTCGATAAGACACCGTCCGATAAGACAACGGCCGATAAGGCACCGACCGATAAGGCTCCGGCCGATAAGGTACCGGCAGATTAGGCACCGGCCAATAAGGCACCGGCCGATAAGGCACCGGTCATTTAAGGCACCGGCCGATAAGGTACCGGCCAATAAGGCTCATTACTCATTCTTATAAGAACCCGCTATAAAATAGAATAAAAACGTATAAATTACATGTGAACTTAATACTTCGTTACCTGAATAGGAAGTTTGCTAAGATACAACTAAACTTGACGATCTACACCGTGTGACGTCACTAATGTTGAATTCCTTTACATCCCAGATTTTCAGTGCAATTCGACCATCTTGTAAAAAGTTCTTAAAGATTGTTTGATTTTCATACTGTTGAGTAAAATCTTAATTTGTTGATAATATTTTTAACTAACATTGCGCCATGAAATGACTCAAAATTTATCAAAAAATTCTGCTGCAATATTTGAAATGTATCGTAAAGGACGTAAATTGAAACATCAAAGTTCCACGCACATAAACAATGCGAGTAATACTCAGTAACTAACTGATGGGTTGTGCCAGGCACAAAATTACTTTAATTTTTCCTATTTAAGCAACGCTAAAATGTTCAACATTGGTCCTATCTCTATCCCTTATATAGGCTACTGATTCAATCGATCAGTATTCAAAGGAGTCAACAGAAAAATGGCACATATTCATTGGGCAGGGTGTTCTACGCTGCTTTGGGATTTAGTGGCGCATTTATCGCGTCACGTCGAGTCGGAGTGTGATCCATAGAATTGCACAGGGTTACCAAATTTCGTATAATTAATAAACTAAAAATAATGCATAAAATAAGAACCTGGGGGGGGGAGAGCGATGTTTTAAAAATATAACAGAAACATGTTTTTGCAGGAAACTAGGATAGTTCCCTGGCACCGTGGAACGTACTACTACTCACGAGGCGCCACTGCCTGAGCAAATAAATTGATTCTAATCTGAAGGACTAAAATTTGTGCAGCAAAATACATTGCTTGAAAATACATTATTTGCAGAATAACTGTTTACGTTTTATTATAAACAGTCTAGACAAAATTGTTTGGCAAATGAAGGAAGTGGCCCATAAAAACATGAACCGAATAAAAATCACCACATTTTAAGTTACATTCATGGTTTATAAATTTTACCACCTTCACATTTTAGTTATTTTATTTCATAAGATTTCATTCGTAAAAAAGCGTGTTATAACTTTTATTAGTTTGAATGCACTTTATCAGTGGCGGCTCATGACTTTACCAATAGGTAACGCAGCATCGCTCTCCCCCCATTTCTACTTTCAAATCATATACCCACAGATACGAGGATGGCCCCATCACTGAAGTCTGATTTATCCAACTCGTCAAAATAGGCGTTTGTAGCTGCAATGACTTCTAAATCTGAGGAAAATTTTTTCCAGCAGGATTTTTTTTTAGGTTTGGAAACAAATAAAAGTCTGACGGGGCTAGGTCTGGCGAATAAGCTGGATGGTTTAACAGTTCCAAGCCTAGCTGATGGATTTTAGCCATGACAAGAGCGGACTTGTGGCAAGGTGCATTGTCGTGATAAAACAAAATTTTCTTTTTTGGCAAACCAGGGCGTTTTTCGCTTATATTCTGCTTGAGCGGGTCCAGTAAGTCGCTGTAGTACTATGAATTTATTGTTCTTCCTTTTTCGAGATAATCTAATCTATGAGAAGTATCCCAAAAGACCGTTTCCATGACCTTTTCAGCAGACGGTACTGTCTTTGCCTTCTTTGGAACTGGTTCGTCCTTTGCCGTCCATTTTTTGGACTGTTGCTTAGTTTCAGGGGTATAATGATGAACCCATGTTTCATCAACCGTAATAAATCTACGCAAAAATCCCCTGAATCACGTCTAACCAGTGCCAAATTCTCCTCTGGAATGGTTAGACGCACGAGCTTTGGATCTGGCGTGAGCAAACGCGGCACCCATCGGGCGGATAGCTTTCTCATACCAAAAACTTCACATAAAATATGGTGAACTCCCTCTTTTGAAATGCCCACACCCTCAGCTACCTCTTCCAGTCTTAATCTTCGATCTTTTAGAATTAGCTTGTGAATGGTTTGCACAATTTCTTTAGAAGTTGCCGTTTTTGGCTTGCCAGAACGCGTAACATCATCAGTGCTAGTACGACCACGTTTAAAGTCCGATACCCAGGTTTTAACTGTGGTATAGGAAGGAGCAGATACCCCTAGTGTAGCATCGCCTTTATTTACGTCGGCGATAACCCTTTGATATGAAAATATTTCATCACGGCTCTTATCTCATTTTTTCCATCTTTTAAAATTGACACACTGTATAAACTTTCAAAATAAGCAGGACACAAACTACTTGACGCTCTAACGTATCGTATTTGAGTTATCCTAATCAGTGTAATAAGTAATGTTTTCCCACACAGTTTGCTGCGGGAAAGTGCTTCTTTGCATAAATGAAACAAAGTAGCCTATTCACAGTCACTTGTAGAAAACAAAAACTTTTGCAAACACAGAGCAAAAATGTTAATATTATAAAGTAAATAATTTAAACCTAACAATCAATTGTTGTATAGGTATGCAAATATTTGGTTGCATGTATGTCCAAGGCATTATCTATGCTAAGGGCAATTAATTCCGGCGGATAGGCATTATTGTCAATCAATCGAATTTGCATTGACTATAAATCTAGTATTGATATGCTGGCACAGTTCTGCCCCCGATAGTTAATAGGCCGCAAGTGATTATTTTTCGAATTTGAGGTTTCGATGGCTTCTTTATGTATTTCCATAGTTATTAGTTAATAGCGCATGACTTCTTTCCCGGGATCCTAGGTGGTGTAAATCCGAACCGAACCGAACAAAGCCGAACCAAGCCCAGCCAAACCGAACCGAACCAGCAAATATTTTATAAAAAAAACCTCCCCTGACTTCTTTTTCGGGATCCTAGAGGGTGTGAATTCGAACTGAACCTAATTTGGATCGCTTCAGTTCGGTTCGGTTCGAATTCACACCCTCTACGATCCCGGGAAAGAAGTCATGTGCTATTAACTATGGAAATAGATGTATCGCCAGTTATACACATTCGCGCTTTTGTTACATCGTGCTTTTGTTACTCATGCATTTGTTACTCGCGGTTTTGTTACTTGCGATTTTGTTAAATCGCACTTTTGTTACATCGCTTATTTGTCTCTAGTGCTTTTGTTACCGCGGTTTTGTTACTCGCGATTTTGTCACTCGTGCTTTCATTACAGAGCCAGTAAAAAGGACAATACTTTTGTCACTTGTGGCCTTTTAACTAACGGGGGCACTGTCATTCCATCACTGGACAATAATGGGATTGACAAATGCTAGACGCTTGTTTTCGTGTTGTCAATAAACAGAGATAAGATGCTTTCTTGGACATGCACACAGACGCACAGAAAGGACAGTACGGATTTCAATTTAAATATTGATGTAGGTACGCGTTACATACAATGTAGGGGAGACCGGGGTGCCTTTTTTCTATCTAGCATACGTGATTGCAAATTGAAGTAAAGAGAACAGAGAAACTTTTTACCGGTGTGACAACCAGCCCCGATGTCCCCTACTAAGAACCCAGTAAACTAAAGCAGATACCTGAATTTTTGGTTGACCACATCGAAATAAAGCATATTTTTTAATTAATTTTAAGCCATTAAAATAGCGCTCAAGACACCACATTTATACAAATACTTGCCTAATACTTATTTTTTTTTTCAAATCTTAGCATTACGGAAAAATTGCATTGTCCACACCTCATTAAGCTGATCTTCCAATTGAAAAGAATGCATCTAAATTAGAGACGCGAATATTACAAGAATGAACAACATCATAATCGACACTTCTTCTCTAAAGCATTACAACTCATGCAATGAAAACATTATAAAATAATGTCTTAAAAAATACAGTGATGTACCCAAATAATTAAAATTTGAAGCCCCCAACAACAGCAACAACATTTATTAAGTTTTATTTACTAAATACTTACTTTATTTATTTATTATTATTTAAATATAATTAAATATATATGGAATTTTTCGAGGTGTGGTCAAAGCCTAAATAAATACATTTTCGGGCTGGTCCTCGGAAAGGCGTCATGGTAGCCGAAGATATTTGCTTCCGCCTTGTTAGACTTTATCAGTACGATGCAACCAAAATGGATAGATAGGGAATGAAATGATGATGATACCCACTTTATAAAACCAACTGCCAATTTGCAGTATCAGCTAGGGTATTCTTTGGTCTGAGACAAAAATCTTACCTCACTACGGAGACAGCTAAAGGCAATACGTAGTAGGTATCCTAGCCCAGGTTTAATATTAAATATAAAATGAATTTTTCGAGGTGTAGTCAAAGACTAAATAAATAAATTTTCATACTAGTCCTCAGAAATGGGTTATGGTAGCCCCAGAAATATGTTTCTGCCTTGTTAGACTTCATCAGTAAGGTGCAACCAAAATTAATATCCTGAAAATTAGTTTGGTTAGTCTTTGACTACACCTTAAAAATGTTTTTTATATTTGAGATATTATATTCTTAGTACGCTATTGTAAAACAGCGTTTTAGGCATTAAAAAAAGGTTCCATAAAAATACAAAGCGTTCACCGTTTATTGCTTAATTTTATACTCAGATTAATTCTTTGATTATAAATTTGCAAATGAGATTTTAATAATAATTGTGATGCCTGCTTTTGAAAATACCCAACAATTTCCACTCATTTCATAAATGGCTCAAAATGACAGAGCGCTTCACTTCCGACACCGTTGTGAATTTATATTTTTCTTGATATGTGTATATTTATTTTAAATCATATTATAACTATGATTCTTTTATAAAAGCCTTAGATAGTTCTTTGAGAGATAAGAAAATGAATAAATTGCTTTCAGCAAAATGTTGTTATAACACTACTGATCACACTTTGTGATTTAGAAATCTTGATTGTTAAAGGGAAATGGGACAATTCCCCGCGGCCAATTTGCCGCGATGACAATTCGCCGAAGGCCAATTTTTACTATTTTATTTTATTGTTGTGTTTTATAATATATTATATCTATATCTATTTAGCCTTCTTTGATCCATCTTTGGATATAGGCCTCCCCCAAGATCTTCCACTCTTAATGTTTGTCGCCTTGTTGAACCATCTAGCTCCCGCATGTTTCTACAAATCGTCCGCCCATCTCATTTTCCCAAAGGCTCCAGTTTACAATAAATTTGTTCCATCAATCGTCTTTCTGTCTGCTTTTATGACCGGCAAATTTCCATTTTAATTTTGCTACTTCTCCTCTGACATCCCTTACTTTTGTTTTATTTCTTATCCATTCATTTGTTACCTTACCCATGTTTGATTTTGTAAGTGTCCAGGTCTGATCCATAGGTAAGGATAGAAAGGAAAAATTCATTATACACTTTCGCTTTGAAGTACTGAGGATATTTTTTATTTTTTAATATGTAGCCTAATTTACCGAATGCTGCCCAGGCGAATCTTACTCGTCTCTTGATTTCAGCTGTTTGGTTTTCCTTTTTTAGCTTAATAATTTGTCCCAGGTATATATATTCCTCTACTTGTTTCTATTTTCTCTTGGTTTATTCTGTTCGTGATATTTTCATCTTTGTTTGTCATGATTTTAGTTTTAGTGTAGTTAATACTCAAGCCTATATTTTTAGCTGCTGTATCCAGTTCTTCCAGCATTTTTATCAGTTCTTCTTTCCTATCTGTTATTAAGGCAATATCATCAGCATATCTTAGGTGGTTCAAGTATTGTCCGTTTACTTTGATGCCTATTTCTTCCCAATCTAAGTTTTTAAAAACATCTTCTAGAGCCTGGTTAAAAAGTTTAGGGGATATTGTGTCACCCTGGCTGACCTCTTCTCATATGGATTGGCTTGGTTCCTTCGTGGATTTTGATTAATGTTGTTGCTTCGCTATATATATATCGGCTATTATATTAGGTTTTGAAAAACACTGCTTTTTTGAAAAATTATTATTAAAAAAATTTACAAAAAACATATATATTTGTTCATAAATTAATCAAAAAAGTATTATTTTCAATAATAATTTTTGTAAAATAATTTTTAAATTTTTTTAGTATAAATTAGTTTTCTAAATATTTTTTAAAAAATTTTCGGCGTAAATTAAAAAAACTTTTTTTACCACAAACAGTAACTTTTCGAGCCATTCCTGCGCGGGCTAGGAAGTTAAAAAATAAAAGCTTTCTTGATAAGCATTTTCGCATTTGCTTATAAATAATCATAAATATGTGAAAACGTATTAAAATAGAGATCGTGACAAGGTGTACGTTCAATTTGGTTTCCGTCTAGGCACGTTTCCTTGTGTCAAGTTTGTTTCCTGTCCTGGACGCTGCGCTGGACTTTACGTTAAGGAAATGTCTTTTAGGATCAGAGTAAACTCTTTGTTTTAACATACCAATTTAAATCGCATATCTTATAATACATTTTCAATCTTCATAAATATAGCCTTCTGGCAAATTCAGCTTAATATTTGGAACACAAAAATTTTAAAAACAACAACTTAACGACTGATTTACTATATACACACTACAGTTTGCTGATGACCAAGTAATTGTAGCTAATGATAAAGAAGACATGGAGTATATGATGAGAAAGTTAACCAAAGAATACCAAAAGTGGGGGTTAATAGTGCACGTGGAGAAGATACAGTACTTATGTAGTGGAAACGAATCAAGTGACGAACTAGACAATGGACAAACAATATCTTCATGCAATGAGTATGTAGACTTGGGTGTCACATTTGATAAGACAGGAACAGACTATAAAGAACTGGAAAAAAGAATAGTAAAACGCAGAGAGATAAAAAAGAATGTTAAATTTAACATATGTGAAACAAGGGTGAAAAGCACGCTGTTGTATGGAACAGAGACTCGTCGTGTAATAAAAAAATACAAAGCACAAATGAAAAGTGTCGAAATTGATGTAATAAGAAGATCGAGAATATATCATATCATCAAAGAAAGAATGGGAATCGAGGTAAGCATAATTGATGACATCACTAAAAGACAACTGATATGGTATGGCCATGTACAACGGATGAACGACGAAATATTACCAAAGCAGGTTCTAGAATTGCAACAAATAAGACGCAGAAAAAGGGGGCGTCCTATGGCAACAGTCAATCCAGAGATCAATGAGAAGATGATTATCAGGATCGAAGGAGGTGAACAATAGGCGTGGAACACAGTGGCGGTTTCAGGGGGGGCAATAGGGGCGCTTGCCCCCCCCGAGAATTTTTTAAATATGCAAAAAATTATTAAAAGTAAGGTTTTTGCTAATAAAGAGTAAAGTTTTTGCTAATAAAAATTCAAAATTTTTGCTTGCGGCGCATGAAAGTGTCTATTGTTATTATCATCGAAATTACAACCACTTTTATTAATAAATTATCCTGAATTTGTAGCCTAAACTTGGAAAATATTTTGTAAAGATATATGTAAGATATTGTACTTTTTAGTTCTGACTAATTTAATAAAATGCTGCTTAAAAAAATATATACCGTTTTTTACCAACAGAGAATGTCACCTAAAGTGCCCCCCCCCCCCCCCCCGAGAAGCACCTCTAGATCCGCCTTGGTGGAACAACGTATAAAAACGTACTAAACCTACATACTAGTAGTAGATTGGAAGAAAAAAAATTAAATAACAAAGATATATGTTGTTGTTGTTATTAAGCATGGTATAAAACGCTGAAAGGACAAAACCGCACGTGTTATGACAAAAAGTTTAATTTATCATGTCGTTTGGAATGGGATTTCATCCTGTACAGAATGACATGCCATTCTAAACGACATGAAAAATTAAACTTTTACCAACAAAATACGATTTTCCTTTTAACTGATGTACCATGCTTTAGGACGCCATGACGCCAAGATTTTTAAAAGGAAGCAATGTGTGAACATGGTGTGTATACATATGTTACCTTCCAACGAACGCTGTGATAAAGTTAAATTATTGGTCCACCCTATACAAGAAAAACCAATTAGTCAAAGGAAATATTAAATAATTAAACAAATGACCTCCTAGAGATAGTCAGTATTATGGAGATTTTCTTCGTTGTATCTAAACAGCATCTCTATCTATTTTATAGCTATAGATACCTTCAGAATAACCTGTTTAGAGAAAAGAAATCTTCTTCGTTAAGGGGAAACATTAAACGAAACATTATGTTACTGCTCGGCTAATATTTAGTTATTTCTTCCTATTAGATATTCGACGTTAAACACAAAAGATACCAGGTGTCTCAAAAAAAATTAAAATTTTTGTTTAAAGATAAAAAATGTCGAAGTACTGTGGATCCTCTCCTTGTGGACAATTCTATTAAGCGGACACTCCCTTTAGGTGGACAAATTTGTTGAAACCAAGCTTTTCCCTATTTCTTTACATGTAAAATTCACTCCTTTAACTTTAATAACCGGACGCATACAATTTTTTTTTTTTTAAATAATTCTGAAACCTCCCTTATCCGGACGCGAACCTCTGACAACGGGACGGAGCGCTGCACGACATGGGCATAAATATTATGTAGTATGTTGGCAACAACGTACTCTGCAGCCGGGGAATTGCCTCTTTCCGTTTTAATGCGAAGACTAACTACTTCTGTCGGCTGTGTTTTATTTTTATTGTTCAGTTGGGTAGTAATAGATCTTTTTGAAATGGCGCCTAGTAAAAAACTTCTTAGTTTACGTGAAAAAATGGAAGTTGTTAACGTTTCGGAGAAGGAACATCTATCAGCACGAAAGATCGCTGAAAAATTTTATATCGAAAAAACTCAAGCAGCGGAAATTGTTAATAGTTCTCACTCATAAGCGGACACCTCCAATAAGCGGACAAAATCGACGAAACCGTGAGTGTCCGCTTATAGGAGGTTTCACTGTATATGAAATGCAACAATAAAATATTGGATAAATACTAGTAATATAAACACTATGTCAAAACAATACTCCAACATCTTAACAACACATTGTTAGAGATCGTTTTAGTTTAGATATTTTAAAAGAATTATAAAAAAGTACCAAACCTAGAAAACCTGAACAGAATTTTCAACTAAGAAACACCGCCACGCACAAGCTTCTCGAAGGATTCAGTGGCTTCTCTTTATTTATTTCTTATTTTAATATATTTGCTATGTAAAACTTTTCTTGGAAATAAATATATAACATAACATTATATAACATAACATAACATATTTATTTGGGTTTAATGTGTAAGAAATTATAGAAGGAATACAGTGGATTTCCAAAACAGGACAGTTTTTATCTTATAAATCAATTTTAAAGTTCTTTGCTTGCCGTGTATAATAATCGATGGAAGCACTTATTAGTTCTTATTTTACTGGAGATGTAATCAAGTTTGATCTAAGTAGATTGTTAAAAAGCCTCCAACATGTTCGGAATCCAATTGATGTTTTTCAAGAATACAGGAAATTGATAATCAACAAACAACTACAACAGTTTTAATCTTCTTGCAAGAATTATTGCTATTGAATTGCCAGATTTTTAACATCAAAGAGAGCTTTTTTTAAAGAAAATTAAAAAGTATTGAACATGGGGTTCCTCTGGGCCGCCTCCCCCCTTTTATACCTATGATTTTTTTTGATATTTTTCATATATTTCATGAATAAATAAATACAACTTTAATATACAAAATATATGTTAAAATATGATAAAGCAAATGTTATTATTATTATTATTTTCTCATTTTATTTTTGCAAAGGCTTCAAAGCTACTGCAGCAGGAGACATTCAAAACAAGCATTTAACCGGGAGCGGGACGACGCACACATACACACACACACACACAGCAGAAAGACTGAAAACACAAGCATCCTTAAAAATGACAAAGTAAAAATAACAAAAGCCTGGCAAAGAAAATAAACAAATACAGGAATGGCAGCAGCAGCAGCAAACAACACGTCAAATCTAAGAATACATGTAAAGCCGAAAACCATAGAAAAACAGAAAAAAAAATTGGTACGACACGGAATTTTTTCAAAAATTGAAGGCCACAGGAATAAAACAAGGAATGTTACAAAAATATACTTTCGAGTTACAGCGATTTTGTGGACGTTCCCAGTTATATCAGGCGTCCGTCGTTTCTTATTTGAATTTGATTGGTTGGTGTTTGGCCCACTACAGAAATGCATTGATCAGTTTGCTGCTGAGAATTACTAGAGTAGTGAATGGAGGAAGGTATATTTGTCTGTACAGGCCGTAACACATTACAGAATTCTTCCTTCGGTGCTTCTGGTAGCATCGGTACAGCAGCACTTCTTGAAAATGAAACTTGTGTGTAGGAGGACAAGTTTTCATTTGGAAACGATTGTGAACAGGAGGATTCTTGCATTGGGGACATGCGGAAAAAAATCGTGCGGAAAAGTAAGTCTTACCAAACGAAAAACCGTACGGAAAAGTTACTTTTCCGCACGATCGTAGGAAAAAACTGTAAAACTTTAAACCCGTTTCTCTCAAAAATTACAGCTGAAAATAAAAGGTACGGTTATTTTGGCCCAATTTATATTTTGTGAAACACGTGGAAAAAATGAAAAACGTAGAACGAAAGAAGAAGGAGAGGGGGCGCTGGGGAGCGAAGGTCATTTTATCTGAGGGCACGGCAGTGCCTCGCCAAGTTCGCGCGCCGTAACCATCTTTTCTGGAAACATTTCAGCCGATATTTGACCTACCTAAAACTCTACTTCGGAATGAGCTACGAATCTCAAACTTTGCACAGGCGTAGATCTCCATGGAGTTAACAACCCCTCCAAGTTTCATGGAATTCCATAAAGTAGTAAAGTAGTTACGAAATTTCAAAAAACGTCGAAATTGCCACTCACTCACTGACTCACTCATGTATAGATCATCAATATTCTACTGTACTTCCAGACATGCTACAAAGCTGAAATTTGGCAGACTGATAGAAATTATGACCAAACCCCTGGAAAAAATCAAAAAACCCCAAAATTTTAATTTACTCTCCTCCCCTATACATTTAAAGTTATGTAAAAGTAGCATTGCCCACTTCCAGAAATGCTAGAGAGTTGAGCTTTGGTAGACTGATAGGAATTATGATAAAACTATAGGAAAAAATTAAAACACCCCAAAATTCTAATTTACTTCCCTCCCCTATAAATGTAAAGTTAAGTAAAAGTAACATTGCCCACTTCCAGACATACTAGAGAGCTGAGCTTTGGAAGACCGATAGTAACTATGATAAAGTTATAAAAAAAAATTAAAACACCCCAAAGTTCTAATTTACTTCCTTCCCCTATTAATGTAAAGTTATGTAAAAGTAACACTGTCCACTTCCAGAAACGCTAGAGAGCTGAACTTTTTAAGACTGAAAGACAATATGATAAAACTATATGAAAAAATTTAAAAACACCAACATTTTAATTTACTTCCCTCTCCTATAAATGTAAATTTATATAAAACTAACATTGCCCACTTCCAGAAATGGTAGAGAGCTGGGCATTGGAATGCTGATAGAAATTATGATAAAACCATGGGAAAAAATTTAAAAAGTCCAATATTTTCATTTACTCTCCTCCCCTATAAATGTAAAGTTATGTAAAAGTAACATTACCCACTTCCAGAAACGCTAGAGAGCTGAGCATTAGAAGACTAATAGGAACTATGATAAAACTATAGGACAAAATTTAAAAACACGACAATTTTAATTGATTTCCCTCCCCTATACATGTAAAGTTATGTAAAAGTTACATTGTGCACTTTCAGAAACGCTAGAGAGCTGAGCTTTGGAAGGCTGATAGGAACTGCGATAAAACCATGGAAAAAAATTTAAAAATCTCAAAAATTTAAGTAAGGCATTGCAAAAGTTTTGAACAATATTCCGCATATTTTACTACTTTAAAAATTAAGTATTATCCAATTCCTTTAAAAAAGAAGTGAAATCATAACAAAAACATTTTATGTAAAAAAAGCCAAGTACGCGAAAATGGCATTCCGTAAAAAGAATTGAGATAAAAGTAAAGCCAAGTTTTCCAATACAAATTTCAAAATGAAAGGTTCTTACTAGTTTGTAAATATTTTTCTAAACTTGGCTATTACGGCTATAAATGACTCTTAGGCACAGTGCTAAATTGAACATAAAGAAGTTTGGCAGTAATAGCCAAGTTTAAAAAAACATTTCCAAACTAGTAAGAACCTTTCATTTTGAAATTTGTATTGGAAAACTGGGCTTTACTTTTATCTCAATTCTTTTTACGGAATGCCATTTTCGCGTACTTGGCTTTTTTTACATGAAATGTTTTTGTTATGATAACACTTTCTATAATTCTTTAAACCCGTTTCTTTCAAAAACTACAGCTAAATATAAATCTACGGTTTTTTTGGCCCAACTTATATTTTGTAAAACACGTGACAGGTAGGTAACACATCTAACCACAAAAAATGAAAAACGTAGAACGAAAGAAGAAGGAGGGGGGGGCGCTGGGGAGTGAAGGCCTTTCTATAACACTTTCTATAATGCTACGCCTCGCTCTGACAGCCAGGCAGGAGCGTGAATTTTCTCTAAAAAGAAACATCCACGACAATACGCTTTTACGGTGTATAAAGGAAAATTGTACACATGGGCGGAACAAATATGCAAAATTATTTTTTCCGCTTAAAATATCCCTTATACTCTTTAGAAGATACTGTGAATTTGCTTTTATTTCCAGTTATTTATGGCTAGTTACTATTAGAGTCCCCAGCCAACGATAAAGACCGGCCATGGCGCGTTATAAGCAAGTCGGCGGTCACGTGATCTTAGGAGTTCCAGGATTCGTATTGTATTGCTTAATATATTATCTAATTTTTTTGTTCTCATATAGGCAAAAATTGAAAAAAATATTTTGCTGATGTATGTATTTATTATGGATAAAAGAGCTGAATCTATAAAATAAAAAATTATATAAAATTTGCACTCTACTATCTTCAGGTACATATATTAGGTACATAATATCGTTAGTTACTTCAAATCTATACAAGTCTTTTGAAATTGGACATAACAAACCTAAGCTTTAACTTTTTAAATTTTTCTTTGTCTTGTCACAAAGTTTAATATATATTTCATCAATGTGTAAGTTAACTACCAACTCATGTTGTTTTAAAAGCAGTATCCTACTTTTTAAATATTGCACAAGCGGAGAGATTACTATCTGTTAACGATATTTTACAAATCAGTTTTTTAATATTGCGAGGGTGCAGACTGCAGAAGATATATTACCTTAGTTTTGTAAATTGACATGTATGCACTGGATGACTGAATAAACAAAGAAGTAGCCAACATTAAAGTGTATCCACAATATCTTCGATTCTCAGGTGACCCTGTCAAGAGACCTAATTGTTCAATAAGAAATGACAATTGAACACATTTTTCACTCTCACTATCGAAAATGTCACTAAGGATTATTAATTATCTTACTTATATCAATCTTATCTTTTACCACTTCTTTCCCGTTTGCAACTTTTATTTCAATAAACTGCATTAGCATTCAACTTGTGGACGTTTTAAGATACTTAAATCATTAGGAGTTTTTCGCAACCAAATTTTATGTATTTGTTTATCCACTGGCAAATTAAAAGTTGACACATATTCGGTTTCAGTTTTATAGTTGGACCGACAACCAACAACACTACACGCTTGCGGCATTGTTTATTTTATAGGTATTTTCTTTTTAATTTACTCATTAGCCATTAATTATTTTAACGCAGATCACGACAGTCTTTTTCGCGTTATTTTAATAACTTTGATAAAATTCACATAAAATTAATACCAAAACTAAAAACACATATGTTTTATAATGACAGCTGGCCGGGAGGCGTTCTTTTGTGACCCTCCTACGGTCACGTGATATTTCCGCGTCCGGGCCGGTCTTTCTCGTGGGCTGCATTAGAGTCCCTGTATGTTGACATATTTGGATCCAGTGAAACCTCGGACACTCACCGTCGATTTTGTCCGCTTATTGGAGGTGTCCGCTTATAAGAGAGAACTGCGAAATTTTAATATATATTTATTAACAATTTCCGCTGCTTGAGTTTTTCCGATACTAAATTTTTCAGCGATCTTTGGTACTGATAGATGTTAAATATGAAAGGAATTTTTTGAGGTGTGGTCATAGACTAAATAAATTAATTTACGGGCTGGTCCGGTTCATTCATTTAGTCTATGACCACACCTCAAACCTCAAAAAACTCCTTTCATATTTAATATTGAACCTGGGCTTAGACTTTAGCTGTCTCCGTAGTATTGTTAGATGTTTGCCTCAGACCCGAGGCTACCCTAGTGATACCGCAAATTGGCAGTTAGTTTTCTAAAGTGGGTATCCACATTTCATTTTTCCTTTTCAGATTTTATCATCTTCATTTCATCGCCTTTCCATCCATCTTGGTTATGCCGTACTGAAAATGTATAAGGAGACTGTAACATCGATGTATGCGGCTACCATTACCTTGTTCTGAGGACCAGTCTGATAGATGTTTTTTCTCCGAAACGTTAACAACTTCTATTTTTGCACGTAAACTAAGAAGTTTTTTACTAGGCGCCATTTCAAAGAGATCTATTACTACCCAACTGAACAATAAAAATAAAACACAGCAGTCCCGCCGAATGAAATATGTTGTAAATACGACAGAAGTATTTAGTCTCCGCATTAAAACGGAAAGAGGCAATTCCCCGGCTGCAGAGTGCGTTGTTGCCAACATAATACATAATATTTACGCCCATGTCGTGCAGCGCTCCCCGGTGTCAGAAGTTCGCGTCCGGTTAAGAGAGGTTTCAGAATTTTTTAACCAAAAAGAATTGTCCGCATCCGGTTATTAGAGTGTAACCCGGTCTAAAAGTTTTTGAGGATACTGGGTCTGTTCTTTTCCTTCTCACTTAATGTGGTAGTTCACTCAATCGTGAGTCCACTGTAATTTAGTGCAATGTTACCAAAAGCATCTTTTGGTACGTCCCTGTAAAACCCATCGTTTGTAACCCCGAGACATCCATTGTTCACGCCTTTCCGCACTCACTGCTTTCCATCTCTCCATGTCTCACCCCTTTATTGCGGGTGCTGTTAAGGGATGGATGAGGTGGGTGGTGGATGGCATTTTCGCGATTTTTCAGACAAACGCAAACACTTTTCCACCTTCTCAAACAAAAAAGATAGAGACACAAATATCAACATTTTAAATGTAAAAACAATCTTATTTTGTCATTATTGTGATTTTTGCAATTTTGAAATTGGCTCTCTCTAATTTTTCAGGACATATCTACTAAAAGAAATTAATTTATACATAGCAAGTGGAATCAATTGACTCAAAACAAAAAGTACTTTCCTATTCATCAAAGCAATATACGCTTCAAAAAAAGATATTATTTTTTTCTGGTGGCTATCCATATATCATTATAAAATATATTTGTTTCGTGTGAAGAAAATTTTTGTATTCTTTTGGGAAAACTAGTGTAATTTTTTGTCTTCTTTTGATCCACTAACAAACCCAGTGTGGCACTTATTGCACACATATAATTTTAACATTAGCGCACCCAGAAAGATGTCTTGCGGGGGCCCGCCATAATGCCGTATATTATACAATTTTTATGAAATATGTGGAAAATATCTAAAAAATCCTTAGACTTGGGAGGGGGAGGTCCCCAAGCCCCTTTTCCTTGTATAAACCATGTTAGATTTAACAACAGCGGGAAACTACTTTTTTCTACGACCGTGCATATATACCCTCTTTCCCGCACGCATTTTAGTTTTGAAAGCATCACTTTCCCGCCCTAGTGCGGGAAAATCACTTTCCCGCACTAGTGCGGGAAAGTAAAACTATGCCAATTTTGGAGTTATTCTATAGGTTTATACCTCAAAAGTCGTAACTATCGACTTGGTACAGTGTAGGAAATTTAGCAGATAGGCAATCTGATGAATTATAGCTCATTTCAAGTTTTTTATTCAATTAAAAAAAAAAACAGAATAATGGATTTTTTTAAATATTTCTGCATACCCCCCGTATAGTCATGTCATACAACAACTATCAAGCCAAGCTGTGACAGGTGCTTGGTCCAGTTTGCTATGGCAACCAAGTTATGTTATTGTTACTCAAACGTCAAAGCTAGTCAAAGAGCGTCTCTGAAGTGACAGAACTGCCTTTTATTTTGAATAAAATGGATTTTTCAATGGACTGTTCCGAAGATGAACTTCCGGAGTGCATTTTGCAGGCTGCTGAAGATGTGAATGGTGAGCTGCTACCTGCCAAATCGAGACAAAGGTACGAAAAACAGTTAAATCATTTCGTGACATGGTCAGAGAACATATAACATGTTATTTATTCGATGACATGGTGTAAGGAGAATCTACAAAGAAGAAGTCTTCTTGGCAAACTTCCTAGACCTGAGCAAGGTCTTGAAATCGAATACCTTATGGTCACGCTATTCCATGGTGAAAAGCTTGGTTAAAATTAAGCAAAATCTGGACATAAGCAGATTCCACAAGCTAACATCGTTTCTTAAACAAAAAAATGTTGGTTTTCGAGCACAGAAGGCGCAAGTTTTCACCAAAGATGATATATCGCGGTTTATGTTAGCTCCTGATGAGATTTATTTGATGATTAAAGTGAGTACCATTTTTGCTTTGGCTGGTGCTCTCCGCAGGGCGGAGCTTTTAAATATCACTCTGGATGACATACAGGATAAAGGAAGTCTGATCGTTGTTAAGATCTCCGACACTAAAAATCATTCCTCAAGATCCTTCGCTTTATCCGAAGAAATAAATAATGGATCTTTTTTGATGCTGTATAGAAAGTATTTCAGACCTCCTACTACTCCGCACCGCCGGTTTTTCATTTATTATAAAAAAGGAAAATGTTCCAATCAGTGTGTAGGAGTGAACACTTTTGGAAAGATGCCATCAGAGATCGCTGCATATTTGCGCCTACCTAACCCAGAACGTTATACCGGCCATAGCTTCAGACGTTCTTCAGCAACATTCCAAGCAGATTCAGGTGAAGGAATAACAAACATAAAACGCCTTGGTGGGTGGAAGTCCACTGCTGTCGCTGAGGGGTATTTGGAAGATTCCGAGAAACAGAAAGAGAACATCTCGAGTAAGATTCTTTCATCTACCTATAACCTGCAATCGTTGCCAGCACCGTCATCGTCAACTGTAAGTGACCTGCAACTGCTGCCGTCAACGTCCACTGGAAGAGTCCTGCAGACCCAGACGCCATCTTTGCGCACTTTCGATTCTACAAGCGGCCACCAGATGCGAGAATTACCACCATCGAACTCCACTACACCGGCAATTCTGAATAATATTCAAACTGCAATAAATTGTGTTTTCAATATCACTATTACCAATAATAATAATTAGTATTTTATTTATGTTCAAATAAAATATTTTTTCAAAAGTAAATTTGTGGTATTGTAACATCGGTCGAAGAAAAAATAATGTTCCTAACTCATGCGGAAAGTGTCTTTCCCACCCTCGACTGCTTGCTCGAACTCCGCTCCGCGTCATTCGGGTCAACTGCAGTCGCGTGCGGGAAAGTATCACTTTCCACACTTGTTAGGAAAATAACTATTTTCACCCATAATTCTTCATGCAAAATAAGCATGCGCACAGCATCGATGTTTTCCTGGATGACAGCCGTTTTTGATGTACCTAGCGTTGGATCGTCGTTAAGGCAAAGCCGTCCGCGCTTGAATTCTCCATACCAACGGGAAACTGTCGACTAATGTGGTGCTTCATTACTGAAAACAGAAATCAACTTGATAAGGCATTCTTGTTGAGATAATTTCCTTCAGAGTTGTAGAAAATTATATCCAAAAAATGACTGTATTGACTGATTTGTTAACTAAAAAAATTCACTGTAGCCATAAACCTACACGTATTCCACTGACGTTTTAAATTTAGGTTAGGTAAAGATTAAGGTTAAGTTTTAGCAGGGCCATCAAAATGAACGGGCCACGATCCTGCACTTTGTTGACGTCACATCCGGGGCAGATTTTTTTTTTGATGATCACGTTACGACACAGCTGATTGTCTTTAAAATTTTGAAATTGGAATGACGGTTCATGGATATTTGATTTTTTGTTAAATAAAGCCGTTTTTGAGATTGTTTTTACTTTATTCTGGCAGAACAATTTTTTTTAAATGTATAGTAAGTCCTAATTTTTCATAGCCGCTTCATTAGCTCACACAAAAATTATGTTTAAAGCAGAAGCGAATGTGACAATCACATATGACAAAGTCAAATACATGTCAAATATAACAGTTGGCATGTGGTACATGGCGCGTAATTTGAACTCAAAATAAGGAATGCTAAATCTTGAAGATTTTAACCTTTTAATCATGTTGCTTCCTTACAAACCTTTGGTGGAATATCGGGATGGTGTCTGAGAATATTTCACTGAAATTTTGCGGAAATCTGTAGTGCCATTTTGAAAATATCATAAAAAAACGTCTGACCTCCCATAAGACCCAATGTAAAATTCAGCCCCGGGAGAACAGCTGATTTTTTCAGGGTCGTGGCCTCTATTTTTGTGTTGGCCTTGGTTAATCTTGTGATTCTCTGAATGGATTCAGTGACCTGGCCATTCAGGAAATCACCACATCGGAGAAATCCCTCGTATATTTTGAAGAATGCAAGTCCGTTTGTCGTTTTTCCCAAAACGTGGTTTCGTCATTTCGAATCCTGCACCTGCTTTTTGTAGCGTAGTGGAATTATTGCTGGCCTGGCCCATTATCGGTATTATTACATAACGCCGACTCAGAATGGGCCGTAAATAATGTTTGATTGCCTCCTGCGCTAACTAGTCGCAGTCTTCGCTGCATCTCAGCAAGGCCAATCACTCTAGTACAACTTAATCGATCTCACAATCTTTCCTTTGACATGTTTTTGTCGACAGGATCGGGTCTCCACAGATTATCATAAAGGACAAAATTTTTTTTTCAAAATCTTAAAGGAAAATGGTATAAGAGTCAAATTTCCGAAATGAAATTATTATAAACCGGACATTATTAAAAACGAGAGTTCATCAATACAGGACATGGTATAATCATCCGCGTTCACAAAAAAATTGGTATTCATAACAAAAACATAATATTATTATGTCATTTGATTTGATTCATTGATCTTTGGATTGACTGTTGCCATTCTAGTTTAGGACGCCCTCTTTTTCTGCTCCCTATTGATTGCCATTCTAGGACCTGCTTTGGTAATCTTTCATCGCTCATCAGTTGTACATGGCCGTACCATATCAGTTGCCTTTTAGTGATGTCATCGGTTATGCTTCCCTCGATTCCCATTCTTTCTTTTATGATCTCATTTCTTATGTGATCTGTTCCTGATCTTCTTATTGCATCCATTTCGACACTTTCCATTTTTGTTTTGTATTTCCATACAACAGCGTGCTCCATAAAATACTGTTAAGACATCCAATAATCTTTTTTGCTTTTACTATTCTTTTTTCCAGTTCTTTACAGAATGTTCCTGTCTTATCAAATGTGACATATATTACTTGTCCATTGTCTAGTTGTAACTCACTGGATTCGTTTCCAATACATAAGTACTGTGTCTTGTCCACGTTCACTGTTAATCCCCACTTTTGGTATTCTTCCATTAACTTTCTCATCATATACTTCATGTATTCTTAATCATTAGCTACAATTACTTGGTCGTCAGCAAACTGTAGTGTGTATATGGTAAATCGGTCGTTAAGTTGTATTCCCATGCCGTGCATTTTACGTTTCCAGTTTTTCAGAGCTACTGCGATATATATGTTAAAAAGAGTTTGAGAGATACAACATCCCTGTCTTAAGCCTTTTGTTACCAGGAATTCTTTTGAAAGTCGATTTCCAATTTTAATTTTAGATTTTGACCCTTTGTATAGTTCTTTTTTCGCTTTTATGTATGTATGATTGATATTAGTCTGCTCTAACACTGTCCAAAAGTTTTCTACTGGAACGGTATCATATGCTTTTTGTAGGTCCACAAAGGTAACATATTTATATTATTTTATATTTCTGGCGCTCCCTTTCTTAATTACTTGTTTAAGACAAAAAACATTAACTCTACAAGATCTGCCTGCACGAAATCCACTTTGCTCTTCTTCTTCTTGTTCATGAAAATCATTCTCTATTAGATCTCTAAGAATCGAACATCGAAGAACTGTGGGCGATCTCTCTCTCTCTTCTACAGGTATTATCACGGAAAATGCTCTAAAGAGTTGGCACGTATGATCCCCCCGGGAGTAGCACCTACTAGGCGAACACGTCAAACAGACGGTAACCATCAATTTACTGTCAAAATAGAGGCACCAAGAACCTCATTATATCAGAATTCATATCTCTGGAGAACAGCATCGCTGTGGAATAAACTCCCTGCGACAGTTTTCCCTGCAGGTTACAACCTGAACCGTTTCAAAACCAACACACACCAACATTTCCGCGCACTTGCCGCTTGTCGAGCGTGATAGAGATCTCCTTGCGAGTGCGCATACCCATAAAAAAAAAAAAAAAATCCTACCGTACAATCTACTTAGAGTACTGGTTCCTGAAATACCTCTGTAATTGTTGCAATCCAGCTTGTTTCCTTTTTTATGTATTGATGATATGAATGCAATTTTCCATTCATCAGGTACTGGATGTCCGCCTATGCATTGATTGATAATATATGTGAGATTTTCGAGTAGTGTCTCTGATCCATATTTGAGCATTTCAGCATATATTCCTCCAGATCCGCTAGCTTTTTCAAAAACAATTCATGGAAAAAAATGCCAAGTACGCGAAAATCGTATTTCGTATAAAGAATTGAGATAAAAGTAAAGCCAAGTTCTCCAATACAAATTTCAAATGAAAGGTTCTTACTAGTTTGGAGATGTTTTTTTTTAAACTTTGCTATTACAGCCAAACTTCTTTATGTTTCATTTAGCACTGTGTCTAAGAGTCATTCGCAGCCGTTTTTGTTCGATTATTGCCAATTCTTTTTGACGGCGAAAGATTATACTCATGTCTTGTTTTGATGAATGACGTTTTTGATAATATCCGGTTATTAACAATCTCACCATTTAATTTACTGCGGATTATCGTAAAACAGGAATGTTTTGCAAGACTAACCTCTAGATAGAGTTAATTAAAAGTATATGCATAAGTAGGTACTTTATCATCATTTAATATTTTAATATATAATTAAAAGTTCCCAATAAAAAAATAAGATATTGCTGTCACTATGAATTAATAAAGTAATTGGTAAAATTATGATAACTGGGACCCGTAAGCCCGGGACTTTTAGTACGTCGTAAATTTTAAAGTTATGCGCACGTAGTCTTTGGAAAAAATTTACATATATTTTTTTATTTTCTTCCTATTTCTAACTTAAGTATGGGGGAGTCTTTAAATTCACCGATGAACTCATCGATGAGAACAATCAAGTTACTAAGTGCATCAGTTTCAATAGTTCAGAGAAATTGCACCAATTCATGGAGGTCTAAATGTAGACATTACGGGGACATTCAACTTTTTGTTTAAATAAACGAAATTATTTTTATTTATAATGATTTTAGGAAAAATTACAGTGATCGTAAAGACTATTTGGATTTTTACATTCATACTTAATACATAAGTAGCACAGTTATAAAGGATGGGGCACCATTAACATGAGGAAAAAGGTCTCGGTTAAATTAGGTGAAATTTAGGTGTAATCTAGATCTTGGTTCTGTTAAGAAGATATAAATAAGATATTGCTGTCACTATGAATTAACAAAGTAATTGGTAAAATTATTATAACTGGGACCCGTAAGCCCGGGACTTTTAGTACGTCGTAAATTTTAAACTTATGCGCTCGTAGTCTTTGGAAAAAATTTACATATATTTTTTTTATTTTCTTCCTATTTCTAACTTAAGTATGGGGGAGTCTCTAAATTTACCGATGAGCTCATCGATGAAAACAATCAAGTTCCTAAATGCATCAGTTTCAATAGTTCAGAGAAATTGCACCAATTCACGGAGGTCTAAATGTAGAAATTACGGGGACATTCAACTTTTTGTTTAAATAAACGAAATTATTCTTATTTATAATGATTTTAGGAAAAATTACAGTGATCGTAAAGACTATTTGGATTTTTACCTTCATACTTAATACATAAGTAGCACAGTTATAAAGGATGGGGCACCATTAACATGAGAAAAAAGGTCTCGGTTAAATTAGGTGAAATTTAGGTGTAATCTAGATCTTGGTTCTGTTAAGAAGATATGAATAAGATATTGCTGTCACTATGAATTAACAAAGTAATTGGTAAAATTATTATAACTGGGACCCGTAAGCCCGGGACTTTTAGTACGTCGTAAATTTTAAAGTTATGCGCACGTAGTCTTTGGAAAAAATTTACATACATTTTTTTTATGTTCTTTCTATTTCTAACTTAAGTATGGGGGAGTCTTTAAATTCGCCGATGAACTCATCGATGAGAACAATCAAGTTACTAAGTGCATCAGTTTCAATAGTTCAGAGAAATTGCACCAATTCACGGAGGTCTAAATGTAGACATTACGGGGACATTCAACTTTTTGTTTAAATAAACGAAATTATTTTTATTTATAATGATTTTAGGAAAAATTACAGTGATCGTAAAGACTATTTGGATTTTTACCTTCATACTTAATACATAAGTAGCACAGTTATAAAGGATGGGGCACCATTAACATGAGAAAAAAGGTCTCGGTTAAATTAGGTGGAATTTAGGTGTAATCTAGATCTTGGTTCTGTTAAGAAGATATAAATCAGATCAGTGGCGTATATAGAAAAAAGTTTCGTGGTGGGCCCGAGGCAGTTTTGGGGGGGCCCGAGACCCCATGAGGGCGTATTTTATGCTATTTTATGTTTGTCTTCACGAAATATTTCGAAAATATCTAAAAAAATCTTAGCTTAGGGGGGGGCCCGGGCCCCCCAGGCCCCCCCATATATACGCCGGTGAATAAGATATTGCTTTCACTATGGATTAATAAAGTAATTGGTAAAATTATGATAACTGGGACCCGTAAGCTCGGGACTTTTAGTACGCCGTAAAATTAAAGTTATGCGCACGTAGTCTTTGGAAAAAATTTACATATATTTTTTTATTTTCTTTCTAACTTAAGTATGGGGGAGTCTCTAAACTCACCGATGAACTCATTGATGAGAATAATCGAGTTCCTAAATGCATCGGTAAAATCCGTCAGGTTTCGATAGTTCCTAGGCATTCCACCTTGATAGAAACTATGATAAAACCATGGGAAAAAATTTAAAAAACCTCAAAAAAGTTTTGTACAATATTACGCATGTTTTACTACTTTAAAAATTAAATATTATCCAATTCTTTTCAAAAAGAAGTGAAATCATATCAAAAACATTTCTTGTAAAAAATGAGTGTAGAAAGAAATTTTCGCAATGGACAAGTTAGGATACGTTTCCATATAATTGAAGATTTCGATCTACCAAAAGGAGGACATGGAAGCTAATTTAAAGAAATCATTTTTCGAAAAAATCTGAACAAAATGTAGTAATTAAAAAAAAATATATTTTAACTAAATTCCTGTTGAAATTTTTTTTCCTAACAATTTTCGAATTATTTTTCTTTTGAAGAAAATATTTTTGAACTAATGATTCTAAACAAATGGTTTTAAAATGACGTGTTTTCAAAGTAATTTCCACCACCGAATAAATATTAAGTTTAAAGCATCATATTTAAAAATTTTCTGGATTTTTCAAAAATTGAATAAAAACTTTTTAAGGACGGATAGAGGGTTATCTTAGGTGCTCATAAATGGGCAGGGTATTTCTTTGATCTTTGTGCACAGTTGATGATGATGATGATGATTCATATGTGAGTGGGCCCTGCAGCCCTTCCACTGCGACCACCAGTGGGTCTATTGTAGCTCACTTTTGAGTGGTTTCTCACCACTGTATGCCTAATCCTCCAAAAAGGCCGGCTATAAGTTTGGGTGAAACACTGTTCAGATCTTCTGAGTCAATCTGAGGTTTACCGAAAGTGTTCTGAGGTAAACGTGCAATAGCCGGACATTCGCACAGTACATGTCTGACTGTTTCGTCATCCTCCATACAGAGTCTACATTCGGTCTCTTCTGTTAGTCCCATTCTGTGCATGGGTACTCTCAGTCGACAGTGACCCGTAAAAAGACCAGTCACTATACGTATCTCCTGTCTGGTAAGTCCAATAATGTTCCTGGCTCTGTTTCTACAAGGTCCTTTAATGAACTCTTTAGAGTTAGAGTGCACAGTTACATTAAGATCATATTTTTAGCAAAACTATAATTTTTTAAATCAACCCCCAGCTTCTGTTCAGTGGATTTTATTATTTTAATTTAAGGGGACCATCTAGAGCCCAAGCCCAACCTAGGTATCAAATTTCATTAAAATCGGGCAAGCGGTTTTTGAGTTGTGCGCGTTGGTCGTTACAGACAGACAGAAAGATATACGGACAGACATTCAGACAGACATACAGACAGACTTGCGGCAAGATAAAAAAGTTTCAAAATCGTTTGAAACGCACAGATAGATATAATTTTTTTTTTAAATCGGAGCAATTTGTTTTTTTTTATTTTTGATATGATCACCATAGCTCACACTACTTATAGTATACGTGTGAGCTAAATATTAAAAAATATCAGGTTCGAAAAATCATTGTACTAAATTTTTCGCAAATTTCAAAAATCATATCGAAAGTTTATTAAAGTAACTTTATGTAAATTATCATTTCATATTCTACAGAAGCGCACCTTTTGAGAATATGCCCACATACAAGGATCCAGGAATTTTCGTTCGATTTTTTTACCTGTAGTTTATGCGATTTCCGTGAAGGAAGTGTTGGAAATCATATTCTCATTTCTTTTCAGTGGCGTCGGGGACCACAAATATTTTGGTCGGACCCGAAAAGAGCCGCGGCTCTTCTCTGTCGGTAGGGTTGAAATTATACCAGGAAGATTTTATATGAATTTGGATAACTTTTGAAGGGCAGAATGAAGCAAAATTTAATGAAATCGATTGAACCTCGTATTGGGAGGTATTTCAATTGACTGCATAGAGCAAACGAGAAAATGGTATTCTGTAAAAAGAATTGAGATAAAAGTAAAGCCAAGTTCGCCAATACAAATATCAGAATGACAAGTTCTTACTAGTTTGGAAATGTTTTTCTAAATTTGGCTATTACGGCTGCAAATGACTCTTAGGGCACAGTGCTAAATTGAACATAAAGAAGTTTGGCAGAAATAGCAAAGTTTAAAAAAACATTTCCAAACTAGTAAGAACCTTTCATTTTGAAATTTGTATTGGAGAACCTGGCTTTACTTTTATCTTAATTCTTTGTAGGGAATACCATTTTTGCGTACTTGGCTTTTTTTTACATGAAATATTTTTATTATGTGGTTTTTTTTCAGGTAAATCAATATATTTAAGATAACAGTTTTTGTTTTAAAATACTTTTTTCTTTACAAAACTAGGTATCAAGAAAAATAAAATATATTTAGAAGACTGACATCAACGTTAAGTCAAGTTATAATATTACCAAAAAAATAAGTTTTCTAGCGTTGAAATATTTTAGCTCACACTACTACTATACTATACTACTAGTGTGAGCTCACCTAATCCTAATTTTTTCGAGAAAAAAAAAAGTTGCTCCGATTTCAAAAATTTTTATATATCTTTGCGTTTCAGATGATTTTGAAACTTTTTTGTCGCGCCGTCTGTCTGTCTGTCTGTCTGTCTGTCTGTCTGTCTGTATGTCTGTCTGTCTGTCTGTCTGTCTGTCTGTCTGTCTGTCTGTCTGTCTGTCTGTCTGTCTGTCTGTCTGTCTGTCTGTCTGTCTGTCTGTCTGTCTGTATGTCTGTATGTCTGTCTGTAACGACCAACGCGCATAACTCAAAAACCGCTAGGCCGATTTTAATGAAATTAGGTGCCTATGCTGGGTCTTGGGTCGAGATGGTCCCATTTAAAAATGAACAAAATCCACCCAACATAAGTCAAATAAAAGGGTGGGGGAAGATTTCAAAAATTAGAGTTTATGTGAAAATATGGCGTGTGTGATATCAAACGAAAGGTAATTGAGTATGGAGTTAAACAAAATACATTTTAGTTTTTTGTTTTTTTAAGGGTGGGGGTAGATTTCAAAAATTTGAGTTTAAGTCAAAACATGGCTTGTGTGGTATCAAACAAAAGGTAATTTAGTCTGGAGTTAAATAAAATATATTTCAGTTTTTAGTTATATTAGCTCACACGTACACTATAACTATAGTACCTAGTGTAAACTTAAGGGCCCATATATTGGCAGAGTATTTTTTTCTGTAAAGATATATGAAGAACAAGAATGTGTCTGTTAACATTAACTGTGAACAATGATAATTGTAATCAACAACAATTTTTTTTTAAGTATAGGTACTGCCACCGCTGGGCAGTGAGCATGTATTATGTAAATGGTGGATAACAAAAAATGCGCTAATGTTACTTAATACGGCAAACTTTGTTAATAAGCAACGTAGTCACGTCCATATCTTTCCTTCTGGCTTGATCGCCTGAATATTTGCGCGAAGGCTGATAATGACAGATATTGTTAACCTACAGTAAAAAAAAAAACTGGAAACGCAAAGTACACGGCATGGGAATACAACTTAACGACCGATTTACCCTATACACACTACACTTTGCTGACGACCACGTAATTGTAGCTAATGATAAAGAAGACATGGAGTATATGATGAAAAAGTTAACGGAAGAATACCAAAAGTGGGGGTTAACAGTGAACGTGGACAAGACACAGTACTTATGTATTGGAAACGAATCAAGTGAAGTAGAACTAGAAAATGGACAAACAATATCTCCATGCAATGAGTATGTATACTTGGGTGTCACATTTGATAAGACAGGAACAGACTGCAAAGAACTGGAGAAAAGAATAGTAAAAGCAAACAAGGTTATTGGTTGTCTTAACAGTATTTTATGGAGCACCCAACAAACAATTAAAGTTGTAACGACGAAACCCCAACTAGAAAGAATTTCTTAAAAGTAACCGCAACGTACTCCCGCTACGTCTCAGTATACCATACAGCGACGTTATAATTCCCTAAGTGGGGAACCAATTTCTGGTTATAACTACTTGGCCAAGTGTTTAAAGTCACTGTAGTAAGAACTACACTACTACGTCGTAGCCAGGTATCTACTACGTCGTAGAGGCTGTTTTTTTTCCGTAATGGCATAAAAGTTGCGATGTAGTTGCAAATAATATAATCGTTTCTTTTTGGTAGAATTGTTACACAATATGGTGGACACAACAGTAAACAGACTCGCTTAGTTTTTTTGTTTGGTTATGGTTATAATATGAACTATGTTATCCAAAAGTGTGAGAATTTACGAGCAGAGGATCAAAATTCGAGTGCGACGCAAAGTTTTTTGTATAACATGCATTATATATATTGCAAAAAACCGGTGCGCCCGTAAAATTGAGCCGTTTTCTGGTAGCTGATGGAATTTTTGTGTTGTGATTTTGGAGGTTATGTTTTCATAATCGACAGTTAACTCCAACAAATGGTGCTTAAGAAGAGCATTTTTGGTAAGCTTCAACTAATTTGTTTATAAAATAGTATGGCTCTTTAATATGAGCTCATAAAACGACAACAAAAATATTAAATTTTCTTTTTTACATAAAAACATGGCGTCCCAAACTATATTCCCTGATAGTCGAAAAGGTTACTTGAAAGTAGTTGCGGCTTTAAAGTTGATCCAAAAAGTTATTTTGTCTACATTGTTACATCAGATGTTACTATGATGACACAAACTTTTGTGGTAAAAATTAAAGTTATAATGTAGTTGTCGGATACACTTGTTTAGGACTCCAATGAAGCTTAACTTTCTAGTGGTAATTAAGTAGGATATAAAAGTCAGGGCGACTACGAAATAACGACTAAAAAGAAAGTAAAACTTTAGCAACGTCCTATTGTGGTAGAGAAGACTATCAGAATCGACTATCAAGAAACAATCCTATGAAGTAGTTTAGAGGGTCGTTTTTACGAAACATCTACTATTTCCTGATACTAAATAGTAGTTAGAACTAAAAAGTAACAAATTTTGGTTGGGATCACCACATTTCTACTATAAGAAAGTAGCAAAGCCTTTAGAACATGTAGCCGCTACTATAAATGTTAGTTGGGCAGAGGGATAAAAAAGAATGTAAAATTTAACATTTATGAAACAATGGTGAAAACTACGCTGTTGTATGGAATAGAGAGTTGTCGCGTAACAGAAAAATACAAAGCAAAAATGGAAAGTGTCGAAATGGATGCAATAAGAAGATCAATGAGAATATCTAGAACAGATCATATAAGAAATGAGATCATAAAACAAAGAATGGGAATCGAGAGAAGCATAACGGATGACATCACTAAAAGGCAACTGATATGGTACGGCTATGTACAACGGATGAGCGACGAAAGATTACCAAAGCAGGTCCTAGAATGGCAACCAATAGGGCGCAGAAAAAAAGGGCGTCCTAAACTGGAATGGCAACAGTCAATCCAAAGATCAATGAGTCAAAAAAACCTGACGGAGGATGACTGTCAGGATCGAAGGAGGTGGAGAATAGGCGTCGGACAACGTTGAAAAACGTTCTAAACCGACATAGTAGTAGTACAGTCCAATGGCAAGCCCTGATTTTGGACCTAGAAGTATCCTAAGGTACTTGTGGCGTTCCAGGCGAAAAAACTTGCAGTTTTAATCTACGAATTTAGACTAACCACCTCATTTTAAACCAATGACAATAAAAATAGTACAATTTTGGAAATATTTTTAAAAAATTCAATTTTTGTTTAAAAAGCCCTATTTTTTACCAGTCTTGGGAGAAGGGGGTAAGTACTCCCATAACTCCGGTGATATAGCGTTATTTTTTCTAAACTTAACATAGTTTTTTTTGGGAATTTGTCAATTTTGTCTGCATGGTGGAGGACACTTTTTGACCATCTTGAAATTTTTGTTGCCCGCATCTCCTTCAAGGGGTAAACTTTACCCGTTTAATTTGAATAAGAAAAATGGGCCAAGTGATTTGATCCCTTGTTTTAAAGGTTTCTTAAATGTCTTTACAATCATGTATAAAGTTAAAAAAATCTATCAATTCGTTTTTGAGGTATGTGCCTACAAATTTACCATAAGGTAATAAAATAAAGCACATATTTACCTACATTTCTTCGAAAAAAATTGAAAATTATCCTAACATCTCGTTTTTATTTCTATGTTAAATTTTCAAATTTTTTGGAAAATAAACAAAAAAAAAACCCATAGATTTTTAAAAGTTTGAAAAATAATTGAGAAAAAAGAAAAGCCAAGTTCTCCGATACAAATTTCAAAATGAAAGGTTCTTATTAGTTTCGAAATGTTTTTTTTTTTAACTTTAACTTTTACAGCCACTGTGCCTAAGAGTCATTTGCAGCCCTAATAGCCAAGTTTAGAAAAACATTTCCATTTTGAAATTTGTATTAGAGAACTTGGCTTTACTTTTATCTCAATTCTTTTTACGAAATATCATTTTCGCGTACTTGGATTTTTTTAATGAAATGTTTGTGTTATGATTACACTCCTTTTTTAAAGGATATGAATAATATTTATGTTTTCAATAAGTAAAATATGCGGAATATTGTTCAAAACTTTTGCAATGCCTTAATAAAAATTTTGAGCTTTTTTAAAATTTTCCTATGGTTTTATCATAGCTTCTATCAGCCTTTTAAAACTCAGCTCTCTAACGTTCCTGGAAGTGGACAATGTTACTTTTACAAAATGTGTCATTTTCAGTCATTAACGAAACTTAATATAGAGGAATGAAGAAGCTCCATGTTGGGTCATGAAATCGGGCGAGTCCTGCTCTTTATAAGTTCAGGCACGTACTGGCCAGTACCGCTTCCGTTCCTTGATTCGAAAACCTTTTCAGGCAGCAGCACCACACCGTGCATTTCATATACAAGTATTCCTACCTACTCATCCTGCATGCTTATTGCAGGGTCGCACAATTACAATTAATCAATTTGAAACGCAGATTAATTATTCTTCTTCTTCAAGGTTTCATCGAACGTTATTTATAATCAAAACTATCTGAACCCACACTGATTTTATAAAAAGCTTACATCAAACTTTAGTACCTAGAATTTATGCATTATTGGAGGCGTCGACTGCTTCCTGGGGAGACTGAAATCTTTGGCCACACAGTCCATTCTTGATTTCGGAAAGGCGATATTTATATCGCTGGGACTTAGGTCGGGACTGCACGACTCGGGGCAGGAACCGGAGCCACTTTTGGGCGTGACAAAAAGACAAGTGCAAAGCGGACTCAACAAATGGGCCCAGGACGCGCTATTAAACTCCTGGGAAACAGGAACGGGTTGCAGACAGACCAGAGAATTCGTAGACCGTCCAAAAGCGACCAGAATTAGATGGATGCTGGGACGGACACGAAAAGACCTCGGACTGCTGATAGGTACTCTAACCGGACATAACCGGTTGAGGAGGCACATGACATGAATAGGAGTCAAGAATGACCCTACCTGCCCAGCCTGTGGACAAGAAGAAGAGACATCAAGACACCTCGTGGCAGAATGCGAGGCCTACGCATGGATGAGACAACAGGCACTCGGAGCGCCAAATTTGAGCGAGAAAGAACTGCACATGCTCAAATGGGCAGACTTACTGGACTTTGTAAAGAGAACAGGAAGGCCCAATGTGGGTTAAGGGACAGACTTGGGGCATGGCAAAAAGGACCTACTCTGGCCTACTTGTCAGACCTGCGGGTCAACCTCCCCACTACTACTACTACACTACTACTACTAGGTCGGGACTCTCTGGAGGATGGTCCAACAATTCCACGTTTTGTTGGGTTAACTTGCGAACTTGCATTGTCTTGGTGGAGGTTGATTCGTCGTTCGGGGTTCGTTTTTCAAAGCTCAGCGATGACTTTCGGCAAACAAATGGTGATGTATCCATCGGCAGTAACAGTCTTTTGATCTTCCAGAGGAATTGTTGCTCATGTCCTGCTTTTGATACAAATGTTGTGACCATTTCGAGAACAGATGACTTTTTTTGGCTTTTTTTCAACTTGAAACACCCAAAAAACTGACGTTTATTTTCGGGTTTATATGAGTAAGTCCACGATTCATCACCACTGCCAATGCTGTACACGTTTTTTGAGTTTTCTGCCTCAAAGTGGTCTAGAGTTTTCTGACACCCCAATTGATCCCAGCTTCTTTCTGTTCTTCGGTTAACAGATGCAGTATTCAGCGGGAAACTAATTTTCTTAACCCTAATTCTTCATGCAAAATATTTTGAATTGAGATCTTTGAAATCCCCAATGAAGCCTCAATCTCGCGATATGTCACATGCGCACAGCATGCTCATCATGGAAGATCAGCATGCCTTCTTGTGTGACAGTCGTTTTTGGTTCACCTGACCTTGTATCGTCGTTAAGGCTAATCTGTCCACGCTTGAATTCTCAAAACCAACGAGAAACTGTCGACTAATGTGGTGCTTTATTACCGAAAACAGGAATCAACTCGGTAAGGTATTCTTCCTTCGAAAGTAAAAAATTATAGCCCAAAAAGGTTCTCGGTTCAATTCCATTTTTCAACTTATTTGGTAACTTAGAAAATTTGCTGTAGCTATAAAACTATATGTATCGCCCTAACGTTTAGTCAAATTCTATATATCTGCAACCTGTATAAAAGTATAAAGACCTATAATCTGTAAAATAGTTTTTTCTTTAGTCTATGAAGAAAATAAACACAACTAAAACACACAAAAGTACTTGAAAAAATAGGTCAGCAAAATAATAACAGTAAAAACAACAAAAAAATACTAGGTTAAGTTTTTTGGACATTTTTAATACTCAGGGTTACCGCAATCTTCTTATTGACATTGTGTTGCCAACAGAAGAGACCCTAACTTTCATTTAATAAATACCGACACTAATAAATCCGGTTTTTAAATACACAAAGGCCGAATTTTGAAAGCGAGCAGCTGCTTTTTACATGTAAATCTGTCACCATAGGGTTGATTTTAAAATAAGGTCACGTTTTATTCCAATAAGTCCCTAGAAACTATTACGGGATGGCCAAACCTGTTTTAATAAACAGTGTCTCCACACTAGAATCTTTTTAAAGAATTTTAATAAACGTGAAATTTTAAAAAGGAGTTTTTTTGTTTCTCTCATATTTTTCCGTGGGTAGCTTGAAAGCTTAACCTCACGAGGGTCCAAGATCTAATGGACACCCAATAAGTGTTGACAGTTAACTGTTTCGTCCTTATGGGACTCCTCAGAATACTGCTTGGTCAATGTGACACTCTTCCGAAGTTAATTAGACGGTTTTGTCTCTAATCCTATGTAAATAGTGAAGAACTCCGTGAGGTTAAGCTTTCAAGCTACCCATGGAAAAATATGAGAGAAACAAAAAGTCCTTTTTACCCGATTAGCCATGAAACTTGTTTGATTCTTAAATTCACGTTTATTACATGCTATCCCCGCTTTCCTCGCTGCTTGGTCTGCGGCCTCATTTCCCTCAAGCCCAGAATGCCCGGTATCCATACTAATGATACTACCCAACTAACATTTATAGTAGCGGCTACATGTTCTAAAGGCTTTGCTACTTTCTTATAGTAGAAATGTGGTGATCCCAACCAAAATTTGTTACTTTTTAGTTCTAACAACTATTTAGTATCAGGAAATAGTAGATGTTTCGTAAAAACGACCCTCTAAACTACTTCATAGGATTGTTTCTTGATAGTCGATTCTGATAGTCTTCTCTACCACAATAGGACGTTGCTAAAGTTTTACTTTCTTTTTAGTCGTTATTTCGTAGTCGTCCTGACTTTTATATCCTACTTAATTACCACTAGAAAGTTAAGCTTCATTGGAGTCCCAAACAAGTGTATCCGACAACTACATTATAACTTTAATTTTTACCACAAAAGTTTGTGTCATCATAGTAACATCTGATGCAACAATGTAGACAAAATAACTTTTTGGATCAACTTTAAAGCCGCAACTACTTTCAAGTAACCTTTTCGACTATCAGGGAATATAGTTTGGGACGCCATGTTTTTATGTAAGAAAGAAAATTTAATATTTTTGTTGTCGTTTTATGAGCTCATATTAAAGAGCCATACTATTTTATAAACAAATTAGTTGAAGCTTACCAAAAATGCTCTTCTTAAGCACCATTTGTTGGAGTTAACTGTCGATTATGAAAACATAACCTCCAAAATCACAACACAAAAATTCCATCAGCTACCAGAAAACGGCTTAATTTTACGGGCGCACCGGTTTTTTGCAATATATATAATGCATGTTATACAAAAAACTTTGCGTCGCACTCGAATTTTGATCCTCTGCTCGTAAATTCTCACACTTTTGGATAACATAGTTCATATTATAACCATAACCAAACAAAAAAACTAAGCGAGTCTGTTTACTGTTGTGTCCACCATATTGTGTTACAATTCTACCAAAAAGAAACGATTATATTATTTGCAACTACATCGCAACTTTGATGCCATTACGGAAAAAACAGCCTCTTCGACGTAGTAGATACCTGGCTACGACGTAGTAGTGTAGTTGTTACTACAGTGACTTTAAACACTTGGCCTAGTAGTTACAACCAGAAATTGGTTCCCCACTTAGGGAATTATAACGTCGCTGTATGGTATACTGAGACGTAGCGGGAGTACGTTGCGGTTACTTTTAAGAAATTCTTTCTAGTTGGCGTTTCGTCGTTACAACTTTAATTGTTTGTTGGGTAATAAGTGTTCGCGATACCAAACACATTCAGTGAGTCCCTTCAACTCCTCAGGGTTCTCGATGAGAACGCAATTAAACCAGTAGTATGGGTAACTGTGGAACAAGAGTGCAGGCAGAGTCCAAAAAAAGCATTTTTCCAAACATATGGATACAATCATATAAAAGTTTCGAATTAAGTTTTTTTGAACTAATTTTCCTTTAACTACGACTATGATGAGCGAAAAGCAATGCGAGTCTGTACATAACTAGGCATACTTAGTGTCTAAACGTTTTTCTTTGACAACGCGAAGCGGCGTTACAAAAAATTGCTCAACATCAGATTTATGTTGTCCATTGGCGAATTAGTCCCATGATGGGCCCGCATTGCTCTTGAGCCGACTGCTTCTTCTTCAATTCTTCAAAAAAACATTACATTCACACTTGATGTTCCGCGAACCCCGTCTTCTATCTTTGCAATAGATTTTATGGTCTACAGGGAAACCTCTCCTTGCGGACACCTCTATTTAGGGGGCACTTCCTTTAGGCGGACATGTAACATTCAAGTGTAGCATAAAATCAAACATTTAAAAAAAATATGACACAAAAGATACAAATACCTATAACATCTAAAAATGTCAGTCAAACTGTCACCAAAAACTCATCAACGGAATAGTATGCTTTTCTTAGTAAGTAGTTTTTTAGTTTAATTTTTAAAGTTTTGGGAGGCAAATCTTTGATTTTTGATGGCAATTTATTCCACACTTTTACGATTGAATATTTACCATTTTTTTGGACATAAGTATAATTTGCCATTTCAGTTTTTATATTACTTTTATGTCTTGTGTTATATACATGTTCTTGTTCCAAGCCACTGAAAAGGTCTGAATTGGCGACCATAAAACTTACACACTCCAGTATGTATAAAGAAAATACTATGACCCCTTTTTTGCAGTTTTAAGATTCTAATGGCCTCAACTGAATTACCCCAAAAAACTATTCCATACCTTTGACTGTATGTAGGCGTGAAGTTAAGGGAGGTTTCAGAATTTTTTAACCAAAAAAAAATGTCCGCGTACGGTTATTAGTGTGTCCGGTTAGAGGAGTGAATTTTATTTGTCCGCCTAAAGGGAGTGTCCGCTTAATAGAGGTGTCCGCAAAGAGAAATTATACTGTATACTTTTTGATATTTGTTGTGCAGCCTAAAGAAACAGGATAAACTAGCCCCAGTATAACAGGAACAAAAAGGTATCATATTATTATATTAATCATGGCTTTGGGCCTTGAACTTGATTTCGAGGGAAAATCTCAGGTTTCACTTTTATTTAGGTATACAATAGCAAAATAGAATGGGAGATAAAAAAATAATCCATACTAAAATGAAATTAATATTGCTGACCAAAAGATTAATATGAATATTATACATTCTATCTATTTTTTTTTAAATCACCAATATAAAAATAGGAAAGTATTGTTTTCGTAAAAACAATATAAAAAAAGGAAAGTACCTATTGGAACTTTATTATCTGTTTGTACCTATCTAGAAATCCTGTATACGTATCTGGGGGAACGGCAGTGCCCCGCCAAGTTCGCGCGTACCATCTTTTCTTGAAACATTTCAACCCATATTTGACCTATCTAAAACTCTACTTCGGAATCAGCTACGAAACTCAAACTTTGCAAAGTCGTAGATCTTTATAGAGTTAACAATCCCGGACTTCCATAAAGTAGTAAAGGAGTTACGAAATTTCAAAAAACGTCGAAATTGCCACTCATTTACTCACTCACTCACTCACCTACTGACTCATGTATAGATCAACAAAATTCTACTGTACTTCCAGACATGCTACAAAGCTGAAAGTTGGCACACTGATAAAAATTGTAACCCAACCCTTGGAAAAATCAAAAAATACATGTAAAGTTATGTAAAAGTAAGATTGCCCACTTACAGAGGCGCTAGAGAGCTGAGCTTTGGCAGACGGATAGGAAATATGATAAGACTATAGGAAAAAATTTAAAAACAGCAAAATTTTAATTTGCTTCTCTCCCCTATAAATGTAAAATTATGTAAAAGTAACATTGCCAACTTCCAGAAACGCTAGAGAGCTGAGCTTTGGAAGGCCGATAGGAACTATGATAAAACTATAAAAGAAAATTAAAAAACCGCAAATTTTAATTATTTTCCCTCCCCTATAAATGTAAAGTTATGTAAAAGTTACATTCTCCACTTCCAGAAACGCTAGAGAGCTCAGCTTTGGAAGACTGATAGGAACTATGATAAAACTAGAGGAAAAAATTTAAAAACACTATAATTTTAATTTATTTTCCTCCCCTATAAATGTAAAGTTATGTAAAATTAACATTGCTTACTTCGAGGAACACTAGAGAGCTGAGCTTTAGAAGGCTGATAGGAACTATGATAAAACCATAGGAAACTATAAAAAAATCTCAATTATTTTATAAGGCATTGCAAAAGTTTTGAACAATATTCCGTATATTTTACTATTTTAAAACATAAATATTATCCAAATCCTTTAAAAAAGGAGTGAAATAATAACAAAAACATTTCATGTAAAAAAAGCCAAGTACGCAAAAATGGCATTCCGTAAAAAGAATTGAGATAAAAGTAAAGCCAAGTTTTCCAATACAAATTTCAAAATGAAAGGTTCTTACTAGTTTGGAAATGTTTTTCTAAACTTAACTATTACAGCTGTAAATGACTCTTAGGCACAGTGCTAAATTCAACATAAATAAGTTTGGCTGTAATAGCAAAGTTTAAAAAAACATTTCCAAACTAGTAATAACCATTTTGAAATTTCTATTGGAGAACTTGGCTTTACTTTTAACTCAATTCTTTTTACGGAATGCCATTTTCGCGTACTTGGCTTTTTTTTACATGAAATGTTTTTGTTATGATTGATTTTTATAAAATATTTAAATTACAGGAGTTTGACGCAGCTAAATATCTTTTGAACATCTCGGGTTAAATATAGTAATTTTTTCAATAGACTCTTTTAGAATGTCCTGTTCTTTAAATGACTTTGAAGTCATTTCAAAGCAAGAAAATAATTATGCATTAGCAATATTCAAAGAGTATAACTGGTAGCAGATAATAAGTCGTATTGAGGACGCCTTTGGCTACAATTTAAATAGCCACTACCGACTTCCGTCGATTGGATTTTAAAATTATTGAAATGAAATCAATACATACAAGAGACATTTTTTACATGTTATCGCGTGGGGTCTGCAAATATGCACCAAAGGCTATCCACATACCAGATCTACACATAACAAGAACCCCAGCTTGCAAAAGGTGGTGTAGTCGCGATTTTGACATATGTTGTTCACATTGGAGTCCTAAAAAAAATTTGAGTGTTCGACTTTGGAGGGCCATCTTGAATTTAGTGTGCACGAAAAAGTTTTTTTCTATAAGCGTGCGGAAAAGTCCACTTTTCCGCACTCATTTTAGTGTGGAAAGTGCCACTTTTCCGCACTAGTGCGGAAAAATATTTTTTCCGCACTAGTGCGGAAAAGTAAATTTGTTACGATTTTGAGGTGTTCTATAACATTTAGACCGTTCAAAATACATTTGTATCTTTCCTACTACACGAAATATCCTAAAAATATTCAAATTGACTAAAATTCTGCTATATTTTCAATATTTTCGATAAAATAAAGTTTTCAGTAAAATAGGTTCAAATTATAAGTTTTTAACCTCCCCGGTATAAATATCGTCATTTTCAATGTCAAACAACAATGAACACTAGTGGTTTTAGATTTGGCATCTTAAATCACCATAGCAACAAAGTACAAACAAACTGTCAAAACAAAGCCAATTTTGCAGATACAAGCGTCTTTTGAATTATTCATACAAAAAAATCAGATTTTCAATGGATTCTTCGGACGAAGATCTACCCCAGTCAGTTCTAGAAGCCGCTAGAATCGCTAATTTGGACCTGCTTCCTTCAAAATCTCGTCACAGGTATGAGAAGGAATATAGTTTGTTTGAGAGATGGTGCCACGCTAAAGGCATCAAATCCCTTCAAGAAGCTGTTTTTTTGGCATATTTCTCCGAAATTTCCAAAACGTGCAAACCGAATATCCTTTGGTCGAGGTATTCTATGCTCAAAAGTGTTATAAAACGTTGATTTAAGCAATTTTTTTAAAGTTACGGCCTACTTGAAAAAACAAAACGTTGGATTCAGACCCAAGAAGGCAAAAATCTCCACAAAAGAAGAAATTTTCAAGTTTTTAAGCGAAGCTCCTGACCTAGTTTATTTGCATATGAAAGTTGCCACGATTTTTGGTTTGGCGGGCGCATGTCGCCGTGAAGAACTAGCAAAAATGTGCCTAGATGACATTGAAGAAAAAGGAAATATGATCATTATAAAAATTCCTGACTCAAAAAACCATACATTTAGAAGTTTTGCTATTTCAGAAGAAGCCGAGAATGGAAAACTTCTCCAATTGATCCGAAAATATGTCAACTTAAGGAAACCAGAGACCCCACATAGACGGTTCTTCGTAAACTACAAAAAAGGAGCATGTACGGTACAATGCATTGGAATTAATACATTCGGTAAAATGCCATCAGATATCGCATGCTATCTGAAGCTTTCAAATCCAGAATTATACACGGGTCACAGCTTCCGACGTTCTGCCGCAACAATGTTGGCAGATTCAGGTGAAGGAATAACCAATATCAAACGACTCGGTGGATGGAAATCTTCAAGTGTCGCAGAAGGGTACCTTGACAGTTCAACTGGATTCCAAAAAAATATTTCGAATAAAATTTTGAAGTTCAGCCACCCTGGTCCTTCAACTAGTCAGCAACTTTCTTCTACCATACAACCTTCCAAAGTGCCTCAATCCAGCCCCAAATGCATGACCACAGTTGCAACAGATGTTTCCGAAAACTTGGAGAACGCAGTGGAGAACCAAAACCCAAGTTTCAAATCTGCCACTTCATTTGAGAAAACACTTGCCTCTGCTATCAACTTACAGCACGCTACAAACTGCACCTTTAATATTAATGTTAATAATAATAATTGATTTGATTAAAATGTTTTGAATATAAATAATTTTCTGATTAATTTTTAGTTTTTTCCTCACGCTTATAGAAAAAATAATGTACCTAACTCGTGCGTAAAGTGTCTTTTCCGCACTTGATTGCTGGCCAAACTCCGCTATCGCGTCGTTTGGCCATCTGCAATCGGGTGCGGAAAAGAGGCACTTTCCGCACTAGTTAGGTAAACTACTATTTTTTAATTACTTGGTTTATGTGCATTTTAGAAAAAAAAGTTTCAGACAAAAGCTGAAGGCAATAAAATTTCCTACAAAAACGTTATTTTACGTTTTTTTGTCAGACAAATGGTTTTTGAGTTATGACGCTAAACATTTCGCCGCCATTTTGAATTTTGACCAATTTATTTTTATTTAAAGATCAATTAATGGCCCATAAAATGAAATATCATCAAGTTCTTTGGGTGGTACCCTTGCTGAGATACGAACCCTGAAGTGTTAGCAGTACACCCGTTTCCTATGTATTTCCATAGTATATGCAAAATAAACCGAAATTATATAGTTACAGAAAGTGTGTAATCAACTTTATTATAGAAAACTAAATTTTCTTTTAAACGATGTATCATCGAAGTGGGCCAAGTCCACAGTTAGCACTTAATTGGCTTCCATAAATTGAGGTTCGGTTCGGTTAGGTTCACACCTTTTTTTGAGAAAATAAAATGTTCTTTCAAACGGCCGGCCAAGCTATTATTGATACTCCAGGGGCATCCGCATATTGAGGTTATTTAAAATAAAGCCAAGTACGCGAAAGTGGTACTCTGTAAAAAGAATTGAGATAAAAGTAAAGCCAAGTTCTCCAATACAAATTTCAAAAAGAAAGGTTCTTTCTAGTTTGGAAATGTTTCTCTAAACTTTGCTATTACGGCTGCAAATGACTCTTAGGCACAGTGCTTAATGATCATAATTCAACATTCCGAAGTAGAGTTTTAGATAGGTCAAATATAGGCTGAAATGTTTCAAGAAAAGATGGTACAGCAGTTTCCGCGAACTTCGCGGGGCACTGCCGTGTCCCTGGATTCTATATAAGATTCGACTATCGAGTAATATTTGTTTGAGCAATTGTCTTTGTATGGCATTACCAGCGAAAATATCAGTTATATGTTTGCTGGAATGACTTAATCTTATATCGTTTATTATTCAGCAAAAATTGATTGATACAAATTTGAATAATTTGCGCAGATGACTTTACAAAAATCGTTATTTATGCAAGCCAAGAAAAAAAGCAATATTTTTACCTACGGTTTGAATTTTGATGCAACTGCAACTTTACGGTAAAGGAACCAGAGCAACAAAGTATTATGTTAAAATATTTTGTATTTTGTATTTATTCAGCACAGATTATTTACAATAGTTTCACATAATTCTTTTTTTATACACAAAATAGTAGACATCTATGTTCTTTATTTAGGTGTTGTGCAAAAAAATAAATCCAGTGTGCACCTAGGCAACAGTTAAGTATTATAATATAAAATAACAAATTCAGGGTGTAGTTTCTTCGCATCGATATGGTTCCATTAAACTACAACTTGGTGCTTTTGTTGATGAACTATATAGTTTTTGAAATATGAATTTTGACAGTTTGGTAATTTTGGTCTTATACGATTCCCTGCCCTAAAATTCGCTAAATGACGTTTTTCCCAATCTTAACTGAAGGTATGGTTTTTTCACATCTTTATGGCCAGCGCCATTACTCGGGTACTTGGCGCCCGTTGGAATATTAGAGTTTAGCGCCAGAAGGCGACTAACGGCGCCTTATGGCGATGACGCCATGTGCGGGGGCATCGGTCGCACCCCCTTAGTGACGGCACTGATAGGTAGTGTGTAATGGTATACAGCGGTATTTACTAAGATGGTTTAAGGTTTAAGTTTAACTTTTAGTTTATCTTTTGTGAAACGTTTTAACAGAATTTCTTTTAATCTTAATAAAAGTTAATGGAATTTTGGACTAATTATAACTACATAGGTTATATCGCAATGGCAAAAAACCGGTTTAAATAAGAATCTGCAAGGATTTCGTAAAAAAAATGGAAAAAACGGAAAAGAAATGGTTTAAGCTATAGGTTTAAGTTTGTAGGGAACGAGGTTTAAGTGAAAACGCAGCGATATTTAAGTGAATTACTTACATTTGTATTATATTGTCGGAAAATGTGTTCCAATTTCGTAATTTTTATTATATAACTTGCACAAATAAAGCGAAACTGAAAAATAAATTTATAAATTTATTAAAATGACGTAAAAGTGACTTGACTGACACTTGCTGGACTAAGTACTGGGATTGTCATCTGCTGTCATCTCGGTGCACGTACATCTTAAATATATCTCTGTATGGCTAGAGCGTATTAAAACCATTAATGGAAAGTCTGCTACAATAAATAAATAAATAAATAAAAACATTTTTTATTATATTAATTTAAAGATTATTTGCAAATAAACAAATCGCGTGTGAGTTTATTTGGATTTTAATCTGAAGATCGTTTTTTTTACTTTCCTCGTCAAGGCAAATATCGTTTAAAAGCTACATGCTAAAATATAAAAGAGATATGAGAATTTAGTACTAAACGGTTTATCCAGCCTTGTGTACATTGTCCTAAAAAACTCGCTCTAATAGTTAATTGAAGCTAAAAAATTAACAAAAACGTGATTGCTTTCAAGTTACAATGAGATAAACCACCCCCCGTAGGTAGTTTAAAATTTAGGACGATTTATAGTCGGAATCCCATGACCTAGGGGTTTAAAGTGACGTAGAAGTCTAAATTAGACACTTGTAGAAAAATCAGTTTTCCATGTTTTCTTCTTTTTTCCAGTCTATATGGTCCATTTCAAGAACAAATCGTCTTAAATTTCAATTTTTAGGACATTTTATCGTCCGTACAGGTAAAAATACCAAATCAATTGCGGCCTGTTTCGGCAAAAAATTAATTTTTCCAAACCAATGCACATTTAAATTTTAAACCTAAACCTTAAACTTAAACCAAAACCTAGACTAAAACTGACGCCTTAGTAAATACTGGTGTTAGAGTTTAGTGATAAAATTATGTAGTTAGTTTCGAATAAAAAATGCAAAACATCGTTTCTTTTAATAAAAATTTCTTAATAAAACAAAGCATTAATTGTTCCAAAAGGAGAATCAATATGTCTTTTCTCGAAATAAGGTTTTATCTTCTGGAACGAAACAAATGTATTTGTGAATGCAACATTCCAACCGATGCCACTTTTGAATTCATATAATATTTTCTTCTGTGTAAGTATGTGGGCAAAAAAGTTTTATTAGAATGCTACGCCATAATAATGGCGGCAACCCTAGAAGAGGTTCGGAACAGCGAAGAGGAGCTTATATATATATGCTCTGACAGTCAAGCTACCCTGAAGGCGCTAAACGCACCCAAGATTGCTGACGGCTTGGTGGAAGAATGCGCAGAGGCGCTGGAGACCCTAAGCGATGGCAAACGGGTGACGCTGGTTTGGGTTCCGGGACATACGGGGGTACCAGGCAACGAGAAGGCGGACGAACTCGCACGACTCGGGGCAGGATCCGCCTATGTAGGACCGGAGCCACTTTTGGGCGTGACAAAGAGACAAGTGCAAAGCGGACTCAACAAATGGGCCCAGGACGCGCAATTAAACTCCTGGTAAACAGGAACGGGTTGCAGACAGACCGTCCAAAAGCGACCAGAATTAGATGGATGCTGGGACGGACACGAAAAGACCTCGGACTGCTGATAGGTACTCTAACCGGACATAACCGGTTGAGGAGGCACATGACACGTATAGGAGTCGAGAATGACCCTACCTGCCCAGCCTGTGGACAGGAAGAAGAGACATCAAGACACCTCGTGGTAGAATGCGAGGCCTACGCAAGGATGAGACACACACTCGGAGCGCCAACTCTGAGCGAGGAAGAACTGCACATGCTCAAATGGGCAGACTTACTGGGCTTTGTAAAGAGAACAGGAAGGCCCAATGAGTTACCCGACGATCAAAGGGAAGTGCAGAGAGTGGGTTAAGGGACAGACTTGGGGCATGGCAAAAAGGGCCTACTCTGGCCTACTTGTCAGACCTGCGGGTCAACCCCCCCACTACTACTACTACTTTATTAGAATGCCGTGTAATCCTATACAAATTTTCACAAAATTTCTACAGAGTGATACGTCTTTCCAAATAAGTTATGAAGTCAAGTTAGACACTTATTTTGATATAATTTATTTTCAATATAATTTAAACAATATTTCTGACCGTTGGAATTATGAATTATTTTGGATCCTGTAAATCCGTCAATAAAATATCTCTCTTTTTAATTTGTTACGTTTTCGTTTATTCAACTTGTTATCAGACATATTCTAAAATGGAAAGTTCTACACTTATATTTTTTTTACACAAAACCTTAATTTATCAGAAAAAAATAGCATTACAAGTACATAGTTAAAAAATATCAAATATTTTAAATTAAACTTTAAAATAAAATATAAACGCGGAATTTTCAGGCAAAATAAAATTTCACAGTATGATAAAAAGTTAAAAAGTTATTAATTAAAATTATCTTCATGGTTTTTTCCCCTAATTTTTTTTTGCTTACCGTTTTAGTATACTACGTCTCATCATTCATTTATTATATCTGTAATGCTACTAATGATTAAATATAATACCTTGATTTGATCTCCTTATCATAGAAAATGAGCTGTCAATAAATTAAACACATGAGCACATTTTTTAATTGCACCGCCTGGCATATAATATAAAAATGTTAATGATTTTCTGTGTATAAAAAACTCGTTTCATTTTCAGTTCCCATTTAGTAATTTCCTACACACTCACAGCTTTTTGTACCTATGAAACGTATACTGCATTATATTTTATTATTTAATAGTTTTAGAAACATGAGAACGAAGTTTTTTTTATTGTTGGTTTGTTTTATATTTTATTTAAATTTTTAACTTTTACCTTTTGTAATAAATCTAAGCGGCCACTATGTATATAATTTTATTTATTGGTCCATGAAGTTTTTTTTTTAATTAGGAGCCCAATCAGCGTCAAAATAACCTCTATAGTACCCAGTGGGAAGGAGATAAAAAAAATCTTACCTAAACCATTTTATTTTGGCATTTTACAAACAAGCAGCTACTTGGTGTAGTTTTTAGTTTATTTGTTTATAGATAAAGTCTATTCGCCCTTCTTTTACATGCTCAAAGTGCTTGGATCAAAAAACGCCCAGAATTTTAAACAGTCTATTAACTAAGTATATGTCTATTTTTTGCCACATTTTCATTATGTTCGGTAATGTTTTGCTTTTGCCTATAGGCACTATTCAATTGGCACCTAATCAGTTTTACCTAGCATAGAAAATTCTATGTAGTTATTATACTTTGTGTCTTTTTAACTTTTCACTAAAGTACTTGATACCACACATTCCCTTTGCCATCCACGCGGGATCACTTCGTGGATTGTTGATTACAAGACAAAAAAAGTTAAAAAAAAACATTTCTTTTTTCATAACCGCACAACCAGTCTTCAGCATCGTATAATTTTTTATTAAATTTTCTATTACAAGTTTTTTTGGAACACCACTCTCTATGTCTATGTGGCCCTAAAGATTTTATTTGTAATCGAAGTTCATATGTCAACGTATTTAAATTTGCACAGTTAATTATGTAATCGATAACAAAAACAAACAATGACGCGCGATCTGCAAGGCTTTTTACTACTGATATACCCCAAATTAAAAAGAACCGGCAACATGCAGAAAGGGCAACGAACGTTTTCGCACGATAAATATGGACGACGTCAACTAAAACAAACATTCCTCCCGCCCCCGCGCAGGAACAGCCACCCATACACCGCTGAAAAACGGGTGAAATTGAAACCTTGCCCCGCGCGGCGCTGCCGGCTTGTAAGTATTCTCGTTAAAAAAGTGAAGCCATTTAATCGCTCGTTGTTAACCACAGATAATAAAAAGAACTAGACAATCAGGTCGTAAGGAAAGTTTTAACTTTTTAAAAATAAATCAATTAAAAATACTGTTTGTGGCCTAGTTTTGGGAGGGCACTGCCCCATTGCCCTGCCTGTAGCCGACGCCACTGATTAGGAGTCCAATCAGTGTCAAAATAACCTCTATAGCACCTAATTTATCTGAAAATAAAACGCACATTAACGACGCACTAAACAAAATTTACATCATAGGAACATTTTATCTCGCATGGTGCATCTTCTACTTTATGTTGGGTAGCCTACGAACTATCTACTTTGTTTATAACGACGCATTTTCGATTAGTTATTTGAAAAATTAAATTTGAGAATTGGACGTTTTAAACTTTTAATTCTTGTCTTTAGCTCAATTTAGTTTGATTGACGTAATGACGATAAATATACAAACACGTCACGCGGTGTATATATTTTTGTTTAGCCCAGAAACGTTGAATACAAATAGCACTTTTGTTTTAACTTAATTACGCACCCAGGAATATGTCTTGGGGGGGGGGCACAAGGCCTCATAATGTCGTATTTTTTGTGATTATTCATGAAATATGTGGAAAATATCTATAAAAATCTTACGCTTGAGGCCCGCCCCTTGGTACGTCTATGCATTAACAATAACAATTTCACTTTTTGTTTATAGTTTTAGAGGTATTTGAGAATTATATTGGCAATCGCTCATTACCCAGAAATTTTAACAAACGAAAAGGTGATCTCCTGCTTTCAGACGTTGATCCTTTACGTCTAATTTGAGTTATCATACCTTTGACAGTGGGAAAGAAGAATTTAAGAGATCAGTTGGATGACTTGTTCGGGTTAATACCCTGAGAATTTCTTGTTCCTGTATTGAGAAACCGCGCACCTGCATAGATGGAAGTTTTCCGAAAATTTATGTATGGCCTTCGGTAGTTCAATGCTTAGAAGGTTTGCGTACAGAGCAAGAGGTTCCGGGTTCGAGTCCCGGCCGAACACAGAAAAAACTCTTTTCTTATTTTTCTTTCTTTAATTTCACTTGTTGTTTATAACTAACAATTGTGTTATGTTTATAGCATAATTTTGTTTTATATAATTCATTTAGTTCGAACTAGCATAGTATTGTCTAGAAGCTGAATTGCTTCCACATTCACATCTCGATGGAGTATATTTTCATGGCTTTTTGTGTTTTTGTTATATTCTCTGTTACAATTTCGATTTTAAGGTCCCGATGAAGGTGACAATTTCGAACGTACAGGTGCCTTCACAATGTTTCTTAATACTTTATTTTGAAATCTCTGTAAAACTAGAATGTTACTCTCTTTGTAGTACAACTCCATAATTGAATACCATATGTCCATACTGGTATCAGTATTTGTCTATAAAGCAGTAACTTATTATGAATTGTTAAATTAGACTTCCTTCCAATTAGCCAGTTCATTTTTCTTAACATGTGCTGTCCAGCGCAATTTGGTATTAAGTTTCATACCGAGATATTTTGCCTGATTTGAATATGGTACGGGAATGTTGTTAATTTGTTATTTGTATGTGATTTATATTTTTTGTTTGTAAAACAACATGAATTAATTTGGTTTCATTTAATTTTATTCACCATTTTGTGGTCCAACTGTGAACTTCGGTGACTGCATCCTGAAGTTTTTCTATGTATTTTTCAATAGATTTTTCTACCGTCAATAAACTAGTATCATCGGCAAATGTTGCGAAGTGACAACATTCTGGCTTTGGGATATCGCAATGAATACTAAGTATAAATAACGGCCTAGTACACTACCCTAGGGCACGCCTACTTAAATTTCTCTTAAATTTGAGTATGAATTTTCCTGTTTTACTCTGAATTGTCTATCAGATATGTATGTTTCCAAAATATCCGTTGATATGAAAGGCTATTGAAATCGTCTAAAATATTTTTTTCTATAAGCGTGCGGAAAAGTCCACTTTTCCGCACGCATTTTAGTGTGGAAAGTGCCACTTTTCCGCACTAGTGCGGAAAAATATTTTTTCCGCAGTAGTGCGGAAAAGTAAATTTGTTACGATTTTGAGGTGTTCTATAACATTTAGACCGTTCAAAATACATTTGTATCTTTCCTAGCACACGAAATATCCTAAAAATATTCAAATTGACTAAAATTCTGCTATATTTTCAATATTTTCGATAAAATAAAGTTTTCAGTAAAATAGGTTCAAATTAGAAGTTTTAAACCTCCCCGGTATAAATATCGTCATTGTCAATGTCAAACAACAATGAACACTAGTGGTTTTAGATTTGGCATCTTAAATCACCATAGCAACAAAGTACAAACAAACTGTCAAAACAAAGCCAATTTTGCAGATACAAGCGTCTTTTGAATTTTTCAAACAAAAAAATCAGATTTTCAATGGATTCTTCGGACGAAGATCTACCCCAGTCAGTTCTAGAAGCCGCTAGAATGTGAATAATAATAATTGATTTGATTAAAACGTTTTGAATATAAATAATTTTCTGATTAATTTTTAGTTTTTTCCTCACGCTTATAGAAAAAAGAGTGTACCTAACTCGTGCGTAAAGTGTCTTTTCCGCACTTGATTGCTGGCCAAACTCCGCTATCGCGTCGTTTGGCCATCTGCAATCGCGTGCGGAAAAGAGGCACTTTCCGCACTAGTTAGGTAAACTACTATTATATTTATGATTAAACAAAAAAAAAACGAAATATGATATCATGGAATCTCGAAACCCCCCCCCCCCTCGTCTTTGTCAAATTCCTGGCTGCGGTACTGTTTTTTTAACATAATTCGATCGTAAAAGTTAGGTGGGCCTTATATCACTCAGCTACCTTAATATAACTTAAACGTAAAAAAAGCCAAATATAATTTAGCTCGCCTAATTCTTTTAGAATTTAGAACGATGACTCTCTATAACATCTCATTTTGTTGGTGTTTAAGAAAGGCTCATAAAATGTTAAGTGTTAAAGGTCTTGTTAAGAGACATAAAAGATCCGTTAAATTAGTAACTAAAAATTACTTAACTAAGAAGAAACCGTTTCGACAATCGATACATCAAATTATACAGGGTGTTTCAGACCACACGCACAGGCCGATTATTTTAAAAGTGATAATAATTTTTAAACATTTTTAAATCACTATCAAGGTAGTGAAATGAGCTCTTTCTGATCATGTAGGTTTTAAGGTCCTAGCCTCACAGGAATTGTCAAAATTCCGATCGACGTTGATTTTTTTTAATGGAACATGCTATTTCACAATAGGTTATTAGCAAAAACTTGGTAGGAGCTTTAGTTTCTGAGATATTAAAAAAAAACAGTTTTCAAGGCGAATATATTATCATGGATCCATTAATTTTTTAGGGTTAAGGTTTGGTTTCTGTAAAACCGCAGACTCTAATGGTACCACCACTTCTTCTCCTCCTTGGTCCTCAAATGGTCTCCAAAAATTTGTTTGTGGTGTTTTAAATGGCCCCTAAAAAGCTACTACTAAACTAAGGTTTATAATTGTTATTATTCAAAATGAAAATGTCACTATAGTAAGAACATGAATTCAAATCCGTAATATAAACACAACCGCTAATAATTTTAAAATGAGTTTGACCCTATATTAAAGAATGCAGGTGGTACCTTTCGAAAGCCTTTGTTATATTTCGAGAAGGGTTTAGGTACTTATAAAATGGTATAAGGTATGTTCGAAACTTTTTTAAATAATGATGTATCCCAACAAACATTTAAAGTTGTAACGACGAAACGCCAACTAGAAAGAATTTCTTAAAAGTAACCACAACGTACTCCCGCTACGTCTCAGTATACCATACAGCGACGTTATAATTCCCTAAGTGGGGAACCAATTTCTGGTTGTAACTACTAGGCCAAGTGTTTAAAGTCACTGTAGTAACAACTACACTACTACGTCGTAGCCAGGTATCTACTACGTCGAAGAGGCTGTTTTTTTCCGTAATGGCATCAAAGTTGCGATGTAGTTGCAAATAATATAATCGTTTCTTTTTGGTAGAATTGTAACACAATATGGTGGACACAACAGTAAACACTCGCTTAGTTTTTTTGTTTGATTATGGTTATAATATGAACTATGTTATCCAAAAGTGTGAGAATTTACGAGCAGAGGATCAAAATTCGAGTGCGACGCAAAGTTTTTTGTATAACATGCATTATATATATTGCAAAAAACCGGTGCGCCCGTAAAATTGAGCCGTTTTCTGGTAGCTGATGGAATTTTTGTGTTGTGATTTTGGAGGTTATGTTTTCATAATCGACAGTAAACTCCAACAAATGGTGCTTAAGAAGAGCATTTTTGGTAAGCTTCAACTAATTTGTTTATAAAATAGTATGGCTCTTTAATATGAGCTCATAAAACGACAACAAAAATATTAAATTTTCTTTCTTACATAAAAACATGGCGTCCCAAACTATATTCCCTGATAGTCGAAAAGGTTACTTGAAAGTAGTTGCGGCTTTAAAGTTGATCCAAAAAGTTATTTTGTCTACATTGTTACATCAGATGTTACTATGATGACACAAACTTTTGAGGTAAAAATTAAAGTTATAATGTAGTTGTCGGATACACTTGTTTGGGACTCCAATGAAGCTTAACTTTCTAGTGGTAATTAAGTAGGATATAAAAGTCAGGGCGACTACGAAATAACGACTAAAAAGAAAGTAAAACTTTAGCAACGTCCTATTATGGTAGAGAAGACTATCAGAATCGACTATCAAGAAACAATCCTATGAAGTAGTTTAGAGGGTCGTTTTTACGAAACATCTACTATTTCCTGATACTAAATGGTTGTTAGAACTAAAAAGTAACAAATTTTGGTTGGGATCACCACATTTCTACTATAAGAAAGTAGCAAAGCCTTTAGAACATGTAGCCGCTACTATAAATGTTAGTTGGGTATACCTAGCCGTGCTTAAAACAAAGAAAATCTTCCCAAAATTTGAAAATAAATTTTCAATTTTTGCACAGACTCCTGCAAATCCTAAAATGGTTATTATGATCAGGGTGCACGCGCCAGTTTTTTGCGCGGCATTTTGAAATGACAGACCTTTACTAATACTTGGTTTGATGTACTTTAGTATCGCACGTGCCCGATATGGCTAAATTAGGCAAATCTTGAGGCAGCACGCATAAGTTCATTCAGAGAACAAACTAAGCAGGCCAGGCATGCCAGTTGTTATTTAAGAAACAACCAGTGGCGGCTGCTACAGGGGGGGCAACGGGGCGGTGCCCTCCCAAAACTAGACAACAAACAGTATTTTTAATTGATTTATTTAAAAAAAGTTAAATCTTCCCTTACGACATGATTGTCTAGTTCTTTTTATTATCTGTAATTAACATCAAGCGATTAATTGGGAACTTTTTTTGCGTAAATAATTAGAAGCCGGCAGCGCCGCGCGGGGCAAGGTTTCAATTTCTAAACGTCTATTGCCCTTCTACACGATGCCGGTTCTATCCTTAGCGAAGTTATAGAGTTTTTTCGTTTTATGATATTATCATTTTTTATTTAGCTTGACTTCATATAATTTAATTTTTATTTGTCTGATCATAACTTTTTTCAAACTTTTCCAACTAGGTATTTAGTGGTTAGTATTCAATTAAAATTTTTATTTTTTTTGAAAAATAAATAAAATGGCGGAGCCAAAATGGTGGATTTTCCCATTTATGAACTAATATGCATCAAACTCGGAAGTTTGCGATCTTTCAGGTCGCTGATTATTATTTTTAACTTAAACTAAAAAAAATCAAAATGGCGGACTTTCCCATTTATGAACCAATATGCTTCAAATTCGGAATTTTGGGGTCTTTCAGGTCGCTGATTATGATTTCTAAACTCGTAAACTGAGAACTGGAGTAACGTTTTCAAATGCCCCACTTGTTCCTTGATAGTCAATACAATAACTTTTATATACAATTTTAGGTGGTTTCTCAACTTTTGGCCGGTACTGCATCTATAATCTACTATTTTGATTTTTTAAAACCTAGGTCGAAAATTGTAGCTAGTGAATGACCTTAAACACTGCAAAGTTTGAAGTTTGAGTCATCCGCCATTTTCATGTTTTTTAATTTTAGTCAAAAATTGAATTTAGTTACTTTAAGCGCCGCGATGTTTCAAGTTTAAGTCAAATCGGTTTATAAATTAACAAAGTGCGTCATTGTAGATCTGCCATTTTAATTTTTTTTAGTTTAAGTTAAAAATAATAACCAGCGACCTGAAAGATCGCAAACTTCCGAGTTTGATGCATATACCTAGTTGGAAAAGTTTGAAAAAAGTTATGATCAGACAAATAAAAAATTTATATAAAGTCAAGCTAAATAATAAATAATAATATCATAAAACAAAAAATCTCGTGGCGAATTGTCCCCGCGGCAAATCGGCCGGCGGCGAATTGTCCCCGCGGCAAATCGGCCCGCGGCGAATCGGCCGCGGCGAATTGTCCCCATAAAAACTTATTATAGAAAATTTAATAAAAAATTATGCGATGCTGAAAACTGGTTGCACGGTTGTAAAAAAAGAAATGCTGTTTTTTGCTTTATTTGTCTTGTTATGATCAATCCACGAAGTGATCCTGCGTGCAAAGGGAATGTGTGATATCAAGCACTTTAGTGAAAAGTTAAAAAGACACAAAGTAAGTGGTATTCTTTTAAATAACCACATAGAATTTTCTCTGCTAGGCAAGACTGATATTAGGTGCCAATTGAATAGTGCCTATAGGCAAAACATTACCGAACAGAATGAAAATGTGACAAAAAAACAGAAAAATAACCCCTCCCTAGAAAAAAAAATATATTGAAAAAAAAAATCTTGTCGATTATTACCCCCCCCTAAATTTTGACCCAGATCCGTGCTTGGCCGCCACTGGAAACAACGTTTTACGCAACAACTAACCATTCTCTATGCCTTGCTAGTTAAGGACGTGCAGCGATTTCTCACTGCTCAGTTCGGACAATTAAATTAGACGGTTTTGGCAGAAAAAATCTGCACAGGAATTTTAATGGAATAGATAAATAAGAGTTCGTAAATTTCGATTAAAAATCTAAATATGGTCTTAAAGATGTATGCGGGTTCTCAGTATTATCTGCTGGAAGCCTAAGCGTACGACTAATAAAAATGCAAACAATTTTTGCACAATTTTTTTTTTAAGTTAGGCAAAAAATGTGAGCAAAAAATTATGTAGAATGTCCTCTTTATAAAATATTATGGACGACACCAAAAAATTTTCATAGCTAAGCGGGTATAGAAAGGTTTTGAGCAGTGGCGTAGAGTGGGGGGGGGCGCGGGGGTTCGTCGCCCACCTGCCCCGAGGGTACTGGCGCCCCATGGGTACCCCTAAGCTGTATTAAGGAGCAGGGCCGGCCCGCATATTTGTATACAACACCCAGGATCGCCAGTCGGCTTTCGCCCGAACATCTCTGGTGAATAGCAGACGATATGGTAAATCGCTTGGGTAACTAACACCCGTGATTGCAAAAATGTTCGTTAAAAATCAGTCTGGATTTCAGAACCACAATCTTTCTTAAGAAAAAATTCGTAAATTTCTAACACACATATATTTTTTTAAAACATACTCTCGTGACCTCTTTCCCGGGATCCTAGAGAATGTGAAACCTAACCGTTGTCAATCGACCGCCAACGTAACCGAACCGTGTCAATGTAGAATAGGGCTTTATTGACACGGTTACGGCAGCGTTCGGGCTACAACCGAATCGCAATCATGGACGTCTTTTACAAATATGCGGCCGGCCCAGGAAACATGATGACCCCCCCCCCCCCCCGCCCCGTCAGGCACGCTAAGCCGCTGGTTTTGAGTCCGTTCCATCCACCATTTTAAAACAGTTTTGGTTAGATGGAACGACCAAATAACTAGTCCAAAAAACGAATGCTTAGTTCAGTCATGTGATCATATGCTAGAGAGTTCATAGTCACGTGACTAAAAGTAGGCTTCGTCGTCTCGCATATTCGGGATCTCTAAATTAAAGTTGCACACAGAAAAAAAAATTGTGAATTACTTTGCAGAATTGCTTATTATACGTAAATTTATTTAAAAAAATTACGGCCACACTAGTTTTATTTGTTACACATTTTTCTATAAAATTACATAGGATTATCAGAATACATTTTTAATTTTAGTTCTTTAAAATGCAGAAAAAATTACATTAATTTAATTTACATTCACAAACTATAAACCACTACAGACTGCTTAATAGACTAAATGTACCAAAAATTGAAACCAACTTGCATTAGCACATATTTTTGGGCAAATTTGTGAATTTTTTTTTTTGTAATGTCATAACTTTTATGTGAAATTTATTTATTTAAATATTAGTAATTTGATTTTTACAAAATATTTGTAAAATTACCTACATATTAAAGAAAGCCTCAATATTCACAAAGTTTTTGGGATTTTATGCATTTTTAGGATATATAGATCGTGATACTTCTAAGAAGTTAAGAAAATTAAATTTTGTAGCTTGTAGGTATATTGGTAGGTATATATAGTTTATGACCTTCTCTTATTGAAGAACCGCCAGGGCCGTAGGCAAGAAACATTTTTTGAGGTTTAAAAAATTTTGATAAAATTGTAATTGTGCAATTTTGATTACCCTTAATCCCCTTCCTAGGTACGACCTTGAGAATCAATGTAATTCAAGAAAGTTAAGACATGCTGCATATTAAAAAATATTTGTATATTTACGTGGTTTTCACGTCATTTTGTCATGTATTAAAATTGGTTGTGAAATTCAATTTATTTTTCTATAATTTTTTTGGTTATTCACTGTTTTTTATAATTTTCTCAGACAAATCTAAATTTAATGTAATTTTATGGTATATTTTTATTTTACCCAACAAACAATTAAAGTTGTAACGACGAAACCCCAACTAGAAAGAATGTCTTAAAAGTTACCGCAACGTACTCCCGCTACGTCTCAGTATACCATACAGCGACGTTATAATTCCCTAAGTGGGGAACCAATTTCTGGTTATAACTACTTGGCCAAGTGTTTAAAGTCACTGTAGTAACAACTACACTACTACGTCGTAGCCAGGTATCTACTACGTCGTAGAGGCTGTTTTTTTTCCGTAATGGCATAAAAGTTGCGATGTAGTTGCAAATAATATAATCGTTTCTTTTTGGTAGAATTGTTACACAATATGGTGGACACAACAGTAAACAGACTCGCTTAGTTTTTTTGTTTGGTTATGGTTATAATATGAACTATGTTATCCAAAAGTGTGAGAATTTACGAGCAGAGGATCAAAATTCGAGTGCGACGCAAAGTTTTTTGTATAACATGCATTATATATATTGCAAAAAACCGGTGCGCCCGTAAAATTGAGCCGTTTTGTGGTAGCTGATGGAATTTTTGTGTTGTGATTTTGGAGGTTATGTTTTCATAATCGACAGTTAACTCCAACAAATGGTGCTTAAGAAGAGCATATTTGGTAAGCTTCAACTAATTTGTTTATAAAATAGTATGGCTCTTTAATATGAGCTCATAAAACGACAACAAAAATATTAAATTTTCTTTCTTACATAAAAACATGGCGTCCCAAACTATATTCCCTGATAGTCGAAAAGGTTACTTGAAAGTAGTTGCGGCTTTAAAGTTGATCCAAAAAGTTATTTTGTCTACATTGTTACATCAGATGTTACTATGATGACACAAACTTTTGTGGTAAAAATTAAAGTTATAATGTAGTTGTCGGATACACTTGTTTGGGACTCCAATGAAGCTTAACTTTCTAGTGGTAATTAAGTAGGATATAAAAGTCAGGGCGACTACGAAATAACGACTAAAAAGAAAGTAAAACTTTAGCAACGTCCTATTGTGGTAGAGAAGACTATCAGAATCGACTATCAAGAAACAATCCTATGAAGAGGGTCGTTTTTACGAAACATCTACTATTTCCTGAAACTAAATAGTAGAACTAAAAAGTAACAAATTTTGGTTGGGATCACCACATTTCTACTATAAGAAAGTAGCAAAGCCTTTAGAACATGTAGCCGCTACTATAAATGTTAGTTGGGTAGGTGATGTAAACATATTATCACAAAGTGGATAAGAATTTACATACAATTTTTCCAGTGCAGCATATGATAAACAGGCAGAGAAAAGAGTGAAATGCAAACATTTCTAATGCGCCTGTCCTCCATCACAGTATTTCGAAAAAGTTCAAAACCGGTTTAAGTGGCCTGATGGAACAGAAAACTGGCTGTCCGATAATAGTATAACGTCGACCTGGACACAAATTGTATGAATGTCGAATGTATTGATACACTGCTTATAAATTTCATCTTACGATATTGGTAAGATATTGGAGAGATAAAAGAATTATTGCATGCAAAACTGTATGCTTTTAACAAGTATCGACATCTACCAAATACAAAAGAAACTAGCAGAAACCTTCCAAAAGGTAAGCAGATAAAACTGAAACTAGGTTTAGTTTCTCTTGTATGAACAAGTGGTTTAAAACCAACAAAAAAGTAGTTAGAATATCCTAAAATTTAAGGAGTTTAAATCAATAATAGTGTCAGGCCGTATTTTGACAGTTTTGCATTGGAATATGACAGCTAATCTCTCAACATAAAGATTTGGTTTACTATACGAACCGAAATAAATACTGTCGACTTTAATTATTGATAAATAAACAACTTAGTTTTAAATTCGACTTTGGTATGTCAATTTTGAAAAATCAACTGTTAGCCTGCAATGTAAATCGTTCAAAATACTGCCTGACATTATTATTGCATGGGTTTATTCCAATAAGTCGCTAATATTTATTTATACAGTGGTCTTTGAAGTTGTTTAATATTTTTCATTATGTTCGTGTTTTTTTAATTATGCATTAGAGCGTTCTTTAACAACAATTTAAAAATATGCGGTGGGCGTTTGAATTTTTTATTTTTTTTATGAACAATTGTGAATTATTATTCTTGTGTGCAACGGATAGATAGCATCACGCTGTGGTTTTATTAAGCGCGCCTACTGAATCATACTTTGAACGGAAAACAACTTTTCGACACCCAAAATTCGTTTAATACTTTTCAGAAATAAAAAACTCTTTTATATTTGCATTAAATGATGTTTTTTTGTATTAAATAATTTTTTATTAGATTGAGTTTTTTTTTAAAATAAAAATGTGTCAAAATTATCAAGTTTTTTTCAAAAAATTAAAAAATAAATAAATGGAACAATATCGGATCTAATACCTTCCTAGCTAGCCTATAACCACACTGAGCATAGCATATTAAGTGAAAGCATGATATATCAACCTTAAAAACAGTTTTTGATAAATATCTCAGAAAATAAAGCTCCTACGAAGTTTTTAGTTATACACATTTTTACCTTCCTAGCCCGCGCAGCATTGGCTAGAGAAGGTATTATTTTCAACGAAATTTTTTTTTTTGAGATAACGCCAAAAAAGTATTTTGACCTATCCTAGCAATATCGTCGTGATGTCTGTCTGTGTGTGTGCGTGTCTATGTGTGTGTACCTATATTTTTTCTGTTCGTAACACGATAGCTCCTAAACCGCTGAACCGATTTTCATAAAATTTTTAGGTAAAATAGTGTTCGACACTCTTCCGAGCTGATTAGATTTTGGCCAAAATCTATTAATGCTAATGTTTTTTGACAATTTAAAATTTTTTAAAATGCTAACTTTTTAATAGAGCATCGTATCAATACACTATTTTCGGAATCTAGTAGACATATATTTCACTCAATAAATTGTGTAATAACGAAATACTTCGTAGGAGCTTTACTTTCTGAGATATTTACAAAAAACTGTTTCTAAGGCTAATATACTATCATGGCTTCACTTGAAGTGTCATAATAGGCTAGCTAGGAAGGTATCAGATCTGGCATGGATCCATTTATTTTTTAAATAATTTTTTAAGTTAATTTTTTTTTTATTTAAAACTAAAGATTTTCGCAATTTATTAAAAAATTTTTTAAAATTCTAAACATTTTAAAAATTTTCAACAAAAAAAAATAATTTTAAAAGATTGTAAAAGCTTTGGAAATTGAAATTTCTTAAATTTTTTGTTGAATTTTAAAAACTATTCCTAAATTTTTATATATTATCTAATTTTTGTTACAGGTGATAAGATCACCACATTAAATCATGCTTTCGGTGTTCGGACACACAATAATCAAAGCATATTTGAGAAAACATACTTTGTTTGATTAATATAAAAATTTGGTGCCCTATAGATATCCGCCCAATAGTGAATATGCTAATTCAAGAGTCACATTTTTGTAAAACCGCGATTATAATTTTTTCTTTGTTTAAAACAACAAATGTTTCCGACATTTTTATGCACATATGCGCAAAAGGTGAGCAATATCTATTAAATATAGGTGTTTTCATTTAAATTGGGACGGCAGCTGGAGGTCTATACCCTTATATGGTGCGCTTGATCAATTTTCCAGATAATTTTCTTGTTTTAAAATAATTATTCTAATAATTAAGTTCTCTGAAAAACAATACACCATATCAAGAAGTAGATATCTCCGTTGGATCCCCAAGCTCCTCCCACCCTTTTCTGCATTTGTCCCACCAGTCTATATAACTACGAGGATGGGATGAAAAGTTTCCGACCTAGCCTATAGAGGCCCGATTTGCTTTTTTGTTCCAAGGTGTTTGTGTAGCCTTGCTTGTGATCAGTATACGCTCGAAGTTTGAAGTGAGTGTGTCAAGTAGTTTGTGTCCTGCTTATTTTGAAAGTTTATACAGTGTGTCAATTTTAAAAGATGAAAAATAACGTGAAAATGAAATGAACCTGGCCCCCCCTGAAGTCCCTCAGGCCCTCCCTAAGATATTTTAGGCCTCCCCTACCGACTAGTAGTAAAAGAACATGACGCTGAAAATACATACTTTTCTATTATTATTCGGGAAATATTCAAATAAAATAGGTGCATTAAAATTTAAAATCATTCAGATAATGTTTACATTTCAGGAAAAAGCCCTTGTCTTGCGAGTAATATCCCTGGAATAATAACATCTCATCTTGTTTGTAATAACAAATATATTGCTGACGCCGTACATTGAAGTTTATATATGCACCCAAATGGTCTAATTAGGTATCATTATACTTTTACAAGTTGTATTGGTCATTTTAGTTATAAGTATTTTTTGTAGTCTTTTCAAATAAAAAGTTTTTTAAAAGCTACGTCACCGGACTTCGTATTTAATTGGCGCTGCGAACAGGATAGTGCGATTTCGTCCTTTATCGGTTTTCCGTTGTACGAAAGTGACTTTTAAGTCTTAGTGCGCTATTCAAACCGAACTTTACGTCCCGTACGAATTGTGAACTTTTTCTTAAAAGAAAATACCTTTTACGACGTCGAACGTAAAGAAGTGTTGTGGAATAAAGCCTGGAGTTGAAGCTAGTGACGTCTACCGTGTTGTATGAGTCCCGCCGAAGCCAAAAGCCTAACCAACGACACATCCCTACTGAGCCCGGTGTCATAGGCAGAAAAGCTAAAGTCAACCCCCATTTATAGGATTCCTTTTGGTGGCGTAACCTCTACAGAACAAGCCTTATGGATTTATCCTCGATTGTTATGTAAGTTTTTTTGACTTTCTTGATGCCTAGGCGATTAAAGAATATTTTAGAAAAGAACAAAACAAAACTAGGATTAGGAGCAGAAAATAAGAAAGAAAACGTTAAAACTGAAATTGAAAACTATCTAGCAAGTTTGAAGAAACCGTCTTTAAATTTAAATTTTGAGCAAATAAGTAGTTTGCAAAGTAGTTTAAGAAATTTAAGTGGTCAGTCGACATCGAGACTAGACACTCAACAGCAATTAGAAAGTATAGAAGAAAGTTTAGAAGAAAATACTGAAAATAATTTAGAAAATAGATTTTTAGAAAATTTTGATTCTTTAAATTTTGCAAATTTAAACACTAGTTTTAACAGTAGTTTAAGTAGCGTTAGTAGTAACCAATTAGATAACACTTTACAAAACGAAGAACTTTCTAACACAATGGAAAATCTTAAATTTTACACGTCATTGTTGCCCACATTTGATGGCAGTCAATCCCATTTAGAAAGTTTTTTGATTTCTGTACAAGAATTTTATGAACTTTATTTTGGTAATTCTATTGAGCAACAAAAATTGGTCCTGTCTGCCATAAAATCGAAACTGGTAGGCAAAGCTCAAAATTTTCTATTAGAAAGGCCAGATTTAAATACTTTTGAAAAAATTAAGTTAGCTTTAAGACAAAAATTTGGTGATCCAATTAATCACGAAATTTTGATGCAAGAACTTCAGTACATTAAAATTGACGCAAACGAAGACATTTTGCAGTTTATCGATAGACTTAAGGCCTTTTGCCAAAGAATTTTTGGAAAAATTCAATGTGAAGTAGCAGATAACGCACAAAAGTTACTGCTTATATCTCAAGTAGAAAAAGTATCTGTTTTAATTTTGACCGCAAACTCCCCAGACTCTTTAAAAACGCTTCTTATGCTTAAAACTCCTGCAACTTTAGACGAAGCCTACAAGGACGTCATGAGTAATAACATAGTAGAAGCGCAAGTCAATTTTACAAGTAATAACTCGAACTTGCACAAAGGAAATAATTCATTTTTAAAACCCAACAATAACTTTAGACAAAACCAAAATTTTAATCGCAACCCCCAAACTAATCAAATAAGACCAAAACCACCCCAACAACGTTTTAACCCGTTTATGCAACCTTTTTCGAACCCTCAGTTTACCAGACAATTTAATTTTAATCCACCTTTTAACTCTCAATTTAGACAACCTAACTTTAATTTTAATCAACCTAGACCTTTTCAAAATCAACCTCAAAATTTTCAAAATTTTGGAAGACCAACTAACGCCTTCGCCCCACAAAATAAACCCATTTTAGACAAGCCAACCCCTATGTCGACATCAACAATTGGTCCGTCAAGGCAACACTATCAAAGACCCCCATACAATCGACCTTCAGGAATTTTTAAACCCTCAGGATTTTTGACAAATGTAGAAACATACCCAGAACAAACTTACGAACAAAACTACGAACAAACCTACGAACAAACCTGTGAAAATCAAACTTACAATAATTATAGTGAAGAAAACCCTGACTATTTTTACGATCCTCATTTTTATAACGAAGAACCCACTAGCCAACAAGAAAACTGCTCTTACGAACATAATTTACAAACAAACGCCGCAAGCGAAAATTTTCAGGAAAACAGCCTTGGATCCCCCGTCGACTTAAATAACGTTGCCCGACAAATCGAACTACCATATTTTTATTTACCAAAAACGCAAATAACAATTCTTATCGATTCAGGAGCCTCAGACTCTATAATCTCCCCAAAAATAGCCAAAATGTACCCCAATAATCTATTTTTTGAACCCTTTGAAGTAACCAGCTGCAGAAACACATATAAAGAAAATAATAATTTAAAAATAAATTTATTACAAGAACTAGGAATAAACGAAAATATTAAAATGCGTGTTGTAAACTGGCATAAAGACTTTGACGCATTAATAGGCTTAAGAGACCTTGAAAAGTTAAAGGGTATGCTCGATTTAAAAAATAGTATATTAACTTTAAATAAAAATGTAAAAATTCCTCTTTCTATTGCTTATAATAACCCTGTTAAGCAGCCAATCCAAAATTATCAAGTAAACTACCAAAAAGATATTGAACTCACACCCTCTTTTAGCTTCAAAGAACAATACATTCCTAACTGTCCAGTAACAGTTAAAGAATTTTGTAAAATCCCCTATCCAAGTCCAAACGTTAACATTAACTTTCACCAACAAATAAAAGTAATCCCACAAGAAAGATTTAAGAAACAACCTATTCAATATTTTCACCCTGAAACACAATTAAAATCAGACTACATCATAACACCGGAAGGTACTGAACCAAATTTAATAAAAATCGACTGCATTCAACGGTACTTAATTCCAGAAACTCAAAAAGATACAAATTACGAAAAAGAAAATGTAAATGTCGTTGCTAACGCCCTCTTGAAGATAAATTTTAACATACATGAAATAAATAAAGCCAATGCACCCACCGTGCGTAACTCTGTTACCAACTTAACCGATTTTAATCTCACGGAACACGTAATTAACGAGCAATACAAAGAACCCCAAGCTAATGTAACCGTACTCAATGAAAAATTAAAACCGCCAAAAATGAATTTAGAGTATTTTGTGCCCCTCCAAAATGACGCCCGAGACAACGCCTCTGACGTCACTATTCACTCAAATAATGAGACACAAAGAAAACATTTATCTACATCCGAACTGCCCCTTAATTATACAACCAATCGATTGGCTATTAATTATGGACAACAATATAAACATTTTTTCTCTAAACCATTTAATAGAAATCATAATTTTGTGACAATAAATGAAAAACAACAAGAGCACATTCTTAAAATTCTAAAAGAGATAGTGAAACCTGACTCTCTATTTACTATTTACATTCCAAACAATGAACTTAAACTAGAATTTCAGAAAGTAGTTAACTCTATTTTTAACCCATATGCAAAACTCATATTTTCGACTAAATACCTAATTGACGTGATAAACGCAGAAAACCAAAAAGAATTAATATTAAAATACTATGGACCTAATCATAAAAACAAAACAGAGATCTTCAATGAAATAAAACAAAAATATTACTGGCCCAAACTAAGAGAATCGATTACCATCTTCATAAACAACTTTAAAATATGTCTTCAAAACTCATATAAAAAGCATTCTTATAAAATTGCTTATAAAGGACCCCTTTTAGATGAAAAACCATTTAAAACATTTGTATCATTTAGACATCTTTCAATTTATAAACTGTCAATTTTGAACTTAAATAGATTTGTTTCAAAATACACAAAAAAATTTTATAACGATTTTTGAAAACCACTTTTCTTATAAGAACACAAAAAAAAAAATAAACAAAAGATAATAAAATAAACAATAAAATAAAATTAAAAAAAAAAAAAAGATAACAAAATTGATAACAACCTTTTAAAATATTTATGTCAAATATTCTGCAACGAACAACTTTCTCTAGACTACACATTTTGAATATTTAAGAAATTTAAAAATTTAAACATCTTGAAGAAACTTCTCAAAATATTATGACGTCAGCCATACTAATATATACTTAATCAGAGAGTACACTCTATTACCGATCATTTTTAATTTTCAATTTTATACAGCCTTATGTGAACGAACCAAACATAAATAACGACCTCACTCTTTTTGAACAATATAATGAACAACGAAAGAAAGAACTAATACCTTTTCACGATCAAGTTTTCAAAAAAGCATATCAAAAACAGTTACACACCACACAAAAACAAAATAAAAACACCGAAGAGCCCCCTCAAATTCAAAAAGATCAAACTATCTTTAGAAAAAACACCCTTCGAAATAAAATGAACCCCCAATTTATCCCTACCAAAGTAACTAACGTCAATAAAAATGTTATAACTGGTATCTCAAAAACTAAACCAATTAACACACATGTCAGAAAAATAAAAAGACTCAGGAAAAAACCCAAATCATTCCAGGTTCCTGATCCTGTCCCTCCTGACATTGACGAACCTCAACCAGGCCCTTCAGGTCAATAGATTGGACAATAATGGATTCTACACCGAAGAAATCTCTCCTTCTTTAGTTGTAAGCCATTATCATACTATGTACATACCTTTTAATATGACAAAAATTAAAACGTCTCTAAGCCAACTTTTTACTACTAATTCCCTATTTTTATCCCCTTTAGTCAATCAAGTTAATAATACTTTATTAAAAATACAATTTCAATTCCTTGAATCATGCTTAAACGATACGTACAATACTTATGAAAAACTAAATTCTTTAGAAAACAATGAACTTAGAAAGAAACGTGGTTTATTCAACCTACTGGGAAGCGGTATTAAATTTGTCACAGGAAACCTAGATAATACCGACCTAGACACAATAACGCAGAACTTACAAATACTGAAACAAAATCAAATTAACACGATGCACAAGATAAATGACCTTAGTTCATTTGCCGGGAATATTATAAACCAATTCCAGGAAAATGTAAACATTATAAATAAAAACGCAAAATGCATTCGCTTCGAAATTTTAAAATTGAATAATGAAATCACGTTATTACTCAGTATGCAAAACCAAATTTTACAAATCTCAAAACTAAACAAATTTTTGGAAAAAATGCTGAGAATGATATCTTTTGCGCATCTGCAAACTTTAGATTTAGAAATTTTGAATGTCAATGAAATTAGGGAAATTTGGCAATATTTGACAGCTCATTATCCAAAAAATTCTCTATGGCCACTAAAACACCTGTCAGAATTAACTCTTATATGTAAAACTGGCCTTATTCTGTTAAAAGATATGTCAATCATTGTAGTGAAAATACCAATCTTTGAAAAATATTCTTGTAGTCTTAAGATAGTTTATCCAATACCTAATAATGAATCAAAAATATTAATTAGCCCCAGTAAATACTATTGTAACAATTTATGGTATCAGCAATGCTCTGAAATTAACTCAAATTGGATTTGTTTCAACCCCATTGCACATAGTTGCCTTTTACCAAAAAATTGCCCTTTCGCCACAGTAAAAAAATAATTTTCAAATTCACACTTTAACTTATAAAAGTGGTCTACTTTTCTGTACAAAAAACTCCGAAACAATTTACGAAAATTGCTTCCAGTTTCAGAAAACCACACTTCAAAACTGTTATCTTATTAACAGCCAGTGTGACATAATAATTAATCAAAATAAATATTCATTATCAATAAATAACATTTCTGTTTCATTGCCAGATATAATAAAGCTTCCTGAAACAAACTTGTCTATCAATTTGCAGATAAGACATTTAGAAAACCCGCAAAAAATGCAGGAAGACCTTTTGGATCCTTTAGTCCTACAGGAACTTAATTTTGAAAGCCAAAATTACATTATCTTAACTTTATGTTTGGCAGTAATCTTGATATTTATTTTTATTTTCTATTTTTGGCGAAAACAAAAAACCTCAAAGACAAAAAATATTCCCTTAAGGGTTCTCCAAAAACTCATCAACGAGGACGTTGACGAAACTAAGGGTGGAGGAGTAATATCCCTGGAATAATAACATCTCATCTTGTTTGTAATAACAAATATATTGCTGACGCCGTACATTGAAGTTTATATATGCACCCAAATGGTCTAATTAGGTATCATTATACTTTTACAAGTTGTATTGGTCATTTTAGTTATAAGTATTTTTTGTAGTCTTTTCAAATAAAAAGTTTTTTAAAAGCTACGTCACCGGACTTCGTATTTAATTTGCGGAATTGGGCTTTTTCTCTTTAAATTATCGGTAACTTTTCTGCACTTATGCAATTTCCCGAAAACATTTTTTAAATTTAAACATATCTATGCATATTGAATATTTCATACATATTGGCGACATCTTGTAAAATATTATAGAAGTGTAAGTTAAATTTCGCATTTAATAAAGACAGCGACCTTTGCCCCTCTGTTTCCGAAATCGAGTTGTAGATGTCGTAAGGTTATAAAAGACCTTTTTAAACTGTTTTTCTAAAATAAATATAATAATCTTTTTAGTTTTTTTGAGGTTAGCGTTTAGTGTCTTATGAAAATTTTCCGATTTTGGTGACAATTTCATAACCATTTTCATATTAGGTTTTCCCACGTCGTTAAATGGAATAAATTCGTCGAGCAATACCGGGAAATTTTTAATATTAATACTTCTACTCTAAGAGCAGAAATGACCGTTTTAAAGAATTGTATTTTTCGGTTAAATCAAACTATTGGTCATGATTCTATCAAACAACATATAGCAGAAAACACCTATCCAAACCTCTACCAACTTTTTAAAGTTGCGAGTATTCTTCCAATTTCAAGTGCAACTTGCGAGAGGTCTTTCTCTGCCATGCCGAACCGAACCGAACCGGAGAGTTTTTAATTGGCTTAGAACAACTATGATTCAAGAGAGACACTCAGGTTTGTCATTGTTATTCATAGAAAAAGATGTTGAGGTCGACTTAGACAGTGTGGTAGACGCTTTCAGTCAGCGACGTAGAAAACTTTCTTTGTAGAATTGCTGAATTACATACTTCCTGTGTATACATATAAATAAGTTGGTAAATGTATTATTAAATTTGTTATATTAAAATATTAGAACATTTAATGCGCGTATTTTTTTTTTATTCATTGCACACTTTGCACGACTCTTTAAAACCTATGTTTGCTTTTTGTTCAAGATAGACCGGGGCCACCCTGAAAAGCAAGGCTAGCTACGCCAATGGCTGCGGCTGTGGGCATATTAAAAGAACGAGTTTACCATATTTTATGTGAAGTTTTAGGTATGAGAAAGCTATCCGCCCGATGGGTGCCGCGTTTGCTCACGCCAGATCAAAACCTCGTGCGTCTTACCATTTCAGAGGAGAATTTGGCACTGTTTAGACGTGATCCAGGGGACTTTTTGTGTAGATTTATTACGGTTGATGAAACATGGGTTCATCATTATACACCTAAAACTAAGCAACAGTGCAAACAATGGACGGCAAAGGACGAATCAGTTCCAAAGAAGGCAAAGGCAGTACCGTCTGCTGGAAAGGTCATGGCAACGGTCTTTTCGGACGCTAAACGGATACTCCTCATAGATTATCTCGAAAAAGGAAGAACAATAAATTCAAAGTACTACAGCAACTTACTGGACCAGCTCAAGCAGAATATAAGCAAATAACACCTGGTTTGGCAAAAAAGAAAATTTTGTTTCATCAGGACAATGCACCTTGCCACAAGTCCGCTCTTGTAATGGCTAAAATCCATCAGCTAGGCTTGGAACTGTTAAACCATCCACCTTATTTGCCAGACCTAGCCCCGTCAGACTTTTATTTGATTTCAAATCTAAAAAATTTATTGCTGGATTTTTTTTTTCTTAGATTTAGAAGTCATTGCAGTTACAAATGCCTATTTTGACGAGTTGGATAAATCAGACTTCAATGATGGCATCAAATCAGTTGAAAACTAAGCATTTTTGGACCTCTGTTTATATACAGTGTGTCTACGTAAGTTGGCGGCATATGGAAAACTTTTTTATTATTAGTTTTACGAAAAAAAGTTATTCTTCATAAAAAGTTCTGCATTGTCCAAAACCTAAAATGCAACCAGCAGATGTAAAATTTTTTCAGTCATATTACGAGGTTTGTCAAAAAATGTGATTTTTGCTCCAGAGTAAAGAACCTTTCTTTTTGACAATATCGAAAATTGTTATAAAGAAACGATTTTTAGAATTAAAAATAGCTTTCAAATAATCAACATTGTTTATTTACATTAAAAAAATATTTTTTTCTACATTTTCTCTGCGATTACGTTGGAAATTTAAGTTTGCACATTAATGCATAATTAATCTAGGATGCACTGGCATTTTTTAAAACTGATAATTAAAGTAGGCTTTGCGAACTGTCTAAATATCGAAAATTCGAAGAAACGTCAACAACCGTATTTCAAAAAGTGCCACGGTATAAACACTTTTTTAGGCAGTCTAACAGTGTTTTTCAAAATTTTTAGAGATCCGTATTGTACAGTTTTATGTTTGACAGACGTATTTGTTTGTTACAAACTAGTGATTAAGCAACTTAAAGGTTATCAGTGTTCGATAGATATTAAGAGATAATTGTTTTTAAAAGTTTATTTATAATTGTTTAATCAAATTTATAATTAATAAATGCAATGCATTAATGTGCAAACTTAATCGCAGAGAAAATGAAGAAAAAAATATTTTCTTAATGTAAATAAACAATATTGAATATTTGAAAGCTATTTTTAATTCTAAACATCTTTTCTTTATAACAATTTTCCATATTGTCAAAAAAAAAGGTACTTTACTCTGGAGCAAAAATCACATTTTTTGACAAACCTCGTAATATGACTGAAAAAATTTAACATCTGATGGTTGCATTTTAGGTTTTGGACCATGCAGAACTTTTTATGAAGAATAACTTTTTTTCGTAAAGCTAATAATAAAAAAGTTTCCTATATGCCGCCAACTTACGTGGACACACTGTACAATTGAAATTAGTCGAGGAAATTAACATTAAAAATATGGTATTCAATTTTGAAAAACCCTGTATATTAGCGCGAATACTGATAATATTTTCTTTATATAAAGCACAGCTTTCGAAATTTTTTTATACATAATATGCGCAAGAAATAAGCAATATTTATCAGATATAGTTCTTGTATTTATAAAGCTTTAAAGTTATATTTGGTGTGGTCACTTAATTAGTTTTTGCCAAGAATGGCATATCTAGCGTAATTAATTTGTCAGAATATTATGGTCTTCATTAAAAAATGTTATTAAAATTCTACGAAAAAACAATAACCTAGGTAGGTAGATATCTCCATATCTATACACTTAAATTTCTAGGAAAATAAGAATTATTATTAAAGCGGTAAAAAAATGTAATCTTTATCCACGTATGTTTTTTAAGATAACTTTTTAAACATTTTAAAGTAGGTTAGTTTAAATTGTTAATGACGACCTCGAATAAATGACACGAAAACTAATAGAAGAGTACAATAAGTGGGGACTAGAGGTTAATCTCAATAAAACAGAGTATATGTGTATCGGTGGAATGAAACAGGATCTAATCTTAAATACCGGGCAGCGAATTCAGCCCTGTGATGAGTATAAATACTTAGGTCCAAAAATTACAGCTGACGGAACACTAGACAAAGCTATAAAAGATCGAAACGTAAAAGGAAGTAAAGTATATCAAAACATAACAAAAAGCTTATATATAACACCATTGTAAAAAATATTATTACATACAGCTCAGAAGTATGGCCAATCAAGGATAGAACAGAAAAAATGCTTTCCGCTACGGAGATGGACTATTGGAGAAGAGCAGCAGCAAAAAGAGAAATAGTTACAAATCAAAGAATAAGTGAAATTATGACAATGGGTGAACGTACTTTAGTGGATGATATAAGAACAAAACAACTAGTGTGGTACGGACATGTACAAAGAATGAATGATGAAAGACTACCTAAACAAATACTACAATGGAAACCAACTGGCCGAAGAAAACGAGGACGGCCAAGTTCTCCCTGGAGAGAAGGAATAGACAGTGAAATAAGAATAAGAGGCCTAGATGATGAATTATGGGCAAACAGAAACGAGTGGAGATTGGGTATCGGAAGACGTAGAACGTTGTGAAACCGATAAACATATATATAGTTTAAATTAAGGAAGTTTTTAAAACTCTTATTTGACACTTGGTTGTGGTAGTGGTAAGTGCTGCTTCTGCGCACTAGCGAAATCACTGGCGTGCGCTATAGAGCCCTTTCATTGTGGTAGTGGTACTTGCGTATTGTTTATTTTATAGACTTTTTATGACACTTAAAAAACTAAATAAAATATCATAATTTTCCAGCATTCAAAATATTTATTTTGTAAAATAAGGCTAAAACAAAGGTTATGGCAGTGTCGGGTCGCCCAATGAGGCAGGTGAAGCGCTGCTTCACCTATTTTTTTCCAAACTAAATATAATAATCTAAGAATCAAAGACAGAACAAATAATTTAATATAGCGGTTGGTCACCTTATTACCTATTTACCGATAAAAAACCGTAACACCAGTAGTTACTAAGATGGTTTAGGGTTTAAGTTTAAAGTTTAGGTTTAGGTTTAACTTTTAGTTTATCTTTTGTGAAACGTTTTAACTGAATTTCTTTCAAACTTAATAAAAGTTAATGGACTAATTATAACTACATAGGTTATATCGAAATGGAAAAAAACCGGTTTAAATAAGAATCTCCAAGGATTTCGTAAAAAAAATGGAAAAAACGGAAAAGAAATGGTTTAAACTATAGGTTTAAGTTTGTAGGGAACGAGGTTTAAGTGAAAATGCAGCGATATTTAAGTGAATTACTTACATTTTTCAATTTACACTTACTTCCCAAACTTGACATTGTCGGAAAATGTGTTCTAATTTCGTATTATATAACTTGCACAAACAAAGCGAAACTAAAAAATAAATTTTTAAATTTATTAAAATGACGTAAAAGTGACTTGACTGACACTTGCTGGACTAAGTACTGGGATTGTCATCTGCTGTCATCTTGGTGCACGTACATCTTAAATATATCTGTATGGCTAGAGCGTATTAAAACCATTAATGGAAAATGACTGCTACAATAAATAAATAAATAAAAACATTTTTTATTATATTAATTTAAAGATTATTTGCAAATAAACAAATCGTGTGTGAGTTTATTTGGATTTTAATCTGAAGATCGTTTTTTTTACTTTCCTCGTCAAGGCAAACATCGTTTAAAAGCTACATGCTAAAATATAAAAGAGACATGAGAATTTAGTACTAAACGGTTTATCCAGCCTTGTGTACATTGCCCTAAAAAACTCGCTCTAATAGTTAATTGAAGCTAAAAATCGTATAAAATTTTGTCATATCGTTCCTAAATATGATCAAATTTTACATTTTTAACAAATAAATGAACAAAAACGTGATTGTTTTCAAGTTACAATGAGATAAACCACCCCCGGAGGTAGTTTAAAATTTAGGACGATTTTTAGTCGGAATCCCATGACCTAGGGGTTTAAAGTGACGTAGTAGCCTAAATTAGACAGTTGTAGAAAAATCAGTTTTTCATGTTTTCTTCTTTTTTCCGGTCTATATGGTCCATTTCAAGAACAAATCGTCTTAAATTTCAATTTTTAGGACATTTTATCGTCCATACAGGTAAAAATACCAAATCAATTGCGGCCTGTTTCGGCAAAAAATCAATTTTTCCAAACCAATGCCCATTTAAATTTTAAACCTAAACCCTAAACTTAAACCAAAACCTAGACTAAAACTTACGCCTTAGTAAATACTGGTGTAAGTGTTCCCCGCTGTGGATTCTGTACTGTCGAATTCTATAACGACATGTCGTCCTCTCTTTCTATATTTTGCAATTAACAGACAACAAAACATATCGCTATGAAATGCCACAGTTCGTTCGCCTGTCTACTCGATATGCCGCGGGATAAAGGTGTCCGCTGATTGTCATCACAACGTTGAATGCTTTGGCAGGGCGAAGAATTAGACGTTGACCCTGCGTAAATTATTGAAGTAGTGTCCGCCTACATTCGGTTCTGAATCGGTTGTTATTTTAAGTCTCCATGCCACTGGCAGGAAGTTAATAAGGACGATCTATCTAGATTAGAATTGTTCGTTGGTTGGGTTATAATACTGCGAATTCGTTGTTAAAATGTTTTTCTCTGCTTGTATGATTTCGATGTATTCGAGAAATTTTAGGCTTAGATTAAGCCGTTGGCTATCCACATGACCTCAAATAAGAGTTTATTCGAAATGTTACGCCATCGATAATAAAAATAAAATATTATGGTTCTCAGAGATTTATTAATATTATGTTTTTTAAATTTTATATACAGGGTGTTCTGTAAGGGATGGCAGCCGGATTTATCTTCGAAATCACTATCGCTCTGACTTGAGAAATGAGAACAAAACTGGTAGGTTTCCGCAGTTTATTAAATAAATATTACTTAACAACTTCAAGTAAAATATTAATGGGATTGTATATAGTTCTTAGGTGTGGTAAATTTTTAAATTTCTTCTTTGGAAAAGACACAAATATGGGCCAAATGTCAGTAAAACTTGCATTTTTTAGGCGTTTGTTAATAAGTCGAATAAACAATAAAAACAAATTTAGTTACCACGTAAAAGTTAATATTTTTTTATTTATTGCTCCAAGGAGGGGAAGTGACATAGACGTACATGGAGGTTGTTCAAATTATGCAAAATTCTCTAGAGTTTTATATCTATGAATTTTTTTTTAATTTTGAAAGGGCTTTTTAAATTGGGTCATTTTAATTTATATTCTATATTATATAGTTTTAAATTTGTTAATGTTAATTCCAGTTTTATTTGTCATTAGGTTAGTTGTTTAAGATGTGATGATATTAAAAAAGAAGTGTTTTGAGTTTTATCTAATTTAGACGATCGAAACTTCGATATCAAACTATTTTCTATTATAACATATCAATTACTTTATTGGTAAACCCCAATGTAGAAAATCGATCAACTAACTCGTCGTCACTTGTCACGACGACAAGTCATAAGCCGCCTGATAACCTTTATAATGATCGGCACTTTTTCCGCGCAGAAAGGCGATTTTTAAAAGTGCTCCAAGTTGGTAAATCAGAGTTTATATAGTGATCTCTTTACGTATATTATAGATATAGGTTAGCGTCTTTAATTTTTATTATTAAACCATTTGCATTTGCAAAGTTTCAATTTGATTATTAAAAAAATTAGATAAAAGTTGTTCGTGCAACTTTAATTTTAAATTCAAATTTTGCGCCAAATTCCCGTATTCGGAAAACCCACACAATTTCAATTTGATTGGCACAAGCAAAACGCCAGCGCCATCTACGAAAAATGAATCTGCGCTAAAAGGCGTAACCAAAAAAAGATTCGTCTGTCGTATTCTATCGAGATCATCACGCAGCATGGTGATAAATTCTATTAACCAAAAAATCCAATAACATTCTTAGAAAATCAAACTAAACCATTACACAAACAAGTGATTCTAGTGTGGATCGACTGCAACGACTGGGCCAGCGAGAGGAGCTCCTCTAGACGACGGAAACAACTAAAAAGGTGAGTGCCAATCCTCTATATTCTTTGTGTGGCTCGGAAAAATTAATATTTTTACATCGTCCTTTTAAGGATTTTTGCACCCAGATTTTATAAAACGACCAGCGCGCTTACAGTCCCGCGGCTCTACCTCATACCTCAAACCTCAAAACATCAACAAAAGTAGTGTATTGAATTATTATGATTTTTCAAATATGTATTAATATTGTAATACGTATCAATTGCGTTTGTAACTTTATTATTTTAATCATGTATCAAGGGTTGTATTTGTGCTACATTCAACTGCCGGTTCTTGCCGGAGTATTAGCTATGATTTATTGTTTCAGCGTTGGCGCATGGGATTGGGCCAGCGGCGTAGCGTGGGGGGGGGCGCGGGGGGTTCGTCGCCCCCCCTGCCCCGAGGGTGGTGGCGCCCCATAGGTGGTAGAGGCGCCCTTGTGACTTATCGGCCGCCCTCTCATACATGATGACCTTTTTTTTTTTTGGTTGCCAGATTTGTGAGAGGCGCCTTTTTGACGTTGTTGTTTTTTTTTTGCCACAAGATTTTTCATCAGTTTGTTTTCAGAGGCGCCCTTTTTAGCTGTCGCCCCCCCCCCCGCCCTTTCGGGCACGCTACGCCGCTGGATTGGGCGACGTAATTTATTTAAAGTCTGGCACAAAACACCGGTTTCATAGGATAAAAATCAATCCGTTTTAAACTATGTATGTGAAAATAGTGAATATAAAGATTACGATAAAAAATATCAGTGCATGGTAAAAAACCTTGCAAAATTTGTGAGTGGTTGATCTATATTGATATATAGTATTGCACGATTAATAAATTTAGTTAAATTTTTATGAAAAAATTATGTTAAATAAAAAAAAGCTCTCCAAAATGTAAGTGAGTGTATGAAGTGTATGAACCGTTCAAGTAATTTGCTTAACACGAAAAAAACGATATGCGACATTATTTTTGGAGACGACTGTACCATCTCCAGAATGCACAGTATATTAAAGTCACATTTTTTGAACGCTAGTTGACATTTCCTAAATTTCAGCATTAATTTGTCAAAATTACAACCACAAAATAATTTCGGTCGTTCAGAATCGACAAGCTGATCACCGTGCATCGCATGCACCCCAGGTAGCAAGGGGTCATCAAATGACGTCTTTTTTTTCGTCGAAAAGTAGTCATTTGGATGACCAGCAGGTCATCTACCAAAAAATTTTGTCTTTAAGGCGTCAATTATTTGACGTCTTTTCGTAGTGTTGTTTTTGACGTCTGAAAAACGTCATATATTGGTCACTACCCACACTGCACACTTTGTCCAAGGGACATATACTCATACTTACATAGATGGTGCCCCAGTCAGTACTTGACCGGATACATACGAAATGTGGGGTACGTATGTAAAATAAATTAAATATTAAATCAAGACATACTTCGAGGCTTCTTTCGCTTCAAGGTGGAGATGTGTAAGTCTAGGTTTAGGTCTATTTTGATCTGTCCCTCACAAGAACACCGCTGTACCTGTTCCAGTACTTCCAGGTCTAAGTCACAGAAGAGTCGCCTTCTGTGTCTAAGTTTCCTTCAGTGTTCTCAACTGCAGGGAATATTTCATATAGTCAGGCGAGTTTAAAAAAAGTAATAAATATAGGTCTGTGTGTGTGTCTGATGTTCTGATTTGGTCCCAAATACGTCATATTTCTGACGTCTTTAAAACGTCTGAAAATGACGTCATTTTGAGTGTGTCTTTTGAACGTCATTTACACGTCAGGTTAGAGACGTCAATGGTCATTAAAACTGACCTGTTTTTGACATTTAAAAAACGTGACCTTGTTACCTGGGACGCCACTGGCTGGGACCGCGCCTGGAACATGTCTGCTTTGACAGGTAGTTTGACATTCGACATGCATTACACATAGAGAGCAGTGCAATTACCTGGTTCATTACACGCTAAGAATGAACAATTATTGCAATTAGCGGAATTTCTATTAATAATTACCCGCTATTGTGAAATACTGTAGGTTGCAGTAGGTACTTTGTAACATACATACTTACACCGAAACTATATACCAATCTACCAACAACCTGCAATAAATCAAATGATTACAACTTCATTTAAAACTATTTATTATTGCTCTGGTAGTTTATTTTTAGAGGGTAAACTTATCAGCTTATCAGCAAGCGCGGATCTGGGTCAAAATCTAGGGGGGGTAATAGCCGACTAAAAAATTATTTAATATAATTATTTTTCAAGGAGGGGGTAATTCTCCTATTTTCCCTTTAATTAATATTGTAGTAGTAGTAGTAGTGGGGGGGTCCACTACTACTACCACGAGGTGTCTTGATGTCTCTTCTTCCTGTCCACAGGCTGGGCAGGTAGGGTCATTCTCGACTCCTATACGTGTCATGTGCCTCCTCAACCGGTTATGTCCGGTTAGAGTACCTATCAGCAGTCCGAGGTCTTTTCGTGTCCGTCCCAGCATCCATCTAATTCTGGTCGCTTTTGGACGGTCTACGAATTCAATGGTCTGTCTGCAACCCGTTCCTGTTTCCCAGGAGTTTAATAGCGCGTTCTGGGCCCATTTGTTGAGTCCGCTTTGCACTTGTCTTTTTGTCACGCCCAAAAGTGGCTCCGGTCCTACATAGACGGTTCCTGCCCCGAGTCGTGCGAGTTCGTCCGCCTTCTCGTTGCCTGGTACCCCCGTATGTCCCGGAACCCAAACCAGCGTCACCCGTTTGCCATCGCTTAGGGTCTCCAGCGCCTCTGCGCATTCTTCCACCAAGCCGTCAGCAATCTTGGGTGCGTTTAGCGCCTTCAGGGTGGCTTGACTGTCAGAGCATATATTATATATAAGCTCCTCTTCGCTGTTCCGAACCTCTTCTAGGGTTGCCGCCATTTTAATTACTAATAAAATGTGCATATTTTTTTTAGGGGGGTGATTACCACGTTACCCCCTCAAATCCGCGCTTACTTATCAGTGACGTATAAAGTGGTAGTCAAAACAGCGTAGACAAAAATTCGCATTGTTTTGCCACTTCTGCACTACAAATTGAAAATTTTCAAAAAAAAAGTCTATTATCATATATTAAAATAAAATAAGCTAAAACAAAACTTATAAGCTATTCACGAAAATATTAACATATAGACTAACAACAAAATTTGACGGATATTAATCAAAAGAACAAACAGGCTTCAGAAAAGATTTCAGTACAGTTGACCACTTATTAACCATGAAAATCCTAATAGAACGAGCCAACGAATACAACATTCCACTAATATATATATTGCCTTTATAGACTTTGAAAAAGCTGTCGATAGCATTGAGCACTGGGCAGTAAAAACATATTTAATTAATAGCCAAATAGATCACAGATATACAGACTTTATTATTATTATTTTTCTCAATACTTTATGTTACAACGAAGCAGGAAGTTTTGGTTTTATGATATCTCTAAAAAAACTGTTTTCAAGCATGAGCTCACCCAGTGGTAGGGCCTCAAGGCTCCCTGGTTCCCCAAAAATTTGCAGTTCAACTGAACGTTAGGCAAAATCTAGGAATCAACAATCAATCATTAAATATAAATTAACGTAATCATCTTAGTAATGTCTTTAGTAATATTATCTTCTCAATTTTGATCAAAGAAGGGGCCCCACTTACCAAATAATGATATTCTCTGACAAGAAAAGGGAAAGAAAGGACCTAACAAATACCAACAATAACTTTTACATCCGTATATCCAGTCCCAAAGTAGCCTCGGGCTCTAAATGTTCAGTAACCCCAGGACCCCGGCTTGGCTGCCAGGGCCCGGCGGGGATCCCCGCTCTCCCGCCCGGGAAGGTCCGGGCCTGGTAATAGGGTGTTTGACAGTAGTAAAAAATAAATATATATTTATTTTTAGATATCTCTTTAGGTCTTGGGAATGCTAAAAACAAACTCTTCTGTTTAACTTTTTCTCAAATTCATAGTTCTTTTAATTAAATAAATTCATTGAACTCAAACAATTAGCCACGTGATTCAAAACAGTCAGTCTACCAATTGCGAGTGACGTCACAAAATAGTAAACGCCTCAAACGAACTTATTTTCTGTGTTATTTTCTTATGGATGGTAATGTTTGCTTTGGTTTAAAGTGCGAATTATCGTCCTAAATTAGATTTTATTTTGTGTTTTGCTTATAAAATCATTTTCAATGGAAAACGAATTCTCCAAAGCCGATAGCTCCAACTTGCCAATCCTGAATTCCTTTATGGTGGCAGGCTTTTTTGCCAACAACAGTAATTTTTGTACTGCGGAATTTAGAAACGTTAAAATGTTGATGTAAGTATTCGATGAGTTGTTTTGTATATAACTGAAAAATTTTTTACGATATTCTTCGCCTACTTTTACTCATTTAAATTTGAGGTTATATGTTTTGCTTTTTTGTTTAATATGCCACTTACAATAGATTCAATTAAATACCCAATCATTATTATTTAAAGCATTAAGAAACAATCAAAAATTGCTTTTTTAAAACAAAATTTTCTAAATACCTTTTGTTTCAAAGAATTCTTCTACATGACCTTTCATAACAAATTTTAAAATACCAAAATTATTATGAAGTGAGCTTTTTAATGTCTATTAATTGGTGGTGTATCTTTCTACTTATATATATTAAAGTTATATATATTATAGACAACGTGAGAAAAAATAATAGAAACAATTCATTTATCAAAGTGATCTGCACAAATGTAAAGTGAAGATGTAGTAGATAAGGCCCTTGGGTCTTTTCGAGCAAGTTCTAGCCACTTTTTCCATTGTTTTACTGCTGTAGGCACATGAATAAATAGTTTTTCAGGTGTTTTTATGATAGTATTCGAACACTGAGGCACTACACACCACTTATAGGACATTTTTTTACATAAAAAACAGTAAAAACACAGACCAAAAACGAATAAACCCTTGAATGCCGTGTATCTGTCCGCGAGTTTACTGCGCTGTGACGTCATTGCAACGCCATGCTAGAAATGGGCGTTTTAGCGGCAAATTCAAATCGGAAAACTTGATTTTAAATGTAGTCATGATAAAATATAGTATTTCAATAATTTTTCGTAGCAAATTAGAGATCTATTTATCATTCTAAACTCTTTTCTAAAATTTGTCAAATTACCGTAAATCAAAACGATTCTAAAAAGTAGATTTCTAAAAACAACACATTAGACATCTATATCCTCTATAACAAGTATATGATGCGAAAATTCTAAGGCAGGTTTTACTAAACAAAGGATTGCCTTTAACTTACAAGAACTGCGCTAATGCAAAAAAAAAAAACAGAATGTTGGTCATGTTTTAGTCGAGGACCATTTAACTCACTAAATGGAAATACATGCAAGGTGGGTCTTGGACAATTACTCATTTAAACTGTAAACTATAAAGTACAATTGTCGTCCTTTGCTCCAAATTTGCTAGACGTGGGGTTGCTATTAGCAGAAACTAGAAACGCAATTAAGCGACCTTAATGATATATTGATACCTACGTCTAAACACAGAATGTTAAAACGATGCATTGCTAGAAAGTACAAGTAGATTTACCTATCCTTCCTAAAAAATAATAGGTAAATCTTTTTGGTATAAATAAATTGTATTAAACAGTATCCCAAAAGTGAGGAATTATTAATATACTCTTCTACAAAACGAACAAAGTTAGGACTGGTTTACGAAAATCATTTGTATTGACCTACAGAAACATAAGATGTAAACCATATCTTATTTTTTTGTACTGTGTTATGGTGTACTTTACCTTTTTTAGAGCTACTGCGATATATATTTTAAAAATAATTGGAGGTATAAAAAACATCCCTGTCTTAAGCCTTTCGTTACCAGGAATCCTTTTGAAAGTCGATTTCCAATTTTAATTTTAGATTTTGACCCTTTGTATAGTTCTTTTATCGCTTTTAAATATTTATGAATGATTGATATTAGTTTAATGGTGGGTGTGCTTTCGGGCTGTTCGGCCGTCGTCGTTGGAAATTCGTTCTCGACGTTTCGCCATCTCGAGTGCATGGCATCTTCAGGAGATGTTGACTGTTTGTCGGCTTCTCGAAGACTGGTGGTTAGTCTGTCGCGGGCGCAGGTTATATACGCTATGGTGGGCGGGGCGTATATCAGAGTTGGTCGGTGATTGGTCACATTCCCTTGATTCAGTTTTGTTATTGTAAGCGAGCCGTTTAGTGTTTTTAAGAACCGGTACCCATGTTCTGTTAATTTTAAGAGTTTCTTCAGATCTGTTGAAGTTCTGCTGGTGTTTATGAATTTCGATTGCTTCTAGAGTCTTGGATAGTATGAAGAGGAGGCGCAGAGAACTTGTGTGTCTTCGAATTTTATTCGGTGGTCTTCATTGTTTAGTGTGTGGTCTGCAACTGCGGATTTTTCCGTATGTCCGAGTCGACAGTTGGCTTTGTGTTCTTTGATTCTTGTGTTTACGGACCGTTTGGTTGTTCCGATGTAGACACTTCCACAGGTACAGGGAATGCGGTATACCCCCGAAGAACTTAGTGGGTTCCTTATATCCTTCGCAGATCTGAGGTGGTTCTCGATCTTCTTAGATGGCTTGAAGATCGTTTTTATGTTGTGTTTTCCCAGAATACGTCCGATCCTATCTGTCACTCTAGGGATGTAGGGCAAAAAGGCTCTTGAAGTAACTTCGCGGCTGCTCAGTCCACCGCTATTGTTACTTCTAGTGCTCGGCTTTGGTCGTATACATTTATCTATGTCGCTTTGAGTGTATCCATTTGCTACGAGGGCGTTTTTAAGATGGTTTAATTCTTTGTCTAGATGTTCTGGTTCGCAGATTCTTTTCGCCCTCTCTACCAATGTTCTTATTACCCCTTTTCGTTGGCACGGGTGGTGGTTAGATGTGTTGTTTAGGTAGCGGTCTGTGTGAGTAGGTTTTCTGTATACGGTATGTCCTAGTCGTCCCTCTTTCCTCGTTACTAGTACGTCAAGGAATGCTAATTCTCTGTTGTTCTCTGTTTCCATTGTAAATTGTATACTGGGGTGTATGCCGTTAATGTGGTTAAGAAATTCATTAAGGCTGTCTCTACCATAAAGCCAAACGACAAAAGTGTCATCTACATATCGAAACCAGACTTTGGGTTTATGAGGGGCATTATTCAACGCCTTCTCTTCTAGTTTCTCCATGAAAAAGTTCGCAATCACTGGCGATAAAGGGCTACCCATTGATACTCCATCGATCTGTTCATAAATTTGTTCATTGAAGGTGTATGATGTCGTTAGGCAGATTTTAAACAGGTCGGTGATATCCTTCGGAAAAATGTGTTCCACTTCCCTCATTGCCTCGGCCAAAGGTACCTTCGTGAACAAAGACACAACATCAAAGCTAACTAAGATGTCTTTCTCGTCTATGACGAGCCTTTCACAATTTGTGATATTAGTTTGTTCTCACACTGTCCATAATTTTTCTACTGGAACGGTATCATATGCTTTTTGTAGGTCCACAAAGGTAACATGAGTGTCTATATTTCTGGCACTCCTTTTCTCATTACTTGATTAAGACAAAAAACACTATCACTACAAGATCTGCTTGCACGAAACCCACTTTGCTCTTCTTCTTCCTGTTCATGAAAATCATTCTCTATTAGATCTTCAAGAATCCTACCGTAAAATCTAATTAGAGTACTGGTTACTAGAATTCCTCTGTAATTGTTGTAATCCAGCCTGTTTCCTTTTTTTTTGTATTGAGGATATGAATGGATGTCCGTTTATGCATTGATTGATCCATATTTGAGGATTTCAGCGTATATTCTTCCAGGTCCGTTAGCTTTCGCGAATTTAAATTCTTTATCATTTCTTGTTCGATGATTACTTCCTCTCCATGTACTTCTATGTCTCTTCTTGGAGAGGCTGAGAGATATTCGGGTCTCGTTTTCTACAGCAGTCCCTTGTAGTGTTCTGTCCATTGTTTTGGTTTGATGATCTGAATGTTTACTTTTTCTTTTGTTAGGTGAATAAACCACTAGGTACAAAAAATATTTCAATAAATAGTTTTGAAAATTTGGAAAGAGTGGATAGGTAAATAGAAGGGTCATTGTCTTTGTCGATGTTTGTTCAAGTGCGTGGTATGTGTGTTTGATTGTTTACGTTATTTCCAAAATTAACATTTTGACGCATCTTTTCGTGGGGTCATCTCACCGGCCAAGAACCGGCTTTTGGCCGCAGGAAAACGTAACCACGTATTCACTAATTTTTTATAAAAGACGCGGTCAAGTAAACGATTTTTTTTGTTGCAGCTGTAGTTGCTCAATTCTGATGATTTTGGTCCGTATCGAAAGCTAAGGCTTGTGACTATATGACCTTTTTGACAAAATTGACATTTTTATAAAATCCAATATAGCACATGATTTTATAATTTTGCCATCTCTCAGACCCTCCGCCCCCTTTTTTTCTGCGCCACTGTAATCGATTTTAGACATTGATCAAAGAGCCACGTTTTTGTGGTGCACAAAAAGGTACAGGGTGATTATTTATAATTGCAAGATCGCTATAACTCGGTTATTATTGGGAGTAGAAAGTTCAAACAAAAACTGTTCGGTTTGGTAAATTATGGCCACTTTGGACCCACTATTAGTATTTTTTATAGGTTATAATATACAGGGGGCGACAATCAGATCAATTTTTTTAAAGGGAACACCCTATATGTTTTTGTATTTTTAAGTTCCGCAAAAAATTAGCTTTACAGATATATGTAACACTATGGCTCTATCTTTGTTAGTTTTCGAGATATTGACGATTAAAATTCCGAAAATTTAAATAGGTATACGGTGCGGAGTATTTAACGTATAGACTGTAAATAACAAACTGAAACAATATTGACTGACAGTTTGATAAATATAAATAATCATCTTTGTCAATTTTCATAGAAATTTAAAATCAAAAGACAATTTTTTTAATGTTTTAATTGTTTTAAATCCGTAAATAAATAAAAATTAACGTAACAAATGTTCAAACCTTTCACCATTGAATTCAATACATTTTTAAAACCGGTCTCTTAAATTATTTATTGTTCTGGTTATTAAATGAGAAAAATTTTCATTCTCATTGACAGACAGTGATATTAATTCTCTGAGCTCTCGAGTATTCCTCGCTTCTAATCTGTAAACTTTATCTTTAAGGTGACCCTATAAAAAAATGTCTAAAAGAGTTAAATCAAAACTGTTGGGTGGCCAGCGTATTGTGCCGTTTTTCCCAACCCATTCATTAAAATTATTATTTAAGAATTCTCGAACCTCATGAACATTATGAGGAGGAGCCCATCCTGCTGAAAAATCAATCTTCTTCTTTGATTTAGTGGCAAGTCATCCAAACAATTTTCTAAGTAACAACACGGTCGTTCAGTATGCCACACCAGACATTCACGGATTGTCTTCCCTGTCTTTTAATTTCTTTTACAAAATTAGGGTTAGTCGTGGACCATAGTCTGCTATTCTGTCTATTTGGTAGACCACAAGTTGTAAACGTCGACTCATCCGACCACAAAATGTGATTTAAAAAACGGGGTTCTGCGTTTAGTCTTTCATGCATAAAGTGACAAAACTCTACCCTTTTTCTTCTCTGATCGGGTGTTAGGCCTTGAAGTTCTTGTTGTTTATATGCCCAATAAGAATTTGTTTTTAGGACACTTCTTACTTTGGTAAAAGACGTCAGCGTTCCTGTCCTTCTTGCACTAATGCGGAAGATACTTTTCTTATAGAAATCTGTGGGCTTTCTTGAAAATGTAGTAAAATATTTAAATTAGCCTCTTCGTTTGGACGAACAACTCGTTTTTTTCGTTCCACAGACGATGTTTCACGAAATTTTCTATATATCCTAAGAATTGTGGATATATTAGGACATTGTCGGGCTGGATACAGTTCTCGATATTCTCTCGCAGTAGCAGTGGCATTTTTATTATTTTTCGCATATAATAAAAGTATCTCTTGCTTTTCTGCATTGGAATAAAGCAACATTGTTGATAAATATTTAAAATTTGGCACTGATGATGTCATTAGGTATCCACACATCTTAATATTGTTTGTTACTTGTCACAAGAAATACTTATTTAATACGTATTTAAAATTTGCTAATTTTCGGAATTTCAATCGTCAATATCTCGAAAACTAACAAATATAGAGCCATAGTGTTTCATATATCTGTAAAGCTAATTTTTTGCGGAACTTAAAAATATAAAAATATATAGGATGTTCCCTTTAAAAAAATTGATCTGATTGTCGCCCCCTGTATATTATAACCTATAAAAAAATACTAATGGTGGGCCTAAAGTGGTCATAATTTACCAAACCGAATAGTTTTTGCTTGAACTTTCTACTCCCAATAATAACCGAGTTATAGCGATCTTGCAATTATAAAAAATCACCCTGTACAGAGAAACCTCCTATAAGCGGACACTCACGGTTTCGTCGATTTTTTCCGCTTACTGGAGGTGTCCGATTATGAATTTTCGCTGCTTGAGTTTTTCCGATATTAAATTTTTCAGCGATCTTTCGTGCTGATAGTTAACAACTTTCATTTTTTCACTTAAACTTTTTTACTTGGCGCTATATTAAAGATATCTATTACTACCCAACTGAACAATAAAAATGAAACACAGCAGTCTCGGCGAATAAAATATGTTGTAAATACGACAGAAGTATTTAGTCTCCGCATTAAAACGGAAAGAGGTAATTTCCCGGCTGCAGATTGCGTTGTTGCCAACATATTACATAATATTCATGCCCGTGCAAAAATAAAATACGTGCTGCTTCAACCCTTTGTGTAACTTAAGTACAAGAAACGGTTGTGTTTGTTTTACTATGTATTTATCAAAGACTATTCAGTATTTACGGTAATGGACTTTACAAAAAGTTTGGGCCTTGTTCTTTACATGCTGTATCTTTAATTTGTAGTTTTGATAAAATCCAAGATGGCGTATGCTTTTAAATTCTGAATATTTTTAAACCACTTCCCAAAAGTATATGTACTCTAGTGACACAATCTTAAAAATTGACAAGAAAGCTACGTCTTTGCCTCGGACATATCACTTGTAAAAATTGTATAAGAAGTAAGGAACTAAGACCTGGAATAAGTTCGCATTTACAGTGTTGCCAACCATAACATTTTAATTCCATTAGTCTTATTGTAATAATAAAAAATAATAAAATAAAATAAAAAAAGAATAAGGAGTTTTGTAACTAAAACAAAACCAAAAAATCCCTCAACTAATATGGAATGTATTTACCAAATCCGGTGTGAGTGTGGTAAATCATATGTAGGTGAAACAAAACGCCTTCTTCAGGTTAGAGTAAATAAACATTTAAAAAGTACCCAATTAGGGGATATTGAAATGGTCAAATGATCACAGGATTCAGTGGTAAGAAGCTAAAGTTTAGCATAAGGAGTCGCACTGGCGAAAACGAAAGTTTATTGAAGCTGCGTTTATATTGCAGAATAAAGAAGTTTTCAGTCAACCAAGCACGGACATACCAAACATATGGAAACCACTCCTTAAGGAAGACAGGCGTCTAAAGATTAAAAAGGGGGCGCGCCGACACACCTGACTGCACATCAAGTAGTATAAGTAGTAGCCTATAGACTGAATTGTTTGGTTTACACTTGAAAACGGTTACAGATACTTACCAACCGAGACGTCGTGTTTAAAATAAATAAAGACAAAGGAGGGTGTGCTTTCGGGCTGTTCGGCCGTCGTCGTTGAAAATTCGTTCTCGACGTTTCGCCATCTCGAGTGGATGGCATCTTCAGGAGATGTTGACTGTTTGTCGGCTTCTCGAAGACTGGTGGTTAGTCTGTCGCGGGCGCAGGTTATATACGCTATGGTGGGCGGGGCGTATATCAGAGCTTGTCGGTGATTGGTCACTTTCCCAAGATTCAGTTTTGTTGTTGTAAGCGAGCCGTTTAGTGTTTTTAAGAACCGGTACCCATGTTCTGTTAATTTTAAGAGTTTCTTCAGATCTGTTGAAGTTCTGCTGGTGTTTATGAATTTCGATTGCTTCTCTATAGAGTCTTGGATAGTATGAAGAGGAGGCGCAGGGAAATTTTATTCACATCTCCTGAAGATGCCATCCACTCGAGATGGCGAAACGTCGAGAACAGCCCGAAAGCACACCCACCAGTGGACGATGGCCGCGAAAGCCTTTCACAATTTGTAGACAATGGAAGTCCGAAATTTTGTTTCTACTCAATCATTGTCTACGAGTTTTAAACAAAGTATCAGTCTTTTACTACTCTAGTCATTAATAAATTCTTAATGAGTTACAAGTTCCTACCTAAAAACATCTTGGAGTCAAAATGACCGACCATCAACCTGCGCTGGCGACGTGATAAAAATGACCTACTCTGACATACGTTCTGATGTCGTGGCTGATACGAAAATACTATTTTTTACCGTTTTTATTATACGTAATACCTACGAGGCCAATGTAAAAGAACCATTTTTTACAAAAAATTCTTATTTTTAAAAATAGTTTCCTGTTAATTTAGAGAGAAATGCATGCACGGTAAAAAAATTTGTATACAATGAAAACAAGTTATTTTCTTGAATAAATTGTTTTACTTTAAAACATTTTTCTGTAAATCTGTCAGAATAAAGTCGACTCTAAAATAAAGTCAGGTTTTATTCCAATAAGTCCCTAATATTGGATATGTATTTATTTAATATCTTTAGTGTATTTTCTTGGGTTGAATTTAATAAATATTATTTTTTCTATAAGCGTGCGGAAAAGTCCACTTTTCCGCACGCATTTTAGTGTGGAAAGTGCCACTTTTCCGCACTAGTGCGGAAAAATATTTTTTCCGCACTAGTGCGGAAAAGTAAATTTGTTACGATTTTGAGGTGTTCTATAACATTTAGACCGTTCAAAATACATTTGTATCTTTCCTACCACACGAAATATCCTAAAAATATTCAAATTGACTAAAATTCTGCTATATTTTCAATATTTTCGATAAAATAAAGTTTTCAGTAAAATAGGTTCAAATTATAAGTTTTAAACCTCCCCGGTATAAATATCGTCATTGTCAATGTCAAACAACAATGAACACTAGTGGTTTTAGATTTGGCATCTTAAATCACCATAGCAACAAAGTACAAACAAACTGTCAAAACAAAGCCAATTTTGCAGATACAAGCGTCTTTTGAATTTTTCAAACAAAAAAATCAGATTTTCAATGGATTCTTCGGACGAAGATCTACCCCAGTCAGTTCTAGAAGCCGCTAGAATGTGAATAATAATAATTGATTTGATTAAAAGTTTTTTCCTCACGCTTATAGAAAAAATAGTGTACCTAACTCGTGCGTAAAGTGTCTTTTCCGCACTTGATTGCTGGCCAAACTCCGCTATCGCGTCGTTTGGCCATCTGCAATCGCGTGCGGAAAAGAGGCATTTTCCGCACTAGTTAGGTAAACTACTATTTACGCACGGCGTTCGTAAAAAACTGGTTTGGCGTGCGTGAAATTTTTTTTTACGCACGCTGTTTTTTTGTAAAAAATGATACTATTTGGACCAAATAGAAAATATAATAACAATAAAATATTACATTTTTATAATCGGTATAAATTTGAGCCAAATTTTTTGGTTTTATAACAGTATATAATTATAATTTTATTTAGTAAAAATAACAAATATTAACGTTGGCAGTTCAAAATCTTCATTTTCAGCACAAATTCCAAAATCCATTTTGACGCCGCCAAGACAAATCAAACTAAAAGACATGAAGCCTGACTGTAAACATCAAATAAACTTGTCAGTGTCATCTGGTATATCAAGTGACATAAAAACAATATATAGAGTGACTGCAATTTATATAAAACTTTAAATATAAATTAGCGTGCGTAATAGTTATTTAAACAACACGGTTTGAAAACGACTCTTTGCACACGATCGAGACAGTTTGGTAGACCGAGCCGAAGGCGAGGTCTACAAGTCGAGTGAGTGTGCAAAGAGGTTTTCAAACGAGTTTTTTACAATATTTTTATACGACTGCTAATAAAGAAAGAAAAATCATGTCGAGTAAGCGTGCAAAGAGGTTTTCAAACGAGTTTTTTACAATATTTTTATACGACTGCTAATAAAGAAAGAAAAATCAAATTTTAATTTAACTTGTTTTTATTTCCGACATTTTTACAACAAAATTTTAAAAATTCAACAATTTTTTGACGTATCTAATCAACAAAACATACGAGCAGTGACGGTTGCTACGGAACTAAGCCAACTTATATTGATGGGTGACAACAACAAAAATCACAATGACGGGAGACCCGTATGCAGAAATGACATAGGCGTGCGCAAAAATGACAAGGGGTGTGCAAAACGTTTTGCACACAGCGTGCGCAAAATGCCATTTTCAGATCGTGTTCTCCGTGCGCAAAACCCCCTTTTACAAGACAGACATATAAAAAAGTAATTACTTTTACGCACTCCGTGCGTGAAAAATACTTTTACGCACGCTAAATTTCAAATTGAGTTTTAGGCCTAATTAAACTTATTGACCCATTTATAAACTCGATTAAATTAAAAATGAAAACAGAATTTGTTTTTTTGCAGTTTTAATGTAAAAAATACCAAATATATTAAAATGTAAAACCAAGCTTTTTATGCAACTAGGAAAAATTTTGTACCTAACTCTTGCGGAAAGTGCCTTTTCCGCCCTTGACGGCGTGCCCGAACTCCGCAAAGCGTCGTTCATGCAACTGCCGTTGCGTGCGTAAAAGTATCGCTTTCCGCACTAGTTAGGTAAATAACTATTTGCTATGATCGTACGGAAAACAGCTTTTTACGCACTCATTTCCGTGCGAAGAGGACCACTTTACCACATGCGATGCATGAAAAATTGTTTTCACGCACGCTGTTTTGATTGTTACGTCAAAAACTGACGATGGCGAATCAAAATTATCATCAGTTTTACTTTTTTTGGGATGGTTGTTAATAGAGACCCTGTATGTATGACATATTTATAATGTCATACAAACAGGGTCTCTAGTTGTTAAGACAAGACAATAGACGAGGACGCTATATACGGCTTAGAGTTTTTTTAAAAATTGAAATTGTTTTTTTTTTAACTTTTCAAAAATTATTTATTTTTGGGCCACTTTTTGCATATCAAGACAAAAACAAAAAAAATCCATCGAAACTCACTGTATACACATTCAAAGTTTCGTCAATTTGCCGCAAGGGAGCAGCAGCAATCAGTGATGGTTTAATCAAAAGCACGTGGCTTCGAGCCGCATAGTTTCGACGCGTCGCGCGTCAGCCGCCATCATTTTTGCGCAACAATCGTCACTTTCTAGGCAATTGAATAGTGGGTGATAGTTTGCTTATACAGTGTTTTTAGCTCAAACTACTACTATAAGTAGTGTGAGCTATGGTGATCCTAATTTTTTCGAGAAAAAAAAAGTTGCTCCGATTTCAAAATTTTTTATATATCTTTGCGTTTCAGATGATTTTGAAACTTTTTTGTTTTGCTGTCTGTCTGTCTGTCTGTCTGTCTGTCTGTCTGTCTGTCTGTCTGTCTGTCTGTCTGTCTGTCTGTCTGTCTGTCTGTCTGTCTGTCTGTCTGTCTGTCTGTCTGTCTGTCTGTCTGTCTGTCTGTCTGTCTGTCTGTCTGTCTGTCTGTCTGTCTGTCTGTCTGTCTGTCTGTCTGTCTGTCTGTCTGTCTGTCTGTCTGTCTGTCTGTCTGTCTGTCTGTCTGTCTGTCTGTCTGTCTGTCTGTCTGTCTGTCTGTCTGTCTGTCTGTCTGTCTGTCTGTCTGTCTGTCTGTCTGTCTGTCTGTCTGTCTGTCTGTCTGTCTGTCTGTCTGTCTGTCTGTCTGTCTGTCTGTCTGTCTGTCTGTCTGTCTGTCTGTCTGTCTGTCTGTCTGTCTGTCTGTCTGTCTGTCTGTCTGTCTGTCTGTCTGTCTGTCTGTCTGTCTGTCTGTCTGTCTGTCTGTCTGTCTGTCTGTCTGTCTGTCTGTCTGTCTGTCTGTCTGTCTGTCTGTCTGTCTGTCTGTCTGTCTGTCTGTCTGTCTGTCTGTCTGTCTGTCTGTCTGTCTGTCTGTCTGTCTGTCTGTCTGTCTGTCTGTCTGTCTGTCTGTCTGTCTGTCTGTCTGTCTGTCTGTCTGTCTGTCTGTCTGTCTGTCTGTCTGTCTGTCTGTCTGTCTGTCTGTCTGTCTGTCTGTCTGTCTGTCTGTCTGTCTGTCTGTCTGTCTGTCTGTCTGTCTGTCTGTCTGTCTGTCTGTCTGTCTGTCTGTCTGTCTGTCTGTCTGTCTGTCTGTCTGTCTGTCTGTCTGTCTGTCTGTCTGTCTGTCTGTCTGTCTGTCTGTCTGTCTGTCTGTCTGTCTGTCTGTCTGTCTGTCTGTCTGTCTGTCTGTCTGTCTGTCTGTCTGTCTGTCTGTCTGTCTGTCTGTCTGTCTGTCTGTCTGTCTGTCTGTCTGTCTGTCTGTCTGTCTGTCTGTCTGTCTGTCTGTCTGTCTGTCTGTCTGTCTGTCTGTCTGTCTGTCTGTCTGTCTGTCTGTCTGTCTGTCTGTCTGTCTGTCTGTCTGTCTGTCTGTCTGTCTGTCTGTCTGTCTGTCTGTCTGTCTGTCTGTCTGTCTGTCTGTCTGTCTGTCTGTCTGTCTGTCTGTCTGTCTGTCTGTCTGTCTGTCTGTCTGTCTGTCTGTCTGTCTGTCTGTCTGTCTGTCTGTCTGTCTGTCTGTCTGTCTGTCTGTCTGTCTGTCTGTCTGTCTGTCTGTCTGTCTGTCTGTCTGTCTGTCTGTCTGTCTGTCTGTCTGTCTGTCTGTCTGTCTGTCTGTCTGTCTGTCTGTCTGTCTGTCTGTCTGTCTGTCTGTCTGTCTGTCTGTCTGTCTGTCTGTCTGTCTGTCTGTCTGTCTGTCTGTCTGTCTGTCACGACCAACCAGAATAACTCAAAAACCGCTTGTCCGATTTTAATGAAATTTGGTACCTAAGTTGGGTCTTGGGCCGTGATGGTCCCATTTAAAAATAAACAAAATCCACCTTACGCAAGCCAAATAAAAGGGTGGGGGTAGATTCCAAAAATTAGAGTTTATGTGAAAATATGGCGTGTGTGATATCAAACGAAAGGTAATTAAGTCTGGAGTTAAAAAAAAAGAATTTTAGTTTATTTTTAAAAAAAGGCTGGTAGACGTCAAAAATTAGAGTTTAAGTGAAAATATGGCGTGTGTGATATCAAACGAAAGGTAATTGAGTCTGGAGTTAGATAAAATACATTTTAGTTTTTTTCAAAAGGGTGGGGGGTAGATTAAAAAAATTTGAGTTTAAGTCAAAACATGGCTTGTGTGGTATCAAACGAAAGGTAATTGAGTCTGGAGTTGAATAAAATATATTTCAGTTTTTGATTATATTAGCTCACACTATAACTATATAGTACCTAGTGTGAGCTTAGGTGCCCATAGATTGGCAGAGTATTTTTTTAATACTGGTGAATTACACCAGACAAGATTGCGTCAAATATGTATGGCAAAAAACAACCCAGGTCAATTTTATAAATCAAGATTTAAAGTTTAAAATTGAAGTAGCTACTTTTATTTGTATAAAAAATAAAATCGAGAACTTTTGTTTTTTTTCTCAGTTAAACAATTTTATTAGGATTGCACTAAAAATTAAAACATAATTTGGCAAATTTCTGTTTACTACAGTCTAGGTTTAAAAATGGCGTTGATGACACTTATATACAGGGTGTTCGGCACATGAACCGTCAAAATTTTTGGAACTTGGGTCCTTAGAGTCACGGCTAAAGAGATATGAATTTTTGTATTTTTTTTCTCAAATTATCCAAAATCCCACCTTTAAACCCTCGTAAGCTTTTTATTAATGTCTGGAAAAGCACAATTTTTTTTAAAATAATTCTGTAATCTTATGCTTCTTCAACTAATCAATAGATTTGATAAAATTAATGTATGTAAGGGACATACGATGTTTCTTATTGAAGAACATTAGTGATTTTGTAAAAGAAAATCAATTTCAAAATTAAAAATCAAAAAAAGTATCGACAATTGAGAACTTCATTTTCTTTTAAAAACTTTTTTAGTTGATTACCTTTCTAACGGTATGCTACACATTGTTAAAAAAAACATTTCTGCTTTAAAATACAGATATTCCGTCAGAAGGGCGAGACTCGTTCGGAATTGGTAAGAAAATAATTTGATGTTTATGATTGTTTACCTACTTAAACAAAAGTTAAATTTTTAACAATAATGTATTGTGTTCTTTATTTATAAATTTTGTTTGAAACGATCATAAACATCAAATTGTTTTTCTTATCAAGTCCGAACGATTATTGCCCGTCTCACCGAATATCCGTATTTTAAAGCAGAATTGTTTTTTTAAATCAATGTGAAGCATACCGTTAGAAAGGTAATCAACTAGAGAAGTTTTTAAAAGAAAATGAAGTTCTCAAGTGTCGATACTTTTTTTAAGTTTTAATTTTGAAATTGATTTTCTTTCATAAAATCACAAATGTTCTTCAATAAAAAACCACGTATGGTACATAAATTTTAACAAATCTATTCATTAGGTGAAGTAGCATAAGAGTACAGAATTATAAAAAAAAATGGTGCTTTTCCAGACATTAATAAAAAACTTAAGAGGTTATAAAGGTGGGATTTTGGGTAATTTGAGAAAAAAATTAAAAAATTCATATCTCTTTAGCCGTGACCCTAAGGACCTAAGTTCCAAGGTTGAAAAGGTAGCAAATTACACCAAAAATATCCCAAAAAATTTTGACGGTTCATGTGCCGAACACCCTGTATTTTTAAGTTCGATATAAAATTGTAGCGCGATTATTAAAGATACCCATCAAATGGGTTTGTATATGCTCCACGATTCTATATCGAACTTAAAATTGATGGGTACCTTCAATCTGCCAAATCATTTTTTACGTTTTCGTCCAATTTTCTAATAAATTTTTTTTTTTTAATATTTATTTTATTTTTTACTTTTTCTTTCCATTTTTAGCAATGCCTCATTAGTACAAAGTTTCTTTCCTGTCAATTGCTTAAAAAAATTAAAACTAAATTTAATTTTTTTTTTAAACTTTTTGTTGTGAATACGCCTCTGTATTATAGAGTGCAACATGCATTTATTTTGTTAACATGTACTAAAATACGTAATAACAAAGTGCATGCACTACACCAAGAATGAATGATTTGTTCTAAAGCGCACTTAAATGTTCTAAAACCATTAGGAGTTACATAAAGCAGTCTTTGTTTTTGAGAGCCCCATTTTAAAAAAAGTAATACAAAACACTAAACATAACACTACACTACTTAGGCGTACTTTGAAAACGTTTTAAATTTGCCCAGGCTATAGTTGGATTGCCAGTGGCGCACCCAGAAATATGTCTGGGGGGCAAGACCCCTGTAATTTATGCTATTTTATTTTTGTATTGTTAATATACGAAGGCTGTACGGTAAAATTTTTTGTCTACAATGAAAACACGTTCTTTTCTTGAATAAATTGTCTTACCTTAAAACAATTTCTTTTGAATTAAAATATTTCTTTTTAATTGAACGCAACGTTTAATCTTGAAATGAGACTTTATTTTTCTTCTTTAATTGTTTTGTTTTAGTATACCCTGTTTTGTAACAAAGCAAATTGTCTTCATATAATTAATATTTTGCTTCCAGAGGAAACGGTGCCCTAGATTAATTTAGTTCCAATTTATATTAAAACAATTTCTGTTTCACATTAAAATAAAGAGGCAATACATTTTTTCTATAAGCGTGCGGAAAAGTCCACTTTTCCGCACGCATTTTAGTGTGGAAAGTGCCACTTTTCCGCACTAGTGCGGAAAAGTAAATATGTTACGATTTTGAGGTGTTCTATAACATTTAGACCGTTCAAAATACATTTGTATCTTTCCTAGCACACGAAATATCCTAAAAATATTCAAATTGACTAAAATTCTGCTATATTTTCAATATTTTCGATAAAATAAAGTTTTCAGTAAAATAGGTTCAAATTATAAGTTTTAAACCTCCCCGGTATAAATATCGTCATTGTCAATGTCAAACAACAATGAACACTAGTGATTTTAGATTTGGCATCTTAAATCACCATAGCAACAAAGTACAAACAAACTGTCAAAACAAAGCCAATTTTGCAGATAAAAGCGTCTTTTGAATTTTTCAAACAAAAAAATCAGATTTTCAATGGATTCTTCGGACGAAGATCTACCCCAGTCAGTTCTAGAAGCCGCTAGAATGTGAATAATAATAATTGATTTGATTAAAACGTTTTGAATATAAATAATTTTCTGATTAATTTTTAGTTTTTTCCTCACACTTATAGAAAAAATAGTGTACCTAACCCGTGCGTAAAGTGTCTTTTGGCCATCTGCAATCGCGTGCGGAAAAGAGGCACTTTCCGCACTAGTTAGGTAAACTACTATTTTGTGCTATATCAAGAAAATATTCTCTTGGTGAATAGGAAAGCACAAATTATTTTACTTCAAAGCAATTTGCTTTAATCCAAGACAATTTTTTTTACCCTGTGTCTCTAAATCTTGCATACAGGAACATAAAGGGTGATACTGATCGAGTGTCGATACTAAAACTTAACCTCAATCTTGTGAAACGATTAAACAGAAACATTCAAACCACTGTATATGTACAGGGTACCTCTAAAAGGTCTATACAAAAATCTTAGCACATATTCCTGAGGTCAAAATAAGTCCATCGATTTAAAGCAACTTACCTTCATGGGCGCACCCAGGCCCCGGCCCCCCCCAAGGCTTAGATTTTTTAATATATTTTCTACATATTTGATGATAAAGCACGAAAAATAGCTTAAAATTTGACATCAGGAGGCTTCGGGACCCCCCCCCAACCCCAAGCAGCGGCGTAGTTGCGAAAAGACATGATGACCCGCAAGTTTTTTTGAGGGCGCCCTTTATAGCTGTCGGCCTCCCCCACACATGATGACCTTTTTTTTTTTTGGTCGCAGAATTTTTGAGAGGCGCCCTTTTTAGCTGTCGGGCCCTCCCCCAAGACACATTCCTGGGTGCGCCACTGTTACCTTAGTCCAAAATTGCTCTGTTTCAGAGATACAGGATGGTAAACTTAAAAATTAAAAATCGATTGTCTTAAAATTTATGAACATTGCTCAACGCACTACTTTAAAAATTGATACTCGGGGGTTTTTTGGGATGCGAAACCTAAATATGGATACCTTTTCACTGTGGCCGTTAGAAGGCGCTTCACAATGCTCTTTTTATAGTTTAAAATGACTATAACTTTTTTCTCAGTATAACTTTTAACTTTTTTTGTTAAGAAAATACTTTTCTGAATCTTTTTAATCTAAAAAGGTACTCTTCTTAACATGCGCTAAAGTAAGTCGTTTTCGAGATATTTCCGTTTTAGTATTCGATGCCGCAACGGAATACTGAAATTATTTTGAATAACTATTTTACTAAAGTGTTTTACACTAGCAAAATGTCATAGCAACGGCCAGTTTTCTACTGACTATTTTTCTCAAAGCTTTACTCAAGTTTGTTGCTTTTCGGCAATTTCGCTCATTAAATTTTTTAATTTAAAAATTTTATTTTTAAATTCACCACTCTGTGTCTCTGAAACGGAGCAATTTTGGACTAAGGTAATATTAAATCCCTGTCTTAAGCCTTTCGTTACCAAGAATTCTTTTGAAAGTCGATTTCCAAGTTTAATTTTAAATTTTGACCCTTTGTATAGTTCTTTTATCGCTTTTATGTATGTATGATTGATAATAGTCTGTTCTAACACTATCCATAATTTTTCTACTGGAACGGTATCATATGCTATTTGTAGGACCACAAAGGTAACATGAGTCTCTATATTCCTGGCGCTCCTTTTCTCAATTACTTGTTTAAGACAAAAACATTATCACTACAAGATCTGCCTGCACGAAACCCACTTTGCTCTTCTTCTTCTTGTTCATGAAAATCATTCTCTATTAGATCTCTAAGAATTCTACCGTACAATCTGCTTAGAGTACTGATTACTGAAATTCCTCTGTAATTGTTGCAGTCGAGCTTGTTTCCTTTTTTATGTATTAAGGATATGAATGCAATTTTCCAATCATCAGGTACTGGATCTCCGTTTATGCATTGATTGATAATATATGTGAGATTTTCGAGTAGTTTCTCTGATGAACCGTATTTGAGCATTTCAGCATATATTCCCCCAGGTCCGCTAGCTTTTCCGGATTTAAGCTTTTCAATACTATTCTTTATCAGTTCTTTTTCGATGACTACTTCCTCTCCTCTTACTTTAAAAGTTATCTACTGTTTTATTCCAGCTGTATATGCAAAGCTTAAAAGACAACTAATTTTAGGAAATAGTCCATATTATGGTGGAGTCGTTGAATAAGAATCAAACAGGTTATTGTCTTCCTCCACTAATTTTTAATTTGTTTTCATCTTCAGGGGAAATCTTATCTAAACTAAAAATTACTGAACCTGCTTATTTAGTTTATTATCTAATTTTAAGTTACCTTTTTGTGATTCTTTTATTAATGTTCCCTGAAGATGTAAGTTTCTGCTTACGAAACATGTTTAAAAAGTTGTTTAAAACAATTTAAAAATTAGTGGAGGAAGACAAAAACCTGTTTGATTCCCTAAAAGACAACCCTCGTAGCCTTGTGGGGGTCAGAGCCTTTAAGACTCTCCGCCTAGGTACGCTACTGGCTGTGTTGCACATGTGTGATTTAAAAAGCCCACTAAAAATTGTTAAAGTATGTGAAGTGTCAATCAATGCATAATGTGTTGCAAAACCAAGTTGTTCAAAGTTTCTGATTTCGGTACCTATACAGAGTGTCCCATAGCTTAGGGACCATAGGCCAACAAATGATAGAGGAGGTCATGTCTGATAAAAAAGTTCCCATAATGCATGGGTCAAAACTCTTTCTTTCTCGAGATACAGAGCACCGAAGTTGGCGATTTTTTATACTTTATGGATAATAACTTAATAAAAAACACAACAAAATATGAAATTGGGTCAAGTCGTGTATTAGAACAAGAGCAATAAATTGAAATGAAAATGATTTTTAAAAATATCAGTCGGTCAATTTTTTTTTTAAAACTATATTTTTGGGTATAAACTTTTATAAATGCCATATTAAACGCAATGTATTTTTTATAGTTTTTGTTAATAAAAACAAATCTCTAGCGAGACATAATAATAAAATATTATTGATATTTTTGAAAATAATAAGTAAGCAAAAATAAATTTTTTAAAATTCTATTATTTTTTATAAATTTTTGAAGGTTATTTTGACAGCCTGTATCTCCTCAAATTGTAATTGGCAATAAAAAAGGAATACCACATTTTTGAATCACAATAAGCTGAGTATTCAGCTATCTGTGACATATTAGCTCACACATATACTATACTATAGTAGTGTGAGCTATGGTGATCCTAATTTTTTCGAGAAAAAAAAAGTTGCTCCGATTTCAAATTTTTTTATATATCTTTGTGTTTCAGATGATTTTGAAACTTTTTGTCGCGCCGTCTGTCTGTCTGTCTGTATGTCTGTCTGTCTGTCTGTCTGTCTGTCTGTCTGTCTGTCTGTCTGTCTGTCTGTCTGTCTGTCTGTCTGTCTGTCTGTCTGTCTGTCTGTCTGTCTGTCTGTCTGTCTGTCTGTCTGTCTGTCTGTCTGTCTGTCTGTCTGTCTGTCTGTCTGTCTGTCTGTCTGTCTGTCTGTCTGTCTGTCTGTCTGTCTGTCTGTATGTCTGTATGTCTGTCTGTCTGTAACGACCAACGCCCATAACTCAAAAACCGCTTGGCCGATTTTAATGAAATTTGGTACCTAGGCTGGGTCTTGGGTCAAGATGGTCCCATTTAAAAATGAACAAAATCCACCGCACACAAGCCAAATAAAAGGGTGGGGGAAGATTTAAAAAATTAGAGTTTATGTGAAAATATGGCGTGTGTGATATCAAACCAAAGGTAATTGAGTATAAGGTTAAACAAAATACATTTTAGTTTTTTTTTCTTCAAAAAGGGTGGGAGGTAGATTTCTAAAATTAGAGTTTACGTGAAAATATGGCGTATGTGATATTAAACGAAAGGTAATTGAGTCCGGAGTTAAACAAAATACATTTTAGTTTTTGTTTTTTTAAGGGTGAGGGTAGATTTCAAAAATTTGAGTTTAAGTCAAAACATGACTTGTGTGGTATCAAACAAAAGGTAATTTAGTTTGGAGTTAAATAAGATATATTTCAAGTTTTGGTTTTATTAGTTCGCAAGTACACTATAACTACAGTACCTAGTGTGAGCTTAGGGGCCCATATATTGGTAGAGTATTTTTTTTTGTAGAACCCTTTTTTCCCCCACTTCTCTAACTTTAAAAATCCTATATCTTAAAAACAAATGTGTGCTGAACACCCATGTTATATAAACTTTTTTCTCGAAAATAACCTCCTCTATGACCTGCTGCACTACGGCCCCTAAGTTATGGGACACCCTGTATAATACTCGATTTAATATTGGGCACAATTTGAAACACTTAAAATTTTGAGAAATTTGGCAGCAGCAGCCGGTATGGTTTTTTTCGTTATCTTAATTAACGATAACTACAGAATCCAGCCAATCGAAAGAGTTTTTGAAATTTCTTAAAAGTCACTTGTCAGTGGCGTATATAGGGGGGGGCTAGGAGCCCGCCCCCTCTCCCGAAGCTAAGATTTTTTTTAAAAAATTTCATATATTTACACATATTTACATAATACAAACATAAAATACCATAAAATACGGCCTCATGAGGTCTCGCCGCCCCCCCCCCCCCGCGAAACTTTTTCTATATTCGCCACTGTCACTTGTAATATGTGCTTCGGTGCTTGTATGTTGCCAAATATTATCGCAATTTAATTTCTTTCTTTTAATTATTCTCCTACATTTTTTTAAAATAAAATAAAAGAGAGTTGGTCAAAACCACAAAATAACTTATTGGTTAACGGTAACAATGACATTATTTATGTTATGTTAACAGGGACATTTTCGGACGCGTGTTTTACACTTTGTTATCATTATTGTTATTACTGAGTCTGCGCATTAGCATCTTCTCGCTCCTTTTTTGTTATTTACGGTAACGGCGCCCGGTACTTACGGTGGTCGTCCCTTGATGTTACCGTTATTTGTTAAGGTTAATTTGGTATTGTTTTCTTTAATGCTGTCGAATTTTTTACTAAAATTCGTTAACTTGGTTTGTAAACAACCATAAATCTAATAAAAATAAATAAACAAAAAGTTGTAGGAGTGTGAAACTACTAAATTAATGTTTGTGTTATGCTTGTCTTTAGTCTTTTAAAGTCTTTCTTTTTTGCCCAGAATGTTACCGTTATTCTTAGTAACAATATCGGTAACTGCTGTCAAATTTTTTGTTATTTTAACTGACTTAAATTTTCCCTGATAAATAAATGACAATTTTAATAAAATGTTTTTCCTAATTGATTAAACCTACTAAAAATATTTGTCATGGTTAACATTTTCGACCGATTAAAAAAAATCATCGGAATTTATAACAATTAAAATAATTGCCATTATTCTTGTTGTCCAGGTTTTCGATTATAATGGGTGCCTTTAAATAAATTGCACGAAAGGCTGCTAAGACCGCATTCCTTGCAACCCATGGCAAAATTGGTATCCCAAAATGACACAACAATATCATAATTATTGATATTGTCGTTAAATGCCTGAGCAACATTTACGCCTTTATCAGAATCATAGACTTATTAATATTTCCAAAGTAAAACAAGCCTTAAATAAATTAAGCAAAGTATGATATAAAAAAAATAAATAAAAAAAACACCACCACAACTGCTAAATCTTTTTGTAACTACTAGTCGCAGTTGGGTACAAAATTGAATGGTGTACCTATTATAATGTACGATATGCTTCAACTTTTAGTTTTGATGCCCAAAGCGCACTTACGAAGTTATACATTTTTGTTTCTTCATGAATCAGGTGTAATTTTGTACCCAACTGCGACTAGTAGGTACAAGTAGATTTAGCAGTTGGGTGTTTTTTTTATAAAAAAAAATTTTGTGACCCGGAAAGTACGTGTAGATTTCGTACGGACGCGAACACTGTTACCTTCCATTAAGTGAAGGTGGGGGAGGGGAGAGAGAGGAGGGAACTAGTAAAATAGTGTTGAAAAAATCTTAAAGCGTTGTTCTCGATCTTTTCATTGTTCGATATGTATAGCAGTTTATTTACACCTGCTCTTGTTCTTGTTTCTCTCGTATCTCGGTAGATAGCGCTTCTTGAGAAAGTTCTCTCACTATTTACATAGGATTATGCAGTGTTCTAAGAAGTCCCATAAGGACGAAACAGTTAACTGTCAACACTTATTAGGTGTTCATGAGATCTTGGACCCCCGTGAGGTTAAGCTTTCAAGCTACCCACGGAAAAATATGATAGAAACAAAAAAACTCCTTTTTACCCGATTAGCCACGAAACTTGTTTCATTTAAAAAAGTTATTGCTACAACTATAACTAATAAGAAGGGGGGAGAAGGAGGAAGAAACTCGTAAAATGGTGCTGGAAAAAAGTTTTAAAGCTTGTGCAAAAAGAATTTTTGAAATCGCCCTATATTTGATAGAATTATGCAAATATGGTTTTTTTAGAGGGTGGGGGGAATGAACTACGATAGGAGATTTTTGCAAGGAGGGGGACATTTGGAATAGGTTATCAAAGGCATTTCAATAAAATTGCCTAAAACTTAGGTAATTTGTATGGCTTAAAGCCGACATCATGTGACAAAATGGCGTCTGACGACCGCCATATCGACTCCTGTTTAAAAAAAATATAGCCTATAGCACCTTCGATATCAGTAGAAATTCAACGACACTTTTTTCGTCAAAATCGGTTCAGCCGTTTAGCCTTTAGCGCGACACAAACATACATATTTACATACATACATATCCCAAACGAAAAACATTATACATCCTTTTGCCGTGCTGCAGTTGGGTAAAAAGACCATATATTTTTCTTCTAGGGGGGTGGGGGTAATTACCGCGTTACCCCCCTCCTTGAACCCGCTTAGCTCATTGCCGCGCGGGCTTTTTTTTTTTACGGTTAAGCGCACTTGCTAGGAGATCCCTATCACGCTCGAGAAGCGGCTAGAGATGGGCCAACGTGCGATTTTGGTGGAGCAGTGACAAGACGTGACTGCTCCAGTCGCGTCACGGTGACAAATAGCAGTGATTTTTTGGAGCAGTTTCACCAAACACACCTATAGCGAAATCGCAATCTAGACAATTGTTCCCTACTGTGCACTGTTCTGCCGCGCAGACGCGGCGCGACAGACGGAGCGGGCGGGCAAACAGTCACTGTAACTGCTTGGAGTACTCGCGATCGCGACTTTACGCTGCGACGGCGGTAGTGACGTGGGGGTTCGGTCGGGGCGTCAGTGCCAGACTGTGACAAAATGTCACTGCTATTTCGTTCGGACTGGAGCAGACCGTGACTGCGACAGACGAGTCGCAGTGACAAAGTCACAGTTCATGAAATCGCAACCCACCTCTAGAAGCGGCCAGTGCGCGAAAATGTTGGTGTGTGTTGGTTTTGAAACGGTTCAGGTTGTAACTGCCGGGAAAACTGTCGCATGGATATCAATTCTGATATAATGAGGCAAGGCCAACACAAAAATAGAGGCCACGACCCTGAAAAAATCAGCTGTTCTCCCGGGGCTGAATTTTACATTGGGTCTTATGGGAGGTCAGACGTTTTTTTATGATATTTTTAAAATGGCACTACAGATTTCCGCAAAATTTCAGTGAAATATTCTCAGACACCATCCCGATATTCCACCAAAGGTTTGTAAGGAAGCAACATGATTAAAAGGTTAAAATCTTCAAGATTTAGCATTCCTTATTTTGAATTCAAATTACCCGCCATGTACCACATGCCAACTGTTATATTTGACATGTATTTGACTTTGTCATATGTGATTGTCACATTCGCTTCTGCTTTAAACTTAATTTTTGTGTGAGCTTATGAAGCGGCTATGAAAAATTAGGGCTTACTATACATTTAAAAAAAATTGTTCTGCGAGAATAAAGTAAAAACAATCTCAAAAACGGCTCTATTTAAAAAAAAATCAAATATCCATGAACCGTCATTTTAACTTCAATATTTTAAAGACAATCAGCTGTGTCGTAATGTGACCATCAAAAAAAAATCAGCCCCGGATGTGACGTCAACAAAGTGGAGGATCGTGGCCCGTCCATTTTGATAGCCCTGAATGAGGTTCTTGGTGCCTCTATTTTGACAGTAAATTGATGGTTACCGTCTGTTTGATGTGTTCGCCTAGTAGGTGCTACTCCCGGGGCGAGACTATCCAAGCGGGTAAGTGCGGGGTCATTGATCAGCTTGATAGCTCGTTTTTGCACGGTGTTCAAAAGCATTAAGGTATGTTTGGGTGCCGCACTCCATATATGTGAGCAGTACTCCATAGTTGGTCGATTTTGGGCTTTGTAGAATGTCAGCAGTTGGCTTGGTGTATACAGATGTCTTGTACGAAATAGCACCCCAAGCTTTTGGGACGCCCTTTTAGCTATATCTGCCACGTGACTGTGCCAAGACATGTTGGTCTCTGCAGTGACTCCTAAGAGGTTCAACTGGCTCTGCAATGTGACAGGGCTAGGACGTTAAAACTATTATGATCAAGGGTTAGATGAATCTCTAGATCTAGAAGACATTAAGTCTATGAAGAAAGAACATTGAAATTATTAAACAATACAAGAATAAGTATACCAACAAGTTGTATATATTGTCAACTTTTTCAACGTTCGAACAATGTTAGGAATTTACACCGTGTAGGACCCGGTTTTTCACGCTCTTGTTAGGCTCTGGCTTTTTGTGACCAGAACGAATTTTTGATTTTGTAAATTAAGCATAGGAATTATATTAACGACTGTAACGCCCAAACGTTATGAATAGACAATAATAATTAAGTATTATTGTTTCGCAAGTGTGCATATTTTTATTTTGAGCTTCACAGCAATGATCAATAGTTATTTACCTAACTAGTGCGGAAAGTGATACTTTTACGCACGCGACGGCAGTTGCCAGAACGACGCTTTGCGGAGTTCGGGCACGCCGTCAAGGGCGGAAAAGGCACTTTCCGCAAGAGTTAGGTACAAAATTTTTCCTAGTAGCATAAAAAGCTTGGTTTTACATTTCAATATATTTGGTATTTTTTACATTAAAACAGCAAAAAACAAATTTTGTTTTTATTTTTAATTTAATCGAGTTTATAAATGGGTCAATAAGTCTGATTAGGCCTAAAACTTAATTTGAAATTTAGCGTGCGTAAAAGTATTTTTCACGCACGGCGTGCGTAAAAGTAATTACTTTTACGCACGCTGATTTATAATTAAAGTTTTATATAAAATGCAGTCACTCTATATATTGCTTTTATCAGTGGCGCACCCAGGAATGTGTCTTGGGGGGGGGGGCCCGACAGCTACAAAGCGCGCCCTCAAAAAAGTGGCGGCCAAAAAAAAAAAAAAAAAAAAAAAAAAAAAAGGTCGTCATGTCTTTTCGCAACTACGCCACAGCTTGGGCTTGGGAGGGGCCCGAAGCCTCCTGATGTCAAATTTTAAGGTATTTTTCATGTTTTATCATCAAATATGTGGAAAATATATTAAAAATCTAAGGCTTGATGACACATTTATTTGATTTACCGTCAGGCGTCAGATTTTTAGTTTGATTTGTCTTGGCCGCGTCAAAATGGATTTTGGAATTTATGCTGGAAATGAAGATTTTGAACTGCCAAGGTTAATATTTGTTATTTTTACTAAATAAAATTATAATTATATACTGTTATAAAACCAATAAATTTGTCTCGAATTTATACCGATTATAAAAATGTCATTTTGTATTATTATTATAATTTCTATTTGGTCCAAACAGTATCATTTTTTACAAAAAAACAGCGTGCGTAAAAAAATTTTTTACGCACGCCATACCAGTTTTTTTACGCACTGCATGCGGGAAGTTGAACTTTCCACATGAAAATCGTTGCGGAAAAACCTGTTTTACGCTCGCAAGTAGGAAATAATTATTTTCTTAACTAATTATACGAGGATGGGATGAAAAGTTTCCGGCCTAGCCAATAGCAGGCCCGATTTGCTTTCGTGTTCCAACGTGTTTGTGTAGCCTTGCTTCTGATCAGTATACGCTCGAAGTGTAAAGTGAGTGCGTCAAGTAGTTTGTGTCCTGCTTATTTTGAAAGTTAATACAGTGTCAATTTTAAAATATGGAAATAAAACGAGATAAGAGCTGTGACTGTTAAAACTTTCTTGCTTCAAATGTATTTTATTCATTTGAACAATATTTAAGTGCAGATTTTTCTCAAATATTGGCCTAACATGTAATTTGGGGGTGACCTACTCTATACCTGGAATTTTAATTTTAATTTTATTGTAGTTTGTTATTAAATGTTTCTTCTTTTTAACTTTTTATTTGTTTAACACTACAAATCTATTATAAAATGTATGTAATTTGTTGTTGAATTGTGCAAAGTGTTTTATACTTATTATTTGACCAAATTATTTTTTTTTGTCTTATTGTTAGGTATAGCTTTTTTTTTTGTGAACATTTTGTAAACATTTTTTTTGTTTGACTTGTGTAAGTGCTTTAGCACAATAACACCAATAAAGAAACTTGAAACTTGATAAAATATTTCCATATCAAAGGGTTATCGCCGACGGAAACAAAAGCTGAACTAGATGCTACACTAGGGGAAACTGCTCCGTCCTATACCACTGTTAAAACCTGGGTATCGGACTTTAAACGTGGTCGTGCTAGCACTGATGATGCTCCGCGTTCTAGCAGGTCAAAAACAGCAACTTCTGAAGAAATGGTGCAAACCATTAACAAACTAATTCTAAAAGATCGCAGATTAAGAGTGGAAGAGGTAGCTGAGGCTGTGAGCATACCAAAAGAACAAGTTCACCATATCATAAGTGCCGCGTTTGCTCACGCCAGATCAAAAGCTCGTGCGTCTAACCATTTCAGGGGAGAATTTGGTACTGTATTGATTTATTACGATTGATCAAACCTTATACCCCTGAAATTAAAAAACCTCAAAAATTTAAGTAAGGTATTGCAAAAGTTTTGAACAATATTCCGCATATTTTACTACTTTAAAAATTAAATATTATCCAATTCCTTTAAAAAAGAAGTGAAATCATAACAAAAACATTTCATTTAAAAGAAAGCCAAGTACGCGAAAATGGCATTCCATAAAAAGAATTGAGATAAAAGTAAAGCCAAGTTCTCCAATACAAATATCAAAATGAAAGGTTCTTACAAGTTTGGAAATGTTTTTCTAAACTTGGCTATATAACTTGCTTGCTTGTTCTTTAAAGCACATCCCTTCATACATCTTGCATTGCTAGAGTTTTATCCTTCTCTTAGTCATAAAAACAAGTCTATTTGTCTTTGTTCCACTCATGCAACTTCTGCGCGTAGTTGGTTCAAATAAAAAAAAATCAATATGGTAACATCGCACCTTTATTTTCGACTGTTCTACGGTTCGATCCTTTTGCGCGGATCCACAGGAAGGGAAAAGGGGGATATTCGCCTTTCCCCAAATCTCAAACTATATTTAGTTTTGACATACAAAATACATCTACTATAGTCTAAATTATACGCATTTGTAATGACGTCACCAGGTGGGAAAAAACTTATGGCGTAGATATTTTTGTCAATCAATGTTTTTTGATTGACATTGACGGATACTTCACATAACCAATTGCCTACCTATTTGAATCATAGACACTACTTTTTTAAAAAGTTTATTGTCACCGCTGTTTATAATATACTAAACAAAGATAAACAAAAATGATTACAAATGGGTATAATTTGAACTATAGTCACTATGCAGTATAGTTTAATGCAATATTTTTTATGATATTTCCCTCCCAAATAAAGTTCCTAGATCCTCCCCTGGCTTCTCGGCAAAAGCAATTTACGAAAAATCAGCCTGTTATAGTTTTTGCAAAGTCACCTGAAATGCTCCTAATACGGGGTTCTATCGATTTCATGAAATTTTGCTTCAATCTCCCCTTCAAAAGTTATCCAAATTCATATAAAATCTTCCTGGTCTAATTTCAACCCTACCGACAGAGAAAAGGCGCGGCTCTTTGTGGTCCGAGCACAAAGTATTTATTTTCTGACCGACCCAGCACAGGTGGATAGACGGCACCTAATTGGCAGATTTTTTTGAGATGCGCTTTTAATTGCTTTCGGAACCCCTTTAGTCGGCAGTATGCAGAGTTAGAAAATAAATCAATGTCGTTTCTGTAGGTGTCGGAATAGAAAGTTTTATTATCTATTTTTATTTCTTTAGTTAACGCCATAATTAAATGAAATAATTTTCATGAGTATATCTACCGCCGCTCATGTCACTTTTTTTAAAGGATATGCCGATGGTCGGCTTTAACCTTTGTTCAACTGACTTTGCAAAAACATACTATGGAATACAGTTCTTTTCACATTTTTAAAGTTCGTACTCAAAATTAAGTACTTACTACCTCAACATTAGTAATTTGGAATTTTCAGGAAAGTGACAAATTATTATTACCACGGTGTTGTAAAAAAATTAAAATTATGACCACTTACGGTAAGTTGACAAAATGAAAATGTGTTACAAAAAACCTATAAATCAAACATTCAACCCTCAAAAAGTCATTTTAATACAAAAACACGCACTCATAAAATTCCATGAAACATGCAGAAAATGCGTCCCTTGCTTGTTTTTTAAAACACACCCCTTCATACATCATGCATTGCTAGAACTTCATCCTTCTCTTACTCATAAAAACAGTTCTGTTTGTCTTTGTTCCGCTCATGTAACTTCACATGTGTGTGTGATCTGCGCGTGGTCGTGCAAATAAAAAAATTCCGCACCCTTTATGCTCGATAACACACGCGACATAAAATAAAATGCACGCGGTGGTGGAGGGGAATTAAGGGAGCTGGTTTTACTCCACCCCCATGTGCATATGTGTGTGCAAAAAAGTTTCGCCCTCCCTCACTCGCCTTATAACCTATTTGCCTTTAATACTGTGTAGATTTGAAGTATGCCTATTATTCCAGTCATTATAAAATTTTTGCTTCTAAAAGGTTTTGACATATCGCACCCCCGCTAAAAAATAGTCACAACTCAAAAAATATTGTTTTGAGAAAATCGCTGTTAAAGAATTTAGTTTTATTAGAGAGATTCATTTTTCACTTACATGACAAATTACGAGTTAATATGTTATTTTATATCAACAGGAACCTATTAACTCAATGTAAGTGGTGCAGTACGTTTTTCAGAAAAAATGATTTTTGTCGTTTTTAGTAAAAAAAAAGACAAAAACCCGATAGAGTGACACTTTTTTAGAACAAGGCATCATGACGTTGTAAATCAGGAGGTCACGCCGGATGGTAAATAATAGGGGAAGTCCGGGCAAAGTGAATACCTTAAGTTTTGTATGGATTTTAAATAAAAGTTATTAGAAAATAAACTAAAGTAACTATCTAAAATCAGTCCTTATTTATTTAGTTTTTAAAGTAGTAGATTTTTTTTTCTTAAAACTATTGTGTCGTTTGGCTAAAAATAAAAAATAAAAAAATGGTAGCAGTATCCACTTTGCCCGGACCTCTGGGTAAAATGGATACTACAGCTGGGCAAAGTGGATAAGATTAGGAAATGCTGCCAAGACACGTAAAATGTAATCCTATAAACTTGAAAACTTATATTATCTAAATATATAAGTAAATTCTTGAAGAATACTAAACAAAAATATTTTTTTAAATATCTAATTGGAGCAATTATCACATATGTAATCTCCGCTGCCTTTAAATGCGGAACATTCTTCGTGACATCATTGATAACATACAATACATCGAATCCAATCTTCAGTTGGATTGCCATTTTCTTCAGTATAAATTTCACCACAAAAAATGCATGTAATATCGTTAAATTTCTCAACTTTCCTCTGCTTTTTGCGCTTCCTTGTCATTTTTGGAGGGCTTGTTTTTAGTGTTCTTATTCTTGTTGTGTTTTGAGTTTGGTAGAGCAGCGGGACTGTATGCGCTGGCCGTTTTATAAAATCTGGGTGCAAAAATCCTTAAAAGGACGATGTAAAAATATTAATTTTTCCGAGCCACACAAAGACAATATAGAGGATTGGCACTCACCTTTTCAGCTGTTTCCGTCGTCCAGAGGAGCTCCTCTCGCTGGCCCAGTCGTTGCAGTCGCTCCACACTAGAATCACTTGTTTGTGTAATGGTTTAGTTTGATTTTCTAAGAATTTTATTGGATTTTTTGGTTAATAGAATTTATCACCATGCTGCGTGGTGATCTCGACAGAATACGACAGACGAATCTTTTTTGGTTACGCCTTTTTGCGCAGATTCATTTTTGTAGATGGCGCTGGCGTTTTGCTTGTGCCAATCAAATTGAAATTGTGTGGGTTTTCCGAATACGGGAATTTGGCGCAAAATTTGAATTTAAAATTAAAGTTGCACGAACATTTTCCGCCCACTTAAAACGAAGTTTTACATTGAGATTAATTGAATAAACAAATGGCTATATAAAAAAAAATATAAGTTAATTCAAAACCTTAAAGGGTAGGTTATTAAAATCCGTTTTAGGTTTATAGATCAAAAGGAAAAAAATGAAAAAAAAATATATATATATATTCTAGATAACGACACACGAAACAAAAGAAGTTGCTTGGGAGTTTAGTGCGCATCTAAAGGTAGTGGGCACAACTTGACCACGGGACGAGTGAAAAGTCCGTGTTGTGTTTTAACAGTAGCAACTCGAATGTGATTATCCCGACCAGGATGTACAGATACTATTCTACCCAGCAACCAGTGTAATGGCGGCCTAGTTTCATCCTTAATTAATACAAGCGTATCTAGCTTGATTTCAACCGAAGGGTCCGACCACTTAGAACGCTGTTGTAAAGTATTTAAGTACTCGAGTTTCCAACGCTTCCAGAAATCGGCATGAATTCGTTGGATAAGTTGCCAGCGCTTAAGGGTATTAACTTTAAGGGTAGAAAGGTCAGGATCAGGACACGAATTAAGGGGTTCCATTGTGAGGAAATGACCCGGAGTCAAAGACGTAAGATCGTTTGGGTCAGAGCTTTGCTCACAAAGGGGTCGAGAATTGAGTAATGCCTCTATTTGGGCGAGGAGAGTATAGAGCTCTTCGAAGGTTAGTATCTGGTCACCGATGACCCGATACAAATGTGTTTTTATAGATTTGACTCCTGCTTCTGCTAGACCATTTAGGTGGGGGGCTCCCGGACTATTAAGACACCATTTGATTTTTAAGCTCTCAGAAGCTAATTTCGAAAGATTATGGAGCTCCTTAATAGCCCCAACAAAGTTTGAGCCTCTATCACTTGTGATTTGGACACAAGTGCCACGTCTAGCGACAAAGCGTCGTAACGCAGCGATGCACGCCTCTGTGGTTAAATCCGAAACAAGCTCGATATGGATTGCCTTGACAGAAGTATCGACAAAGACTGCGATATATGATTTACCAACTTGTGCTCCACGACGTCTCTGACCTACAAAGGTTTTGATTGGGCCTGCATAGTCTAAGCAAACGTGTGAAAAACATTTTAATTGTGACGTTCTAAAAGAAGGTAAATCCGACATGTACGGAGTGTAAGGTTTTGGTTTTAAGCGAAAGCAGGGAATACATTTCAATAAAACCCTCTGAATAGCTCGACGTGATGACATAATCCAAAACTTTTGACGAATTAAGTATTGGACTGTGTTTATTCCGGGATGTAAATTTTCGTTATGAGTTTGAATAATGATCAATTGGGTTAATCTATGAGATTTCGGCAATAATAAGGGATGTTTTGCCTCAAAGGAGAGTTGAGAATGCCGTAAGCGTCCGCCCACTCTAAGGAAACCCAATTCGTCCAAAAAGGGCGCGAGTTTACGAAACGGCTTAGGTAATAGCTGAGTATTTTGAATTTTTTGAATGATATCCGAAAAACACTCTTCTTGGACCCTTTTAACTAAAACAAGTAGAGCCTTGTGTAGTTCAAAAGCGGAAAAAACGCCGGATAAAGGGTCAGCTGAGGTTTTTCGATTGTGAATAAGTCTTAGAAAATGACAAATGATTTTTTGAATGGTATTTAAATTGGATATTTTATCGATTAATCTATCAAAAAAGTTTTGATTTTGAATTTCTGCCGTCAGCACCACTGAATTTTCCGGTTTTTCTTCTTTGAGAACCTCGTCTGGAACTCCCAAAGAACGTTCATTTATAAACCTTTGAATTTGCCACTCCGTAGTGGGCAAGGTAATCCATGGAGGGCCGTGAAACCAAAGAGGGTGATTTATTAAGTTATTGGGCGACAACCCTCTGCTAGCGCAGTCGGCAGGGTTCTCGAGTGAAGTAATGTGATACCATGGGACTTCGGGGATTGTTTCTTGAATACGACTTACGCGGTTTGCCACAAAGGTCTTCCACTTGTGAGGTGAAGATGTGACCCAATGAAGCGTGACCTGTGAGTCCGAGAACGCAAGAATTTCATCGATTACGAGTAATGATGAATAGGTGCGAATAACTAGTTCGAGTAAATCAGCTAATAGAGTAGCTCCAAGTAGTTCCAAACGTGGGATTGAAATAGTGTGTAAGGGAGCAACCCTTGACTTGCCCATGACTAGAGCAGTTTTGATAATTTTATTTGGTAATTCGACGCGAACGTATACGCAAGAAGCGTATCCTAGCTCGGATGCATCGCAGAAACCTAGCAATTGACATCGTTGAATATTATTCGAAAAAATATGTCTAGGTATACAAAGATTCGAAAGAGTGGTTAATTGATTATTGAATTGATTCCAAAGAGTTTTGATTGGATCGGGGGGTATTTCATCCCAATCAGTTTTGCATAACCAAAGTTTTTGCATAATCACTTTGGCTAAAAATGAAACAGGCGATAAGAAACCTATAGGATCCCAAATTTTAGCGATAGCCGATAAAATATTCCTTTTGGTGCAAGGTTTTTCACAAGGGGTACAAGAATAGGTAAAAGTATCTGTAGAAGGGTGCCACTGAAGGCCCAACACCTTAATTGATGTTGAAGAATCGTCTTCAAAGGTAACAGGGATCTGACAATCGGCGGGCGACAAATGTGAAAGAAGTTTCGGATTATTTGATGCCCATTTTCTTAATTCAAATTTTCCCAATTTAAGCAACGCTATGAGATCTTTTTGAAGTGATAAAGCACCTTCTAGAGAGTTAGCTCCACAGCAAATATCGTCCATGAAAATGTTATTCAAAAGGACCTGGGATGCTTCAGGATAATTCTTAGCCTCCAGGATGGCTAGTTCTCTAAGAGTTCTAATAGCTAAATAGGGACTTGAACTAACACCAAACGTCACTGTATTAAGCCTGTATTCCTGCAGGGGTTCATTGGGATCAAATCGCCAAAGTAGCCTTTGGTAGTCCCGATGAATTGGATTAATTTGAATTTGTAAAAAGTGCTGTTTTATATCAGTCAAAAATACGATAGAATAAAATCTGAATTTTAATAGAATTTCGGAAATATCGGCTTGTAATTTTGGTCCTATTAAAAGAGTTTCGTTCATGCTTAGGCCTTTCGAACCCTTAATCGAGGGGTTAAAAACCACCCGGAGTTTAGTCGTTGATTTGTCAAGACGAAGGACTCCGTGATGTGGTAAATAAGAACATAACTGAGGTCTAGGTTCGGATCTTGAAATTAAAGACATGTGCCCGTTTTTGAGATATTCTCTCATAAAATCCGAGTACATACTATAGAAATTTGAATTTTTTATTAAGCGAGATTCGAGAGACAAAAATTGACGGTAGGCCACTGAATATGTGTCTCCTAGGTCAGGAGGGTCAATGTGACGAAAAGGCAAATTTACCGTAAATCGGCCCGAAATATCTCTAGTGGTAGTTTTTTGGAAAATCTCTTCACATCTTTTTTCTTCGGGTGAGAGAAACGTTTTTGACTTAATTGATTCTAGTTCCCAAAATCTGCGAATATTAAAGTCGAGAGACTGCTCACAGGAAGTAAAGTACGAATTGACTTGAGGTGAAATATTTATGCTTTGAGTTTGGCCCATCAAGACCCAACCAAAAACTGTCTCAAAAGCGGAGGGTAGGCCGTGAGGTCCTGGAATTCGTCCTGATTGGACGATTTCTGTGTAAAGTTGTGCACCTAAGAGTAAGTCAATTGGACCAGGGTTGTAAAATTGATTATCTGCAAGCTTTAGATTTGAAATATGACTCCAATTGGATGAATCTACCTGTATTGAGGGCATATTCGAACAGAGTTTCGGTAAAACGAAGACTTGAATAGAAAAGGTAGGCTCTTGTTGGCCTAGGGCTCGAATAGTGCAAGTAGAAATGCCGTTAGTGGCCGATGAAGATTGATTTAGTCCCAGAACAGGGATCGAAATTTTGTTTCTTGGCAAGCCTAACCTGTTAAGACAAGCTTCGCTTATCAGGTTAGCTTGGCTACCGCTGTCCAGAAGTGCTCGGACAGGTTGGTAGTTACCCCGACTATCCAGTACCTCTAATTTTATAGTCGCTAGAAGCACTGTCGTCCGGGGCGTCAAGGTGGATAACGAAGAGTATTGATTTGTAGATGTATTTGGATTCGAATTGATTTGAATTGAATTTGAACTGGGTTGAACAAAACTAGGGTTCTGTTGGCTAAGACTTGAATTTGAATTCTGATACGATAAGTTTGTGCCTGTGCTAGGCACGGCCACTTGATTTGAATTAAAACTTTGATTTAAGTTCGAATTTTGATTTGAATTTTGGCTTGAATTAACAAAGGATTGACTTGAATTCTGACGGATTGAATCTGTCGTTTGCGATAGATGAATAAGACTATGGTGCCTATGTCGACATACCCTGCAGTTGTAGGTACTACTGCAGTCAATTACTTGATGATTTGAACGTAAACAGTTGATACATAACGATTGTTGTTTTACATAAGTAAAACGATCTGAAGGAGATTTGGAAATAAAAACACCACACTGGGAAAGTGGATGAAAAGAATTATTGCATAATTTGCACTTATAGGGTTGTTGGTTTTGTCGAAATTGAATATTGGATTGTTTATTTGCTACTTGTGAGTGCGTATGCGCTAAAAAATTTGATGGAGGGCTTGATTTGTACTGATTATTTGAATAAGAATTATATTTTTGGTTACTAGAATTCGAATAATTTGGTTTTTGCTGTTTGGAAGTCGAAGGTTGCATTTGCGTATTTTGGGGAGATAGCTGTACTGTTTCAAGAGCACGGCATTGGTTAATAAGAAACTGAATTAGATTTTGATATGTTGGAATCTCGGTAGTACTATACTTTAATTCGAAAGCGGTTCTTGTGGTTTGATCGATTTTTGATAATAAAATTGAAAATAAACAAAAACACCACGACGTTACTGGAAATTCAAGATTTTCGAGCGCCGCAACATTCTCGGAAAAGGTATCTACCAAGACTCTAAGATCCTTTGCTGACTGGTTTCCCTTTAAAGAATTTGCATAGTAGATTGAGTTCCAGTAGGTACTGGCTAAAAGTCTTTTATTTTGATAGCGATCTGTTAATACCTTCCAGGCGATTGCGTAATTGCTTGCCGTTAATTTTATAGAACTTAAAATATTAAGTGGTTCGCCCTCAAGGAAGGTTAGCAAATGTTGAAATTTCCTTATATCGGAATAATTAGAGTTTTCGTGAACCAAACAAGAATAAACATCGTAAAAGGTTGGCCACTTTTTTACGTTTCCATTAAAGCAAGGTACCTTTAAAGGGCCCAGATCATCGCTACGTGAATAGTGTGAAGTTGCGGGGGTAAAATTTGAATGAACTGAATCGGAACATAAACTCGAAAAAAGAACTTTAGCTTGGTGGTAGAATAGATCCGTATCTTTCCTAATTTTGTCTTGTACTTCGAACTCATCATCCTCGTCGTCTTTCAAGAGACCTATGATGTCATTATGAATGTTTTTAAATTGTTCATAGTGATCATCTAACGATTCGTAAAACGCCTTAAAAATTGGCAAGGAAGAACTATCTGATTTAGCTTTTGTTCCCAAGTTATACGTTTCCGTAATACGAGATATTGAAACTTTGCGTTGATTCTCAAGCTTTTTTAACGACATATTGTTAATTTAAAAAATTAAAAATATTTAAAAGGAATAAAACTAACACTTGACCCCTATTGACTTTAATCAGTCCAAAAGAGTCCGACAGCATATATTTTATTATCGATTTCTCGAATAAATGCAAAAACTTATCAACAGCTGTTCCTAGGTCGCGATCTTTCTCCCAAAATAAATGCACAGAAAACAAATTGTACCTACTACCGTTTACTTATAATTTACAGGTAAATACTAATTCTACCAGATGTGTTTGTTTACCTGTTAAATAAGAATAAAGCATTCAACTCACAAGCACTTTTGTTGTTTTGAATAACTATAACATATTATTTAAACAAATAACTATTATTTAAACAAATTTCGATTTTTGAATCAAAACAAACGACGTACGAAGTGCCAATTTCGGCTGCAATGAAATGTGGGTGGAGCCACCGTTAAGCCACGCAAGGGGGGACGGAACCTCCTTTTTAAACCGCACACGGCAACAAATGAACCAAAATGGCGAGGCGAAAAAATCTAATATTTCTAGCAAACAAATTTTAAAAAACTATCTGGGTCGTGGGACCAGAAAATGTTGTGTTTTGAGTTTGGTAGAGCAGCGGGACTGTATGCGCTGGCCGTTTTATAAAATCTGGGTGCAAAAATCCTTAAAAGGACGATGTAAAAATATTAATTTTTCCGAGCCACACAAAGACAATATAGAGGATTGGCACTCACCTTTTCAGCTGTTTCCGTCGTCCAGAGGAGCTCCTCTCGCTGGCCCAGTCGTTGCAGTCGCTCCACACTAGAATCACTTGTTTGTGTAATGGTTTAGTTTGATTTTCTAAGAATTTTATTGGATTTTTTGGTTAATAGAATTTATCACCATGCTGCGTGGTGATCTCGACAGAATACGACAGACGAATCTTTTTTGGTTACGCCTTTTTGCGCAGATTCATTTTTGTAGATGGCGCTGGCGTTTTGCTTGTGCCAATCAAATTGAAATTGTGTGGGTTTTCCGAATACGGGAATTTGGCGCAAAATTTGAATTTAAAATTAAAGTTGCACGAACAATTCTCTTTGCCAGTTTTTTGCGAAATCGTCGTAGAGTTGTTATACAATTTCTTAGTGACTTTCTTAACTTTGTTTTTTTCAAATCTTTCATTTTGTTCTTCTTTTATTGGTGTACTTGTGGAGATGCAGTGCCACTTTTTAGGTGCCTATATAAAGTTGCATATGGTAACCCGTACTTTTTGGCTGTTCCTTTAATCGATTCGCCACATTTGCAAAAATCTATGGCTGTTTGCATCACATCTTTACTCCAGGTGCATTGTTTTGTCCTTCTTTTGTTGACCATCTATAACAAAATGTATCTGTTATTAAAGTTAACGTAAAATATTAAAACTGGCGGGCAAAGAGAATATGGTATTCACGGGGTCCTATTCACTTTGCCCGACGTAACCATTTTCGAGGTTATATTGTTTAAAAAAAAAATAGCCACTTCAATCCAAATTATATATACAGAAAGTAGAGCTACTTAAGTATAGATTAGAACTGTAAAATACCTAAAATTGCCAATTAAATAGCGCTATGATTATTTGCGAAAAACTTACCTTGTGAAATCAATATATTTTACGGAATAACACACTTTAACGTTTTACACAAGCTACGTGGCGTAATAGCTTAAGCAAATGTTTGCCTGGAACTGAGATGCGGTGGCTGAGCTTAGTTGTTAATACGCAACAAACCGTGAGCTCATCATTTGGTAGCTATAGGGAGAATTCGCTTTGCCCGGGGTATTCACTTTGCCCGGACTTCCCCTATAAAAAAAGAAAACAAATAAAGAAGAAACTTTGTATTTATTTTTACAAGGAGTTATAAAATGCTGAATAACAACTGGGAATGTGATTATTCTCTAATATATTCAAAGGATTTTGTTCTTATTCTCCTTAATTCTAAGTACACTGAACAATTCGAAAAAACAGTCACAACACAAAAAAGAACACTATTTTACTTGTTATATGGGTCAGATTTAACCAATAGTTCACACGAAAACCTTCACAACTCGAAATGTAACTCTTTTCAGGATGAAACTTCACGTTCACGCTGTTATAAAGTCAGAAGTGACACTGTAAAGGAACGCATCCTAAGCTAAACTAGACAAAATAAAAGAGTCACATCGCCATCTCGCGGTGAATTGTCGAAACATAAATGTGACGCTTTTATGGAAGAAAGTACAAGTTTTTTCGATGATGGCGGCAGGTTTATCTCAATAACGGCGAGTTGTGACTCTTTTTCAGCGGGTGTGCGATATGACGTAGGAATCCTAAGAACAAATTTGAGGCTCCCCCCGCTAGCGTGGATTTAGTGGACACAAAATATGTTTTTTTTAATTACTTGGTTATTATACGTTTTAGAAGAAAAAGTTTTAGACAAAAGTTAAAGAAAATAAAATTTCCTACAAAAGCGCTTTTTTATATATTTTTGTTAGAAAAATGGTTTTTGAGTTATGACGCTAAACATTTCGCCGCCATTTTGAAATGACATAGGAAACGAGCGTACTGCTAAGACTTCAGGGTTCATATCTCAGCAAGAGTACTACCCAGAGAACTCATTAATGTCTCATTTTATAAGCTATTAGTTGGTCTCTATTTCTCAAAAATAAACAGTTTCAAGGCAAAGGCCACTAAATAAAAAAAATGGTCAAAATCCAAAATAGAGCGAAATGTTTAGCGTCATAACTCAAAAACCATTTTTCTGACAAAAATATATAAAAGAGTTTTTGTAGCAAGTTTTAATGTCTTTAACTTTTGTTCAAAACTTTTTTTTCTAAAATGTACAGCGTGTCCCATTTTCGATGGGATTAAATGGGAAACTCGGTTATTATTAAAGATATTGATTTTCTGATTTCACCATACCGTGCTCTTTTTTTGGGCCTTTATAAATGGTGTAATCAGATTTTTGCTATACCCCGTGTTTTCGCTAATACAGGGAGTTTTTGAAAAAATTGCATTTTTAAATATCCCTTATATCTCGCTTATTTTACTAGATATTTTTATTCTGTAAAAACCTTATTATAGCAACTTTTCTAGAAGAAAGTAATCACGTTGTCAATTTTTTTAAATATTGTTTAGTTTTTGAGATATGATATTTATCATAAAAAAATTAAATGCGGACCTGGATTTTTTTTATTACTATTTTGATTGATTCCAGCTATTATTATCTTAAAATAATAAAACATTAATATTTTCTTGACTTAAGGTAAACATTTTTTTTTATATTTTTGAAAGTGAACCTGAAAATTTCCAACGTAAATATAAATTAAAAATTGCAAGACACATCAGTTAAACGATTTTTAGTTTATCTCTTTTAAAACGTTAATTAAAATATTTATAAATAAAGTAAAAAACGTTAAAAAGTTACAAAAATAATATCATGGTAATTATTTGATGGTAACACAGCAACCCTTGAAATTTACTTTAACATGGAAAAACAAAAGCGTGGGATTGGCATTCTCATGTTACTTGTCATTTTTGTGAATGGCTCATTCAAAATTGTTCTAAAATGGCTAGAAATCGACCATATCCAGATTTTGAAAAATGTGATATTTTTGACTGCTTTATTCAAGCAACAAAATCCCAATATTTAAACTGCAGAAATATTTTTATGCAAAATGCGTTAAGAAAAATTACTCAAAAATGCCAGCAATGTCTTACACATAATGGCAATCAGTTTGAACATTTATATCATTAAAGAAAAATTAGTTATTAATTTTTGTAATTCATTATTTTTTTTGTAGTTGTCGTAGGCTTTGTTTCAAATAAATCTTTAAATTAACGTAAAACAATTTTAATTTGCTATAAGTATCACAACAGTTAAACTAAAAATCGTTCAACTAGAAATGTTTAATTTATATTTATGTTATAAATTTCCAGGTTCGGACTAATTTTTTTTTAAAAATATCAAATATTTTTTTAACTTTAAAATAAAAAAATATTAAATTTTTATTATTTTACGATAATAATAGCATGAAACCAATCAAAATAGTGATAAAAAAATCCAGGTGCGTATTTAATTTTTTTATGATAAATAGAATATCTCAAAAACTAAACAATATTTTAAAAAATTGACAAAATCATTATTTTCTTCGAAGAAAGTTGCTACAAAAAGGTTTTTACAGAATAAAAATATCTTGTAAAATAAGCAAGATATAAGGCATTATTAAAAATGCAATTTTCTTAGAAACTCCCTGTATTAGCGAAACTACGAGGTATAGCAAAAATCTGATTACACCATTTTTAAGGGCTCAAAAAAAGAGCACAATAAGGTGCAATCAGAAAATCAATATCTTTAATAATAACCGAGTTTCCCATTTAATCCCATTGAAAATGGGACACACTGTACATTTTAGAAAAAAAAGTTTTGAACAAAATTTAAAGACAATAAAACTTGCTATCTTTAATAATAAACGAGTTTCCAATTTAATCCCATCGGAAATGGGAAAAACCTTTTCGTGCACAAGATGACGGGAGCTTTTGATTTTGGATTTTTTTACATTCATTATCCATCCATCTAAAAATCAATTTCCCATGCTCAAAATAATAAAATTCTTAATATGTGTATTTAAACTCCATATTTTCAGAAGTGGTCGAACAAAAATGCAGTCATAATAAATTCAGGCAAAAGCTCATTTAGCTTCCGAAATTCCAAGGAGATGTTAAACAAAATTATGTGAAGCCAAAGCAAGCAGCTTGAAGCACCTCTTAAGGGAACACTTCACCAACTTTTTATCTGGACATCGACACATCTATGGTCTGAAACAGTGGTGTATAGTTATAAATTGGGCGGGCAGAAGTTTATATTGCATGGAAAAGGAGATAAAAAAAAATTACTTAAACAATTTTTTTTTAGCATTTTACAAACAAGCAGCCAAGAAGGTGTAGTTTTTAGTTTATTTGTTTATAGATAAAGTCTATTCGCCCTTCTTTAACATGCGCAAAGTGCTCGAATTAGCTAGGGTTACCAGACGTCCGGATTAATCCGGACTTGTCCGGATTAATCGGACTTGTCCGGATTTTTACTACGTCCGGGTGGGTCCGGGCGGATTTTTCATAAACGTCCGGATTTTAAAGTAGCCGCCTTTATAAACATCAAATAATGCAAAATAAACTAGTTTCAAAAAATGTAATTAAACAATAATCGTCGATAAATTTAGCAGTGTGAATTTACCTTTAAGCGGGGTCTTCACATAACGTTTTACCTTACATCTTGCCTGTTCAGTCAAAACGCATCAAGTAAAACTTTGTGTGTAGACGGAAAAACGGACGTTTTACTTGAACTGATTTAAGACGGAAGACCGCCTAGAGAACTGACCGGATCACGCATTGTTTTCCAATAAAACCATCGTTTTGTATCAAAAACTGATCTAAAAACGTACGTTAAAACCTTAAAACTATCAAGTGTCTACGCTAGTCTTTCAACCGTCATACTTGACCCTTTTGACTGACAGGCAAGACGTAAGGTAAAACGTTATGTAAAGACCCCGCTTAAAGTAGTATTATTAATTTCGCCTTGTTGAATTACACTTCTGCCGTGTGGTCTTATGCACACACAATTTTTTTGATGAAGTTTGTAATCTAAAAAAGTACATATCAGACAATTTTACTTCTGATGACCACAATCTGCCTACCCACGAAAAATGGGCAAAATATTTTAATGCAAGTATTTCTACCCAGTGGACCAAAGAAAGAAATAGGCTGCTTTTATCTTCTGTAAAAGGAATACTCATGACTTCATACAATTTAAGAAATATGTGCTGCTCAGAATTTTACGATTTTGTACTTCTGCCTAAAAATTCAACGCTGTTGAATAAAATACAAAGCAGTGAAAAGTACCTATAAAATAATAGGTATATTATGTTATTTATTAGTTGTTTCAATAAAAAAAAAGTTGATTTTTTGTGTGTGGCATCAAAAAAATTTTGACGTCCGGATTTTCTTGACGGCTGGTCCTGGTTAGAGACGTTTTCATCTGGTAACCCTAGAATTAGCACCAGTTTCAAGCTCATCATAGCCCCGTAGAGCAACCTCAAAAATTCCACAGAATTTTAAACAGTCTATTAACCTACTAAGTATATGTCTATTTTTGCCACATGTTCGGTAATGTTTTGCCTATATTCACTATTCTATTGGCACCTAATATCAGTTTCGCCTAGCATAGAAAATTCTATGTGGTTATTTAAATAAGTAGCACTTACTTTATGTCTTTAACTTTTCACTAAAGTGCTTGATATCACACATTTCCTTTGCCACCCACGCAGGATTTTTTGTAGCTAGCAAAAAAAGCATTTAGTTTTTCACAACCGCACAACCAGTTTTCAGCATCGTATAATTTTTTATTACTGGCACTAAAACTTTGGTTAATTTTTAGGATTTTTTGGTCCGATCTATGTGGCCCTAAAGATTTTATTTGTAATCGAAGTTCATATGTCAACGTATATAATCGACGGCATTTATTTCCATTTTGAAAACAAACAATGGACACGCGACCGGCAAGGCTTTTAACTCCTGACCTACCCCAAATCAAAACAAACTCATACATCTTCACTAAGGTTAGAACCGGCAACACGTCGGAAAGGCAACGAACGTTTTCGTATGATAAATATGGCCGACGTCAACTAAAACAAACATTTCTCCAGCCCCGCGCAAGAACAGCCAGAAAAACGGTTGAAATTGAAACCTTGAAAATTTTTTTAAGTCACAAGCTTTTATAAAATGCACTAAAAATTTAAAAATAATTTTCTAACATTCTAATATTATCATAATAATAAAAGCGATGGCCGACTGATGGAAATTTTGACGATGTTAGCACGATAAGATATCCGTCTCAATTAAATATCACTATTTGCAAGAATTAATCTAGCAAAAAAATGCAGAGGTACCAAACCCACCCAACCCGACCCAAAATACCCCAGCATTTCTCTGACATAGGTATGGTAGGTAAACATATCTTTGATGACCTGCTATGTTGAATATTCTTTAAGTGTTTAGATCACAAGTTTAGATTAACTAATGCTTTGATTTGCGGCCATCGCTTTTATTATTATGATAATATTAGAATTTTAGAAAATTATTTTTTAATTTTTAGTGCATTTTATAAAAGCTTGTGACTTAAAAAATTTTTTTTACCATTTTAGTTTCAGCTATCTACTCTATTAAATGAAAATATTTATTCAATAACAGAACAGAAGTGTTTATTCTAGATTATAATGAAATCGCTGATCGTGAGTTGTTTGGAAACTCATTTTTCTATTGGGAGAAGGAGAGGGTGGGGGTAGAGGTAGAAATATATTTTTTGTTTAGGCTGTATTGCCATCGGACCTTTATGCATATACCAAATTTTATAAAAGTCATTTGAAGTGAAGTGTGTCAAAAACGCATTTTTTATGGAAGGGGTGGGGGGTGGGGTGGGAGGACATTTTTTCATTATTGTTGTATTGTCATCGGACCACTATATGTATACCAAATTTCATCTAAATCGGATAATGGGAAGTGTGTCAAAAACGCATTTTTCTATAGATGGGGGTGGGGGTAGGGGTGGGAGGATATTTTTTTTTATTGTTGTATTGTCATCGGACCACTATGTGAATACCAAATTTCATCCAAATCGGATAATGGGAAGTGTGTCAAAAACTCATTTTTCTATGAAAGGGGGTGGGGGTAGGGGTGGGATGATATTTTTTCTTATTGTTGTATTATCATTGGACCACTATGTGTATACCAAATGTTATCCAAATCGGATAGCGGGAAGTGTGTCAAAAACACATTTTTCTATAGAAGGGGTGGGGGTAGGGGTGGGTGGATATTTTTTTCTTATTGTTATATTATCATCGGACCACTATGTGTATACCAAATTCTATCCAAATCGGATAACGGGAAGTGTGTCAAAAACACATTTTTCTATAGAAGGGGTGGGAGTAGGGGTGGGAGGATATTTTTTCTTAATGTTGTATTGTCATGGGACCACTATGTGTGTACCAAATTTCATCCAAATCGGATTATGGGAAGTGTGTCAAAAACGCTTTACAAGATTTGATAAATAGTTAGTTAGATAATTAGATAGTTAGATAGTTAGATAGTTAGATAGTTAGATAGTTAGATAGTTAGATAGTTAGATAGTTAGATAGTTAGATAGTTAGATAGTTAGATAGTTAGGTAGTTAGATAGTTAGATAGTTAGATAGTTAGATAGTTAGATAGTTAGATAGTTAGATAGTTAGATAGTTAGATAGTTAGATAGTTAGATAGTTAGATAGTTAGATAGTTAGATAGTTAGATAGTTAGATAGTTAGATAGTTAGATAGTTAGATAGTTAGATAGTTAGATAGTTAGATAGTTAGATAGTTAGATAGTTAGATAGTTAGATAGTTAGATAGTTAGATAGTTAGATAGTTAGATAGTTAGATAGTTAGATAGTTAGATAGTTAGATAGTTAGATAGTTAGATAGTTAGATAGTTAGATAGTTAGATAGTTAGATAGTTAGATAGTTAGATAGTTAGATAGTTAGATACTTAGATAGTTAGATAGTTAGATAGTTAGATAGTTAGACAGAACATACGAAGCTAAATAAAAGCTTGTAAAAAAATATGTGTTTTTTATTTTATCTTATTCATATTAAATTAAAAATTCTACATACAAAAATGGTATTCAGGACCTGAAGATGATGTTCGTATCTCGTGATGAATGATCGATAAGTTAAGATTTTCCCATGGGCTGTTCTTCTTCAAATGGCTGTGGTGCAGTGGCATCGATTATCATTTTTAACTCACTGTATATTTTTAAAGTCGGGAAGTATCTCCTCATATACCGTGACGAACAAAAATCTTTGATAATAAACGTTTTCGTGGCTATCATCGGCTAAAAATAATTTCGTTTTTTTTTGCAGTTTTTCCACAAAAGTTTTGCACTTGACTTAGCTGAATAAATTGTTAGGATATGAATAAAGTACAGTGAAACCTCCTATAAGCGGACACTGCCGGTTTCGTCCATTTCGTCCGCTTATTGGAGGTGTCCGCTTATGAGAGAGAACTTAATATATTTATTAATAATTTTCGCTGCTTAATTTTTTCCGATATTAAATTTCTTAGCAATCTTTCGTGCTGAATGTTCCTTCTCCGAAACGTTAACAACTTCCATTTTTTCACGTACTAAGAAGTTTTTTTTTCAAAGAGATCTATTACTACTCAACTGATTAATAAAAATAAAACAGCGACAGCAGTCTGGTCGAATAAAATATGTTGTAAATACGAGAGAAGTATTTAGTCTCCGCATTACAACGGAAAGAGGTGAGTGCCCATGCAGAGTGTGTTGTTGCCAACATACTACATAATATTTATGCCCATGTCGTGCAGCGCTCCGTGTCGTTTTCAGAGGTTCGTTTCATTTCGCGGTTAAGGGAGGTTTCAAAACTTTTTTAACCAAAAAAAAACTGTACGCGTCCGGTTAGTTAGAGTGTCCGTTTATTGGCATGGTTTTTACTGTGACATTCTCAAGAGAAAAAAGCCGAAATGCAAATTAGTCTCTTGTTAAGGAACACTGGAAGTTTTGGACAAGCTCTGTACACACATCAAAATGGATTGAAAAAAAAAGATTCCAACACACATAAATATGTAACAGTTTGAGAAGAGAAGATATGCTGTTCAATGGCGAGAGAGTAATTGGATCGATGGTCAGGTATCATGGGCGCACCCAGGTGGGTGGCCATGGCCCCCCCAAGCCCAAGATTTTTTCAGATATTTTCCACATATTTCATGAACCAAAACAAAAAATATTCTTTATTCCTCGCCGCAGGGCACGGCCAGTCCGTCATCTGGACTATGGCGGAAGCATCATGGTCGGTCTAGGACAAAGGAAACGGTCGTAAAATCAGTGTTTTATAGGAGAGAGAGAATCGACATAAAACTAAAAGGAAAGACACAAAAGAAAAATCACTCACCGGATCAAAGAGGTTAAAAATCGCCGTTGAATTTTTCTGGCCCAAAAAGAAACGATCAACCAAGGGTAAAAGCCAAACTCAAATCTCCCTATTCAATTGCGCATGCGTTGAGTGCTACCAACAGTCTCCAAAGTCCGTTTCATAAAAGTGCCAACCCGCGACGGACCATAGTCACTCGCAAAAAAACTCTAGGTTTCGACAAAATCAAGGCGCCAGAGTAAGTAAAATAGGAACCTGCTGTTTTTGACGTTTGGAGAGAGGGTTTATATTTTTATTGTGGTTAAAGTAAAAAATAAACATTCCCGTTCCATCTTAAGATGGCTCTTAGGCATCAGATCCTACGCTAAAGACCGGGCCGACAGAGCCGCTTTAGTATACTCCTCGAAGGGGAGGGGGCAGTGCCCCAAAGACGATGAGAATACAGACAGTTATTTAAGGTAAGAAAGAAGGCCCTTTTCCCGTCAAGGCTACGATTCCTCGTCCAGAACATTATCGACACCCTATTTCTTAATCCACTTTGTGATGGATCTGCGTTACGAAAACCAGGACCGTCACACCCCCAAGACATATTCCTGGGTGCGCCACTGCAGGTATCTTGAGTTGTTCGAGTAATCGATTCTCATCATTTAACTGGCTGGCGTGCCTGGCACAAATTTAAGTTTGTTTCTTTTTATTATACAATATGAAAATTGTCCAACTCGGTCGCTCATTAGGCCACTGGTAAAAATCTCTCTTTGTTGGACGGCGTCAGCAGACAAGCGGCACAATTCCACCCCCTACTTACTCTGCGTCTCAACGGCAGGTAGCGGGTCAGCCAGGCGTCGCGCATTATCGATTCAAAGTACACTGCATTGCACAGGGTTTGCCATATTTTATATAAATTAAAAAGAAATGCATAAAATAACAAACATATTAAAATGCTTTAAAAATAAAAAAACGTATTTTTGTAGAAATATAAAAGTGTTATGGCTATGTGGTACTACCCCACGAGTCGCCACTGCCCTTTACCCGTAAAGGCAACGCCCCCTCGGCCAGAAGATTATTGACACCCTATTTCTAAAGTCATTTTTGACTGAGTTTGTTATGGACCTGCGTTACGAAAACCAGGGCCGTCACATTCTCAAGAAATATTCCCGAGTGCGCCACTGTAGGTATCTTGAGTTGTTTGAGTAATCGATTCTCATCATTTAACTGGTTGGCGTGCCTGGCACAAATTTAAGTTTGTTTCTTTTTATTATACAATATGAAAATTGTCCAACTCGGTCGCTCATTAGGCCACTGGTAAAAATCTCTCTTTGTTGGACGGCGTTAGCAGACAAGCGGCACAATTCCACCCCCTACTTACTCTGCGTCTCAACGGCAGGTAGCGGGCCAGCCAGGCGTCGCGCATTATCGATTCGAGCACTACATTGCACAGGGTTTGCCATATTTTATATAAATTAAAAAGAAATGCATAAAATAACAAACATATTAAAATTCTTTAAAAATAAAAAAACGTATTTTTGTAGAAATATAAAAGTGTTATGGCTCTGTGGTACTACCCCACGAGTCGCCACTGCCCTTTACCCGTAAAGGCTACGCCCCCTCGGCCAGAAGGTTATTGACACCCTATTTCTAAAGTCATTTTTGACTGAGTTTGTTATGGATCTGCGTTACGAAAACCAGGACCGTCACATTCTCAAGAAATATTCCCGAGTGCGCCACTGCAGGTATCTTGAGTTGTTCGAGTAATCAATTCTCATCATTTAACTGGCTGGCGTGCCTGGCACAAATTTAAGTTGATTCTTTTTATTATTATACAATGTTAAAATTGGCCAACTCGGTCACTCATTAGGCCACTGGTAAAAGTCTCTCTTTGTTGGACGGCGTTAGCAGACAAGCGGCACAATTCCACCCCCTGCTTACTCTGCGTCTCAACGGCAGGTAGCGGGCCAGCCAGGCGTCGCGCATTATCGATTCAAAGTACACTGCATTGCACAGGGTTTGCCATATTTTATATAAATTAAAAAGAAATGCATAAAATAACATATTAAAATGCTTTAAAAATAAAAAAACGTATTTTTGTAGAAATATAAAAGTGTTATGGCTCTGTGGTACTACCCCACGAGTCGCCACTGCCCTTTACCCGTAAAGGCTACGCCCCCTCGGCCAGAAGGTTATTGACACCCTATTTCTAAAGTCATTTTTGACTGAGTTTGTTATGGATCTGCGTTACGAAAACCAGGACGGTCACATTCTCAAGAAATATTCCCGAGTGCGCCACTGCAGGTATCTTGAGTTGTTCGAGTAATCGATTCTCATCATTTAACTGGCTGGCGTGCCTGGCACAAATTTAAGTTTGTTTCTTTTTATTATACAATATGAAAATTGTCCAACTCGGTCGCTCATTAGGCCACTGGTAAAAATCTCTCTTTGTTGGACGGCGTCAGCAAACAAGCGGCACAATTCCACCCCCTACTTACTCTGCGTCTCAACGGCAGGTAGCGGGCCAGCCAGGCGTCGCGCATTATCGAATCAAAGTACACTGCATTGCACAGGGTTAATATCAAACATATTAAAATGCTTTAAAAATAAAAAAACGTATTTTTGTAGAATTATAAAAGTGTTATGGCTCTATGGTACTACCCCACGAGTCGCCACTGCCCTTTACCCGTAAAGGCTACGCCCCCTCGGCCAGAACATTATTGACACCCTATTTCTAAAGTCATTTTTGACTGAGTTTGTTATGGACCTGCGTTACGAAAACCAGGACCGTCACATTCTCAAGAAATATTCCCGAGTGCGCCACTGCAGGTATCTTGAGTTGTTCGAGTAATCGATTCTCATCATTTAATTTGGTTTCATTAAAGATTTTTTGGTTCCTGCGCTCGGTGGGCTTGACGCCAGTTATGTGAAACATTTCCGAATGAATAAATAATTTTTTTGACGGTCATTTATACACGAAAATATAGTTAGTTAGTTATAACGCGTTTGTACATTAAACTGGTATAATATGTCAGGTAAACACTGGCGTACCTACAGGTCTGCAGGGCAGTCCTAAATTCTTTCCTAAATTATTTTTCTATTAATTTTGAAAGATCAACAGGCAGTTTTCAATGCAAAACAGTCAGAATATCGCCCAGCGCTATTACTGCCTGGCTTTATTGCATTAAGTCCCTGTATTAGCATAATTTGCGGTTTTATTAGATCTTGGAGGTTCTTAAGTCACCTACGCAAATACTTAGATAAATAAACTTTAATTAAACAAAAATAAGAATTTCACACTAGGCAACAAAGTTGCAAAGCCATAGCATCCTATCTGACCGTCAGAAACATGAGAGCGACAATTTGCATATACGTTGCATACTTATGAGCGCACTCAAGATCACAAATGACACCGGTTTTCGTCAACGCGATAAACTGCCCAACTTTACGATAACTGCGATCATTTTGCGACGATAAGTTTCATTGCGGCAGAACAACGTATGCGAAAATTATTTTATAAAAACTTTTGCAGTTTTTTTTGCAATTTAAACAGGTTCTAGTTCCTCGGGTGTAAAATTAATGAAGTAGGGTCAAGTAGTGTAAAAGTGAGACACCCAAAATCCCGTTAAAAAATGAGACACTTAAATAAAAAATACTAATAATTAAATTCCGATAAATTTTCTGTTATAAACTGATAGCAGCAGCAGTTGTAAGGACCTCATACCTACAATTTATTTTATTAAATTTGAAGGAAGTTTACGAGGTAAAAAGTTTTAACAAAAAAGTTTCACGGGCAAGTCTTCAAAGGTAAAGGTAGCTCATTTCATCTCCTTCCATTTTATGGTTATGCTCGGACTGAATGAAGCCTAATGAGGCCGAAACGCGTCCCCGAGATACCTTTACCTATGAGGACTTGCCCGTGAAACTTTTTTGTTAAAACTTTTTACCTCGTGAACTTCCTTCAAATTTAAAAAATCCAGGGCTCAGGCTGTTTTCTGGGAGCAGATTATATCTGTCTCCGTCGCGACGTCAAAATTAGCCTCAAAACCGAGGCAACCCTGACCGAAGCTGCAAATTGACAGTTGTTCTCTCCTCAGTAAACACCATATTTCATATTTCTTTTTCAGATACACACATCATCATTTCATCTCCTTCCATTTTATGGTTATGCTCGGGCTAAATGAAGCCTAATGAGGCCGAAACGCGTCCCCGAGATACCTTTACCTATGAGGACTTGCCCGTGAAACTTTTTTGTTAAAACTTTTTACCTCGTGAACTTCCTTCAAATTTAAAAAATCCAGGGCTCAGGCTGTTTTCTGGGAGCAGATTATATCTGTCTCCGTCGCGACGTCAAAATTAGCCTCAAAACCGAGGCAACCCTGACCGAAGCTGCAAATTGACAGTTGTTCTCTCCTCAGTAAACACCATATTTCATATTTCTTTTTCAGATACACACATCATCATTTCATCTCCTTCCATTTTATGGTTATGCTCGGGCTAAATGAAGCCTAATGAGGCCGAAACGCGTCCCCGAGCTACCTTTGCCTTTGAGGACTTGCCCGTGAAACTTTTTTGTTAAAACTTTTTACCTCGTGAATTTCCTTCAAATTTAAAAAAATCCAGGGCTCAGGCTGTTTTCTGGGAGCAGATTATATCTGTCTCCGTCGCGACGTCAAAATTAGCCTCAAAACCGAGGCAACGCTAACCAAAGCTGCAAATTGACAGTTGTTCTCTCCTCAGTAAACACCATATTTCATATTTCTTTTTCACATACCCACACCATCATTTCATCTCCTTCCATTTTATGGTTATGCTCGGACTGAATGAAGCCTAATGAGGCCGAAACGCGTCCCCGAGCTACCTTTACCTTTGAGGACTTGCCCGTGAAACTTTTTTGTTAAAATGTATTTTATTTTTTTATAAAAAATGTGCTTATAATTAAAATTACAAAATCCATAGCTTTATTTGTGGTATAAAACTTTTAAAAACGTTAACGAAACTTTTTTCCTATAAATAAATATTTTTGTACTTTTTTGTTGTATATTAAAATAAAACAAAAACTTTTATGTCAATTTTACCCTGAATGTCTTATTTTTGGTTTAGAAGGCGATCCGACAGTTTATACGTGAATTTTATAACTGACTCATATTTCGCCTGACCTGTCTCGTTTTTAAACTTTTTTTAAGGCAAATTATGAGACACAGTTAAAAAAAAATGGAAAATGGAGAGTGGGCAATGAAAAGTAAAAAATGAAAAACGAAAAACGAAAAACGAAAAACGAAAAACGAAAAATGAAAAATGGAAAATGGAAAAAGGAAAAACGAAAAATGAAAAATGAAAAATGGAAAATAGAAAATGGAAAATGGAAAAAGGAAAATGGAAAAAGAAACGGGCAAACGGGCAAACCGGGAAACGGGCAAACGGGCAAACGGGGAAACGGACAAACGTGGAAACGGGCAAACGGGGAAACGGGCAAACGGGGAAACGGGCAAAGCGGCAAACGGGCGAACGGGGAAACGGGGAAACGGGGAAACGAGCAAACGGGCAAACCAGGAAACGGACAAACGGACAAACGAACAAACGGGGAAACGGGCAAACGGGAAACGGGGAAAATTAAAAATGAAAAATGAAAAATGAAAAATGAAAAATGAAAAATGAAAAATGAAAAATGAAAAATGAAAAATGAAAAATGAAAAATGAAAAATGAAAAATGAAAAATGGAAAATGAAAAATGAAAAATGAAAAATGAAAAATGAAAAATGAAAAATGAAAAATGAAAAATGAAAAATGAAAAATGAAAAATGAAAAATGAAAAATGAAAAATGAAAAATGAAAAATGAAAAATGAAAAATGAAAAATGAAAAATGAAAAATGAAAAATGAAAAATGAAAAATGAAAAATGAAAAATGAAAAATGAAAAATGAAAAATGAAAAATGAAAAATGAAAAATGAAAAATGAAAAATGAAAAATGAAAAATGAAAAATGAAAAATGAAAAATGAAAAATGAAAAATGAAAAATGAAAAATGAAAAATGAAAAATGAAAAATGAAAAATGAAAAATGAAAAATGAAAAATGAAAAATGAAAAATGAAAAATGAAAAATGAAAAATGAAAAATGAAAAATGAAAAATGAAAAATGAAAAATGAAAAATGAAAAATGAAAAATGAAAAATGAAAAATGAAAAATGAAAAATGAAAAATGAAAAATGAAAAATGAAAAATGAAAAATGAAAAATGAAAAATGAAAAATGAAAAATGAAAAATGAAAAATGAAAAATGAAAAATGAAAAATGAAAAATGAAAAATGAAAAATGAAAAATGAAAAATGAAAAATGAAAAATGAAAAATGAAAAATGAAAAATGAAAAATGAAAAATGAAAAATGAAAAATGAAAAATGAAAAATGAAAAATGAAAAATGAAAAATGAAAAATGAAAAATGAAAAATGAAAAATGAAAAATGAAAAATGAAAAATGAAAAATGAAAAATGAAAAATGAAAAATGAAAAATGAAAAATGAAAATGAATTGTTCTTTTGAGCCGGAGAAGTAAAAAACTCACTTGGAATTCTTTTGAAATTTCTTAGTTTTTTTTATATTGCCGGGATGACATTAGATAACATCTAGCAATAAATGCGCATACAGTGCTGTGGCGGAGTAGCGCCTGCAAATGTACACCATATTATTCTGAGTGATATTTTCATACGATAAAGAAGAAGCGGTATCGTAACGAGCGAGCCGTAGAGCAGGGACGTAAATGACGTTTATTCCTGCGTCTCGGCGTAAATGGGACCCGCATATAATCATAATGGCCCATCTCGTATGGCCAATCAGTGCCAACGGGATTTTTTTAATTTAAGTTTTCATATTTTGCATTCAGATAGAATAACCTTCCAGGGAAGTGGAACTATTTTTTCAAATATATACGGTACTGTTTTCTTGTATCAACAAAAATTGTTGTAAACTGAAAGTGTCATGACTTTAAACAATTCAAGAAAGCCGAGGAAGAAGGGGAAAACCACATTTTTGCAAAAACTGAACTACATTGTACTCCGGTTGTAACGTACATATTTCATTGGTTCGGCCAAAATACTCTTCTTTTTTTACCGGATATTATGTACTTTTTATACCTTCTACTTCGGTTATAACGTACCATACTTTGTCTAGAACCCTTCAGACTTGCTAAATTTCTTTATTTAAAAAAAATAAAAATAATATCAAATTAACAATTAATTTTTTATTAATTAGTTTGTCCCCTAGACCATTTTGATGAGTTTAGTTAAGGAAAAACGGATACTTTTTACTTGGTTGCTTACAAAAACTTATAGAAAATAAAAAACGATTTATTCTGCATGCATTAAAATCGGACAAGTTAATTGCTGGGTAGGTATTGGTTTACAACGGCAACATGCATTTTCATTAAAATTTACCGAAACCAGTCAGTCCAGTGCATCTCTCATGTTAAGCTCTTTAGATCTTACCTATATTTAAGTTAATTTTTAATACTTTATAAAAGTATCTATAACAACGTATACATTTACTTGAGATTGAGTGAGAAATTGGATCTCGTCTATGGCTGGTACAATTTAGCACACATCAAAATAATACATTTGGTAAAATCTGCAGTGGCTGCTCGTGGGGTAATGCCACGGAGCCATGGCACTCCCTTATTTTTCTACAAAAAGTTTTTTTAATTTTTGACACATCTTAATAGGTTAGTTGTTAAATACATTTCTTTTTATTTTATATAATACCCTGTATATAATGCAGTGGATCACATTCCGAATCGATAATGCGCGACGCCTGGCTGGCCCGCTGCCTGCCATTGAAACGCAGAGTAAAGGAGAGTTTACACATGCATGGATTTGCTGGCGCCAATAAAAACTGGCGCGCCAGTAAGTTAAATTTGCAAGTGTAAACACCGACTTGCACACAAGTTATTTTTTTGCATGCATGTATCAAAAAAGTCTGCAGCTGACTGAATTTGCTGGCGCCAGTGGTGACGCATGCGCGCAGAAAAGGAAAATTTTCTTGTGTAAACAAGTGCTTGCACGTCGGCTCGCCAGTTTAAAGTTCATTATTTTAAATTATTTTTTATTTTCATTGTGTTTTCGTTGTTTATTTTTGTTTTTATAGCTTAATATGGCTAAAAAAAGTGGTCAGCAGAACTGACCATACAGTTTCTTGAAGGCTATGAATGTTTTCCTTGTTTATGGGATGTACACAGTAGTTCGTATAAAAACAAAGATAGTCGAGATAATGCTTCCCAAAAAATTAGTAAAATAATGACTATTGAAGGCTTTGAGGTTGCAGCAGTAAAAGCAAAAATATGATCCATAAGAAACACATATGCTTTGGAATTGACAAAAATTAAAAAAAGCCAACGTTCCGGAGCCGGTGCAAATGAAGTATACACCCCAAAAGTACCATGGTTTAAACTAGCAGACCGAGTTTTAAAGAATGTTGTTTAAATAAGAGAAACTCTAGAAGAATATCAAAATGTTGCTTTGTCATTCGAAGATGGTTTTTATAGCTCGCAGGATCTTCTGCTGCAAGTTCTCCTAAAAGTTTTTCGGAAGCACCCAAAGTAGATCGACTAGCAATCCATGGTTTAACCCATGCAGATACGGCCTATTCGTTGTTCCTTTACCTGAATCTCTTTTATTTTTTTTTTCAATAAAAGTTTAGCGACTATTTTGCAGGCTTCCGAGAGTTCAGCCGACATATCGCGTATCGTGTACACTTTAAAAATGAAACTGCCAGTCTTTTTAATTTTCGCACAATAGTGTAAACCTTTACTGGCGTGCCAATAGAACTGGCGCGAACACTGGCGCCACTAAATTCATGCATGTCTAAACCCACTATAAGGAGGCAGTAGAATGTAAGCCGCTCAGTGGCCTGGGCCCCCCCCTCCCCCGAAGCTAAGGTTTTTTTTTGATATTCTCCATATATTTCATAACTACAAACATAAAATAGCATAAAATACATGGGTCTCGGCCCCCCCCCCCCCCCCGAATCTGTTCGGGCCCCCACGAAACATTTTTCTATATACGCCACTGAAGCCGCTTGTCTGCTGGCGCCGTCGAACAGAGAGAGATTTTTACCAGTGGCCTATATGAGCGACAGAGTTGGACACTGTTTACATTGTTTAATGAAAATAATCAACTTAAATTTGTGCCAGGCACGCCAGCCAGTTAGTGTGCAGTTAGTCGTCTTGTTCTTGTGTGTGGAGTATGTATGCTTTAATTTACGCCTTCTAAATTACGCAATTAAAAATATATTAGTATACTCTGCATATTGTTTTATTATTTAAGTGAAAATTAATAAAATTAGCGTCTTAAAAACTCTTTAGGTTGTTTTTCGCTGTAGGAAAAACTAAAAATTAAAGAATTAGGGTGGTCAATACCTGATTTAAAAATTGAAAAACAAACGTGGAAGTGGACAAAAATCGCGTTGTCGTACTCCCCGTGGATGGCAAACTAATGGTAAATTAAGTTCTTATTTAAATTAATTCACCAGAATTTTTGATAAATTTATAGTCATTTCATGGTGTAATTTAGGTAGGTCTGGGTTAGTTTCTTTAAAAAACTATGGTTAAAAATTCTGAAAATAGTAAACGTATAATACAAAAAAAAGTACTTTTGGTTTTGCACCACTAAAAAAATTGATCGAGGCATGTTTTTTAACGAATTTTGGGCAAAACTTTGACGCAGCACCCCGAATTTTTTTTTTTGAGTGACTATCAAAATTCTGGCACTACCATGTTGAATGGGCACGAGCCGCCACTGAAAATCTGTAAAGACTACAGCTACAAAAACGGAAACTTGAACATCAGAAAATACGAGAAAGACCAGCTCATTCACACAGAGTCAGGTAGGTGGAGCTCAGCGGTGGTTTGGATGCGGAAAAGTCAGCGTGTAGTCGCCGCAATTTATGATAAAATAAATCAATTTATATTATTTTTTTTCCTTGATAAAAAATTGACTTTTTTGTCGACGACGAAGAAAAATAAACATATCTCCTAGGAAACAAAACCGATTTTAAAAATCATGCGTTGTATAGAGAATCAAAATACCTGTCGAAAGAGGTATTAAATACCCTACCAATTTAAAAATTTTGATGTTATGCCAAATTTTTGACATTAACTAAACTTTGACATAACTGTCATTTAGCTTAAATATCGTCAAAAAAAGTCTCATTAAAAATACTTTTTACCAGAAATCGATATCTTTTTTGTTTAAAAGTTAGAAGGGGGGGGTCTATTTAGGTCCGCACTGTATATTCTGTATATTCGTCTACTTGTTCTATTTTCTTGTGGTTTATTCAGATCGTGATATCTTCATCTGTATTTCTATGATTTTAGTTTCAGTGTAGTTCATGCTCAAGCCTATATTTCTGGCTGCTGTATCCAGTTCTTCCAGTATTTTTATCAGTTCTTTTTTCTTGTTCGTTATTAAGGCGATATCATCAGGTTTAAGTATTGTCCGCTTATTTTGATGCCTATGTCTTCCCAATCTAAGTTTTTGAAAATATCTTCGAGGGGATTTGAGTCACCTTCTTCTTATGCGGATTGGCTTGGTTCCTTTGTGGATTTTGAGTGATGTTGTTGCTTCACTATATATATTAGCTATTAAGTCTATGTTTTGTCTAGTAATAAAAAATGAATCTATTAACCATTTTCTTAATGAACTTACAGATGATAAAAATACCGACTATTCCCTTTGGAAAGCAACCAAAGATTTTAAAAGACCAATTATCCAAATTCCACCCATACGAAAATCTAACAACCAGTGGGCAAGGAGTAACGAAGAAAAAGCAGATATTTTTGCAAGTCATTTAGAAAAAACATTTCAGCCCCACGAAGCACCAGATGAACACTTTCATTTAAATGAACCCCATCAAATCGAGGACCATATTAAGCTTACATCACCAAAAGAAATATTAACAGAAATCAAAAATATTAATTCGAAAAAAGCCCCAGGGTATGATCTTATTAACGGGGTAGTCATAAAACAACTCCCCAGAAAAGCTATCGTAAAACTATGCAACCTAATTAATGCGTCTTTTAGGCTTAGGTACGTACCTAAACTGTGGAAAGTTGCAGAAGTTATCATGATTCCAAAACCGGGAAAACCACTCCATGACGTGTCATCTTACAGGCCAATATCTTTGCTGCCAATTATATCCAAGCTCTATGAAAAATTATTGCTTAAAAGAATAAAACCCATCATAGAAAGACAAGAAATTATTCCATCTCATCAATTTGGTTTTCGAGACAAGCATTCCACGATAGATCAAGTACACAGAATTACTAATATAATAGAAAAAGCACTAGAAGAGGGAAAAGTTTGTTCTGCAGTTTTTCTAGATGTAGCACAAGCATTTGACAAAGTGTGGCATGAAGGCCTTAATTTTAAACTAAAAAGGTTTCTGCCAGAACAGTATTCGGATATTTTGGAATCATACATATCTGATAGACATTTTAGAGTAAAACAGGAAGACTCATACTCAAATTTAAGAGAAATTCAAGCAGGCGTGCCCCAGGGTAGCGTACTAGGCCCTTATCTATACTTATTATTCACTTGTGATATCCCAAAGCCAGAAAATTGTCACTTAGCAACATTTGCCGATGATACTGGTTTATTGACGGTAGAAAAATCTATTGAAAAATGCATAGAGAAACTTCAGGATGCAGTCACCCAAATTCACAGTTGGACCACAAAGTGGCGAATAAAATTAAATGAAACCAAATCAATTCATGTTGATTTTACAAACAAAAATATAAATCACATACAAATAACAATTAACAACATTCCAGTACCATATTCGAATCAGGCAAAATATCTAGGTATGACACTTGATACCAAATTGCGCTGGAAAGCACATGTTAAGAAAAAAAAAGAAGAACTTGAGATAAGGTATAGAAAAATGAACTGGCTAATTGGAAGGAAGTCCAATTTAACAATTCATAATAAGTTACTGCTTTATAGACAAATACTGAAACCAGTATGGACATATGGTATTCAACTATGGGGTTGTGCTAAAGAGAGTAACATTCTAGTTGTACAGAGATTTCAAAATAAAGTATTAAGAAACATTGTGAATGCACCTTGGTACGTTCGAAATAGTGACCTTCATCGAGATCTAAAAATCGAAACTGTAGCAGAGACTATAAAAAAGTACGCAAAAAGCCATGAAGATAGACTCCATCGGCATGTGAATGTGGAAGCAATTCAGCTTCTAGACAATACTATGCTAGTTCGACGACTAAAAAGAGTGAAGCCGTTTGAGCTAGTAAACTAAGTGAATTACACATAAAACAAAATAATGCTATAAACACAACACAATTGTGAGTTACAGACTAAACAAAGCGGGGAGAACTGTTGAGTGAACCCTAAGTTTAAATCTGACTTTTCTAGTAAATTAAGTTAAAACAAAATTGCTAATTAGTCTTACTGACTAGATTGTAATAAAAAAAAAACACAGTGTGTTTGACAAATAAAAAAAAAAGTCTATGTTTTTATGAAGGTTTTACATGTGGGTTATTAGGGAAAAAAGGACTCTTGTTTTTTGCCTTCCGACTAAAAATATAAAATTCTTCTATACATAGTCATGTAAAATAATGTGACCAAATGAGAAGAGATATAAAGATGTGATGCGATAAGCGCGTACATTATCCACCCACAATTGAAGTCGGTCGGGTCGTTTAATTGAGACATAAAGTGGATGGATGCAGGCCGAAGATAAAACCGAAACGGAAACGCGCAATAAAATTTCGAAAATTATTGCGGCCCAGCCTGGCAGGGCGCGCGGCCACATAAAACCGATTTACCACGCTCACTACACTGAAAACGAGTAGCCTACGAAATCTACCCAATATTTTTAGTATACTAGACTGGAACCAATATGGCAGTAGTCAGTGCCGGTTTCAGGGCCTAGCGGGCCCTAGGCACTACAGTATAAGACGGGCCCCCTCCCCCTTAACAAAGCCGCTACAAAAATAAATAGATCATAACAATACATTTCATGTAAAAAAAAAGCCAAGTACGCGAAAATGGCATCCCGTAAAAAGAATTAAGATAAAAGTAAAGCCAAGTTCTCCAATATAAATTTCAAAATGAAAGGTTCTTACTAGTTTGGAAATATAAACTTGGCTATTACGGCTGTAAATGACTTTAAGGCACAGTGCTAAAGTGAACATAAAGAAGTTTGGCTGTAATAGCAAAGTTTAAAAAAATATTTCCAAACTAGTAAGAACTTTTGATTTTGAAATTTGTATTGGAGAACTTGGCTTTACTTTTATCTTAATTTTTTTTACGAAATGCCATTTTCGCGTACTTGGCTTGTTTTTACATAAAATGGTTTGGTTATGATTTTTTTTCCTATAGTTTTATCATAGTTCCTATCAGTCTGCCAAAGCTCAGCTCTCTAGCAATTCTGGAAGTGAGCAATGTTACTTTTACATAACTTTACATGTATGACAGGGGCGGCTCGTCCATAGGAGCGTTGGTGCGCGCGCACCCCCAGCAAAAATAAAAAATAAATAAATACAAACTATTATTAAGTAATTACTGTTGTTTTTTATTTATATCTATCGGCCATTAACGGAAGTAATTAAGATCTTTTCGACTTGACGCTTGCTGCCGCATACGGTGGTCTTCGATCGCCTCGCCTGGCCTCACTTGAATCTAGAGATATGAGAGGGCGGGCTTGAATCTGGAGGTGCGCGTAGATTCGGCGTTCCTCTTTAATCCAATTTTTGCCACACAATTGGATCGCAAATGCTCGGGATATCGGCTGAGAAAAGAGCAGGGTGGTGCGCTAAATCAATACACACTTGTATCGTTTTAGCTCACACATATACTATACTATAGTAGTGTGAGCTATGGTGATCCTAATATTTTCGAGAAAAAAAAAGTTGCTCCGATTTCAAAAATTTTTATATATCTTTGCGTTTCAGATGATTTTGAAACTTTTTTGTTGCGCCGTCTGTCTGTCTGTCTGTCTGTCTGTATGTCTGTATGTCTGTCTGTCTGTCTGTCTGTCTGTCTGTCTGTCTGTCTGTCTGTCTGTCTGTCTGTCTGTGTGTCTGTATGTCTGTCTGTAACTCCCAACGCGCATAACTCAAAAACCGCTTGGCCGATTTTAATGAAATTTGGTACCTGGGCTGGGTCTTGGGTCGAGATGGTCCCATTTAAAAATGAACAAAATCCACCGAACACAAACCAAATAAAAGGGTGGGGATAGATTTCAAAAATTAGAGTTTATGTGAAAATATGGCGTGTGTGATATCAAACGAAAGGTAATTAAGTCCGGAGTTCAACAAAATACATTTTAGTTTTTGTTTTTTTTAAAGGGTGGGGGTGGATTTCAAAAATTTGAGTTTAAGTCAAAACATGGCTTGTGTGGTATCAAACAAAAGGTAATTTAGTGTGGAGTTGAATAAAATATATTTCAGTTTTTAGTTATATTAGCTCACATAACTATAGTACCTAGTGTGAGCTTAGGGGCCCATATATTGGCAGAGTATTTTTATAGTTCTCAGCACAGTCTACTTCTCAGCTGATTACTGTTTATATTATCGTCAGTATGCGTGTATTGGGCGTAATTAAAATTTATTTACGTAGTTTTTAAGTGAATTTTATGCTGTTTTCGGCTTCTTGTTTTGGTTTTCTGATGAAAAAGTCTTGGACACATTTGTCATGCTTAAAAACCGTCGTATGGACTTTTTATTTAAGGACTAGGAAACTAAACAGAAAGCAGGACTGACAAAAAGGTGCGTAATATCAATTTAACATTAATTTTCAGCCGATGACCGGATAACATTGAATCAACGTATACGAACATTACAATATGAAATGGTATTTAAATCAAAAGCTAAGATAGAACGGTTTTGTACATTGAATTAATGTTATACATCGTTGGCTAAAAACTAATATGTATGTATATTGTAGGTAATTTTTTTTTGTGTAGGCATATTTTTATTTAATGGAGACTTGCTTTTTTTTACTTTGACAATCTTATTAGGTACCTAGTGGGCACCATAAGTTCTTTTATTTGGCTACAAATAAATATGCAAATTTTTTTAACTTTATTTATTTTAAATTTATTTCGACTCACTTATTATAGCGCACACCCATTCTTATACTTCACGAGCCGCTACTGATGTATGAGGAAGGGGAGTTAATTAGAATTTTATGGTTTTTTGATTTTTTCCAGGGGTTTGGTCATAATTTCTATTGGTCTGCCATATTTCAGCTTCGTAGCGTGTCTGGAAGTACAGTAGAATTTGGACGTGTTTTGAAATTTCGTAACTATTTTACTAATTTATGGAAATCCATGAAACTTGGAGGGGTTGTTAATTCTATGAAGATCTACGACTGTGCAAAGTTTGAGATTCGTAGCTCATTTCGAAGTAGAGTTTTAGATAGGTCAAATATGGGCTGAAATGTTTCAAGAAAAGATGGTACGGCAGCGCGAAGTTGGCGAGGCACTGCCATGCCCTCAGATTTAGTGGGATAAGATGTATTTAACAAAAAAAAATCCGTTAAATATTTGAATGGAATTTACTATGTGAAACTAAACGTTTAGATGCCAACAATTATTATTACAAAATCGTAACGAAAATGATGATATTCGTATGTATTTTTCAACACTTAATCTGAATCCGGGGTCAAAAAAGTGCCTAAGCGAATGAAATTTTCCCCAGTAAGTCAATTTATTTGAAATTAATAGTACATTATATACCCAGGGACTAAAGTGATACTTTTTATCCCGAGGCGAAATGTTTGGGGGGTTACAATTCGCTGAGGGATAAAAAGACACTTTAGTCAAGTGGTATATATACTATTTTTTGCAATTCTGGGCATAGTTTCATTCAAATTTTTAATTAAATTTTTCGAAAAGAAAGTCATCTCCACTGCACTATTGATTGGCCTATAAAATGTGACAACCAATAAAGTACCATTCATTCTCTGACGTTAAGTCAGTTGATATTTCTTAGATAGCCTTGGATAATACTTGGTTGTCAGGGTGTTGTCAAGGTACCATAAAATAACTTAAAATACAAACAACGCCGTGGAGATTTCTGCGATTTGCTAGTGCGTTCCCAAAAGTAAAAAAAATGGATATTGATATTGATACAGCTGCCGCAGAGGCAGTGAAGGCACTGCTGCCCGCTAAATCGGAGACAATATATGAAAAACAATACAAACATTTCCTGGATTGGTGTCAAGCTAAGGATGTTGCTGATGTTACACAGGAGAAGGTACTTCTTGCATATTTCTTCCATCATGCGAAAAATTTGAAGGCTTCAACGGTTTGGTCACATTATTCAATGATTAAATCAAAGCTGATCGTTGAAAAGAGTTTGGACATTGGAAAATATTTAAAATTGAAGGCATTTTTGAAAAGAAATGAGGATGGCTACCGCCCAAAGAAGTCTCGAATACTGGACATGGATCATATCCAGCAGTTCCTCCAGGAAGCACCAAATCAAGAATATTTGATGATCAAGGTAAAGTGAACTGTTTTTACATTATTTTGAACCATGTTAACGTCACTGATTCGAAATATCATTTGTTGCTATCAGGTTACGTAGTTTGTACAAAAAATTGTATTGCTACTTAGTAACTGAAAAATCTTTTTTTTCCAGGTGGCGTTGATAATGGGAGTTGCCGGTGCATGCAGGGGTGTTGAACTGTGCCAGCTACAGAATGAAGATGTTCAAGTCCAAGATTTTCATCTTGTTGTCACAGTTCGAAACACGAAAAATCAAAGGCCTATTTTTAGATGCTCCCAAATACAAAAATACAAAATTTGAAAGCACCATGAATTCGGGTCCAGGGACTAAAATATTTTAGTCCCCGGGAGTAAAATATTTTAGTCCCCGGGATAAAAAGTACTATTTTAGTCCCTAAAATGAGGGACTAAAATGCGTTTTTAGTCCCTGAATTGCAAAAATATATTTTTTAAAGTTTTTTATTCTTCGGTTAACAGATGCGCCATCCAGCGGGAAACTAATTTTCTTACCCCTAATTCTTCAAGCAAAATAATCGTACAAGCACTTTTCGTAAAATAGATTATCAAATGCCGGCCTAAAATTCTCAAGGGCTCACTGCTTATACTAGATTTGCTGATAAGTTTTTGTCATAACTTGGATACCAAAAAAAAATAAAGAAGACTTAAAACGACTCCTGCAACAGCGATAACTCACTAAAATGTTAATAGTTGTATGTATGTATGTATGTATTCGAAAGTGGTGGCAGGCCCTACTGGACCTCCATGCACTGCGACCACAAATGGATCTATTGTGCCCACGTACCTACATACTGAGTTTGACTAAAGTGGTATATTTTTTTTCCACCCAGTACATGAAAAAACTCTGCAGATTACAACAATAAATGATTTAGGCTTAACACTTTGGCTCAAAGATATACCACTAAGGCCTCTGCATTATTAGCCATGTTAATAGTTGTTCTTAGCTGAAATAGTGGATAAATATATTAAAAATACTACTATGTCGGTTTAGAACGTTTTTCTACGTTGTCCGACGCCAATCCTCCACCTCCTTCGATCCTAACAATCATCTTCTTTCAGCTTTTTTTGACGTATTGATCTTTTGATTGATGATTAATTCCAGTTTCATACGCCCTCTTTTTCTCCAACCTATCGGTTACCATTCTAGGAACTGCTTTGGTAATATTTCGTCGTTCATCCGTTGTACATGGCCGTACCATATCAGTTGTCTTTTAGTGATGTCGTCAGTTATGCTTCCCTCGATTCCCATCCTTTCTTTTATGATCTTATTTCTTAACGTATTTGGTGTAACCCAACCTTAAAATGAGTTAAAATCCGCTCATGAATCAAAATTTAACGAAAGTAGCATATCTGACATTAAAGATGTTTGTTTTATTGGCCAATTATGTTCGGCTTCTTCATTCTGTAATATCATCGGAAATTATAGTGAACTTATGGGCGCTACTTTAATGGTAGCTTGTCGGTCATATATTTTCATATTTCTTAAAAACCTAATTTTTTTTTACTTTTTGGGATAAAAAAGTTAGGTTATTACAGGTTACAAAAAAAAATATAGAATATAGGTAAAGTCTTTACACTCCATAGAGAAGCCTGCTTAGAAAAAGAAAAACTATATTAGCAGTTTTGTTAAACCAACAGAAACAACTACTCCGACAGAAACTACCCCTACCGGCATTGAATTAACGAGTCGTTAAATACCGAGATGAATTCCATCAAAGGAGCATGCGCCAAAATTAACATCAAAATGTCTAATTTAAATTATTGGCGCGAATACCGGGATTGGCGCGAGATCGAAGAGCTTAACGTATATCAAAAAATTCAAGGTATAAAATAATGGTCAATTCTAATTTTTAGGTATGATTTTATGTAGGTATCGGGTGGTTTTTTATAACCTGAGCACTCAGCAACTTTATCATTGAAAATAAAGGGCTATAATAAATTGTAGATTTTTTTGGTTAAAAGCCAACATAATTTTTTTCTGTTCGTCACCATGTTTGCTAATGTTTTTGGGAGGTTTCGGGTATTTCTAGAGGGGCTAAAAAAACGTGATCCCCCTTTGCGACACTCAAATTTCAAAAGAAGCTTAAAGGTGAAAATCGCATTTTGATATAGCAAGCCGTTTTTAAACTACGGGGTGTTTCTAAAAAGTCTGCATTCTGGGAAGGGGTCTATAACTTGTTTATTTATTTATATTTTTTATTTATGTGAAAACAATTCTAAGACACTTTTTTAAGAGGAATTAAACTGTTAAATTAAATTTCATTTGTCACGTTTAGTTTTTGAGATATCACATAAAATTAATTTTTTTTATTTTTACCACATATTTTAGTGTGCTTAATGGGTTTAAAATATTTAAATATTATAAAATCATAAAAATAAAAAAATAATAAAGAGGTGATTCAAAAATAAAAATAAAGAAAACAATAAAAAAATAAAAAATTAAAATATTGGGTGTGATACATCATTTTAAAGGAAATTTTAAGCTGATTTTAAAAATCGAATAAAAAGAGAGTTATTTTGTAAGAAAAATAACAAATTTATGCAATATTTTAAAAACCAAAACAGATAAATAAAAACCGTTTACATCTGTCAATTCTTCAAGAAAAGATCTATAAGAAAGCTATTTACACAAAAGCAAAATGCAGACAAAAACACTCCGTAGCTTAAAAACGGCTTGCTATATCTAAATGTGGTTTTCACCTTCAGGCTTCTCTTAAAATTTAAGCGTCGCAAAGGGGGCTCAGTTTTTTTCTATTTCCCCTAGAAATACCCGACACCACAAAAAAACAACGAATTTGGGACACCCTGTACAGGGCGTGACAATGAAGTCGATTTTTTGAGAGGAAACACCCTGTATATTTTTGCATTTTAAGATTCGCCTTTTCTTTTTAATTTCAAAAATTTACAATATCTATGTGCTGCGTTTAATATTTTTTGAGGTATATGCAGTATTTCTTCTATATTGCATTTCACGTTTATTTTGTTTTGCCATGGGAGTATTGACAAATTTAAATGCGCTAAATCTTAAAAAATGTTTATCGTAGCATAGACATACAGTAGAACATCGATGACAGTGTTTATTCAAATTAAATTGGGCACTAAATAATTTGTCACACAACTTGCACGTCACCGGCATTTTCACAGCACAAAAACGACGAATTTTCATAAAAAAGAACTGGAAATTATTAAAGTTTTGCTGTATAAAACCATACTGAAATATCTCTCAGTTGATTGGTTGGCAGAAGTGACAGAACAACGCTTGCGCACGTCTTGGAATTCATCTCGGTATTTAACGACTCGTTTGAATTATACTGATGGCTTGATGCTTTCGTTGGGAACTTGTTAAAACTGTTTGGTTGTCACGGTTTTCACTATCTCCAACGTCGATCACAAGGATACGAATGATCCCCGTCTGGAACACGTCCTGACAATCAGGAACAAGTGATCCATGCCAATCCAATCCAATTGTTAAATTAGTTGACATTTCCTAACTTTCAGCATCAATTTCTCAAAATTAAAACCTTAAAATAATTTCGATCGTTCAGAACCGACAAGCTGACATGGGCGCACCTAGGGGGGGGGGACTTAGATTTTTTTACACATTTTCCACATTTTTTATGAAAAAACACAGAAAATAGCTTAAAATTGGACATCATGAGTTTGCCCCCCCCCAAGAGGCCTCAAGCCCCCCCCCCAAGACATATTCCTGGGTGCGCCCCTGAAGCTGACCACCGTGCGGTGTTGTTATGACTGTATTTTCGTTAGTTTTCTTCTTAAATTAAATTAACACAAATTAGAAACAACATTATACTTTTTTTGCACTCAATTTCTTCAGAAATAATATATGTAGTTATTATATACCTTCACAGTTATTAAATAAATAATAATTTCTAATAATCGCTCATTTAGCAAAAAATTCCATGGAAATTAATTATAAAATATCAGGCATTATTTTGTTTATAAACATGAACCTTTTAAACGATTTTTATTTATTCACAATTTGCCCGAATGTATTTGATTTCAATTAATTTTAATTTTAAAAAGTGCCAACAAGAATTTTTTTACTAAATGATATTGTATTTTTTTTAGAATAAAACTACTTTGTCATCAATTAAGTTACATTAAATTGTATATACTAATCTAACTACGTATAGATAAAGAAATATATTATTGCTTATACTTACATACAATACGTCTTAATAAAAATTATAGTAATTGCCTAGAATGATTGAATGAATGAACCATTCTTCAAAAAAAACTCAAAAAAATTTACATATTTATATAATGCCTAACTTGAGATTTTACCCTATACATGTATCAAACATTCAGTGTCTTAAAAACTATGTAATTTACACTAATCTCAAAGTTAAAAAGTACCAAATAAACAATATCATTGTGGGAATAAATTAATAAAACACTGAAGTTTGACCAAAATGTTGGAAACTGTACAGATCATAATTTTTTTTTAACATTGGTACACTCTGTAATCATAATTTGCATTTTAAAACAAACAAGATAAAAAAACATAAAAATATATAAAAAATCGACCTTTGTTTTTAATAAATCTTGTGATAATTCCTGATCAAATGTAAAATATTATTGCCCATTTCAGTGACGTGCAAAAAAATTGGAATAAATAGAATAAAATTTTTTTATACAGTTCACATTTATTTTTATTAAATTCTTTTTATTTTTTAAAATTTTATTTTAAGCATGAACAATTATTTTAAAAAGGTAAGTTTTTGTGGGAAATGTTGGAGTGTATTTCAGTCATTTATTTTTAGAACTTTTTGATTTCTAACAGACTTTTTTTTTATTTTGCAAAATTGTCTGACTTGACCTGCCCATAAATTAGCAAAAATAATTTAGAACGTTCTTCTGAAAATATAGCAATTATAAAAATAAATTTTCGATTGAATAATGTGAATTTTCTATAAAAACACTTTTAAAAATTTAAAATATTTTGCAGGAAATGTGGGTACCCCATAAAGAAATGTTCTACAGATACGCCACTGAAAAAAGGACCGTTGGCGTTAGTACAGAATATAATCTGTATGTATGCGGTCCTTTCACATTTTTTCTCTCTACTTTTAATATTTGAAATAACCTTCGACAGAAAAAATTCAACAAGATTAAATAATAAACAATCTGCCCAGTTTTTTAGCCATAGACAACTAAACATTCATTCTAGATCTTATAACCTTTAGTTAAAATTGCCGCTTAGCAAGAAGTCAGGTACTTTAAGAAAATAGTTCAGGCAAGATTCGGGAAAATCCACTTTCTAGAAGCATTTTATATTACTTTTTGACAAATGGGCAATTCCCCCTATTTTGACCCCGCTGAATCCGAATATCCCTGTTGCCAACTCGAAATATTGACAGGGGCTGAGATATTCAAGATGGCGGCAAAATGTCAGCGAAATTTTAAATTGCCGCTGGAAAGCCCAAATTGTCACAGGTGTACATTCAAAATATATATTTGTATAATTAAAAAATAATAACATATTATTTTTTTTTAAATGGCTGCAAAAACTCCAAAAAACCCCCCAGACCCCCCAAAATCTAAAAGTTTGAGGTTTTTTCAAATTTTCTTAAAAACTAAGCTTCTAAGAGAAAAATGTATAATATAATTTATTGTAGACAATAAAATTCCCTTTTTAACACGGTATAACTTGATAAAGTTAGACTAATAACAAGCTCTCCAGCGGCGTCCGTTAATTGAAGTAATTTAAAAAAGTTGAAAAAATACCTATGTTTTCTCCAAGATTTATTTAATTTTTTTAAAAACTAATATCTACAGAAAACCATATATTACATTTTGGTATACTTAATAAAATTTTCTTCAAAATGACGTGTAACATGATTAAATCGAGTTAATAAATAAAACTTCAGGGGCATCCGTAAATTAAATTACTTTTGAAAAAACAGAAAATAAACCATTTTTGTTACACGATTTATCTAATTTTCTCAAAAACTAAGCTTAACATGAAAAAACTTGTTCTACACTTTTTTGTAGACAGGGAAATTCCCTTTTTAAAAATGTGAAACTCGGTGATGTTTGATTTATAGCAAATTCTCCAGCGACGTCCGTCAATGGGGGTGATTTTCTTAAAAACCAAGCTCTAAAAAATGTGTTCTATACTTCGTCATAGCCAATAACATTTCCTTTCAAACGATGTATAACAAAGTGGAAGTTATTTTATATTTAGCGCTCCAGTGGTGTTCTTAATTTAAAGAAATTATTTAGGATCAATCCAAACTAATCAATTTTGTGTCTTATTAGCTTTTTGGTGGATAATAAAGAGCGGCGGATAAAAGGTCAAAAGTACAAAAGGTCGAAAGTACAAAAAGTCGAAAAAATAAGGTCGAAAGTACAAAAGGTCGAAAGTACAAAAGGTCGAAAAAATAAGGTCGAAAGTACAAAAGGTCGAAAATACAAAAGATCGAAAGTATAAAAGATCGAAAGTACGGCCGTGGGTCCACATCGACTGGACAGGTCAATTTGACTTGATACGGTAAATTTGTATTTTTAATATTTTGTTTTGTCGATTTTTTTTCGACCTTTTGCACTTTCTACCTTTTATGGCTTCGGCGGCGGGCCATAGCATAGAAAACTCTTCAGGGGCGTCCGTAAATTGCATAAGTATAAGGCAAAAAAATATCAAACTCTTCCTAACAGGTTGACAGGTTGGTTGTTGATCCCAATGAGTACCAAATTAGGATTATGCCCCCCCCCCCAAACCGTTGCATAAGATTCACCACTTTATTTTTAGTTCCATATGCTTAAAAAAATAACCAAAAACACCTGTGTCAAAGTTACTACTGTTACTTTCTGCACAAAAATATTGCTTAGGGGGGCCATGGCCCCTATTCCCCCTCCCTTTATAACCACCGGTATTTTTTTGGCTTTAAAGAACTTATTTAGATAAATCAAAATATCTAACCTAATCAAAAAACAGTTTATTTTAGTTTGGAAACATTTTATTTTAGTAGGTATAAATTACGAACCTTTTTAAAAAGAAAATTGTCTTATCCTCAATAAAGAATAAATGCACATTTTTTTTTTCTGAAGATATTTAAATATGCAAGAAGAACTGATTATTTCAGTTATTTTTGAAAATAAGTTTATATTAGTACGCCCCTGAAGCCTTAAATATGGCAACAACCCGACATTTTAATAAAGTTTTTAAAAGAAAATGTTCTGTTCTACAATAAAGTATACTACATATTTTTTCCTAAAAAGTGTAGTTTTTGAGAAAATTTTGAAAAACCTATAATAAACATGTTTTTTCTAAATAATCCGAATTTACGTACGCCACTGAAGAGCTACTTGCTTTTCCTAACCTTATTTACCAATACATTGTTGGAAACGGAATTTTATTCTCCACAAAAAACTGTTCTTTGCAATTTTTGATAAAAAGGTTAGTTTTCGAGAAAATTGCATAAAACTGAAAAAAAACAGGTTTTTGGGGGTTTGGGGGGATTTTCTCCGTCCCTGTCGATTTTTCGAGTTGGCAACAGAGATATTCGGATTCAGCGGGGTCAAATTAAGGGGAAATGGTCTGTTGTCAAAAAGTAATATGATTTGCTTCTAGACCGAAAACGGAAAGCCTTTTAAAATAATATGCTCTGACTAAAATACTTGTAATTTTAGTTTACAAGTACTTGTTACTTGAAGTATTTTTACATTGTACAGTGAAACCTCTCCTTGCGTACACCTCTATTAAGCGGACACTCCCTTTAGGCGGACAAATTTTTTAGAACCAAGCTTTTCCCTATTTCTTTACATGTAAAATGTACTCCAATAACCGGACACTCTTGTAACCGGACGCGGACAATTTTTTTCGGTTAAAAAATTCTGAAACCTCCCTTAACCGGACGCGAACTTCTAACAACGAGACGGAGCGCTGCACGACATGAGCATAAATATTATGTAGTATGTTGGCAACAACGCAATCTGCAGCCGGAGAATTACCTCTTTCCGTTTTAATGCGGAGACTAAATACTTCTGTCGTATTTACAACATATTTAATTCGGCTAAGGCGGGACTGCTGTGTTTTATTTTTATTGTTCAGTTGGGTAGTAATAGATCTCTTTGAAATGATGCCTAATAAAAAACTTTTTAGTTTACGTGAAAAAATGAAAGTTGTAAACGTTTCGGAAAAGGAACGAAAGATAGCTGAAAAAATTAATATCGGAAAAACTCAAGCAGCGGAAATTGTTAATAAATATATATTAACCGTTTTTTGTTTCTGTGCATTATCTGCGGTCAGCACAGTGGTGTAGGCGTCCTTTAAGTTGGTGTTAAGTGTAGCAAATTGAAATATTTTTAACCTTTTCGTAATGACTGTAATAGAACTATAAATAATAAGTGGTTTTTTAAATTGTTATAGCCTTAACATTCACTTTTCTGACTTTTTAGAATATAAGTAGATTTTGCTCTTTGGGCTACCTACCTTATTAAACTACGAACCAAAATTTACTTTATTACACTTATAATATATTCCTTATCTTTTTTATGACAGGAGTGTCGTAGATAGGGCATGGGCAATGAGTATATGTATAGAGTGGCGCATGGGCGTAGTCAGGGTCTCGCTCAGGGTGGGGGAAAAAAGCAAAAAAATGTACACCATCTGTTTGCAGCGTGTTTACGCCGCTTTGGCTTTTAGTGGTCCTTTCATCGCGTCGCATCGAGTCGGAGTGTGATCCCCTGCATTGTACAGGGTTATCAAATATAATTTATATAAATAAATAAAATAAAGATATTTTAAAAATGAAAAAGAAACGTGTTTTTCAGAAAAATAACGCCACTGTCTGGTATGCGTGTGAGATAAAAGTACTAATTTTTGGTGCACAAAAAAACGGTTTCCAAAGTCCATTTTTGATTTTTCCCCATACGTAAATAAGCAGTTAGGAAAAGCCATGTTAATTGCAAATAACTATTTATTACATTAACAAAAAAGTGTAATTTCCAATGGTTTTTGTTTAATACGTTGTCGACATTAAATTAATAGCAAGACAAGTGTAAATTACAATAGATGAGTCAGTGGCGCACTCAGAGGGAAGGTAAGCCCCCCAAGGACAAGTATTCTCGTAAAGACGCCCACCGTTTTATGACGTCAAATTCGCTAAGCACCTGACCAAAAGTGCAAAAATGGTATTCACGTACGATTGTTCTAAGCATTTTTTTTAAAACGGTAACCGCGATTAAAAACACCTACCAATTGACTTTTTTTTTTGGAAATCGCTTGGCGTTTTTAAAAAATTCAAACCTATTAAAAAGTATTGCACACAGTTATTAATTTTTTTGGGCAATTTTGTATTTATAGTGATTAAAGGAGGCCTTCAGTCTATACTTTAAGTACAATAAGGTCAAAATAGCTACCTTTCTTGTTCTTCAAGGTGGAAATAAAGGATTTTAAGGAGTTTGTGAATAAATATTTACTGTATTTCTCTTCCTTCTGGAATCTATTTAAGTGGTACAGATAAATACATAATTAAAAATTGTTTATGGGTAAGTTTTCTACACTTCTATATCTAAAGCTGCCCTGTAGAGTAGGTTCCCGAGCATTTGAGCCTTATTGGAAACACCCTAGTATGAGCGAGTGTATTCAATTGGAACCACAGTATACTAATTATTTATAGTAAGGAAAGCACCCCGGTCTTGTCACAATACTGTTATACATACCCCCTGTATACATTAGTTCGGAATACAAAGTTCGAAAGGCGCTTATTACAGACCGTCACCCCTGGTATAAAAATATTATGTACAGACTCCTGTGCTGTCGCCATGGACACTAACCGCTACTCTCGGTATATGTTTTTGATTATGACTGACATTGACAAAACAGATAAAAATATGACGTAAATGTAATTCGGCATTTTTCATTTGTGGTTGCAGTTTTTCGTGATTTTTCGACTTTTTACCTTATTTGAAAACGTGTTTTTTGCTAAGTTGTGGCCTATCGGTAATTAAGAAATTTAAAAGAAAACAATTTTGTGTTCGTGGGTGCGAAGACTATGTTAGCAAGCGCTATTCCCAAACGGAACCTAAAAAAAATACTTCGGCAAAAAAACTAACTTTGACGAATGACGAAATTCTCAAATATATAGTGTGTGATGGACACTATTTATATTTCATTTTTTTCGGTACACAGTCGAAGCTGATTTCTGAAAGTTTCACTTGTGCAGTAACTCTAAAGCGATATTCCTATAATTTCTTGGTGTATTGCTGCTTTCAATTCGTCAATGGTTTGGGAATAGTGTTCAGATATTCCCAAAGTATCTGGACTTATAGATTGAATAAAAATTTAACTTTCCTTTTTTTATTGCTAGTAGTCATTAATTTAAACATTCTTTGATTAAGCTTCCTTATTGATTGATGTTTATAGAGTCTTTTTAAGCAAATTGAGCTTTGACACAAAATAACTTATTCTTATCAGCGCGCATCGTTTAAATTTAAATCTATGTAATTGACGAATAGAATGAGTTTTTAGTGTTAAAATTTAATTTGATAAAAACTGTTCAAAACACTATATTAAAAGATGGTATCCGGTATACAATAATTTGAAAAATCATCCTGTAGCTTAGAGACAAACTGCGCAAGCGTTATATTGTTTCAAATCCCCCTGTAAATGTTTAGTACGGTGCACAAAGTTGGAGAGGCGCTGATTCGTGCACGACACCCCGGTATACTGGGCCGATTTAGTAATACAACTCCCACCGTGTAAGTGTCTGGTCTATCTCTGTCATTCGTCTATGATTGGAACCATGAAATGGTGGTAATGATGCCCAAGCTTTAAACAATTTAAACTTCAATAATTATTATTGAAGAAGTTTAACTAATTTTGCTTCTAAAACTTTATTTTATTTGTTTGAATATGATGAAATCTTATGTTTTACATCTATATAAGCTTTATTATTATATCCTAGGAGTGTAGGGGTCATTACAATCATTTTAAGACACTGCTAGCCCAACATTTCTCATTTTTATCAATAAATACCAAAAATAACTAACTGGGGTGAAAAAAATCTCTAATGTAGGCCACAAATGTCAAAAAACATAAACAAAAAGCGAGAATTTGAAGGATGCTTAGCAAGTTCCATCCCAAGGGCGCGTTTACCAACGAGAACACCAAATTCGATCAGTCAGCGCAAATGCCATGTGAGAAGGGTGGGGCGAGTTCGTAAAGGCATCGATGAGCTCATCGATGACAACAATCAAGTTTTTAAATTAATCAGTGCAATTCGTTGAAATCCATCGGATTCGTAAATTATCTGATGAATTTCACCAAGGCACCAATTGATGGCATCAATGCTCACCGATCCTGAGAGTCGGTGAGCAATCTTCGATGAATGTCAATTACGTCAAAATCAGCTGTTTTTTGTGTTTTTTTTTGGCTGTGTAATTTTATATCTTTTTTGTTGTTTTTTCTGTAAAATGCTCCACAGTGTGGTAAACAAAGTTTCGATGGTTATCTTAAAAGATATAAATAGTGACTCAAGACTCGGATGATGAAGATCTGGCGTTAATTTCAATTTCTTTATTTATATACGAGTTAAAATTATTATAAAATCATTTACATTTTACAAACTTATTATTAATTTATTCTAAAGAGCAGAAGAACTTAATCTCGAGAGCCCTTTACTTATTATTTTATGCTAAGTTTATATGCTAATATGAATTTTTAAAATAAATGAGTTTTAGTTATTTTAATTAGAGTAAATTTTGCAAGTAAAATTCCTTATCCTAATCCTAGCCTAATCTATACAAAGGCACAAAAGCCTACCTTAACAAAAGCTTAAAAAAAACTTTAAATAACATTAAAACACTTATAAAATATGAAAAAACAAATCCTGTTTTTATTTTGTTTTTAAAATTTTGATATCGTCAGACCGCGGCATGCCAGGATTGAGGGTTACGTTGAAAATGTTGTTTCCATGTATTAATGCAGAGAATCTTTTAGAAAATAAATCAAAAGCGAAGTTTAGATATCTGATTCATCGCGTTATTTTTTATTTTCTGGTGTTCATCGGACTCACCGAATGAAAATGTCAAATGAACGTCAAACGTCATATGTCAAAAAACCGATGTAATCGGTGAGCAAAATTAGATTACTTTACAAACTCGCCCGCTGTGCGTTTTGCTTAGCGTTTTCAAAACGTAACGTTTTTAAGCCAATTTATGAAAATACCAGTCCAGGGCGAGGTCTTTTCTCACACTCATTTCTTCCGTGTCTTTCAAATACGTTAGAGCATAAATATGGGGCATACCGATGCATTCTCACACCCGATACTTGAAACCAGGACCCCTGTCTAAATCTTAATGTTTCTTTTTCGGGTAGGCAGGATTTCGGTTACTGCGCATGCCTTAGTTTTGATGGTTTTGGAACATACTCCGATACGTCACTATATTATATGACAATTGTCAAAAGCTTAGGGTTATGTCTATTATTTTTTTCTAAAAACTAGTTGATTGAATGAAAATTTATCAAATTGTGGATAAAAATTGTAGTTTTTAGAAAACTAATTGTGCAGATTTATTGTGGACACCATGAAGAATGTTTAATGGCATTTATAAACCACTCTTAACTTTATCAACAAACTATGAAGAAAAATACAGTAGTAGTAGTAGGAGGGGGGGGGTTGACCCGCAGGTCTGACAAGTAGGCCAGAGTAGACCCTTGTTGCCATGCCCCCAGTCTGTCCCTTAACCCACTCTTTGCACTTCCCTTTGATGATCGGGTAACTCATTGGGCCTTCCTGTTCTCTTTACAAAGTCCAGTAAGTCTGCCCATTTGAGCATGTGCAGTTCTTCCTCGCTCAGAGTTAGCGCTCCGAGTGCCTGTTGTCTCATCCTTGCGTAGGCCTCGCATTCTGCCACGAGGTGTCTTGATGTCTCTTCTTCCTGTCCACAGGCTGGGCAGGTACGGTCATTCTCGACTCCTATACGTGGCATGTGCCTCCTCAACCGGTTATGTACGGTTAGAGTACCTATCAGCAGTCCGAGGTCTTTTTGTGTCCGTCCCAGCATCCATCTAAAGAAAAATACAAGTAGTTACCTATGGAATGGCACACCCTTACTTCTCCTGGATATTTTTCTACAAACCGCACATGTTTTACGTGAATTATTTCCCATTTTTCACAGAAAAAAACATAATTTTAGACGACAAACGCAAAACCCCGAAAAATGTAAATAAGCAACAAAGATGGACTTCACCCAAGATCTGTAGAGGATAGGTTACATGGTAACTTTCTGACTAATCAGAGCTAAGGTCACTATATAACGAAGTTCCTTAGGAAATTCGTTATTCAGTGACCTTAATCAGAGCCAGTTGTTGAAGCGGAAAATGACGTCACCGGGAGTACCTATTTAATATAGTAGGAAATCTTCAAGTTTCTTGTGTTCCTTTAATGATTTAAATGTAAAATATGTCTTATTTTTTTGCCTAAAGTGTCTCTAATATCAATATTCATAAAATGCATCAACTACCTCAAATATAAAACTCACCCGATACCAAATATCCCAAAGGCAAAAGGTCTTGGGAAGCTTTTAGCCCGTTAAAATAACTACAAGTAGAGAATATGAGTAAATTAGAACAATTTGTTACCTCCCGCTAAATTTCGCGGTTGTTTGTAAATTTTAAAACCACACAATTGGATGACGGACAGAGTACATTTTTCGCGCATTTCGACATGCGCCTACATACCGCCTCGAGAAAATGGCGTGTTAATTTCTTTCTCCAACTATTTCAAATTTCTACACTTGAAAGTGCTCGATTTTGGTGTACTGAAGCATAGAACTAGAAACTTCAGCCCTTCAGCTACGTGGTGCCAGCATTAGATCAAGACAGGGGCCCCTTGGAACGTGGAGAAATTGGCTGCAAACTGGTGAGTGCTTTGTTTCTGATTTCCGTTGTGTAGTACCAACAATTAACCTATGGACCTTAATTATTTCGTGATGTTATATCAATATATTTATGTTTGTTCGCGCTTTCCTTAATTAAAATATCTACAGTCCATTGCAGTTATCGTTTTTCTAACTGCGGGCAAACACAATTATTTAGGGTTTTTAAATAAATATAGTACGAAAAAAACACCACAAATGAAAAAAGTATACCATCAAAGAATAAAAATACTTAAAAACAAATGTAAACAATGGACTTTATTCAAATAGTGGCAATCCAAATGACGCGCTGTCACCTCTCACGCCGCTTCGATCATTGAGTTACCAGGCAACCTATCCTCTACAGACCTTGGACTTCACCCACACAGTAGCTGTGTGTCTACATAACGAAACACACGCATGCGCACTTTGCCATTGTTTCCAAAGCCAGCTATGAGTATGGTGTCTTCCCTGAGAGCCTGTTTAAGACACGTTTTAGAGTCGTCATGGTTATTTGTAATCGATCTTTTCATTGATCGATATGTATATCAGTTTATTTTCGCCTGTCATTGTTCTGGTTTCTCTCGTATCTCGGTAGACGGCGCTTCTTGAGAGAGTTTTCTCACCATTTACATAGGATTAGAGACAAAACCGTCTAATTAACTTCGCAAGAGTGTCGCATTGACCAAGCAGTGTTCTGAGGAGTCCCATAAGGACGAAACAGTTAACTGTCAACACTTATTAGGTGTCCATTAAATCTTGGACGCCCGTGAAGTTAAGCTTTCAAGCTACCAACGGAAAAATATGAGAGAAACAAAACCTCCTTTTTTGCCGATTAGCCACGAAACTTATTTGAATTTTAAATTCACGGGTACGAAATTTCACATTTGTTATTAAGTTTGTTGGGTTGCATATCTATAGAAGCAGTGTATTCAATGCTTCAACGCATGCTATTTCCGATGGTAGGTCAACAAAATCTGTCGTGGTCGGTATACTTCAATAGCCAGAACTAAAAATAGTTATGGATAGGCTTCATTACAATCCTGATAATTATGCTCTCAAACTTATTATGCCCCAATTATTTGAAAATCCCAAGATATAACATGCGTGTTTATAGCGGACCTAATTAGGCAAAATAATGGCAAAAATGATGATATATGTTCGATCAAGTGATTCACTCATAATTGGCGGCAATTATGGGTCGGTTTTGCTCGCATCTATTGCTCATAGAACCACTTTGTTGCAATTAGGTGTCAAACTTTTATTTTTCAAGAATTCTCCATGTGTAATTAGTATTAATAAAAACACAACCACTTTAAACCAAGATGAAATAATGATTTCACAGTTGAAAAACCTCAGTGCCACTGTATAAGTCACATTGATTGGTTTTCTTATCTATTCTTTTACAGATGTCTTAAATAGGAATCTGATCAACAACAAAGAATTGGTACTCAGTAAAGAACTTAAGTTCGCCCTTGCACCGACACAGACATTCACACTGGACATTATTGCGGTAACAGAGACCGTTAGTCTACCTCAACCCGAAGCTGATGAGTTTTTCCATAAATTAGGAACAACCTTGGAGAGAAAGAACCATGAAAACATCAAGTCAAGAAGAACGGACAATCAAGAACATTCATACTGACAAATCAATCAAGATTCTACCTTCCGACAAAGGGAACGCGACGGTGATCATGGATGTTGAGACAAAAATATCAAACAATTTCTGGAGACAGGAGACTACAAGCCACTACCAAATGATCCTACCACAACCATAGAAAGACGCATCGACAGAAAGTTAAACAAGTATGCTGAAAATATCCCAGAAGCCGTTAGATTCTGCCTGACGCCATACCACAGTAAGCCACCACATTTTTATGGACTACCAAAGATCCGTAAAAAGAATATACCACTGCGACTAATTATGAGCTCCAAGAACTCCCTGGCCAGCACTTTGTCGAGGATTTTGACATAATTCAACCATTACAAGGTAAATCCGAATCTTTTGTCCAAAGCTCAGAACATTTTGTCAAGATTTTAAAAAGTATCGAATTAGATTCCGACCATAGATTTGTAAGTTTTGATGTAAAAAGTCTTGACACTAACGTGCCAATAAATGAGTCACTCAGAATCATCAAAAACAAATTACAAACTTACACTTCACGAGAAAACAATGCTATTTGTGAAGAAGGTGATGGATCTGTTAGAGCTCTGTCTCCGTAACTCTTACTTTCAAGTGAAAGATAAGTTTTACGGTCAAAATGATGGACTTCTAATGGGTTCGTCTCTTTCGCCAGTGCTAGCAAACATCTACATTGAATAGTTAGAGGACCATGTGATCAACACAGCAAGAGTCAAGCCAATGTATGACAACAATATATGTATAACACATTTATTATATGGCCGGAAAATGAAAACGAACTGCCGAATTTTCTACACCATCTGAACGGTATTCAAAAGATCAATGTCTTATAGACTTGCCCAAATATTTTGTTTTTTAAAACTGTAGTTCAAACGTAAAGATAACCTTAAAAAAAACGATAATATATTATTGCAAAACTAACTACAAATAAATTTAACACCTTTGTCGTTTATATTTTAACATTTACCAATTATTGCAATTTATTTTTAACCTATTATTAAAACTGCATAGTTTTGTATTAGCTGTATCAACTAAAGTTATTAATAACAATAATTACTTATAAAACACTAAAAAACTTGTATATGCCATAGACTTAACTAAGCTTTTAACAAGACTGTATATCTTGCACAGATCAATACGACTTCTAAATATAGTAAGACTAGTAAGCTTAGCATTTGTCAAAGTGGGATGAAATTGAATTTTCATAAGTTACTGATTTGTTTCAGTGTGCTTTTCTCACCTTTTTTAACCCAGTACAAAAATTCTACTTAAAATTGATATTTTGGGGGAAGCCAAGAATAGATTTAATTTGAAGAAATTGAGCTGACCTGATCATTACAATAATTGTTTACACAACTCCTATAGATATCCAACCCAGCCAAACTTAGTATTAGCAGCGGATAGATGGCTCTGCCGAATATTCATGTACGAGGACTGTTCGAAAAGTTCTCGGTCTAACACAGAGATGGCCCTGTTATCACTAAAATTTTCTGAAGCTTTTCAAGCTAGAGCTTGCAGTTAGTCGACTGCAGAGTTTCGAGTACGTACGGTGTTTTTCTAATTTTTCGTGCAGTAATTATTTTGTGATAAAAGGTTTAAGCCTTATAGACACACAAAGTGAGTTTAGGGAGACATTAGGAGATTCTTATTCTTCAGTTTCCACAATAATAAAATGGGCTGCAGAATTTAAGCGTGGCCGTACATCGATACAAAATGATGAGCGTTCAGAACGACCAAAAACGGCTACATCAGAAGAAAACGTGGCAAAAATTCACAATGCTGTACTGACTGACCGCAGATTAAAGGTGTGTGAAGTGGCTGAGATGGCAAAGATCTCATTAGATTGAGTGCACTATACTTTGCATCACATCTTGGGTATGAGAAAGCTATCGGAAAAATGGGTGCCTCGTTTACTGACACCTGACCAAAAACGCATACGATTAAATATTTCCCAACAATGTTTGGACCTATTTCAACGCAATCCAGCTGAATTTCTTCGACGATTTATAACAGTAGATGAAACATGGATTCACCACTATGCATCAGAAACAATAGAATAGTCGAAGCAGTGGATCGGGCCTGGTGAAAGAGCCCACAAAAAGGCAAAACCTGCCCCTTCTGCAGGAAAAGTTATGGCTACGGTTTTCTGGGTTCTCATGGTTTGGTGCTAATAGATTTTTTAGAGCATGGTAGGACTATCACTGGAGAATATTATGCCAACTTACTGGACCAACTTAACAAGGCTATCCAGGTTAAAAGTCAACATCTGGCCAAAAAGAAAGTGCTTTTTCACAAAGATAACGATCCTGCTGATGCTTCACGGATTGTTGCTCCGAAAGTGTACGAGTTACACTATGAGGTGCTTCCACACGCACCCTATTCACCTGATCTAGCATTCACTTCAAATGAAAAGTTAAAGTGTGAAACCACAGCGCATTTTGCAGAACTCGAAAAGACGTATTTTACTGAGGGTATCCAGAAGCTAGAGAATCGTTGGAGCAAATGTATGAATTGGAGGGAGATTATGTAGAAAAATTAAAAAATTAAATGTTTGAAATTCCGGGTTTTTCTTGGTCGGGCCGAACATTTTTCAACAGCCCTCGTAGTTCCAATGATGACACGGCAGAGCCATCTGTTCGCTGCTGTTATTAAGTTTGTTGAGCTGCATATCCATAGGAGTTGTGTAAACATTGTTACAATAGAATTTTAGCTTTATTTCTTCCTAATTATGCAAAATAGATGCAGAATAAAAAATCAGGTCGTTTATTTTAAAAATTGTACTTTAAAAAGATAAAACGTTTGGCATAAATAGTAATTTATAAAATAAACTTTTGAAATTTCAATAAATAATTGAAACAAAAAAATATTTTTTTTTTTTAAATATCTAATACTCACTGTTTCATTTAAAATATTTCTGTAATTTTTTTAAATTTTTAATGATTTAACTTTTTTATTACCTATTAATTGCGTTCTTTGGAGATCATTTCGTATGTGTTTAACCAACGAACATATAATATGATTTCGTATGTGTTTAACCAACGAACATATAATATGATTGTTGTATATTATGTAGCAGTAGCGGTGTTGGTGATATTAATATTTTTTCGCAATAAACAGGAAAAACACTAATGGTATAAAATAGTTATATATTATGTATATCACGGTTCAAGGTGACACTTTATTTTCCACACACATTTACAGATTAAATTCAAAAATGTAAAAATTATGTAATAATTAAGTAAATATAAAAGAAAAATCTTTTGCCATTACAGAACCGACTCAAGGGCGTGGCACTGTGTGCAACTGCCTACATAGTTTGACCAGGGGTGGAAAAATGGTTAAAAAAATTACTAAAATTATTTTAAAAAAGAAAGAAAGATAGTTTTGCCCAAAAACGATAAAAGAAATAAATTAAATTTTTTTTAGCTATATATATTTCTCGGTTTCACAACGTTCTACGTCTTCCGATACCCAATCCCCACTCGTTTCTGTTTGCCCATAATTCATCATCTAGGCCTCTTATTCTTATTTCACTGTCTATTCCTTCTCTCCAGCTTCTCCTTGGCCGTCCTCGTTTTCTTCGGACAGTTGGTTTCCATTGTAGTATTTGTTTAGGTAGTCTTTCATCATTCATTCTTTGTACATATCCGACCACACCAGTTGCTTTGTTCTTATATCATCCACTAAAGTACGTTCCCCCACTGTCATAATTTCTCTTATTCTTTGATCTGTAACTCTTTCTCTTTTGGATTTCCCTGCTGCTCTTCTCCAATAGTCCATCTCCGTAGCGGAAAGCATTTTTTCTGTTCTATCCTTGATTGGCCATACTTCTGAGCCGTATGTAATAATAATTTTTACAATGGTATTATATATAAGCTTTTTGTTATGTTTGGATATACTTTGGTCCCAAATTATTCCATTTAATAAAGTTATTGCTTTTCTTCCGATTTTGTGAAAGAAAATCAATTTCAAAATTAAAAATCAAAAAAAGTATCGACAATTAAGAACTTCATTTTCTTTTAAAAACTTTACTTTAGTTGATTACCTTTCTAACGGTATGCTACACATTGATAAAAAAAACATTTCTGCTTTAAAATACGGATATTCCGTCAGAAGGGCGAGACTCGTTCGGAATTGGTAAGAAAAACAATTTGATGTTTATGATCGTTTACCTACTTAAACAAAAGTTAATCTTTTAACAATAATGTATTGTGTTCTTTATTTATAAATTTTGTTCGAAACGATCATAAACATCAAATTGTTTTGCTTATCAAGTCCGAACGATTATTGCCCGTCTCACCGAATATCCGTATTTTAAAGCAGAATTGTTTTTTTTTATCAATGTGTAGCATACCGCTAGAAAGGTAATTAACTAGAGAAGTTTTTAAAAGAAAATGAAGTTCTCAAGTGTTGATACTTTTTTTAATTTTTAATTTTGAAATTTATTTTCTTTCACAAAATTACTAATGTTCTTTAATAAAAAACCTCGTATGTCCCTTTGGTACATAAATTTTAACAAATCTATTAATTAGTTGAAGTAGCATAAGATTACAGAATTATAAAAAAATACCGTGCCTTTTTAGCAGCCAAGTCAGAAGATCAACGAACAAGAAGATAAATAATAATTAACATTGATATGCTTATTCGATGCACATTACAAAAAAATAAAATTAGTGTTACTCACATATAGACACAAACATACGAGCATAAATTAAGTGACACATAGAGACAATGCAACATTTGTTTCGTTAATTAATCGTTCTGACCTTTCGACTAATAATGTGAAGGGCACTGCTGTTTAACAGCGCCGGATCCAGGCTCTATTTTATACACAGGGTTTATCAAACGTAGATGCAAGGGCAAAACCCACAGACAAATTTTAAAAAATAATTATTTAAAAACCTGCACGAAGTTACATTGTGCAGGCACTGATCTACGAGAGGGGAAAAAGGGGAAATTCCCCCCCCCCCCAATCTCAAACTATATACACAGAATGCACCTCCTGGTCATTATGCAAACCTCGGATTCTTTTAGATATTTTTATTTTTACATAAAATAGGACATCATGAGACACCATATTTTTACTACAGCAGGTAGATAAATTATGATGATGCTATGTGAGTTTGCTTTGCAGCCCTTCCACTACGACCACCAGTGGGTCTATTGGTGCTCACTTTTGAGTGGTTTCTCACCACTGTATGTCTAATTTTCCAAAAAGGCCGGCTATCAGTTTGAGTGAGACACTGTTCAGATCTTTTGAGTCAATCTGAGGTTTGACCGAAAGTGTTCTGACGTAAACGTGTTATAGTCGGACATTCGCGCAGTACATGTCTGACTGTTTCGTCATCCTCCATACAGAGTCTACATTCGGTCTCTTCTGTTAGTTCCATTGGTGTGCATGGGTACTCTCAGTCGACAGTTAAAAAGACCAGTCACTATACGTATCTCCTGTCTGGTAAGTCCAATAATGTTCCTGGCTCTGTTTCTGCAAGGTCCTTTAATGAACTCTTTAGAGTATATGGTATATATAACTATTCTCCATCCATTTTAATATGGTTGATTTAACAGCATTGTATGATATCCCCAGGGCTGGTCCGGGGCCGAAAAATTCGGCAGATGCCGCTTCCCTCGCTGCTAAGATTTTAGGGTTGCAACTGTAGACATTTTTTTTGGTTAAATTTATGATATGGACCTACTGAAATTACTGAAATCTAAATAGCATAGTGTTATGCTGTTTTCCATGATTATCTACTAACTTGTAAGAGGTAAATCCGGTCCTGTATTTTAAAAAAAGGGTGACTCATCAGCTATCATGTTAATTCTTTTTATATTGTTCACAGTTTAGTCGATTAATTAATTAAATTATCTCTTCTCTTTCTGCTTTTAACAGTTTTAATTAAGTCGACGGTATTTTAAAAAGAAGAAGGTTGTTCGGTTGAAATTAATCTCTCCTCTAATTTTTTTGTTCATTATATAATAACGTGGTAGGTAACTTAAGTAATCATTAATATTTCAAAATGTATAGACAGGATGTTCGCTAATTCAGTAACTATAACGTTATTTAAAAACGTTTAAATTATTAATAAACTAAAGTTTCAATTGTGAATTTTGTTTATTTAATTCAACCTTTTTTAACATCAAGATTTATATTAATTAATCTTAATCTAGTAGTAGTAGTAGTATTGGGGGGGTTGACCCGCAGGTCTGACAAGTAGGCCAGCGTAGGCCCTTTTTGCCATGCCCCAAGTCTGTCCCTTAACCCACTCTCTGCACTTCCCTTTGATGGTCGGGTAACTCATTGGGCCTTCCTGTTCTCTTTACAAAGTCCAATAACTCTGCCTATTTGAGCATGTGCAGTTCTTCCTCGCTCAGAGTTGGCACTCCGAGTGCCTGTCTCATCCTTGCGTAGGCCTCGCATTCTGCCACGAGGTGTCTTGATGTCTCTTCTTCAGGTCCACAGGCTGGGCAGGTAGGGCCATTCTGGACTCCTATACGTGTCATGTGCCTCCTCAACCGGTTATGTCCGGTTAGAGTACCTATCAGCACTCCGAGGTCTTTTCGTGTCCGTCCCAGCATCCATCTAATTCTGGTCGCTTTTGGACGGTCTACGAATTCTCTGGTCTGTCTGCAACCCGTTCCTGTTTCCCAGGAGTTTAATAGCGCGTCCTGGGCCCATTTGTTGAGTCCGCTTTGCACTTGTCTTTTTGTCACGCCCAAAAGTGGCTCCGGTCCTACGTAGGCGGTTCCTGCCCCAAGTCGTGCGAGTTCGTCCGCCTTCTCGTTCCCTGGTACCCCCGTATGTCCCGGAACCCAAACCAGCGTCACCCGTTTACTATCGCTTAGGGTCTCCAGCGCCGCTGCGCATTCTTCCACCAAGCCGTCAGCAATCTTGGGTGCGTTTAGCGCCTTCAGGGTGGCTTGACTGTCAGAGCATATATATATAAGCTCCTCTTCGCTGTTCCGAACCTCTTCTAGGGTTGCCGCCATTATTATGGCCTATCTTAACCTAACTTTTTGGCATCTTCTTAGTCTTCTCATTGGGCCACATTAGTTATGGCCAACTAGCGCCAAGGCAGGTAACATTTAAATGTAACGTAAAATGCGTCACAGTAAGTATGTTATACAAGCGTGTTTTTTATGTTAAAAATGCTTTTTAGCACTCAGGGACTAAAAACGTATTTTGGCTCCTTACTCCAGCGATAAAAATGATTCTTTTTAATTCAGGGACTAGAAAGTATACATGTCTTAAATGGGATTCGGGGCATAACATTATATTTTAAACCTAGGGACTAAAGTGGTAATTTTAATCCCTTCAGTCGCGCTATAATTCTCAGAGAGATTAAAAGGAACTTTAGTCACGTGGTCTACATACTATTTTATGCACTTAGTATATTTAAATAAAAAAAGCACTTGTCAATTTATGGGCACCTAAGCTGATACGATTTAACCTTTATTTTACCTTCCTAGTCCGCATAGCAATGGCTAGAGAAGGTATTTTTATCGACGAAAAAAATTTTTTTGAGGTATTGCCGAAAATAATATGGTATGAAAAGTTTCCACCATAGTGATTAAATAAGAATTTATTTTTCTACAAAGTACCCTTGTAAGGTAATACATTTGGCTCAACGGTGTTCAACTGATTTGATGCCATCACTGAAGTCTGATTTATCCAATTCTTTAAAATAGGCGTTTGTAGCAAGAAATTTTTTTAGGTTTGGAAACAAATAAAAGTCTGACGGGGCTAGGTCTGGCGAATAAGGTGGATGGTTTAACAGTTCAAAGCCTAGCTGATGGATTTTAGCCATTACCAGAGCGGACTTGTGGCAAGGTGCATTGTCCTGATGAAACAAAATTTCCTTTTTTGCCAAACCAGGGCGTTTTTCGCTTTTATTCTGCTTGAGTTGGTCCAGTAAATCGCTGTAGTACTCTGAATTTATTGTTCTTCCTTTTTCGAGATAATCTATGAGGAGTATCCCTTTAGCGTCCCAATAGACCGTTGCCATGACCTTTCCAGCAGACGGTACTGCCTTTGCCTTCTTTGGAACTGGTTCGTCCTTTGCAGTCCATTGTTTCGACTATTGCTTAGTTTCAGGGATATAATGATGAACCGATGTTTCATCAACCGTAATAAATCTACGCAAAAAGTCCTCTGAATCACGTCCAAACAGTGCCAAATTCTCCTCTGAAATGGTTGAACGCACGAACTTTTGATCTGGCGTGAGCAAACGCGGCAGCCATCGGGCGGATTGCTCTTTGATATGCCCACAGCCTCAGCTACCTCTTCCAGTCTTAATCTGCGATCTTTTAGAATTAATTTGTGAATGGTTTGCACCATTTCTTCAGAAGTTGCCGTTTTTGGCCTGCCAGAACGCGGAGCATCATCAGTGCTAGTACGACCACGTTTAAAGTACCATACCCAGGTTTCAACTGTGGTATAGGAAGGAGGAGATTCCCCTAGTGTAGCATCTAGTTCAGCTTTTATTTCAGTCGGCGATAACCCTTTGATATGAAAATATATTTCTATCTTTTAAAATTGACACTATATATACTTTCAAAATAAGCAGGACACAAACTACTTCACGCACTCATTTTAAACTTCGAGCGTATACTGATCACAAGCAAGGCTACACAAACACGTTGGAACACGAAATCAAATCGGGCCTGATATAGGCTAGGCCGGAAACTCCTCATCCCATCCTTGTATATAATAATATAGGATTTTAACCAATTTATTCCTCTAAACGTAAATTAATTTTGACGATTATACACAGTGGGTATGAAATCAACGGTTTGCATTAAAATAAGAGTTTTACATTAAATGCTTCATTAGATTTTAATGAAGCTATGAAAACCTTAACCATAACCGATAACTACTTCGAACTCTCGCTAATTGTGCTATTGAAAATAATTTGCTTTTTGAAATAGAAAATAAATGCTCCTTTTTGCCTACGAAAAATGCAAGCCCAACTCTTGTTGTTGCTGCAGATACCAAATAATCTGTTGGGTTTTAAATTCCAGTTCCATACTTTATTTTTTATATATTTTCATCTGAAAACCGATTCTTGAAAATGACGGCAATGACGCCGGCCAGGTCGCACTCCCCTAGTTACGGCACTGCTATGGCCCCACCATACTGCAATTCGGTGCTTTCACTGATAAACTGTATAGTTTTTAAAATATGAATTTTCAAAATTGGGCCATTTCGGTCTTATGGGATTTCCTACTCTAAAATTTGCTAAATGACGTTTTTCCGAATCTTAACTCAGGTTGTGGATTTTTCGCATCTTTTTGGCCCTACCATACTGCAACTCGGTGCTTTTGTTGAAAAATTATATAGTTTTTGAAATATGAATTTTCAAAGTTTGGCCTTTTTGGTCTTATGGGATTACCTACCCTAAAATTCGCTAGATGACGTTTTTCCGAATCTTAACACAGGGTGTGGTTTTTTCGCATCTCTATGGCCCCACCATACTGCAACTCGGTGCTTTTGTTGATAAATTATATACAGTCGAACCTCTCTAACTCGAACCTCTATAACTCGAACCTCTCTATAACTCGAACCTTTCAAGTGGTCCCTGCACTTTTTACACGTATTTAAACCTCTTTAACTCGAGTTTCTATAACTCGAACTCTCCATAACTCGAACTGTTTTGGTTGTCCCTTCAGGTTCGAGTTATAGAGGTTCGGCTGTAGTTTTTGAAATATGAGTATTTAAAATTTGGCCTTTTTGATCTTATGGGATTACCTACCCTAAAATTCGCATAATGACGTTTTTCCGAATCTTAACTCAGGGTGTGGTTTTTTCGCATCTCTATGGCCCCACCATACTGCAACTCGGTGCTTTTGTTGATAAATTATATAGTTTTTGAAATATGAATTTTCAAAATTTGGCCTTTTTGGTTTTATGGCATTACCTACCCTAAAATTCGCTAAATGACGTTTTTCCGAATCTTAACTCAGGGTGTGGTTTTTTCGCATCTCTATGGCCCCACCATACTGCAACTTGGTGCTTTTTTTGATAAATTATATAGTTTTTGAAATATGAATTTTCAAAGTTTGGGCTTTTTGGTCTTATGGGATTACCTACCCTAAAATTCGGTAAATGACGTTTTTCCGAATATTAACTCAGGTTGTGGTTTTTTTGCATCTCTATGGCCCCACCATACTGCAACTTGGGATAAACTATATAGTTTTTAAAAAATGCATTTAAAAGTTTGACCATTTATTCATGAAATATATCGAAAACATTTAAAAAAATCTTAGTTTTACGGGGGCCCGTACACCGAGCCCCCCCCCCCTTGGGTGCGACCATGTTAAATGTATGTTCTCTGTACTATACTTTTAGTTTTTAGTTAGTCAACTAAATATCAAGAAAAATAAAATAAAATATTGTTAAAAAGCAGAAAATAAAATTGCTTTGAAATATTTTAGAGAAAATGCGTTTTTACGGGCAAGTCCTCAGAGGTAAAGGTAGCTCGAGGACGCGGTTCGGCCTCATTAGGCCTCATTCAGCCCGAGCATAACCATAAAATGGAAGGAGATAAATTGATGATGTGGGTATCTGAAAAAGAAATATCAAATATGGTGTTTACTGAGGAGAGACTGTCAATTTGCAGCTTCGGTCGGGGTTCAGTTTTGAAACTAATTTTGACGTTGCCATTTTGACCATTTTATGGTTATGCTCGTGCTGAATGAGACCTAATGCGGCCGAAATGCTTCCCCGAGCTACCTTTACCTCTGAGGACTTGCCCGTGAAACTTTTTCGTTAAAAATTGTTACTTCGTGAACTTCCTTCAAATTTTAAAATACGATTTCTAGATTTGATTTTTTTTTTCTGTGTAGGGACTGTGACTGTTATTTCAGTAGGCAATTTGAGCTCATCTAACCGCAAGTAGGTGGTATAATAAATGAGACTGTTTCTTTTTACTCACATTTATAACTAAGATGGGTTTATTAGTTTCTAGATTGAAAACGATGTATCAAGACTTTAAATAAATTAGTTAAGTTGTAAACTACAGCGAATTTTCTACGAATATATCTAGTCTATGTATAAAAGAGCAGGGTGACCAGGTTTTTTCACCCTCAATACAGGACATTCTCAGAAGGGAAAAACGACATATTTTTTATTTAATTATGTAGTTACCTATTTATTTTAAACGTTATATTTATTTAAAAAGGAGTGCCTACACCAGTGGCGTATATAAGGGGGGGGGGCTAGATATTTTCCACATATTTCCTGAATACAAACATAAAATAGCATAAAATACGGCCTCATGGGTCTCGGGCCCCCCCAAACTGCCTCGGGCCCACCCTGAAACTTTTTTCTATATACGCCACTGACCTACACAATGCATATGATGCCGTTCCAGTAGAAAACATTATGAACAATGTTAGAGCAAACTATTATCAATCAAGCGATAACAGAACTATACAAACGATGTAAAATTAAAATTGGAAATTGACTTTCAAAAGAATTCCTGGTATGGAAAGGCTTAAGAGAGGGATATTGTATCTCTTTTTTAAAAATATATATCGCAGTAGCTCTAAAAAACTGAAAACGTAAATTACACGGCATGATAATACAACTTAATGACCGATTTACCATATACCCACTACAGTTAGCTGTAGTATATGATGTCACATTTGATAAAACAGAAACAGGCTGTAAAGAATTGGAAAAAAGAATAGTAAAAGCATTGGATGTCTTAAAAGTATTTTATAGAGTAGAGAGAAAAAAAAGAATGTAAAATTTAACATATATCAAACAGTGTTGTTGTATGGAATAGAGATTTGTCGCATAACAGAAAAATACAAATCAAAAATGGATGCAATAAGAAGATCAATGAAAATATTTAAAACAGATCATATAAGAAATGAGACCATAAAAGAAAGAAAGTAAATCGAGGGAAACATAAGGGATCACATCACTAAAAGACAACTCTTATGGTACGCCCATGTACAACGGATGAACGAGGAAAGATTACCAAAGCAGATCCTAGAATGGCAACCAATAGGGTGCAAAAAAAGAGGGCGTCCTAAACTGGAATGGCAACAGTTAATCCAAAGATCAATGAGTCAACAAAACATGACAGAAGTTGATTGTCAGGATCGAAAAAAAATTATTGATATTTTTTTGAGGTGTGTACCTAGTTATTAATATATTTTTATTTAATTTTTTTTAAATAAAATTCAGTAGTAGTAGTTTTTTTGTAGGTAAATTTTTGTAATTTCGTCATTTCATAAGTTTTTTTTTTTTAATGCAACTGAATAGGTAGGTACTCCTTCAACCACCGCATTTGTCCCTGGAAGACTGAAAGAGAATTCCACAATTATACTGAAAATTTTGATAAGAAACATATTCTCCTGTTTAAAGTTTTGAAAATTTTGTTTTCGTTCCAATAATTAGTTTTTTTTTTAAATTTGCAAGCGAACATACCAACTGCCTATAATTTGCATTCTGTTGGCGCGAGCCAATTCTAATTTTCACCAGAGAGTAATCTAAAGAAGTTGGTAAAAGATAAAATCATAATGCAGGACAGCTCAGAACATTTTGACGAAAACGGGACATTTTATTATACAGGACAGAAGTTGAAAAATACAGGACTGTCCCGCCTAATACAGGACGAATGGTCACCCTAATAAAATAGGCTTATAAATGTATAAAATAAATCTATTTATGCATTAATAAGGGTATTATTCAAAACAAGACATAAACTAATAAATAACAAGATTTATAAATTAGATATATATACGCAATAAACCAATTTCGTCGGATTTTGATAGGTTAGTACACTTATTTCTAACATAAATATCAAAAAACTAATTGGGTGGATATATATTTTGCTGTATGTGTTGTATATTTTTTATTTTATTTAATTATGTATTTCAGTTTTTACAATTTTTAGTTTAATTTTAAGTACTTAGTTCCTAATTGTATAAAAATTATGTATCAACGTTATGCTTAATATAATAAAAAACTGATTATAAAAAATTAAAATATATGTAATATGCGCTGTGCTTGAATTTTAAGGTGCCTTTACATCGATCGCCGCAAAAACCAAGTTCAATTGGCACTGGGGCCAGCCACTGAATATTGATCGCTATAGCATAAATTTTTCCTAAAAACCAAAATTATAATGTAACGATCTGAAACCCCTCCTCAGGATTAATTTTTTTGTATGCCAATGCAATTAGGACATTTCTATGCAAGAGTATCCATTTAAATAGTTGCATTTATATTCAAAATATTAATTTTTTATATATATATATATTTATCGGTTTCACAACGTTCTACGTCTTCCGATACCCAATCTCCACGCGTTTCTGATTGCCCGTAATTCATCATCTAGGCCTCTTATTCTTATTTCACTATCTATTCCTTCTCTCCAGCTTCTCCTTGGCCGTCCTCGTTTTCTTCGGCCAGTTGGTTTCCATTGTAGTATTTGTTTAGCTAGTCTTGCATCATTCATTCTTTGTACATGTCTGTACCACACCAGTTGTTTTGTTCTTATATCATCCACTAAAGTACGTTCACCCACCGTCATAATTTCTCTTATTCTTTGATTTGTAACTATTTCTCTTTTTGATTTCCCTGCTGCTCTTCTCCAATAGTCCATCTCCGTAGCGGAAAGCATTTTTTCTGTTCTATCCTTGATTGGCCATACTTCTGAGCCGTATGTAATAATACTTTTTACAATGGTGTTATATATAAGCTTTTTGTTATGTTTTGATATACTTTGGTCTCAAATTATTTCATTTAATAAAGTTATTGCTTTTCTTCTTTGTACGTTTCGATCTTTTATAGCTTTGTCTAGTGTTCCGTCAGCTGTAATTCTTAGACCTAAGTATTTATACTCATCACAGGACTGAATTCGCTGCCGGTATTTAAGATTAGATTCTGTTTGATTCGACCGATACACATATACTCTGTCTTATTGAGATTAACCTCCCACTTATTGTACTCTTCTATTACTTTTCGTGTCATATATTCGAAGTTGTCATAATCCTGAGCCACTACTATATAATCATCGGCGAAACATAAAGTATACAAGGTGGTTTCGTCCATACTTTAAGGACTTGTTCCAAGTATATCTTGAAGAGCGTAGGCGAGATACAGCAACCTTGTTTATGACCTTTATTTACTTGAAAGCCTTTGGTTAGTTTTGCTTTTTTTTATCATCAAAAATGCGCGCATAAAAAAGTATCAATGTAAGTTTGAGAGGACATTAAATAGTTTTAAAAAAAAATCATGATAATCAATAAAATATTTCTATTTTTATTATAATATCTGGTGGCACGGCAGTGCCCCGCCAAGTTCGAACAAACTCCAGTACCACCTTTTCAACATTGCAACATTACAGCTCATAATTGACCTATCTAAAACTCTATTTTGGAGTGAGCTACGAAACTCAAACTTTGCATAGATCTTTATAGAGTTAAGAATCCCTCCATAAAGTAGTACAGTCAGTGGCGTGTTGTATAGGAGACAAGGGGGGCGAACGCCCCCCGCCTCTCTGCGCTTGGCGCCCCTGGCGTCCTTTGAGAAAAAAATAGAATTAATTGTGTCATTATTTTAAAAAAAGGTTTGTAATTTATTTGACACCCACACCTATATTTGCACCCCTTAAGGTATTCCCCCCCCCCCCCCCGTCCTTTTATCCACGACACGCTACTGAGTATAGTAGTTTATAAAACGTCGAAATTGCCACTTACTCATGTATATACTGTACCTCCAGAGATGCTACAATGCTGAAATATAGCAAACTGACAGAAATTATAACCAAACCTTTGGAAAAAACCTCAAAATTCTAATTTAGTCCTCTCCCCTGAACATGTAAAGTTATGTAAAAGTAACATTGCCCACTTTCAGAAACGCTAGAGACCTGAGCTTTGGAAGACTGATAGGAACTATGATAAAACTGTAGGAAAAAAATTAAAAAATCCAATATTTTAGTTTACTTCCCGCCTCTATGAATGTAGTTATGTAAAAGTAACATTGCCCACTTCCAGAAACGCTAGGGAGCTGAGCTTTGGAGCCCCAAATGAGATGAACAGACGATTTGAAGAAACATGCGGGTACTAGATGGATGAACACGGCAACAGACAGAGAAGAGTAGAAAATATTGGGGAAAGCCTATGTCCAAAGATGGATCAAAGAAGGCCAAGTAGATAGATATAGATTGAATGAAAAAGGGGGGCCAGCTGTCCCCTCTTGCCTCCGCCTGGATACGCGTCTGATTGTGGTAAAATTAAGAAATCTTCTCACGTACATGTCTTAGTTTGACATGTGGGACGTAAGAACAAGGATTTGTGGGTGTTTTAATAACGGTAGTGAAATTCGAGACGATTTTCAAAATGTGGTCAGAATTTGCGATGGTTATCGTTTGAAACTTTTTGTTACATTGTGTAAACGTGCATGCGAGGGTGTTTTATAGTAAATTGCTAATAACATTTTTTAAAGAATTTTTGTGTAGGATTAATTTAGGTATACAGGGTGTTCTAGGTTAAGTGTCCAGCATTGCTAACTGTTATTATTAAAGATAAAAATTATGTTTATAATATTTGATATTTTGTCGTCTGTACAACCAAAACCATCTTGATCCATTCGCAGCCAGTCTCAGTTCCTTTAAGGGTAGTATTAGGGAATTACTATAGTATAACCTACAGTTCCTATATTTTAATAAAAGAGAAAATTTTTTGTCTTTAGTCAATTTTCTTAGTCAATTTTCTTAGTCAATTTTTTTAGTCCTAGTTTCTTATTATTGTTTTTTTTTTGTTTGTTTTAATTAGTTTTATTACTTTTTTTTGCCATCTTGTTATTAATTAATTACTCTGTAATATTATTGTAAATTGACTCTGCCGTTGAAATAGAAAAATAAAAAAAATAAATAAATAATATTTTTTGTGATATAAATTGAGTGTTTTTTGATTTTTGTCCCTCCTGTAACGTTGATATCCCTTCTTTAACACTTAAAATACCTGATATTTTTGTCAAATTTGGCACTCCAGTGTTATTTTAAACCAATTTTTTATTTTTTAGTGGCCTTTTAAAAACAACTTAAAATAAAAAAAATAATTATTTTTGAGATAATGTGTATTTCAATCATTTTTGAGGAAAAAAATACTAAGAAATATTTTGCTAGTAATTATAATAAAATTACCCGCGCTGTACACGATAAAAAAAATTGTCTTGGATGAAAGCAAATTACTTTGAAGTAAAATAATTTGGACTTTCCTATTCACCAAGAGAATATTTTCTTGATATAGCACAAAAATATCTTGCCTCTTTATTTTAATGTGAAACAGAAATTGTTTATAAATTGGAACTGAATTAATCTGAAGCAAAATATTACTTATTATTATTATGAAGACAATTTGCGTTGTTACAAAATGGAGTATATAGTGAAAAAAAACAATTAAAGAAGAAAAATAAAGTCTCATTTCAAGATTAAACGTTGCGTTAAACTAAAAAGAAATATTCTAATTCAAAACAAATTGTTTTAAGGTAAACAATTTATTAAAGAAACGAACGTGTCTTCATTGTAGACAAATTTTTTTACCGTGTATGTTTTTATTACTCAGTTGCTTACTAGTTATCTTATTTCAGGCATATTTTACTATATACATAATATTCCAATACCCACGGTAACTGCCCATGCATGATGCAAACATGAGGGCCTTGGGGTCTTTAAGCAAAAAAGACCTGATTGGTTGCTTTTAAAGACATATGCATATTATTTCCATATAGTACGTATTATTGTAATACCTACGGTCATTGACGTAGCTAGAAGGGGGCCAGGGGGGGGGGCTGGCCCCCCCTGAAGTCCCTCAGGCCCCCCTAAGATATTTTAGGCCTCCCCTACCGACTACTAGTAAAAGAACATGACGCTGAAAATACATACTTTTCTATTATTATTCGGGAAATATTCAAATAAAATAGGTGCATTAAAATTTAAAATCATTCAGATAATGTTTACATTTCAGGAAAAAGCCCTTGTCTTGCGGAATTAGGCTTTTTCTCTTTAAATTATCGGTAACTTTTCTGCACTTATGCACTTTCCCGAAAATATTTTTTAAATTTAAACATAATTATGCATATTGAATATTTCATACATATTGGCGACATCTTGTAAAATATTATAGAAGTGTAAGTTGAATTTCGCATTTAATAAAGACAGCGACCTTTGCCTCTCTGTTTCCAAAATCGGGTTGTAGATGTCGTAAGGTTATAAAACCCCTTTTTAAACTGTTTTTCTAAAATAAATATAATAATCTTTTTAGTTTTTTTGAGGTTAGCGTTTAGTGTCTTATGGAAATTTTCCGATTTTGGTGACAATTTCATAACCATTTTCATATTAAGTTTTCCCACGTCGTTAAATGGAATAAATTCGTCGAGCAATACCGGGAAATTTTTAATATTAATACTTCTGCTCTAAGAGCAGAAATGACCGTTTTAAAGAATTGTATTTTTCGGTTAAATCAAACTGTTGGTCATGATTCTATCAAACAACATATAGCAGAAAACACCTATCCAAACCTCTACCAACTTTTTAAAGTTGCGAGTATTCTTCCAATTTCAAGTGCAACTTGCGAGAGGTCTTTCTCTGCCATGAGGAGAGTTTTTAATTGGCTTAGAACAGCTATGACTCAAGAGTGACACTCAGGTTTGTCATTGTTATTCATAGAAAAAGATGTTGCGGTCGACTTAGACAGTGTGGTAGACGCTTTCAGTCAGCGACGTAGAAAACTTTCTTTGTAGAATTGCTGAATTACATACTTCCTGTGTATACATATAAATAAGTTGTTAAATGTATTATTAAATTTGTTATATTAAAATATTAGAACATTTAATGCGCGTATTTTTTTTTTATTCATTGCACACTTTGCACGACTCTTTAAAACCTATGTTTGCTTTTTGTTCAAGATAGACCGGGGCCACGGCCCCCCCTGAAAAGCAAGGCTAGCTACGCCAATGCCTACGGTACCTTACGATGCAGAATGCAAACATATTTGAAATAGCAATATCAATGGGTATAAGTCTATCCTTTTTGCGGTCCTTAAGATAAAATGTCCTGGTTGGTTATACTTTTACGCATGAATATTATTTTATTCTTGTATTCGTTACGTCAAATCATCGGCGTACAGTTGACAAAAACTCTATCTATGTAAATTTGGTATCTGTGCATTTTTCGTACCTTTATTTCTGAATGTTTGCATCAAACGCCAACCATTGTGTAAATAGGTAACAGGGAGTATTGGAATTTTACGTATATGTATTTTACCCACTGAATTCACATTTTTTTCCACTTTTCTCCGCTAGAAGGATCAGAAGGTTATACAATACAATTTCTTTTAATTGGAAAGGTAGACAATTATTAGACCCATCATACCCGTATACATATTTCTTTAAGTTTTTATTTGCAATTGCACGTAAATTACATTGATCAATTTTTTTTATTCACAACCTATAATTTTAAGATTATTTTAAACGAAGTCGATATTAAATGAGATATCCGGTTCATCAACTTCATCATTAAAAAATTCTTAAGAAGACATAGGTACAACATTCAACTACGTATGATTGAGGATACGGAAGAGGATATAGATTTGATATTAGGGTAAAACAGCAGCTACACTTTTGCAGGCTTATTATTATCAGTATCCGTAATAATAAAATTATAATAAGTTAATAATTAAAAAAGTTAAAAATTAAAGAACGGAATATCATAACAAAAACATTTTACGTAAAAAAAAGCCAAGTCCGTGAAAGTGGTCTTCCGTAAAAAGAATTCAGATAAAAGTAAAGCCAAATTCTCCAATACAAATTTCAAAATGAAAGGTTCTTACTAGTTTGGAAATGTTTTTTAAACTTTGCTATTCCAGCCAAACTTCTTTATGTTCAATTTAGTACTGTACCTAAGAGTCATTTGCAGCCGTAATAGCCAAGTTTAGAAAAACATTTCAAAACCAGTAAGAACTTTTCATTTTGAAATTTGTATTGGAGAACTTGGCTTTACTTTTATCTCAATTCTTTTTACAGAATACCACTTTCACGTACTTGGCTTTTCTTTACCTGAAATGTTTTTTTTATGATTTCACTCCTTTTTTAAAGGGTTTGGATAAGATTTAAGTTTTAAAGTAATAAAATTGCGGAATATTGTTCAAAACTTTTGAATGCCTTGGAACGTTCAAGCCTTGGCCACTTGATTGAACAGTACCACTGTCAGAGAGCTCGCCTGCTACAGATGAGAGATGCATTGTTGACTTAAAATTGTGTTTCTAAAAATTTTAATATTGACATTATTTTTGACTCCGCCTGTACAGGAGGTTTTTCGTGTTCGGTCATCTATAAGTCCTCAGAAATCTGAAATTCTAATCTTGAAAAAAAAAGGAAAAAATCCCATTACTGCCACGATCAGCGGCGAGACTGTATCACAAAGCAAAAATTTAGAAACATTAGTCGTGTAATGGCCGCGGGGTTATCTGCATTTTTACAGGACTCGTTTTGTAAAAGAACATGCAGCCCAGCGTTCCGTAACGGTTTAAGTAACGAAAGATCTTAAAGGAAATTATTGTTAACCGAAAATTATCAAAAAGGTTATTTATCAAAACAAGACAGGAGCAAAATAGAAGTTTATTATACGAGGTGTTACAATTGAATTTTAAGACTGGCCCCCGTACTAACAGGTTTTAAATCTCCACGCTTCGGGCGATTGGAGTTATTCTCCTTGATGTGCGTTCTACTACCGCGCGCAACCTTGTCGCCTTTCCTTTACTAGTTTGGCTTACGCATTTGCCGGAATTATGACAAATGAAAAAATTGAGCAACGTATTGAAAAACTACGTAAAACTCAAAAAAACGGCTACTGAATACATTCAAATGCTAGAAGATGTCTACGGAAAGCAGTGTATGTCTCGTGCAATGATTTTTATGTGGCATAAAAGCTTTTTCGTGGGTCGTGAAGAAGTTAAAGATGATGAACGAGAAGGGCGCTCGCGCACATGCATAACAGCGATTCTCATTGTTTTTTTTGATATTAGGGATGTTTTTTTTTATTGAGTGGGCGCGTGAGGGTCAAACAGTAAACCAACATTTCTATTTGGAAGTATTTATGTAGCTAAGGCAATGTGTAAGGAAAAAACGTCAAGATTTGTGGAAGAACAAGGCGTGGTTGCTCTACCAGGACAATGCACCGGCCCACAATGCCCTATCCATTAAGCAGTTTTTAGCTAATAAGAAGATCCTCGTCGCTAACCACCCACCATATTCAACAGACTTGGCCCCTTATGATATCAACCTGTTTCAGAAAGTGAAAAAATCGTTAAAAGGAACCCGTTTTGAAATATTAGAATACGTCAAGAAAAAAACGGCAAGAACCGCCTCTCTTCTGATGATTTTTAAAATTGCTTCCAACATAGGAAGAAACGCATTCAACGCTACGTCGATAGAGAAGTTGTATTAGTTTTTAAATACAGTAGATTTTTTACAAGAGTCTTGTATGATATATGACAACTACATACATCTTAACTTATTACAGTAAAATTAAACGTCTGGAATCTTCAGCAAATCTGCTTATATTAAAACCTCTTCTTTTACTTGTGTATTTTTTTTATGAAACTAATTTCCGGTGTACACTCAGCACACACAAACCGCTTTTATTTTATTAATTTTTTTGTCTCTCCACATTTTGTACTACAATAATTTAACCTCATCGTCAAGTCCGTTTAAATGATAAATCTCCGAAAATTGTTTATTGCTCATCTTAAATTTACTAAATGACAAGTCCAACATAACAAACGGATATAGTGCCACTAGTTTGGAAATCATCGGAAATACATTTTAGCAGTGTTCCATCATCTCGTTCGACAGTCATAAAATTGTCCGACAAATCCCAATGCGCGCGCAATGCAGTACGAGGGCTGTTCTAAAACGGTTTTGGTTTGATGGAACGACGAAATAAATGTCCAAAAAACGAATGCTGTTGGGGTAGTGATCGAGTTACTTCAAGCATGTGATCATATGCAAGAGAGTTAAATTCAAAGTCATGTGCCTAAAAGAAAGGGTAGGTTTGTCGTCTCGCATTAAGGTAGATCGAAGGCAACGTATGAATTCGAATGCACGAAATTAAAGTTGCACACAGAAAGGATTACACAATTACCTAGGATTATCATAAAACATTTTTTATTTTAGTTCTTTAAAATGCAGATAAAATTACATTAATTTAAATGATATTCACAAACTATAAACTAAATACACCAAAAATAAAAACGAACTTGCATTAGCACATATTTTTGGGCGAAACTTGTGAAAAAATATTTATTTTTTCTAATATCAGAAGTTTTATGTGAAATTTATTTATTTATTTGTATGTTATTATAGAAAGCCTTAATATTCACAAAGTGCTTGTGATTTTATTCATTTTTAGGAAATAGAAATCGTGATACTTCTAAGAAGTTAGGAAAATCACATTTTGTAGCTTGTACTTTGGTAGGTATATATATGTAGTTAATGACCTTAATTTCGATGCCTTAAAGCGAAGTGGTTTGTTCTTCCGCCAAATCTGGTGTAAAATTCATCAAGAAAAATAAAATATTGTTTTAAAACAGCCCATGTCCTGAAGTGAAGTTAACTAACTGGCTTTGATTGAAGATAATATTTTTTAGACAAAGAGTTTTCCAGAATCGAAAAAAAAATTGTATGCAGATCTGTGATGTGAAAGTATTTTCGAAAACTTGCCCCGTCTTGCGGCATGTCTAGACCCACCTCTGGGGTGGTAATTAGCTCCAAGGTGGTAATAAATCTCTGAGGCCGGCATTTCAACTTATTGTCTACTTTCTACTAAAAGCAGAAAAAACTGAACTCCAAAAATAATACATTCACAGTCTATCATAGTCTATATTTGATTAGTCAAGTCTATTCTATTTAAATTACACTGTGTAACAAAATTTTATGAAAATGATACCTCTCGAGATTATTCGCCAAAATTATGACAGCCTTCCTAGCCCGCACAGCAAGGGCTTCCTAGCCCGCACAGCAAGGGCTTCTTAGACCGCACAGCAAGGGCTAGAAAAGGTATTATTTTCGACGAAATAGTAGTTTACCTAACTAGTGCGGAAAGTACCTCTTTTCCGCACGCGATTGCAGATGGCCAAACAACGCGATAGCGGAGTTTGGCCAGCAATCAAGTGCGGAAAAGACACTTTTCGCACGAGTCAGGTACATTATTTTTTCTATAAGCGTGAGGAAAAAACTAAAAATTAATCAGAAAATTATTTATATTCAAAACATTTTAATCAAATCAATTATTATTATTAACATTAATATTAAAGGTGCAGTTTGTAGCGTGCTGTAAGTTGATAGCAGAGGCAAGTGTTTTCTCAAATGAAGTGGCAGATTTGAAACTTGGGTTTTGGTTCTCCACTGCGTTCTCCAAGTTTTCGGAAACATCTGTTGCAACTGTGGTCATGCATTTGGGGCTGGATTGAGGCACTTTGGAAGGTTGTATGGTAGAAGAAAGTTGTTGACTAGTTGAAGGACCAGGGTGGCTGAACTTCAAAATTTTATTCGAAATATTTTTTTGGAATCCAGTTGAACTGTCAGGGTACCCTTCTGCGACACTTGAAGATTTCCATCCACCGAGTCGTTTGATATTGGTTATTCCTTCGCCTGAATCTGCCAACATTGTTGCGGCAGAACGTCGGAAGCTGTGGCCCGTGTATAATTCTGGATTTAAAAGCTTCAGATAGCATGCGATATCTGATGGCATTTTACCGAATGTATTAATTCCAATGCATTGTACCGTACATGCTCCTTTTTTGTAGTTTACGAAGAACCGTCTATGTGGGGTCTCTGGTTTCCTTAAGTTGACATATTTTCGGATCAATTGGAGAAGTTTTCCATTCTCGGCTTCTTCTGAAATAGCAAAACTTCTAAATGTATGGTTTTTTGAGTCAGGAATTTTTATAATGATCATATTTCCTTTTTCTTCAATGTCATCTAGGCACATTTTTGCTAGTTCTTCACGGCGACATGCGCCCGCCAAACCAAAAATCGTGGCAACTTTCATATGCAAATAAACTAGGTCAGGAGCTTCGCTTAAAAACTTGAAAATTTCTTCTTTTGTGAAGATTTTTGCCTTCTTGGGTCTGAATCCAACGTTTTGTTTTTTCAAGTAGGCCGTAACTTTAAAAAAATTGCTTAAGTCAACGTTTTTTCTGAGTTTTATTACACTTTTGAGCATAGAATACCTCGACCAAAGGGTATTCGGTTTGCACGTTTTGGAAATTTCGGAGAAATATGCCAAAAAAACAGCTTCTTGAAGGGATTTGATGCCTTTAGCGTGGCACCATCTCTCAAACAATACTCCTTCTCACAGTGGCGCACCCAGGAATGTGTCTTGGGGGGGGCCCGACAGCGACGAAGCGGGCCCTCAAAAAACTTGCGACCAAAAAAAAAAAGGTCATCATGTCTTTTCGCAACTACGCCACTGCTTGTGCTTGGGGGGGCCCGAAGCCTCCTTATGTCAAATTTTAGGGTATTTTTCATGTTTTTTCATGTTTGATCATCAAATATGTAGAAAATATATTAAAAAATCTAAGGCTTGGGGGGGGGCCCGGGCCCCGGGCCCCACCCCTGGGTGCGCCCATGCTTCTCATACCTGTGACGAGATTTTGAAGGAAGCAGGTCCAAATTAGCGATTCTAGCGGCTTCTAGAACTGACTGGGGTAGATCTTCGTCCGAAGAATCCATTGAAAATCTGATTTTTTTGTTTGAAAAATTCAAAAGACGCTTGTATCTGCAAAATTGGCTTTGTTTTGACAGTTTGTTTGTACTTTGTTCCTATGGTGATTTAAGATGCCAAATCTAAAACCACTAGTGTTGTTGTTTGACATTGACAATGACGATATTTATACCGGGGAGGTTAAAAACTTATAATTTGAACCTATTTTACTGAAAACTTTATTTTATCGAAAATATTGAAAATATAGCAGAATTTTAGTCAATTTGAATATTTTTAGGATATTTCGTGTGGTAGGAAAGATACAAATGTATTTTGAACGGTCTAAATGTTATAGAACACCTCAAAATCGTAACAAATTTACTTTTCCGCACTAGTGCGAAAAAAAAATATTTTTCCGCACTGGTGCGGAAAAGTGGCACTTTCCACACTAAAATGCGTGCGGAAAAGTGGACTTTTCCGCACGCTTATAGAAAAAAATGTTTTTTGAGATAACGCCGAAAATGTGTTATTTGGGTGTATTTTGACCTTTCTTAGCAACATTGTCGTGATGTCTGTCTGTGTGTGTGTGTGAGTGTTGTGTATTTCTGCCCGTAACACAATAATTCCTAAACCGCTTCACCGATTTTCATAAAATTTGCAGGTAAAATAGTACTCGACACTCTTACGAGCTGATTAGATTTTAGTCAAAATTCATTAATGCTAATGTTTTTTGACAATTAAAAAATTTAGAAAATGCCAGCTTTTTAACGAAGCATCGCATCAATATACGATTTTCGGAATATGCTAGATTGCATTTTGCTCAATAATTTGTGTTTTAACCAAAAACTTCGTGGGAGCTTTAGTTTCCGAGATATTTACAAAAAACTGTTTTTAAGTCATATATAACAACACTTAAAGAAAAAAAATTAAAGTAAATAAAATAAAACAAAATAAAATATAATATTATCGCACCATTTCTTCCAGACCAACCCCATTTTTAATTTAATAGTTAAATCTAGGGTCAGAAGGATTTGGTAGAGTCAAGACTGTCCCTAGGGGGGATCAAGGGGTATCAATCCCCCTAGAAATTGTAAAAAACGTGAGTAAAACTCAGCAACACACAAAAGTCACAAAAAAATTACAATTTTTCTAACCCCAACTTCGAAATTTTATTACGATTTAGATCGTAAAACTGAATTATACATTTTTTTATTGATTTATTTTTTATAAATTAATAATATACATGTTTTTTATGTTATACACTGCTTATTCCTAACAATTTTTTCTCAAGGGTAAAAAAAAAAAAGGTGAAAAATTGATTATACTGAATATTGTTCTCGAAAAATAGAATTTTTACATATCTCGGCAATATACCTACTCTTTATCATAGGTGTGAAAGTTCACATAAATTGTAGTGATGGTGATATGGCAGCTGCCCAAAAATGTTGTTGTTCTTATATTGTTATTTACAGACGGAGTTGACAGGTACTTCAAGTAAAATACTTAAAATTGTACTTTAAGTCATTCCAGGTACCTTTAATACTTTACTTGAAGTACAACTACAATTCAGAACTTGTACATGTTAGTACATGAAGCATTTTTACAATGTAGTTAGTTGATTTTTTCAAGTAAAGTACTTTAGTTACACCAACATAATGTACTTTCAGTACAGGACTAAAATTTACTTAAAACTTGAAGTAATTTTACAAACCCTAATGTACTTTGTACTTGTACTTCAACCACTTCAACAATGTACTTTTGACAGCTCTATTAACACATCAATTGTCCACGATATAATTTTATTGTATTCTTTAAAACTAAATTGAATTATTACAATTAATTATAACAATAAAATAAATTAATAACATTGTATAAAAATCAAATACCAGTATAAAAAATAAATAGATAAACATAAATAAACACTCAAGTCAAACTAAAAAGCGACAATCTCTTCCAGGCAAGTATTTACGAAATTACGAAGGGTTCCCAACACAGAAATGGCATTTCCTTTCTGGATTGCCAAGCTGATCCTTTGAATGAAGAAGGCTTTAAAGTTTCTGGATTTAACTCTCAAACTTAATTCATCCAAAAACTTTTTGGCCTCTCCACCCCAAGGACCATGAGTTTCCACACTAAAAGGAAGCAAAATAGAGCGATCCTCCATCTCCCCGTTATGTGTTTTTCTATTTCGCCAATTTGTGCAGCCACACCTGATTCTTTAGATGTTTTTGCAATGAAGCTATCAGCTAAGGTGTGACTGCACGTGGCGTCCCAGACTCTTTCTGCCTTCCAAGGAATTAAAGATTCTTCGTCAACCCGCTTCCCGTCGTTTCTACAAATTCCAGTAGCTGGAATTTTAGCAGAGTTTAAACCACGCTTGATGATTTCATTAATCATTCCATGCCTGAGTAACATGTCTATACTTTTTGCGCAGTTTAGCCCGTGAAGGCCATATTTGTCTTCTTCTTCTTTAAAATTGATTTTTTTTAAACTTTTAAGACTAACCGAAATTTTGTAAGCAGCTAATTACCTATGCTAATACCTATTTTACCATAAACTTGATAATTTGACCAAAAAAAAAGATTATTTACACATATTTTAGACGTTAGTGGTGGTCATTAAAAAGCCATAAAAATATCCGAGAATAAAAGCAGGTCTGGGAATAGTAAATTAGAAGATTTTATGTATCTAAACTAAAACTAGAATATTTTACCGACCATGGCGAGCGTGGCAGCTAAATAAGGTTGATAAACCCATTTTTTATACCTATAGTTAAAAAAGGAATTTTATTTTATATAGCTTCATACCCTTTTTTTTCAATATCATTTGAATATATTTTTGGTTCAGTTAACTAATTACATAAAACAAGGTATAATGTATAACAATTGATTAAATTAATAATAAAATCAAAGAAATAAATAAAATTATAAAACTAAAAAAAAAAACAAAAAAAAAAGGAAACATCAACAAGAAAAAATTTCCTCTAAACCAGTATCGTCTGGAATTGTTCCAAGAATTGAAGCTGCGTTGCCGTGTTGAATTGCAAGACCTATTTGTTGTTTAATGAAGCAATTTGCATTTTTATTGTTTATTAATTTTGATAATTTTTGAACAAAAGATTTAGCTTCTTCACCCCAGGGCCCCAATGTTTCGACGTTAAAGGGTACGAAAATGTACCCTTTGGCTTCCAGCTCTTCGTATTTTTTTTGCTTTTGTTTTTCTCCGTTACGGGCAGCTTCTCCTGATTTTATTGACGTTTTGTCAAGATAAGAAAATGCAAAAGTATCTCTGCAAGTGGCGTCCCAAATTAGGGATTTTCCTCTGCACCTTTGTTTCAAATATAGGAAACCTACACACCAGTACCTTAATTTTAAGTTTAATCATTCTGTTGCTACAAAACAAGGAGTTATAAGAAGTTTGCATTCAAGAGCTGTAAACATTTGTAGTAATAAAGAAGAATTAACCACAGAAATTAACAACATTAAAAAGGACTTAAAACAGAATCGTTATTTTGAGAAATTAATAAGCTCTTCTTACAGGTCCTTAAATTCTAAACCAAAAATGTCTTTTGATTTTTTTTTTAAGTCAAAAATAACGAAGATATTCCAAATTTAAAATTACGAACAAACGTGGAATTTCATACCCGTGAATTTAAATTAAAAATCAAACAAAATTAAAATTAAATTAAAAAATAAAATTATAAATTAAAATTACGGTTTTCTCTTCTTTCTTTGAAATAAAATGTCAATACGTTATTTTGCATTTTGAAATATCTTCGTTATTTTTATCTTTACGAAAAAAACTCCAATAAATATTTATTGTTAAGAATTGAAAGACCTATCAGAAAAAATTATAACTCCATTAGCTCTCACTACTACTATACTATAGTAGTGTGAGCTATGGTGATCCTAATTTTTTCGAGAAAAAAAAAGTTGCTCCGATTTCAAAAATTTTTATATATCTTTGCGTTTCAGATGATTTTTAAACTTTTTTGTCTTGCTGTCTGTCTGTCTGTCTGTCTGTCTGTCTGTCTGTATATCTGTCTGTCTGTATGTCTGTCTGTAACGACCAACCCGCATAACTCAAAAACCGCTTGTCCGACTTAAATGAAATTTGGTACCTAGGCTGAGTCTTCGGCCGTGGTGGTCCCATTAAAAAATGAACGAAATCCACCGAACGCAAGTCACATAAAAGGGTGGGGGTAGATTTCAAAAATGAGAGTTTATGTGAAAATATGGCGTGTGTGATATCAAACGAAAGGTAATTAAGTCTGGAGTTAAACAAAAGGAATTTTAAGTTATTTAAAAAAAAGGGTGGGGGTAGATGTCAAAAATTAGAATTTAAGTGAAAATATGGCGTGTATGATATCAAACGAAAGGTAAATGAGTCTGGAGTTAAACAAAATACATTTTAGTTTTTTAAAAAAGGGTGGGGGTAGATTTTAAAAATTAGAGTTTAAGGCAAAACATGGCTTGTGTGGTATCAAATGAAAGGTAATTGAGTCTGGAGTTGCATAAAATATATTTCAGTTTTTAGTTATATTAGCTCACACGTACACTATAACTACAGTACTTAGTGTGAGCTTAGGTGCCCATAGATTGGCAGAGTATTTTTTTTTTATTTAAGTTATTTAAGGAGCATCAAAAATTTTATTATTTATTTATTTATTTATTTATTTTTATCCTTACTCCATAAGATACATAAAATGCATATTGGATGTGTCAACAAGTATAAAATAGTGGCCTAATAATATCTAACTAACAGTCTAATAGAATACTTATATTATTAGTCTCAAAATTATAAAGCTATAATATTATTATTATTATTCAACACAAAAAAAAAACAAGATCACTAAAAATAATTTCACAAACTATTACATTGACAAAGAGAACTTAGAAAATAGTAAAGTAGTCACTGTGCCTGTATAACACATTTTCAGTTAGGATATTTTTAACTTTTAATTTAAATGTTTTAAAATTCTGGATATTTCTTATGTCTGCTGGAAGTTTGTTATATACCTTAATAGACATGTAAAGTGGTGACTTTTCGAATAGTGTAGAGTTGTGTGAAGGAATGCTGAGTTGGCATGAAGATCTTGTTTTAATTCCGATGTTAATTTGGTTGTTTGTTGTGAAGTATGACTGATACTTTTTAACAAAAATTAAAAGTTTATAAAAATACAATGAGTATACAGTCATAATTTTGTACTTTCTAAAGATTGGAGCAGCATGATCCTTCCATCCAGCCCCATCCAGGATACGGACTAGTCTCTTTTGTACAATAAACAATCTCTCTATTTTTAAAGAAGATCCCCAGATGATTATCCCATAAGCAAGACGACTGATCACCTGTGCATGGATATAGAGCAGAATAGTTTTTGTGTTTAGTTCCTGTTTTAGATTTTTTACAATGAAGCATGATGTTGCTAGTCTCTTTGAAAGGTGGCCAATATGAGTCTCCCAGCAAAGTACGGAGTCAATGTAAACCCCCAGAAACTTGGTATCCTCCTCATTTGGTATAGATTTACCATTCATAAAAACAAGAGATGATTTAGCATCACATTTTTTAGATCTTGAATTTCTAAAGGTGACAATAGCTGACTTCTGGGAATTCAAGAGAAGTCCATTCGATCTGCACCAGTCTGCCATATTAGCTGTTATGGCTTGCATTCTAGTTACCATTCCATTATAAGTTTTGCTGTGTTCAGTTTTGCTGCTGTCATCTGCAAACTGAAATAGACCCTCCAAGACCCCCAGAGTGTCAGCCAGATTGTTGCAAAATATAAGGAACAGTAAAGGAGAGAGGATTCCGCCCTGTGGCACTCCATACTTTATTGACTGAGTAACCGATCGGTATTGTTGGTTAAGAATTTCAGAGTTCTCACCCGATATCTGCACGAATTGAGACCTATCTGTAACATATGACAAAATCCATCCTAAAGCAGGACCTCTAATACCATAAGATTCCAACTTTTTTGCCAATAGTTCTGTATTTACTAGATCAAAGGCCCTAGAAAGATCATAATAAATACCCGATGTATATTGTTTTTGATCCAAGTATTGATATATTAAATTTAGGGACTCAAACAGTGCTGTTTCTGTCGACTTCCCTTTCAAGAAACCATGCTGTGTGGGTGAAAACAAGTTATTTTTTGTAAAATAGGAAATTAGTCGATTGTACATTAGTTTTTCAAAAAGTTTTGAAAATACAGAAAGGTTTGACACTGGTCGGTAATTACTCACTTCAGTTTTATTTCCTTTTTTGTAAATAGGTATGATCTTAGCAGTTTTGAGTTGAGTTGGGAAGTGTCCTTTTGCAAAAGAAGCATTGATAATATCCTCCAAGGGAGGAGACAAGAGACCACCAACATCTTTGATTAGATGACATGGGATGTTATCAGAGCCACTTGAATGTTTTTTAGTAACTTGAAGAAGCACTTCATAGACTTCTTTGGATGTAGTGGGATGCAGGAAAAATAAAGCATTTGTCCTAGATTGTACATTCAGAGTGAGCCCTGCAACTAAAGAGTCTCCGACTTGATTTACTGTGGATAAAAAGTGTTCATTATAGATATTGCAGAGCGCCTGTGGATCTTCAATGATTGCCCCATCAACATGAAGTGGTTGAACTTCCGGTTTTTGTGGCCTATTTTTACCCATTTTTTTATTAATTAAAGACCATGCTGCAGAATTAAGGTTTGAGGAGTTTTTAACAATACATTCATTATAATTTTTTTTTGTTTTACTTAAAAGGATTTTATATTGTTTTTTTAAATTTTATTAGTTTGCCAAGTTAAACTTTTTTCTATCTTTAATAATAAAAAAGTGAGCAACCCTGTATATTATGGAAACCAAATCATAGAAAATGTTGCTCTAACAAAAATGAGTGGCACGCACAAACTTTTGTGAAAAAAAGTCTTGAACGATGTAATCATCCACATTACACACTTTGACCAATAGCAAACTCTAAACGGTCGCGTGTTGTGCGAAATGACTTATCTCGACCAATGGCATAGTCACCCGCTCTTCAGAGTTAGTGAATTTTAAGTGAAATCGGTTTTCCTGCCCGGGACCAACTGAACGCTCCGCGGTGACGGCTCAGAGCTAATTTAACGCTTGCCATTTGCCATCACATCATTCCAGACCCAGAATAGCTATATTGGTCTACTATACTACTATAAAAAAATAATTTTTAACCACTAAAAATACTGCTTATGCTAAACGCTTTATCTTCCAATTTCGAATGGGTATAGATATCCTTAGTTGCTATCAGACTGTGACCCTGAATTGCCCTGTAAAGCAAATAAAAATTACAAATATTAAAAATAGAAATTTCTTATCTCTACAATTTGCTAAATAAAATTCTAGACGAGTAAATAAATATATCCATTGCATTTTAGAAATTTTAATGTTTAAATTATAACGTACGTTCTTTTACTATAGTTACATGTTTTTTACTTATTTAATAACAATTTTCAAGAAAAGTTATTTAGTTTTTGAGATATTTCAATTTAAATAAACTGGAATAAGAAAATATTTAGGTATTTATCTCAATATTTTAGTCAATAGGAACATTTTATTAAATTTATTCAAACTTATACACATTTTTTTTAATGACGTCATTTTTAGTTATACTTATTTAAATTTAAAAAAATGTGTTTGTTCATACAACTCTTGTCAGTTAAATGTTAGTAATTATAAAATTGAAAAAAAATAATTAGACAAAACGTTTTTGGTTACCCAAATGACATCAGTATCTATGTGTATAAATTTGACTATACAGAGTGTTCCAATTCAATTCTTTATTTGAAAGATCATGAGTGCGTGAGACAAAGTATAAATGTATGAGGGTATAGTTTTTGCAAAGTCAGTTGAACAAAGGTTAAAGCCGACCATCGGCATATCCTTTAAAGAAAGTGACATGGGCGGCGGTAGATATACTCATAAAAATTATTTCATTTAATTATGGCGTAAACTAAAGAAATAAAAATAGATAATAAAACTTTCTATTCCTACACCTACAGAAACGACACTGATTTATTTTCTAACTCTGCATACTGCCAACTAAAGGTGCCGTCTATCCACCTGTGCTGGGTCGGTCAGAAAACAAATACTTTGTGCTCGGACCGCAAAGAGCCGGCCTTTTCTCTGTCGGTAGGGTTGAAATTATACCAGGAAGATTTTATATGAATTTGGATAACTTTTGAAGGGCAGATTAAAACAAAATTTCATGAAATCGATAGAACCCCGTCTTAGGAGCATTTCAGGTGACTTTGCAAAAACTATATAATATCATCTAGACAGAGAAAGTAAATGGCGTATATCCAATTAAAAGTGGGCTAGCCAATGAGTAGGGGACTGGCTATCCTTTTCACGTAGGTACTTTTGAAATTTATACCTTATCTCTTGCACTTGCAACTTCTCGCGGGACCGTCGTAATGGGTGGAGTCAAGGAGCAGTCACCCCAGGCGGCCGATTTAGGGGGCAATTTTTTAATTTGATAAATTTGATATCGGAACTACTAAACCGATTTAAATTTGGTTTTATATAAATAAAAAATAGGGGAAAGATACCCTAAAAACTCGATTAAAAAACAATTGTCGACTTTGTTTCTGTTGACATCATTCTTTATATAATTATTACTTTGTTGTGGTGTATATCACTTTTTTACGCTCACTCACTGACACCATTTATGTAAGGAAATAACACAGAAAAAAGCAGAGAGGGGGCGGCATATTCCCCTTCTTGCTCTAGGCGGCCACTAGTCCAGCGACGGCCCTACTTCTCGATAAAAGAATCGTAGTAGGACACGGAGTATAGTACTTTACATTTAAAGTAAAAATATAAAAATATGGCTCTGCGCTGTCATCATTGGAATTACATGAATATACGGCAGAGCTATCTGTCCGCTGCTGTTATTAAGTTTGTTGAGTTGCATATCTAGGTTGTGTAATCATTGGAATATATTTTTTAATACTGTTTTAAGTATATAAGAATCTCATAATTACAAACTAATTAATTTAAACAAATGTTGTGATGATAATAACGGCAAATCCAAGAGCACGGTATGAAGTTCCTACAGTATCAAAATCACGTAGGAACTCTATACCTCGCTAGCGGTCTACCAAAAAACTGCTCCAGATTTCTTCCATCTTCGTCTTAAACCAAACAAATTGTCCATTTACTCCATTTCCTTTGTTGTGTGGTTCCTGATTCACTTGAAAAAATGACATACAATATGATTAGAGAGAGTTTTGGAATGTTTAAAATTTTGACAACTGTGAAAGCCGTTGGGATAGTTTTAAACAAAAGTTGAAGACAATAAAATTTTCTACAAAGAATTCATTAAAGAAAAATAACCTCAATATACGGAGGCCTCTGGGGTGTCAATAATAGCTTTAACACAACTTGGTGATACGCCTTTTGAAAAAGCATTTTATTTTCTCTAAAAAAGGTATTTTAACATTTTCCCCTAAAATACTTAGTTTCATTGAAAACTAAATAAAACCTAAAAACATTTTGTTTTCGTGAGCTTAAAAAATAACCCCAATTTATGGATACCAATTAAGTACTAACCATAGACTTGACTCACTTTGGTGATACATTGTTTAAAAGATAATTTAATTTTCTATAATAAAGTTGATTACACACTTTCTGTAAAATGCTTACTTTTTGAGAAAATGACATAAAACTGAATAATTTCGGTTTATTTTACTTATACTATGGAAATACATAGGAAACGGGTGTACTGCTAAGAGTTCAGGGTTCGTATCTCAGCAAGGATACCACCCAGAGAGCTCAGTGATATCCCATTTTACAGGCTATTAACTGGTGTTTATTTTATATTATTACAGTTTTTCTCAAAAATAAGCAGTTTTAAAGTTAAAAGCCACTAAATAAAAAAATTGTTTAAAATTCAAAATAGCGAAGAAGTGTTTAGCATCATAACTTAAAAACCATTCGTCTAACAAAAAAACGTACAAAAGCATTTTTGTAGGAAATTTTATTCTCTTCAACTATTGTCTAAAGCTTTTTTTTCTAAAATATACAGAGACCAAGTAATCCTAAAAAGTCGAAAACTTAAATTTTTTTTGGTACATATTTCAGCATCGCGACTTCACCACCTTTTGCAAGCTGAGGGTCTTTTTTTCGCTCTAATAACTGGACTATCTGGTTAAAAATTGATTTTGTTGTAATAAAATTAAATGACATTGCAAGTGTCCCACTTATCAAACTGTCAGTAAATGTTTTAGCTGCTATTTTGAGATTCATAAACTTTAATGATGCTAGTCAGTAATTGTATTGTAACAAAAAAATTACAGTAAAAAAATGCGGTTTTAAATATTGTAAAAGTTAGTGACTCATTGTATTTCTAAATAAATGCTTCATTTAAATTTTTTAAATTATTGCTAATTACATAGGGAAGCGACCAACTACTGTTTTTATAGTGCACGAAAACTTTTTTTTTATGCAATTTATACATCATACTTACGAATAGTTAGTGGTTTTTGTGTGATAAATTTTATCAAAAATAGTTTTTGTGGTCAGACAACAAAAAATATTAAACAAAAACTATCAACACGCAATTCAAGTCATTATTAATTAACTTTTTAAAATATTACTTTGTTAAAAAAAGACAATTACACTGAAACGTCCTATAAGCGGACACTTACGGTTTCGTCGAGTTTGTCCGCTTATTGGAGGTGTCCGCTTATAAGAGAGAACTGCGAAAATTTAATATATATTTATTAATAATTTCCGTTGCTTGAGTTTTTCCTATATGAGATTTTTCAGCGATCTTTTGCGCTAATAGATGTTCCTTCTTCGAAACGTTACCAAGTTCCATTTTTTCACTTAAACTAAGAAGTTTTTTACTGGGCACCATTTCAAAGAGATCTATTACTACCCAACTGAACAATAAAAATAAAACACAGCAATCCGGCCGAATAAAATATGTTATGAATTATTCCTAACTTCTTAGAAGTATCACGATCTCGATTTCCTAAAAATGAATAAAATTACAACATTTTTGGGAATTTTATGGTTTTCTATAATATGTAGGTAACTTCACAAATATTTTGTAAAAATCAAATTACAAAATACAAATCAATAAATATATAAATTTCACATAAAACTTGTGATATTAGAAAAAATAAATATTTTTCCACAAGTTTCGCCCAAAAATATGTGCTAATGCAAGTTCGTTTTAATTTTTGGTATATTTAATATATTAGGCAGTCTGTACAGCGTGACCCATTTTCGATGGGATTAAATGGGAAACTCGGTTATTATTAAAGATATCGATTTTCTGATTGCACCTTACCGTGCTCTTTTTTGGAGGCCTTAAAAATGGTGTAATCAGATTTTTGCTATATCCCGTGGTTTCGCTAATACAGGGAGTTTTTGAAAAAATTGCATTTTAATTAATTCCTTGTATCTCGCTTATTTTGCAAGATATTTTTATTCTGTAAAAACCTTTCTATGGCAACTTTTTTAGAGCAAAATAATGACGTTGTCAATTTTTTAAAATATTGTTTAGTTTTTGAGATATGGTATTTATCATAAAAAAATTTAATACGGACCTGGATTTTTTTTATTACTACTTTGATTAGTTCCATGCTATTATTACCTTAAAATGATAAAACTTTAATATTTTTTTGATTTAAGGTTAAAAAAGCTATTTAATATTTGAAAAAAAAATTATAGTCCGAACCTGGAAATTTCCAACGTAATTATAAATTAAAAATTGCAAGACACACTAGTTGAACGATTTTTACTTTATCTGGTTTGAAATGATAATTAAAAAATTTATAAATAAAGTAAAAAACGTTAAAAAGTTACAAAAATAATATCATACTAATTATTTGATAACCAAACAGCAGGTCGTGAAATTTACAAAACAAAAGCGTGGAATTGACATTGTCATTTTACATGTCATTTTTGTAAATAACTTACAATTATTTTAAACTGGCTAGAAATCGACCATATCCAGATTTTGAAAAATGTGATATGTTTGACTGCTACATTCAAGCAACAAAATCCCAATATTTAAATGGCAGAAATATTTTTATGCAAAATGCGTTAAGAAAAATTACTCAAAAATGCCAACAATGTCTTACACATAATGGTAATCAGAAAGATTAGTTATTTTTTATAATTTGTTTTTTTTTTGTATTTTTCGTAGACTTTGTTTCAAATAAATCTGTAAATTAACGTAAAACCATTTTAATATGCTAGGTATCAAAACAGTTAAACTAAAAATTGTTTAACTAGCAATTTTTAGTTTATATTTATGTTGGAAATATCCAAGTTCGGACTAATTTTTTTTTTAAATAATAAATATTTATTTTTTACCTTAAAACAAAAATTTTTTATTATTTTATGATAATACTAGCATAAAACCAATCAAAAAAGTAGTAAAAAAAATCCAGGTCCGTATTTAATTTTTTTATGATAAATACCATATCTCAAAAACTAAACAATATTTTAAAAAATTGATAACGTCATTATTTTCTTCTAAAAAAGTTGCCATAAAAATGTTTTTACAGAATAAAAGTATCTCGCAAAATAAGCGAGATACAAGGGATTATTAAAAATACAATTTTTTCAAAAACTCCCTGTATTAGCGAAACTACGGGGTATAGCAAAAATCTGATTACGCCATTTTTAACGGCTCAAAAAAAGAGCACGGTAAGGTGCAATCAGAAAATCAATATCTTTAATAATAACCGAGTTTCCCATTTAATCCCATCGAAAATGGGACACGCTGTACTGGTTTTTAGTTTGTGAATACTTAATTTGTATTCACAAACTAAAAACCAGTTAATGTAATTTTGTCTGCATTTTAAAGAACTAAAATTAAAAATGTATTATAATAATCCTATGTAATTGTGTAATCCTTTCTGTGTACAACTTTAATTTCGTGCTCTCGAATTCATACGTTGCCTTCGATCTACCTTAATGCGAGACGACAAACCTACCCTTTCGTTTAGTCACGTGACTTTGAATCATGACAGTGATCACACACAAAATCGTTTTAAAACAATCCTCGTACTGCATTGCGTTTCGGGATTTTTATATTTAAATTTTTTTATGATTGTCGATTTGATGGAACAGACCCAATGTATAATGGTATGAAAAAAAAAAAGTGTTTCGAATTTCATGTAAGATAGGCAACGCCAACAGTCATTTTTATGGCCAGATATATAAAACGTATTAAAATGATGTACTTACTCAACTAAACTCGTAAAATTGTGTTTAATATACTTTCGTAAAATTTGTCATCAGAGATTTGTTTAGACTATTAAACGTGAAAAGTGAGATGTTTATCGAAAATAGAAATATAACAGGTGTTAGATCTCTGCTTAGACATCTAAAATTTTAAATACATATTTATTAAAATTTAGTAGTTTTTAGGACACGTCAACACAAAATATGCTGACAACTTTTTAAAATTCTCGGATTTTATTATGCGAGTTTAAATTCTATTAACGAGGATGATTTAAAAAGTTCTCGGAATTGAAAAGTAAGAAACTACTTTTAACTCGATGATTTTAATGCCATATACAGTGAAACCTCTTCTTGCGGACACCTCTATTAAGCGGACACTCCCTTTAAGCGGACAAATTTCTTAGAACCAAATGTAAAATTTACTCTTACCACCGGACACTCTAATAACCGGGCGCTGACAATTTCTTGCGGTGAAAAATTTCTGAAACCTCCCTTAACCGGACGCGAACCTCTGACAACGAGACGAAGCGCTGCACGACATGGGCATAAATATTATGTAGTATGTTGGCAACAACGCACTCTGCAGCCGGGGAATTACCTCTTATATTTATTATTTGGATGATTCTACAAAAATGGTGCTGTGGAGTAGGAATGCATATTTTTCAAACACAGACTGCAAATGAAGCATAGTTTTAGTTATAAGATTTAAAACGAAATGTTTTCTTTATGGAGCATTTGAGTTTAATATAAAAAAAATTGCAAGTTTATAACTTTTTTTATTACAAAGCAAATACCTCATTCCTCTGGTCCAGTCCCAAACCAAATATTAAAAACTCAAATTGAAAAAAATATCCTAATAAATAATATTTAACCAAGTCTTAACTATTTAGCAAAAAATTGATAAAACTTAAGTTTGCAGTCATATTTTTGAAAATCCGAATTTACATCTCCGGAAAATTTTACAATTTTAAACGTGCTCCATTTTTAATAACACAATATTTGAGAATACAACCGGTTAATTTCTCGAAAAAGAGACGGCCCTGGATATCTAATTTACTTGTGAGGGTGACAAGTTGTGACAGATAATGTCAACTTTAGTTTGGTTTAAGTTATAAATCTTTTTATTTTCCGCAGAAAATTTGTTTTTTTCGGAGAAATCAAAAAGGAACGCTTCAATTATCATTCCTCTGGTAAGTAAATATTCGACTGATATCAATAGTATAATTTTTTTGTTGATTGTTTTAAAATTATAAGTATAGGAACTTTGTTTATATAAAACTTAAGTTAAGTAGTCTAAATAGATTTTGATTTAAATTGGAAAACCATTAAAAAACTCATTTCTCTGGTACTCATCCCTCTGGCATTTTTATGCAATAATTCCTAAAATTCGGGAAAATAAATGTTACTAAGCTTACAGCTAATTAGTTACATAAATTTAAAAAAACAAAATTATTTACTGTGCTGTACTGAAAAAATGATATCCATATAGCCCACTTTTGGTAGAATCATCCATTTGCATAGTTAATGATAAAAATAAAATATTTTTAAATGATAGTTTTGTATTATTTCATTTGCAGAATGCAGAGTGTAATGCTTTGCGCTTGTGTTATACGAATTTACTTAGGTATAGGGATTTTCTAGGGATTTTTGAAAGATTTTGTTGGGATGGTGTAAAATTTGATTTGACCTGGCAACACTGGTTCGCGGTGCGCTTGGTTCGTTCGGAGTGTTTTATTGCAAATGAATCTAGATTCAGTGGCGTATTTAGAAAAAAGTTATGGGGGGGATGGCGAGGCAGTTTTAGCGGGGGGGGGGGGCTCAAAACTACATGAGGCTGCATTTTATGGTATTTTATGCTCGTATTCATGAAATATGTGAAAAATAACTAAAAAATCTCAGCTTCGGTCCCCCTGAGCCTCCTCCTTCTATATACACCACTGCACACATTTATAGCGATTATATTATACATAAAACCTATATTATCAGTATATGATCGTTTCCTCTCCTTCTCAATCGTAGATTTTGTGGCGTAAACTCCAGCTCGAAACTGTTGCATGACTTCCTAGGGAGTAATAAAAGTACATAAACTACGTAGGTAAAGTTGAATTAATGATCTTAAGGTGGGTAAATAACCTCTTATTTTCCAGTGGCGTACGCAGAAATTAATCCGGGGGGGGGGGGGGGGCAGTGGTGTATATAGAAAAATGTTTCGAGGGGGTGCCCGAATAGTTTCGGAGGGGCCCGAGACCTCATGAGTCCGTATTTTATGCTATTTTATGTTTGTATTCATGAAATATGTGGAAAATATCCAAAAAAACTTTAGCTTCGGGGGAGCCCGGGCCCACCAGGCCCCCCTTATATACGCCACTGGGGGGGGGGTTTGAGCGCAGATCGAATCATTTTAATCTTGATTTTTGGGGATTTGTTTTAAACAAGTTTCGTGGATAATCGGGTAAAAATAAGTTTTTGTTTCTCCCATAATTTTCCGTGGGTAGCTTGAAACTTAACCTTACGGGGGTCCAAGATCTAATGGACACCTAATAAGTGTGGACAGTTAACTGTTTCGTCCTTATGGGACTCCTTAGAATCCTATCTAAATAGTGAAAAAACTCTCGCAAGCAGCGCCATCTACCGAGATACAGGAGAAACTAGAACAAGAGCAGGCGAAAATAAATAACCCGTGAGGTTAAGCTTTCAAGCTACCCGCGGAAAGATATGAGAGAAACAAAAACTCCTTTTTACCCGACTAGCCACGAAACATGTTTGATTTTTAAATTTTCGAAAGTGAACCGAAATATGCCTTGTTGGGACGTTACAAAAACAACCATATGCCAAGGTGGGACTCGAACCCACAAGATACGCAGCGTGCCCATCCTACGCACTGCAGCCATATGCACCAACCAACGCGCTCAGCTCAGTGACTCTGGGGGGTGCTGAAGTCTCCCCCCAATTGTGCGCCACTGTATTTCCCAAAGACGTAAAGCCACACAGGCACAGCATGTATTTTAAATAAAAGGTAGTAGCAATTTTTTAAAGCATTATTAATCTAAAATAAATGTAAATTTATGATTTGACTGTACCTAGTAAAATTTGGTTGCTAAAAATCACACCGTGCTAAAACGAAACTCACACAACGACCTTTTAGTGGACATTTGCATATGAATCAAAAAACGCTGATGGGTAGACACGAGTAAAATAATGCTTCAATGTATGTTTTAAAATTTGCCCCAGGTGTGAGCTGACTACAAGAGAATTTTAACCCTTAACTAGTATGGTTGGGTCAATAATGGCAAACTCTGCAGTTTCTTTGAATCAACTGACCTGTAATGATGATTCATATGTGAGTGGGCTTTGCAGCCCTTTCACTGCGACCACCAGTGGGTCTATTGTGGCTCACTTTTGAATAGTTTCCCACCACTGTATGCCTAACTACCATACACAGTCTAAATTCGGTCTCTTCTGTTAGTCTCATTCTGTGCATGGGTACTCTCAGTCGACAGTGACCGGTAAAAAGACCAGTCACTATACGTATCTCCTGTTTGGTAAGTCCAATGATGTTCCTGGCTCTGTTTCTACAAGGTCCTTTAATGAACTCTTTTGAGTAAGCCAGTTCTGGTATATTTATCCAGTAAAGTTGGAAGCTATTCTTCATCCATTTTAATATAGTTGATTTAGCAGCATTGTATGATATCCCCAGGGCTAGTTCGGGGCCGAAAAATTCGGCTCCTTGCTGCTTGGTCTGCGGCCTCATTTCCCTCGTGCCCAGAATACCCTGGTATCCATACTAATGACTCACTTATGCCTTCAGCAAATTCCTGCAACTCCTCACGGTTCTCGATGATACCGTATAGGAATCAAGCGCTCTTAAGGCTGCTTGACTGTCGGAGAAGATTTTTATTGTCCTTTTGGTCAGTAATCCACTGCGCACACAGTTCAATGGCTACGAGTTCGGCCTGAAATATAGTACCCAATTGGCCGAGATTATGTTTAATCTCGACTTTTTCTTGGATACTAACAACTGTAGACTCAACGTCTGATGGCATTTTGGATCCGTCGGTATACCAGAAGCTATCGTTATTTGAAAAATTGGTCCTGTTTTTTGACCAGTCCTCCCTCTCCGGGAGGATAATACTGTATAACTTTCTGCTGTAAACCGTGTTGGGCATGAAGTCGGAAAATATTCCCAGAGTTGCGTCCAACTCAATTGACCTGTATACTTGTTGCGATTCATCATTTTAAGACTTGTTTTAAACCAGAAAAAAACAATGCTTAAGGAAATATTGTTTACAGCAAGAGATCCTGTATGTATGACATATTCAGGGGCGGCTCTTCTTTAAGATTGCATAGGCGCGCGGCCCTTTAAATTAGTCAAAGAGGGACACAAAACTGAAATTTCACGCGTCATTTTTTGCGGGTGTGATTTAACCAAACTGTTGTATAGTTTTTGCAAAGTCAGTTGAACAAAGGTTAAGGCATATCCTTTAAAGAAAGTGACATGGGCGGCGGTAGATATACTCATAAAAATTATTTCATTTAATTATGGCGTAAACTAAAGAAATAAAAATAGATAATAAAACTTTCTATTCCTACACCTACAGAAACGACACTGATTTATTTTCTAACTCTGCATACTGCCGACTAAAGGAGTCCCGAAACGAACACCTGAAAGCAATTAAAAGCGCATCTCAAAAAAATCTGCCAATCAGGTGCCGTCTATCCACCTGTGCTGGGTCGGTCAGAAAACAAGTACTTTGTGCTCGGACCGCAAAGAGCCGCGCCTTTTCTCTGTCGGTAGGGTTGAAATTATACCAGGAAGATTTTATATAAATTTGGATAACTTTTGAAGGGCAGATTGAAGCAAAATTTCATGAAATCGATATACTTTGCAAAAACTATACTGTTTCCCGTATGTGTAGTTTTATAATGCGGCATTAAAAATTTTCCCTTTGAATACGAACGGGTGTTAAAGATTTGCACCATATTCCTAACAAAATAAGAAAACATGAATCTTCCAAAGAACATATGAATTCTTGCATTGTTAGGTAAAACAAATATTACAAATCAAAGGAGAAAGAGACGTACCTTCCGTCCCTGTTATTTTATAAGCGTCGGAAAATAAAAATAAACGATTTTGGACAAACATTTACAGGGAGTGACAGACAAACGAGTTTGTTTATATTATGTTGCATGATGATAAAAAAATTTGTTTTCTCTCACCAGAAAAAAAAGTCTTTTTAAGTCTGAAACTAAAGTATTGTTCATACTCGTCTTAGTCTTTTGTTTTTGATTAGTCTTTGTCCTTTGATTAGTCTTAGCTGTCCTAAACAAAATCGGCTGTTCATACTCGTCTTTTGTTTTTGATTAGTCTTAGTCATAACCCACTGAAAAAAAAATTCAATTTCAATAAAAAGGCCCTCTTCAAAAGTCATTTTTTACATAAAACAATCTTATTTAACCTAATCTGTGCACGAAACACAGACACGAAAGAACAAAAGCGAAAAAGAAACAAAAAAACAAATAAAATTTTGAGGTTATGTTGAGATTTTCTGTTAAAAACCTGATTAATGGCGGTAAATTCAAAATTTTGGCCGCGCGCTTGCGCTCTTCGGGCGCCCTGTGAAAAAAACAACAACAAATATCAGCTGATGTCTGTCACTCGTCTTAGTCATTGTCCTAAGGATTGAAAGTTGGCAACTCTTAAGACAAAGACTAATCAAAAACAAAAGCAAAAGTATTGTATGAACACTCCCATAAGAAACAGTGGTTTTAACTTTCTTATGACAAGACATATGACTAAACCAAGACAAAAGACTAGACAAAAGACGAGTATGAACGATCCATAAATAAAAAGTGTTCTTCTGAATTAAAACACGACATCAGTTAAGGGTTAACTCCTATTTTAAATTTTAACTAAGTTTATTTTAATACTGGTAAGGTAATATTTTAACATCATCAACTCAGAAAGCGCAGGTAGGTAACTCTCTCGACTTTTATATATTTGCATATCATTAAAAAATGTAAGCCCTAAAACGGAAGGTTACGCGTCCCAGTGAATATTACAAAAAAATGTTTCTTGGCTTTAAGGCTACCTACTAAATATAGGGATTTTTCCGAAAAATTAAATGCAATTTCACGAACCTTAAAAAATTTATTTCCGGAAAATAGCCTGCATGTGAATGTGGTATTATTTTTTTAAAAATTGCTCTCCATAATATTACTGTAAGTCGTAGTCTCAAAAATACATAGTTACACCAAAGTGAGTGACAATTTAATTTAAATCGGCCAATATGTCATGTGACGTCACTTATATTGCCATCCATTACATCCCAAATTTTCAATGGTTTGTCACCATGTTGTAAAAAGTTTTTAAAGATTGTTTTATTTTCATAAGGATGATAAAATTTAGTAGCTCTAAAAAACTGGAAACGTAAAGTGTCCATGTACAACGGATGAGCGACGAAAGATTACCAAAGGTCCTAGAATGGCAACCAATAGGGCGCAGAAAAAGAGGGTGTCCTAAACTAGAATGGCAACAGTCAATCCAAAGATTAACGAGTCAAAAAAACCTGACAGAAGATGATTGTCAGGATCGAAGGAGGTGGCGAATGGGCGTCGGACAACGTCAGTGGCGTATATAAATGGGGGGGGGGGGCTGGAGGGCCCGGCCCCTCCCCCCGAAGCTAAGATTTTTTTGGATATTTTCCACATATTTCATGAATACAAACATAAAATAGCATAAAATACAGCCTCATGAGGTCTCGGGGCCCCCCCAAAACTGTCTCGGGCCCTTCCCGAAACTTTTTTCTATATACGCCACTGGACAACGTAGAAAAACGTTCTAAACCGACATAGTAGTAGTATGAATGGTACGTTAGGAGTTACAGAGGGGTTGAAACATGACATTTCGAAAAAAAAAATGCTTTTTGTGGTTGCTGGAGGCTGTAAAGAAAATAAAGGAAATAAAGGGAGAATTAAATAATTAAAAAAAAATAATGTAGTATTGCATGGACAGCTATATGTGTCTGCTAGCGCTTTTTTTTAGTATTTTCAATATTTCTCTTACTTGCTATAAGTTCGTTAACACTCCAAACCATGTGTGTTTAAAAAAGTCAAATCATTTTGTAGTCAAGCGAACTTTTTAACGTTGGTTGGCTGTGCGAGGTTATAAAATTTTATTGTATGTTTATTTTAGCCCATATGTCGAATTTTTTAGTGCTGTCGTTATACGCTTTGCCTAAGGTTTATAAATATACGGTTTTTAAGGAGTCACCTATACAGGGTCTCTCGCAATGACATGATTAAGTATTAACATTTATTTTAAGCGTGTTGAAAAAACAATCGTTAAAAAAGTTAACGGAAGAATACCAAAAGGGGGGATTAACAGTGAACGTGGACAAGACACAGTACTTATGTATTGGAAACGAATCCAGTGAGTTAAAACTAGACAATAAACAAACAATATATCCATGAAATGAGTATGTATACTTGAGTGTCACATTTCATAAGACAGGAACAGACTATATATAAAGAACTGGAAAAAGTAGTAGTTTACCTAACTAGTGCGGAAAGTGCCTCTTTTCCGCACGCGATTGCAGATGGCCAAACGACGCGATAGCGGAGTTTGGCCAGCAATCAAGTGCGGAAAAGACACTTTACGCACGAGTTAGGTACACTATTTTTTCTATAAGCGTGAGGAAAAAACTAAAAATTAATCAGAAAATTATTTATATTTAAAACGTTTTAATCAAATCAATTATTATTATTCACATTCTAGCGGCTTCTAGAACTGACTGGGGTAGATCTTCGTCCGAAGAATCCATTGAAAATCTGAGTTTTTTGTTTGAAAAATTCAAAAGACGCTTGTTTCTGCAAAATTGGCTTTGTTTTGACAGTTTGTTTGTACTTTGTTGCTATGGTGATTTAAGATGCCAAATCTAAAACCACTAGTGTTCATTGTTGTTTGACATTGACAATGACGATATTTATACCGGGGAGGTTTAAAACTTATAATTTGAACCTATTTTACTGAAAACTTTATTTTATCGAAAATATTGAAAATATAGCAGAATTTTAGTCAATTTGAATATTTTTAGGATATTTCGTGTGCTAGGAAAGATACAAATGTATTTTGAACGGTCTAAATGTTATAGAACACCTCAAAATCGTAACAAATTTACTTTTCCGCACTAGTGCGGAAAAGTGGCACTTTCCACACTAAAATGCGTGCGGAAAAGTGGACTTTTCCGCACGCTTATAGAAAAAATACTAAAAGCAAAAAAAGTTATTGGATGTTTTAACAGTATTTTATGGAGCAAAGAGATAAAAAAGGTAGTAAAATTTAAGATATATAAAACAATAGTGAAAAGCACGCTGTTGTATGGAATGGAAACTTGTCGCGTAACAGAAAAATACAAAACAAAAATGGAAAGTGTCGAAATGGATGCAATAAGAAGATGAATAAGAATATCAAGAACAGATCACATAAGAAATGATGTCATAAAAGAAAGAATGGGAATCGAGGGAAGCATAACGGATGACATCACTAAACGACAACTGATATGGTACGGCCATGTACAACGGATGAACGACGAAAGATTACCAAAGCAGGTCCTAAAATGGCAAGATGATTGTCAGGATCAATGGAGGTGGAGAATAGGCGCCGGACAACGTAGAAAAACCTTCGAAACCGACATAGTAGTGGTAGTGAAAAAACAATATAAAAATTTATTATTCTTGTATCTGTCGCTCTGTCTTATGAAGCTCCTAAATCTGAATCACTGAACCAATTTGCATCAAATTTTTAGAGGAACTAATGCTCGACTTTACAATAACCTTATAATAATAAGGTGATCGAGAAGACCAAAATAAGAAAAAAAAACGTTTTTATAACATGGAGGACAAAATGTAGGAATTTTAAAGTTTGAGGAGTGAAGAAAAAAATTATTATCTGGCTAATTGTACTAAAGTTACATTCAAAATTGGCCAAAAAATTAAAACTTTCTTTCCGTTTACATTTTTTTTTTTTTTTTTTTTTTTTTTACGGTTAATATACTTTAAACAAAATATTAATGATATATTATTGTTGTCTATCAAGAGGCTTGCTTCTTATAAGATAAAACATCAACAAAAATATTCCGTTTAATATGGTATTTATAAAAGATTATAACCAAATTCGTGAAAAATTTTTTTTTATCATTTTTATATCTGATTATTGTTTCTAGTTTAATACACAACTTCACCAAATTTCATATTTTTTTGTTTCTAAAGAAGCTATAACCAAAAAAGTTTAAAAAACTTTGGTGCTGTGTATCTTAAAAACAAGGGTTTTGACTCTAATGTTATCTGAACGTTTTTTTATTATTTTGACTTTCTCTATCGCTCATTAAACCATTATGAGTCGTACCATTTTCACCCTGTATATTCAGGGGCGGAGTTAAAAACTTTATTTGAGGGGGGAGAAAATATCATAATATTGCATAAAACTATTTTCAATAGTGACCGGGGAGTGTATTTTGTGTGTCAAAACAAAACAGTTTGAGATTTGGGGGTGGGAAATATCCCCCTTTTCCCCTATGTAGACCCGCGCCTGGTATATTAAATTAAATTTATATGTATTGTATGAAATAAGAATTCTTTAAAAATCGTTATATGGGGATCCCTGTGGTGCGCATGGTAGTCTTAATTAACTCGCAGAATGGGTTTGTTTTGCCTGAAGATAAATAATTATTATTCTTTAAAAATTCTTCAATAATGAGGGCATTTATGGTAAAGCCTTCCAGGTTATTTATATTTAATAACTAGCGGAGTTGCCAAGCTTTAACAAAATGAAAAACACTTTTTTTCATATCATTACATTTTAAATAACTTACCTCATGAGATATTCAACAAAAATATTCATAATTTGAGCAACTTTTAATGTAAATATTGCGTAAGACATGTTTCGATTACTTGTATATAATGCTTTATCGCGCATATATCAATAATAGGATATTAAAGGCTGCGGGACGTTTTCCGCAGATCGCTGGCGCTGTAAAAATGAGAGAGAAAGAAAAAGGAGGCATCGCGTGGATTGTTCGTGGTAAAATCAAATCAGCAAAATATCTGGAAAATCGAGTAGTTTAACTAGAAGGGGTTTACAAAAAACAGTATCACCAGTATTTCATAATTACCTATAATTAGAAATAAAATTTCGGACTTCCATTGTCTTTATTTATTTTAAAACACGACGTTTCGGTTAGTAAGTATCTCTAACCGTTATCAAGTGTAAACCAAACAAAGAGTTGAAGAACGGTACCTATAATTAGTTTGTTAGGCTTTCTTAAAGGCTTGATGTTTTTTTTTAAATTAAAATCTTAATCTTTTGGATTTGTATTAGTTGTAGTTAAGTGGTAAAATAGTAAAAGCTAAAACTGTGCGACGTTTAAAAGCAATACCTTTTTCCCTAAAAACATTTAAATTATAATCGTCGAATTGAACTGATAAAAAATATGTATTTTAAATTTTTTTTGTGTGTGTAAAGTTTTATTAAAATCATAAAAAAATAATGAAAGTGATTTTTTGTGTTCCAGCATCCAGTTATTTCTTCGACGGTTCCAGTTAATTATTACCTATTATGGTGGGTGTGCTTTCGGGCCGTCGTCGTTTGAAATTCGTTCTCGACGTTTCGCCATCTCAAGTGGATGGCATCTTCAGATGTTGACTGTTTGTCGGCTTCTCGAAGACTGGAAGCACACCCATCATTGGACGATGGCCGCGAAAGCCTTTCACAATTTGTATTACCTATTAGTTTGGTACATTAGTAAGTTTTCAAATTTTGATTTTGCGAATTTTTACCTACCCTGCTTTGCCACAGTTAATGGCATATTTCTCTGAGGAGACTTTATATTTTCAATTTTTCATTTACTAGTACACCATATAAAGCCACCAGCCACCCCATACACCCTTCTTATTATCTTCTTACGTAAGTATAAGTAAAAGAAAATGAAAAATTCCTTTATCCCCAAATCCGAATTTCACTTTGTCTCTCTGATATTAGAAAACACAAAACCGAGTATTTTCATTTTTTCCAATTTAACATGTCCCAAAGCGGCAACTATATACGTATCAGATAGGGTAACTGAGCGGAGAGGTAGACCTTTTTCGAAAAAAATAAGCTAGAATCGCTTGGATCCGTCGATTAGTAATGTTCATTAAAAATGTATATTTTTTGAAATAGGTACTTTGGTACTTAGTTAAAAAATCTATTAATTTTTTTTAATTGTGTATCAAATATTAAATAATTATTAAACTAGTTTAAAAAAAACAAGCAATAAAAAAGTTAGTAATTTGATTTGACCTTTAACAATACTGACTCATAATCAATCATATTGCCAGTTGAAAAAATAATTGATGATATTATATCTTTAGCTTGGTACACCCTCTAGACTGTATTGTAAAAGGGGGTTTTGCGCACGGAGAACACGATCTGAAAAGGGTATTTTGCGCACGCTGTGTGCAAAACGTTTTGCACACGTTTATGTCATTTTTGCGTACGCCTATGTCATTTCTGCATACGGGTCTCTCGTCATTGTGATTTTTGTTGTTGTCACCATCAATATAAGTTGGCTTAGTTCCGTAGCAACCGTCACTGCTCGTATGTTTTGTTGATTAGATACGTCAAAAAATTGTTGAATTTTTAAAGTTTTGTTGTAAAAATGTCGGAAATAAAAACAAGTTAAATTAAAATTTGATTTTTCTTTCTTTATTAGCAGTCGTATAAAAAATATTGTAAAAAACTTGTTTGAAAACCTCTTTGCACACTCCCTCGACTTGTAGACCTCGCCTTCGGCTTGGTCTACCAAACTGTCTCGATCGTGTGCAAACCTTGTTGTTTAAATAACTATTAATGTACGGAATTAGTTCTAAAATACAGACTTGCAATGTATAATACCTAAGTACTATGTTTAGAGTTAACAAAAACAATTTTATCCTAGATGCTGTTAAAGGAGTTCTTGGTCTTTTAAAAGTTTTTATAACTTGTTTTTCTTTTATTTTATTAAGAGAACCTTTTTGTTTTATTAAAAGAACGTTCTTTTTTGGTTTAGTACCTCCTTGTCTATAATACTCTTGAAAATGCCTCAGTTGTTAGTGCGGAAATAATAATATAAGATACATGTCCCAATTAAGGCCACCTTAAGAAGTTTTATTTTTTAGTTTGAAAAGTACCGGTTTGGCTAAATAATTTTATAAAAAATATACTAAAATAGTTTTATAGCTATTGTCTAAATATAGTTGGTATGAACTATACCTAAAAATAAAACATACTACACAGACGCCTTGTTTGGTTCATAGCGGACATAATAAGGGTAATTATTATAAAATACATAACAAGTAAAAACACTGGCGTGAAACATATTTATTTTATTAAAACACTATTTTTAGAACATCATAAAATGGGCTTAATGGCTTTAGCATCAAGGCCTGTCGCAAGAGGCGACGAAAGGGGCCTCGACCCATGAGTAAATGGGTAGTCTGGTAACGGACAAGCTTTGACCAGTATGTTATAAAAAAAAATAACTGGTAATCTTTGGGATCACACTAGGTAAAGGGGGTGGTTTAAACTGATTTTCTGAATGGGACAGGGTATATGGAGTGCCTATTTGGAGCTAACAGCTAGTGTGGGCACATTGTGGCTCTCTGTACCCTGTTGATTATGTCAAAAGGTTTATTACTCATCAGTGGTCTAAGGCTACAACCATGGCATTATGTGGTATATCATGATGACTAGGATTCTGGCCTAAAATATAATTAGAAGTCTACTGGGTTCTATATACTAGATAGTATTTAAATTATTATCTGAGGCGAACACAGTAGGTACGTGGTGCACAACGGGCCCAGAAAGATGGCCTAGGTTAGATCCTTTAAGGGTGTTGACCGCCATTAACGTATTTTCATACATGGCTTTATTGAAAACGCTGAAAGGTTTGTATTTTAGCCTCCAGAGGCCACTGGCCTTATTAAGTGCATGGCCTTATTTCGAACACCTTATATTATGATCTGCAAATTTTAGATGGTTATATAGTACCTATTCTACTTTAAAAAATGCGGATGTTTAAACTGCCCTAACTATTTTTTTGTTTAGGGTATAGAATAATAAATTGGATAAAAACATTCAATTCATTAAAAAAATTTATTGTTAAATAGGAACATTAGATATTGATTGAACTAAAAACACTAATTGAACATGCCTACATTGCTCGTATTCTATTTGATAAATATATGAAAACCCCGCTCGCACACATAAAAACAAAAAATCCCTAGCTGCTGCAAATCCGCTGAATTCTCGTCAATCCCTTTTGACAGTCAAGACGTTCGCCACCCCCTCGACGTCGCGACGACATGACAAGGCAAAACATAAAATGTTCATCCCCCAATAACGTTTGATTAAGCCCAACATGATCCCGGGACTTTGCACAACGCATACCACCCTCCCCCCCATCCTAACCACCCCACCCTCTTCTTTACTTTCTTGTTTTACTCACTCCCTCTTGTATGTAAATGTATGTGACTAGATTATTATAATAATAGATTTCTATTTAAACAAAATAGATGTATATGTGTAAAGGGCACCAAAAGTCAGCCCTGACAGTGTTTAAAACTATTAAAATTTGATATCACAGAAAAATTTCTTTTTTGATAACCATTAACATTACAAGAACAACTTACAAAAAAAACCGGAGGATTGTACCTACAAACTAGGAATATGGACGCTGTAAAGTTCTACAAAGTATTATAGTTTAGTTTTTGTCGATCGATCTTTTAAATCTTCGTTTTTGTTTACAAATTTTTTTGTTGTTATTTTTGATTTAGGTTATTAAGAGATTTCTATTTCCAAACTTGTTAATATTGAGATTTTAATGACAAAACCTAAAAACTCTGTTTTAAGTAATTAATTTTGACAGGTGGTTTTTATGAAAATTTATTACAAACTGTGAAGCACAAGACTAATTATAATTTATTCTAATGATGTGGAATATCGATATTCCTAATAGCTTAAAAAGACATGCCCTTCATACTGTGCCTCAATTCTCAAGCTGGGTTTATACAGAACATAGCATGAATGAATGTATGAATGTACGGTAGTGGCGGTTAGCATCCTTAAAGGATCTAACCTGGCAGCGTATTTACGTTTCCGTGCTCATTTCACGTCGGCGCGGTTTTGAAATAGACACGGAAATGTTACAATATATTTGGGTTCAAATACGTGTTGATTTTAAGAGTTTTGATCTCGAAATGAACACGGATCTGTAAGAGAACATCGCTCATTAAACTATTACAAAAGCGTATTCAACTGTCAGGTTAAAACGCTAACATAACGAAAGCTAATCAATCAAATCTAACCGAACCGAACAAAAGCAAACTGAAAAAATAATTTTTTTCAAAAAAAAACTTTCCTGACTTCCTACCCGGGATCCTAGAGGATGTGAATCCGAACCGAAACGAACCGAATTGACCCAAACCGAACCGAACCAAAGCAAACTGAACCAACAATTAAAAAAATAACTTCCCTGACTTTTTTCCCGTGATCCTGGAGGGTGTGAATAGTGTTGTAGTAGCTATCCCGTGATGTTCTTTTTTTTATTAAAAAAAAAACTAATTATGTAAAAAAGGTAAGCAAAACATCAAATATTTGATATTTAGGTACAAATAGTAAGTAATCTGTTTATTAATGAATAAATAAATAAATAAAATATAAATAAATGACAAAATTGCGTGCGCAAAAACCAAGTTGTGATTTGACCAAGCCTCCATGTTATGTCATGTTATATTTTTTGTATAAACCGCCATTTTTTTCCTTCTATAATGTTATGTTATGTCTTATGTTGCCTACCATGTTTCTGTATAAGCCCAGCTTTAGTTAAATCCAGACACGCTAGGTTACCACGCATGCGTTAATTTTAGTGATTCTTGAACAGACTCTTCATGACATAACAAGTTGTCAAAAAATTGGGGTTATGCCCATAATGTTTTGAAAATATTAGTTATAGCAGGCCCGATTTGCTTTACTGTTTCAACGTATTTGTGTAGCCTTGCTTGTGATCAGTATACGCTTGAAGTTTAAAGTGAGTGCGTCAAGTAGTTTGCATCCTGCTTATTTTGAAAGTTTATACAGTGTGTCAATTTTAAAAAAAGGAAAAAAACGAGATATATATTTTTATATCATAGGGTTATCGCCGACGGAAATAAAAACTAGATGCTACACTAGGGGAATTTGCTCCTTCCTATACCACAGTTAAAACTTGGCTATCGGACTTTAAACGTGGTCGTGATGCTTCGCGTTCTGGCAGGCCAAAAACGGCAACCTCTGAGGAAATGGTGCAAACCATTCACAAACTAATTCTAAAAGATCGCAGATTAAGACTGGAAGAGGTAGCTGAGGGTGTGGGCATATCAAAAGAGCAAGTTTACCATATTTTATGTGAAGTTTTAGGTTTGAGAAAGCTATCCGCCCGATGGGTGCCGCGTTTGCTCACGCCAGATCAAAAGCTCGTGCGTCTAACCATTTCAGAGGAGAATTTCGCACTGTTTAGACGTGATTCAGGAGACTTTTTGCGTAGATTTATTACATTTGATGAAACATGGGTTCATCATTATACCCCTGAAACTAAGCAACAGTTCAAACAATGGACGGCAAAGGACGAACCAGTTCCAAAGAAGGCAAGGGCAGTACCGTCGGCTGGAAAGGTCATGGCAACGGTCTTCTGAGACGCTAAAGGGATACTCCTCATAGATTATCTCGAAAAAGGAAGAACAATAAATTCAGAGTACTACAGCGATTTACTGGACCACCTCAAGCAGAGCATAAGCGAAAAACGCCCTGGTTTGGCAAAAAAGAAAATTTTGTTTAAGCAGGACAATGCACCTTGCCACAAGTCCGCTCTTATAATGGCTAAAATCCATCAGCTAGATTTTAGCCAATATAAGAGCGGACTTGTGGCAAGGTGCATTGTCCTGCTTTGAACTGTTAAACCATCCACCTTATTCGCCAGACCTAGCCCCGTCAGACTTTAATTTCTTGCTTGAAAATGTTGTTGCGTTCTATGTTATATATCCTCGTATATCATCATTCGTTTGTATGGAGGGCTATGATGGATAAATGCATCCATGTTGCGTGGCAAAAGCCAGTTTATCGGACGATCCAATTAACGCGGTCGGCAAATCATAAATGAGTATTTAAAAGCAGCAAACTAGGAAAAATTCACCACGCAAAATAAAAATAAAACGAAAAGAAAAGTAAAGAAGTACCTGGTAGCTAATTTCATTTCAGTTTAATTAATAATTACCCACATGTATGAAGGGTGTCGGAATGCAGCAGGCCGCAGGAAGCTCAAATTATATTTATTACAACTCGGCGATCATTTAGTTGTATTATTAAAATATGGACTATAATAACGAAAAGTGCAGTAGCTAGTTTGCCATTATGTTCGCGGAAGATACCACGCTTGTTGCACATTAAAAAAAGTTATTAATTTTAAGCAGGTAAACATTAGGTATAATAAAAATTTGTATTTTTTCTTTTGTATCGTATCAATCATGGTATAGAAAATTATAAAAAATATATATATATTTATCGGTTTCACAACATTCTACGTCTTCCGATACCCAATCTCCACTCGTTTCTGTTTGCCCATAATTCATCATCTAGGCCTCTTAATCTTATTTCACTGTTTATTCCTTCTCTCCAGCTTCTCCTTGGCCGTCCTCGTTTTCTTCGGCCAGTTGGTTTCCATTGTAGTATTTGTTTAGGTAGTCTTGCATCATTCATTCTTTGTACATGTCCGTACCACACCAGTTGTTTTGTTCTTATATCATCCACTAAAGTACGTTCACCCACTGTCATAATTTCTCTTATTCTTTGATTTGTAACTCTTTCTCTTTTTGATTTCCCAGCTGCTCTTCTCCAATAGTTCATCTCCGTAGCGGAAAGCAGTCTTTCTGTTCTATCCTTGATTGGCCATACTTCTGAGCCGTATGTAATACCTAATACTTTTTACAATGGTGTTATATATAAGCTTTTTGTTATGTTTTGATATACTTTGGTCCCAAATTATTCCATTTAATAAAGTTATTGCTTTTCTTCCTTGTACGTTTCGATTTTTTATAGCTTTGTCTAGTGTTCCGTTAGCTGTAATTTTTAGACCTAGTATTTATACTCATCACAGGACTGAATTCGCTGCCCGGTATTTAAGATTAGATCCTGTTTCATTCCACCGATACACATATACTCTGTCTTATTGAGATTAACCTCTAGTCCCCACTTATTGTACTCTTCTATTAGTTTTCGTGTCATATATTCGAGGTCGTCATAATCCATAAAAAAATCCGAAGACAAAAAATAAATAAATAAAATTTGTTGTTGATGCTGGACTAGGACTGGCCAAGGTTGAAACAAAGTCTTTTTACCAATATCACGGAAAAAACAACTTGTAAAATTTTTCTAAAAAAGAAGATTTAGAATGTAGGTAATTTTAAATCTCAAACTAAGATTTCATTATTTCTAACCATAGTGTTATATTATTATTATTATTTTACAGTGAAACCTCCTATAAGCGGGCACTTACGGTTTCGTCGATTTTGTCCGCTTATTGGAGGTGTCCGCTTATTGGAGGTGTCCGCTTATTGGAGGTGTCCGCTTATTGGAGGTGTCCGCTTATTGAAGGTGTCCGCTTATTGGAGGTGTCCGCTTATGAGGGAGAACTGCGAAATTTTTGATATATATTTATTAACAATTTCCGCTGCTTGAGTTTTTCCGATATTAAATTTTTCAGCGATCTTTCGTGATGATATATGTTCCCTCTCCAAAACGTTAACAACTTCCATTTTTTTCACGTAAACTAAGAAGTTTTTTACTAGGCGCCATTTCTTTCAAACTACCCAACTGAACCACAAAAATAAAACACAGCAGTCCCGCCGAATAAAATATGTTGTAAATACGACAGAAGTATTTAGTCTCCGCATTAAAACGGCTACAGAGTGCGTTACTACATAATATATTTATGCCCATGTCGTGCAGCGCTCCGTCCCGTTGTCAGAGGTTCGCGTCCGATTAAAGTTTCAGAATTTAAAAAAAAAAAAAATTGTCCGCGTCCGGTTATTAGAGTGTCCGGTTATAGGAGTGAATTTTACATGTAAAGAAATACGGAAAAGCTTGGTTCCAGCAAATTTGTCCGCCTAAAGGGAATGTCCGGTTAATAGAAGTGTCTGCAATGAGAGGTTTCACTGTACTTGTATAATCCTTTCTAATCCTTTCAGAAAACGTAAGACCATAAAATAAAATTTACAAAAATTGTCATAATTCAGACTCCTAGATAATTTTCATAAAATTAACATTAATTGAAGATTGGAATTAGTATATAATATGTATAATCTTTTAATTTAAGCAAAACTCCTTAATTATTTATAATAAAACCTAAACTTATTGTAATATAAACTCTTCTACCTATCAAAAATCTAAGAAGAACTGTTTGAGACGCAATTGTAATTATTATTTATTACATAAAATACCCTAATTACACCTCTGTGCAATGTATCTGATCTGTACCAAGTTCTTTTCATATAAACGCGAAATTAATTAATAAAAATTATAATTGGTACCCAGTGTGGTATAGTAGAGTTACTGTATCAGATTTTAGTAGATAAAGTGTTTTAGTAAAACTAAGATCTATAAACCTGATGCCGACTAGTTTTAGTGTATTGGTTTAATACTGGTGGCTAGTGACTTTATAAATTGGGGGGGGGGGGGGCAGAAATTTATATTGCATGGAAAAGGAAATAAAAAACTTACCTAAACAATTTTATTTTAGCATTTTACAAACAAGTAACTATTTGGTGTAGTTTTTAGTTTATTTGTTTATAGATAAAGTCTATCCCAAATCAAAACAAATTCATACGTCTTCAATAAGGATAGAACAGGCAACGTGTAGATGGGCAATGGACGTTTCCGCACGATGATGATGGCCGACTTCAACTAAAACAAACATTCCTCCCGCCCCCGCTCGAGAACATCCACCCCTACCACGCTCAAAAACGGGTGAAATTAAAACCTTGTCCCGCGCGGCGCTGCCGGCTTGTAATTATTTACGCTAAAAAAGTTCACCCAATTAATCGTTTGTTGTTAACCACAGATAATGAAACGAAGTAGACAATCATGTCGTAAGAGAAGATTTAACTTTTTTTTTAAATAAATCAATTAAAAATACTGTGTCCTCCCTGTAGCAGCTGCTACTGACTTACAGGTGAAATAACTGCAAAGATTTTGTTCACGTTAAACAAAAATTCAAATTAACTATAAAAATAAATATAGTCCTATGAATCCCGTTAAATTATAGTACGTTGGTGGTTGAAAGTCCAAAAATTATAGAAATAATCCATGTTCGATAAAAAAAATTATATACAAAAGTTTTTAAAGCTAAACAATACCATTGGCGTAGCTAGCCTTGCTTTTCAGGGGGGGCCGTGGCCCCGGTCTATCTAGAACAAAAAGCAAACAAAGGTTTTAAAGAGTCCTGCAAAGTGTGCAATGAATAAAAAAATACGCGCATTAAATGTTCTAATATTTTAATATAACAAATTTAATAATACATTTACCAACTTATTTATATGTATACACAGGAAGTATGTAATTCAGCAATTCTACAAAGAAAGTTTTCTACGTCGTTGACTGAAAGCGTCTACCACACTGTCTAAGTCGACCTCAACATCTTTTTCTATGAATAACAATGACAAACCTGAGTGTCTCTCTTGAGTCATAGTTGTTCTAAGCCAATTAAAAACTCTCCTCATGGCAGAGAAAGACCTCTCGCAAGTTGCACTTGAAATTGGAAGAATACTCGCAACTTTAAAAAGTTGGTAGAGATTTGGATAGGTGTTTTCTGCTATATGTTGTTTGATAGAATCATGACCAACAGTTTGATTTAACCGAAAAATACAATTCTTTAAAACGGTCATTTCTGATCTTAGAGTAGAAGTATTAATATTAAAAACTTCCCGGTATTGCTCGACGAATTTATTCCATTTAACGACGTGGGAAAACTCAATATGAAAATGGTTATGAAATTGTCACCAAAATCGGAAAATTTTCATAAGACACTAAACGCTAACCTCAAAAAAACTAAAAAGATTATTATATTTATTTTAGAAAAACAGTTTAAAAAGGTCTTTTATAACCTTACGACATCTACAACCCGATTTCGGAAACAGAGGGGCACAGGTCGCTGTCTTTATTAAATGCGAAATTTAACTTACACTTCTATAATATTTTACAAGATGTCGCCAATATGTATGAAATATTCAATATGCATAATTATGTTTAAATTTAAAAAATATTTTCGGGAAATTGCATAAGTGCAGAAAAGTTACCGATAATTTAAAGCGAAAAAGCCTAATTCCGCAAGACAAGGGCTTTTTCCTAAAATGTAAACATTATCTGAATGATTTTAAATTTTAATGCACCTATTTTATTTGAATATTTCCCGAATAATAATAGAAAAGTATGTATTTTCAGCGTCATGTTCTTTTACTAGTAGTCGGTAGGGGAGGCCTAAAATATTTTAGGGGGGGCCTGAGGGACTTCAGGGGGGGGGGCAGGCCCCCCCCTGCCCCCCCTAGCTACGCCAATGAACAATACCAAACTAACTTAAAACTCTCTCTGTAGATACATTACCGTATTGAATATGCATAAATATTTAAACATTGAAAAAATCCCAAGGCTCTGGGTGCACCCTTGTTAGGTTATAGTGTCATTGCTTGCAATGTATTTTGCCAAAAGAAAAACATAGTTAAACCTTGAACAAATATTTTAGATCTAGAAACTATAATCTATTATTTAGGACGTAAATTGTTGCTTGTGTCAGATGTAGAGACTCCATCAAGCATATTAATATCATGTAGCATAATTGGCGCGTAATTATTAATTATTAAAAGAAAAGAAACAATTTAACATTACAGAAGAAGAAGATCGACAGTAAGATTTTTTTTCTTTTCATGTACGGAAAAAACGCATTTCCTGTTCCCAGCCCAGATGTTTGGGGGCGTGGAAAACAGATTACTGTGGTTTTTTTATGTTCACGATAGTTTACAGTTTACTAACCCGTTAAATTAAAACACGGCTTTTTATGATTATTTTTGACAATAAAAAAACAATTATTAATTGATGGCCTCCGATATTTTTTTAAGGTTTTAAGCATATAAGACCATCAGTATAGTTTCATAAATAGGTGAAGTTCGGGAGACTTAAACTATCATGCATTTTTTTTTAAATTCATTTTTTACTTTACATGTTTTTTAAATGATTTATTTTATTTTTGTTAATCTTGTTCACTGTTTTGCTGAGGATCCAACATGTTTTATTATCTAGGGTTTTGTTTAAAGTGATTCAAAAGACCCGTTCTCCCCCTACACATAACAAAAAATGCACATTTTTAAGGCGTAACATATACAATATATTTTTTTTCTCTCCGCCCCGTTTTTAGTCATAGAATTGAACATAAAGTGGGTATTGTGTAATTTTGTTATATGTACGTATTCCAGTCAAATAGGGGGTTGAAAATTTTTATTGATCCGCGTTAGGATTCAAGTGTATCATTGGTTAGAAAATTATAGGTTCGACACCCTCGAAAAAAATTTGCTTTTGTACAATTTTGTCTATTTAGTTATGCCAGTGAAAATATGACCAAGGCCAACACAAAAATAGAGGGTTTTTTTATGATATTTTCAAAATGGCACTACAGATTTCATCAAAATTTCAGTGAAATATTCTCAGACACCATCCCGATATTCCACCAAAGGTTTGTAAGGATGCAACATGATTAAAAGCTTAAAATCTTCAAGATTTAGCATTCCTTATTGTGAATTCAAATTACCCGCCATGTACCACATGCCAAACTGTTATATTTGACATATATTTGACTTTGTCATCTGTGATTGTCACATTCGCTTCTACTTTAAACTTAATTTTTGTATGAGCTAATGAAGCGACTATGAAAAGGATTACTATACATTTAAAAAAAATACATTTAAAAAAATTGTTCTGCCAGAATAAAGTTAAAAAAAAGTCAAAAACGGCTTTATTTAAAAAAATCAAATATTCATGAACCATCATTCCAACTTCAATATTTTAAAGACAATCAGCTGTGTCGTAACGTGACCATCAAAAAAAAATCAGCCCCGGATGTGACGTCAACAAAGTGGAGGATCGTGGCCCGTCCGTCTTGCTAGCCCTGATATGACGGCTGTCTTCTATATTTTGCATATAGAAACATAGAGGGCGACACTAATCGAATGTCGTTACTAAAACTTAACATCAATCTTTACCTAACCTAAATTCACAGTAAACCAATTAAAAAATATTAATGGCAAATCGGCTTTCCCGCCAAATATTTTTAGCGCCACTCCCGGTACTTTTAGTTCAGGACAACAGCTCCGCGATGGCGCTATCCCAGCAGAAAATTCACTGTTAAGCTCTGTATCCTGCGTGTCTTTAAATGTCTCTTGGAATTTGAATTTGATGCACTTGATGTGCACATCGATAAAACTCATAAAACACTAAACAATGAAGACCACCGAATAAAATTCGAAGACACAGAAGTTCTCTGCGCCTCCTCTTCATACTATCCAAGACTCTATAGAGAAGCAATCGAAATTCATAAACACCAGCAGAACTTCAACAGATCTGAAGAAACTCTTAAAATTAACAGAACATGGGTACCGGTTCTTAAAAACACTAAACGGCTCGCTTACAATAACAAAACTGAATCAAGGGAATGTAACCAATCACCGACCAGCTCTGATATACGCCCCGCCCACCATAGCGTATATAACCTGCGCCCGCGACAGACTAACCACCAGTCTTCGAGAAGCCGACAAACAGTCAACATCTCCTGAAGATGCCATCCACTCGAGATGGCGAAACGTCGAGAACGAATTTCCAACGACGACGGCCGAACAGCCCGAAAGCACACCCACCATTGTCAAATTTGTTTTTCGCGAAGATTTTTTTATGTTCGCAAAGTGAATTTTGATCACATTTCTTTTGAGATAAAAATCCAAAAAAAATCGGTGTGTTTGCGTTTCATCATGGAAAAGTGAAATCTTGCAGAGCAGAGCGATGATCTCTCTCAAAAAAGGTTTAGAATGAGAGGTGCTTGTTGTGTTACGGTTCAGCTATGGGATGGCGCTGTTGAAATTTCATTAATTGTATTAAGAGCTTAACATGGGGGTGTCCTATCCATTTTTGTGGTTAATAATCTGTGCCTAAATTCAACACGTCAGTTCGATGCATGTAGTTTTATAGATACAGTGAATTTTTTTAATTAACAAATCAGTCGAAAAATGGAATTAAACCGAGAACATTTTCGGGCTATAACTCTTTACAATTTTCGAAGGAAAGTATCTCAACAAGAATGCCTTGCAGAGTTGATTTCTGCTTTCGGTAATGAACCATATCAGTCGACAGTTTCTCGTTGGTATGGAGAATTCAAGCATGGACGGATTAGCCTTAGCGACGATCCAAGGCCAGGTGCACCAAAAACGGCTGTCACCCAGGAAAACATCGATGCTATGCGCATGCTTATCACGGAAGATCGACATATGACATATCGCGAGATTGAGGCATCATTGGGGATTTCAGAAAACTCAATCCAAAAAAAATTGCAAGAAGGATTAGTGGTAAGAAAATATATTTTCCGTTGGATACCGCATCTGTTAACCAAAGAACAGAAATAAGCTAGGGTCAATTGGTGTCAGAAAACTCTAAATCGCTTTGAGGCAGGAAACTCGAACAACGTGTACAGCATTGTCAGTTGTGATGAGTCGTGGATTTACTCATATGAACCCGAATATAAACGTCAGTCGTCTTGTGTGGCTGTTCCAAAATCAATAAAAGCCAACAAAGGTCATCCGATCTCGAAGTGTATTGGTCTCAAAGGTACATCATCATTTTTTGTTTGCCGAAAGTCATCGCTGAGCTTAGAAAAACGAACCCCAAACAAGGAATCATCCTCCACCAAGACAATTCAAGTTCGGACAAACCACAAAAATCCATTGAATTTCAATACTTTTTCAAAAATCAAGAATGGACTGTGTGGTCAAAGATTTCAGTCGTCAGAGGTCGCAGTCGAAGCCTTCAAAAAATGCAATTTTGACAGTACCAATAAACGAGTGGAATTACAGCTTTGACAACTTGTTTGAGCGCATGAAAAAGTGCTTTAATTCTCGTGGAGAATACTCCGAGAAACAATAAAGTTTTTAAAAGGTATCTACTGTTTTATTCCAGCTGGATATGCAAAATTTAAAAAACAACAGTACAGATGGTCAGACTAGTGCACATAAAGAACTTAAAAATCTGGATATTAACTTTGGCAACATCAAAAAAGCCATTGACAATAAATAGAGTACAGAACTTTTCTATATTTCCAATCTTATGTACTCAAACACTTTAACTCTTTCAATATCCGCTACTGTCAATCATCCTAACAGAAGATTTAGGGACCAGATTAAACAGCAATAGAGATAAATTAAACTAAAAATATAACGAACAAAACAATCAACATAGCATAACATAAAAAAATACTCTGCCAATATATGGGCCCCTAAGCTCACACTAGGTACTATAGTTATAGTGTACGTGTGAGCTTAGATAACTAAAAACTGAAATATATTTTATTCAACTCCAGACTAAATTATCTTTTGTTTGATACCACACAAGCCATGTTTTGACTTAAACTCAAATTTTTGAAATCTACCCCCACCCTTAAAAAAAAACAAAAACTATATAATGTATTTTGTTAAACTCCAAACTCAATTACCTTTCGTTTGATATCACACACGCCATATTTTTACTTAAACTCTAATTTTTGAAATATACCCCCACCCTTTTTTTAAAATAAATTAAAATGTATTTTGTTTAACTCCAGACTCAATTACCTTTCGTTTGATGTCACACACGCTATATTTTCACATAAACTCTAATTTTTTTAATCTACCCCCACCCTTTTATTTGGTTTGTGTTCGGTGGATTTTGTTCATTTTTAAATGGGACCATCTCGACCCAAGATGATATGGTGATATGAAACGAAAGGTAGTTAAGTCAGGAGTTCAACAAAATACATTTTAGTTTTTGTTTTTTTTAAGGGTGGGGGTGGATTTCAAAAATTTGAGTTTAAGTCAAAACATAGCTTGTGTGGTATCAAACAAAAGGTAATTTATTGTGGAGTTGAATAAAATATATTGTTTTTAGTTATATTAGCTCACACGTACACTATAACTATAGTACCCAATGTGAGCTTAGGGGCCCATATATTGGCAGAGTATTTTTTATTGTTGATATTTCCTTTTTTTTTGTTGTTTTTTATAGTTTTACAATTTTATTTTTTCTTTATTTCTTGGATTTTATTAATAATTTTATCAATTGTTATACATTAATTATACCTTGTTTTAGGATGGATTCATTATATTTAATTACGCAAATATATAACAATATAAAAGGTGTGTACGTACATTGCGTGCGGAAACAATATTAGAAAATAGTAAAGAGGGAAACTATATTATACCTACCATACAGGTAATATACAGTTTTATGTCAGCATGGTGACCTAAATTTTTTATTAACGTTCTTTTTTGTTAACTTCGTGCCACGATGGCTAATTTATAGGGTGGAGGGTGTTAGTTAAAAGGTGTTACTGTAATTACTTTGTATACACATGGTATTAAGCAAAGCCGTACCCGAGAGGGGGTTCAATATTCAATAAAGTGATATTAGGTGTCAATTAAATAGTGCCTATAGGCAAAACCTTACCGAACATAATAAAAATGTTAAAAAAATTAGACATATGCTTAGTAGTTTAAAATTTTGTGGGATCTTTGAAGTTGCTCTACGGGGCGATAAAAAAGAAAGGCGAATGGACTTTATCTATAAACAAATAAACTAAAAACTACACCAACTAGCGGCTTGTTTGGAAAATACTAAAATAAAATTGTTTCGTCGCCAGCCGACAGTGTTCTAAACAAAAAAATGGGTTTTTACTTTTTCTTTTTTACAATTCCTGGGTAGCTATTGAATAACTTAATAGACTTATTTTTTATAAGCAAAATAAAATTGTTTTTCATAATTATTTTAACTAAAGAATAATTTCTTAAATTTTTCATAAAAAAAAATTATAAAAAGTAAAGTAAAAAAAAATAGTTTATATTAGCAAATTATTTATTTAAATGCCTTATATTTCCAAGCGTAATCCTTCTCAGGAAAATTATCTAATATATTTGTAATTTAAAGCAGTAATTATAAGACGAGCCAAGTTAATACAATAATGGTTTTCTGTCGCGTCTGATTTCCTGTCGGTCTGCATGTCTCTCTATTACTTTTATCGTAGATGGGTTATTTTTATAGATGCTTGTTTTTGAAAAATTTTATGTATCCCTATTTGAGTACAACATAATTAATAATTTATTTTATAATTAAAAGAAGTTGCAATAATAACAAACTTGGAAAAAATAAGTGCATTGCAGCATTTTGAGAAAATTCTGCAGAATTAAAAATGAGTTAGCAGCTAAAGGTTTTCTGATAAAAAAAATAATAACTTTTAAATTGTTCACTTACTCAGCTATCAAATGGTATAGTTGGACTTATTGTCAGCACCTGAAATTAAAAAAAAAACTATTTAGAAAAAAATAATCTTAAATGAATAATAATAATAATATAATTAATTTACCAAACAATACAAATTTCTTAAGTTAAATTTTATTGGCAAATAAAATAAAATAAACTACCTAAAGGCGTACCTTGTTAAGGTGCTGTACACGATTGTTGTTGTGATAAAGGAACTAATTTTTATTGTGCTCTTATCAGAAATTGCTTTTATTATTTTTTACTACGTTTACATAGCACTAAGATTTTTATTCTCAGACAGACCAATCTAATATGAGTATAAACATAATAAAGTTTAAAAATTAAATTGGTTATTATGAATCACGGTCCCTCGTATTGACTGGTCTTTGTATATAAATATATATATATATATATATATATATATATATATATATATATATATATATATATATATCGATATATATATATATATCGATATATCGATATATATATATATATATATATATATATATATATATATATATATATATATATATATATATATAGCGATCACTGGGAAGAAAAGGGTTACAACTCAAAAATATCTCTTTTACTTTCTTCTCTATTATCTATATTTAAGCATTTTTAAAACTAAAATATACTTATTTTCCAGACTATTTATCGATTATTAATAAAACAAAAATATGTTATGAGCATCTGTAACTGTAAGTACAAAGTAATATTTAGTTTAAAAAAGTTTAAATTGCTTCTCCTGTAAAATATAATTTTTTGAGTTGTAACGCTTTTCTTCCCAGTGATCGATGTCGATAGTTTCACGTCACTGGTAGTCCAGCTGATTTTTGTAAACAAAAGTTAGATATGATTTTCCCATTTTGGCCATTTTCCTTCTGTTTTTTTAGTACATCCTAATAAAATATAATTTTTTAGACGTATTGTCGTTATTTTTTTAGGCCGCTTTATTTTTTATTACACAAAACTTAAAATACAAGTCAAATGTAATCGTTTAGTATCAAAGGTACCCAACAAACATTTAAAGTTGTAACGACGAAACCCCAACTAGAAAGAATTTCTTAAAAGTAACCGCAACGTACTCCCGCTACGTCTCAGTATACCATACAGCGACGTTATAATTCCCTAAGTGGGGAACCAATTTCTGGTTATAACTACTTGGCCAAGTGTTTAAAGTCACTGTAATAACAACTACACTACTACGTCGTAGCCAGGTATCTACTACGTCGTAGAGGCTGTTTTTTTTCCGTAATGGCATAAAAGTTGCGATGTAGTTGCAAATAATATAATCGTTTCTTTTTGGTAGAATTGTTACACAATATGGTGGACACAACAGTAAACAGACTCGCTTAGTTTTTTTGTTTGGTTATGGTTATAATATGTACTATGTTATCCAAAAGTGTGAGAATTTACAAGCACAGGATCAAAATTCGAGTGCGACGCAAAGTTTTTTGTATAACATGCATTATATATGTTGCAAAAAACCGGTGCGCTCGTAAAATTGAGCCGTTTGCTGGTAGCTGATGGAATTTTTGTGTTGTGATTTTGGAGGTTATGTTTTCATAATCGACAGTTAACTCCAACAAATGGTGCTTAAGAAGAGCATTTTTGGTAAGCTTCAACTAATTTGTTTCTAAAATAGTATAGCTTTTTAATATGAGCTCATAAAACGACAACAAAAATATTAAATTTTCTTTCTTAAATAAAAACATGGCGTCCCAAACTATATTCCCTGATAGTCGAAAGGGTTACTTGAAAGTGAGCCTAAGTTACGGTAACGTGTCACTTACGACTTTTATGTGGGCATTCCTTTTTAGTTCTAGATAACACACTCGAATTTCTCCTCCTTCGTTGCAGAAACGTATTATTAACTAGCTTTCGCCACTAGAAAACGTCTACAGAGTGATAGGAACCACGCGATAAGTATAACTACTACCCTCAAGTTATTGGGGTGTCGCCACTTGTCATTTGCCGTTTCTGTCAATAACAACACCACTGCTTATAGGTTATGTACGAGCGTGAATTTGTGGTAGGTTTTAAAACAAAAACAAGATAAATTAAATTCCATTAGAACAATAAAAGAAGTGCCAATAAAAAGAGTTTTTTAAAAATGTAACACAGCACAAATTTAAGTTTATTCACTTCAAACCAAGCTTTAACAACAGCACAAATTTGAAGAAAACCAAAAAGAATTATTGACCCAAGCTCAACACATAAAATGAATCACAGTGAGACACGAGACGTCAGCACAAGATGCCTAGATAAACGAATTCGGTTTAGTCCGCACAAGAGGGTTACGATGGCGATAGGGTGGTGCCACAGCACAAACCACGAACGACCGTAAAGACAGTGAATAGAACAGCAACAAGTAGCGTAAAAGATTAAGGATGGAGATTAAGCATGGATCAGGGAATTCTTAAAATCCGGGTGCGGTACTCGATACTTTGGATCAATATTTTGCATTTTGATTGTTTTGCAAAATGGTCAAGCAATGAGCTCGAAAAAATGGACTGCTCAAGGTAGTTAAAAAAATATTTGCAAAACTATTCCTAATATTCCCATATTATAAAAGGAGCCACAAAAAGTAGTTAAGAATGTGTGCGACAAAGATGCGACTTCAAAAAGTCTACGTTTTCAAAGTAGAAACAGGAAGGAGAGATTACTTTAAAAGATCGACATTAAAAAAAGTCAAAGTAGTTGCGGCTTTAAAGTTGATCCACAAAGTTATTTTGTCTACATTGTTACATCAGATGTTACTATGATGACACAAACTTTTGTGGTAAAAATTAAAGTTATAATGTAGTTGTCGGATACACTTGTTTGGGACTCCAATGAAGCTTAACTTCCTAGTGGTAATTAAGTAGGATATAAAAGTCAGGGCGACTACGAAACAACGACTAAAAAGAAAGTAAAACTTTAGCAACGTCCTATTGTGGTAGAGAAGACTATCAGAATCAACTATCAAGAAACAATCCTAAGAAGTAGTTTAGAGGGTCGTTTTTACGAAACATCTACTATTTCCTGATACTAAATAGTAGTTAGAACTAAAAAGTAACAAATTTTGGTTGGGATCACCACATTTCTACTATAAGAAAGTAGCAAAGCCTTTAGAACATGTAGCCGCTACTATAAATGTTAGTTGGGTACACCGATGACTTGGGAAGTATACATAGGTGAAGCTGAAACGAACACATTATTGGTGGGTGTGCTTTCGGGCTGTTCGGCCGTCGTCGTTGGAAATTCGTTCTCGACGTGGATGGCATCTTCAGGAGCCGAACAGCCCGAACGCACACCCACCATTGGATGATGGCCGCGAAAGCCTGTCACAATTTGAACACATTATTTTCTTCGAATTTTAATTTTTGTGTAAAGAAAAATGAAGCGGGTTAAAAAAATAACGACTGGTATGTCTCAAAAATATTGTTTTACAATAATATACTAAAAAACAGTAGAAACAGTATTTCATATATAGGAGTTGATTTTGGTTAAAATTGGCTTACCTGGGTTTGCTGTTCTCTACTGATGACGTGAAACACACAGAAACGTACGTCTAGAGATGCAACCTTGTGTAAGTAGGAAAACAACCAAAATCAACTCTTCCCTCTCCTTCTGACACTCGCAAGTTAGGCACACATACCTTTGTGTGAAGTATAAAATTCGTTTTGATTTTTATCGATCCACACACAGCACGTTTTCCATCTTTCTTCTTTGCATATATGCTTCGGGCAGTACGGCATTTTAGTTGCTACGTGATTACGTGGTTTTAATACCACATTAATGGACGAAACTTGTCATAGATGGCGCTTCGGCGTCTCAGACAAGACGATGCCAGTGTGTTTAAACTTTCGAGTGCTCGAGCCAGTCCGCTAGATGGCGCAACAACTTGTAATTTACTCGCATTGCACCGCCGCGAGTATTTCATATATAGGAGTTGATTTTGGTTAAAATTGGCTTACCTGGGTTTGCTGTTCTCTACTGATGACGTGAAACACACAGAAACGTACGTCTAGAGATGCAACCTTGTGTAAGTAGGAAAACAACCAAAATCAACTCTTCCCTCTCCTTCTGACACTCGCAAGTTAGGCACACATACCTTTGTGTGAAGTATAAAATTCGTTTTGATTATTAGTATATTAGTTATTCATATCATATCTAACTCTTGTTTACAAAAATCAGCTGGACCCCCAGTGACGTGAAAAATTCGACATATATATATTCTAAGGATGTGATTATGAATAATCATTATTTTTTGTTATGATGGTAAACTTTTAACTACGAATAAAGACAATGTTGACAGTTGTTGCCTTGTGTACGATCATTACATTATTTTTCTGAAAAAGTGCGGCTGTAAGCTAATTTAGAGAGGCACAAAAATCATAAACATAAACAGCAATATTTCTTTCTGTTCTCAAAAATAGGGTTCCAAAATTTCTGTATCCACTTAAGACAGTATAAAATACCCTCGCGATAAAAATAGCAATAAACGCAAGCAAGCACAAACACACACTGCTAACAACTTAACACCATGTCGTCATCAGGGTTGTACAAATTTGAATTTGGGCTTTTCTTATCATCGCCTTTCTATCGCGTTGGAGAAATCTCCTCATGAATAAAATACGAATTTAACGTATCGTATTTTACGGGTACATGAATCTCTTTTCCAGGCTTTTTTATGGCTTTATGCAAGCTTTTTCTTATACTATACCACTAAATCTACTTTGGAAAGCGTTGGAAAACACAAACATAAGCGTACAACTGATTAAGGCCATCAAAGAGTTATACCGCAATAGTAAGTCAAAAGTTAAAATAAAAGCAAAACTAACCAAAGGCTTTCAAGTAAATAAAGGTCTTAAACAAGGTTGCTGTATCTCGCCTACGCTCTTCAAGATATACTTGGAACAAGTCCTTAAATTATGGAAGAGAAAATGCCAAAACATGGGAATTCCGTTGGACGAAACCACCTTGTATACTTTATGTTTCGCCGATGATCAGATAGTAGTGGCTCAGGATTATGACGACCTCGAATATATGACACGAAAACTAATAGAAGAGTACAATAAGTGGGGACTAGAGGTTAATCTCAATAAGACAGAGTATATGTGTATCGGTGGAATGAAACAGGATCTAATCTTAAATACCGGGCAGCGAATTCAGTCCTGTGATGAGTATAAATACTTAGGTCTAAAAATTACAGCTGACGGAACATTAGACAAAGCTATAAAAGATCGAAACGTACAAGGAAGAAAAGCAATAACTTTATTAAATGGAATAATTTGGGACCAAAGTATATCAAAACATAACAAAAAGCTTATATATAACACCATCGTAAAAAGTATTATTACATACGGCTCAGAAGTATGGCCAATCAAGGATAGAACAGAAAAAATGCTTTCCGCTACGGAGATGGACTATTGGAGAAGAGCAGCAGGGAAATCCAAAAGAGAAAGAGTTACAAATCAAAGAATAAGAGAAATTATGACAGTGGGGGAACGTACTTTAGTGGATGATATAAGAACAAAGCAACTGGTGTGGTACGGACATGTACAAAGAATGAATGATGAAAGACAACCTAAACAAATACTACAATGGAAACCAACTGGCCGAAGAAAACGAGGACGGCCAAGGAGAAGCTGGAGAGAAGGAATAGCCAGTGAAATAAGAATAAGAGGCCTAGATGATGAATTATGGGCAAACAGAAACGAGTGGAGATTGGGTATCGGAAGGCGTAGAACGTTGTGAAACCGATAAATATATATAAGCTTTTTCTTCATCTTATTTCAGCTAAAGTTGTTCAACATTTCACATTTCTCGCTTTCTTTAAAAAAATCAGTGTTTTTCAAAATGCAGTATTCACAAGTTTTAATGCAGGAGGATCATTCTCGGTCATTAATTAATTATCTTAATTAAAAAATCTGCACAAAAACTCTAATTATTTATATTTTAATGTCTAGATTTGCAATTTTTCTCTTGTATAATAAATATCATACAAGTCCAACTTAAGCTTAGTGAAGTTTATTATTTTTTATATTTTATATATACAGGGTGTCCCAAATAAAAGCAACCACATGGGGATTTCGGAAACGATAAGAGATACAAATCTTTAAGACCCTTATTTTTTAAATTTTCTAGAACTAGTACAACTTCTTAAAATCTATCTTTTCTTTCTGAAACAAAAGTTTGCATTCAGTATTTAATTTAAAATAAAACTAAAAACCGATAACAAAGCATTCAAATAAATAAGCAAATGATCGAAAATTCCACCGTTGTTATTCATGCAAATCCTGCATCGATGAATGAGAGACATGCATGAATCTTTAACCATTTGTTCAGGAATTTCTTCTATGGCTTGAACAACGGCTGCCCCTAGTTCTTCAATCGTATTATGAGTAGTACAATAAACTTTATTCTTGAAGTATTCCCAAATACAAAAATCAAGAGGCGTAAGTTCCGGCGAACGTGCAGGCCAGGCATCTGGACCTCGATTTCCGATCCAGTTATTTCCATGTTGCTGATTCAAATAGTCGGTTATGATTCTTGCATTATGTGGAGGTACTCCATCTGGAACCACATGTTTGCTAGATCTTGAAGAGGCAAATTGCACCTCACGGATTATTAAATTGATTTTATCAAGTTAATATTATGCCGTCAATATTTTTTAATCCTATAAAATATTAATTATTAATGAAGTTACAATTTAATCTGCAATAAAATGATAAAGCAAAAGTTTAAATTATCTACTAGGTGAAGCTAACTCGAATAGAACTTGACCGACCTGATTTAAATTCGTTAAAAACAGAGGGAGCGAATTTCGTATTCATCCCTCAACAGAAGCGGTTTTCACCCCCTCAAAACATGACGTCAGCGATCCATCATGGCTTCCGACATGTGTGATAATTGTCTGTTTGTTTGTCTGTTTGTTTGTGAGTCTGTCCTGTCCACGATTTTATTTGCACAGTAGTTTGGTGGTTATGTCGCGTCAGCAAATAAATAAAAGTATAATATAGATTAGAATGTAGAAGTAGCGGGCTTGGATTTGACATTTTCTAATTAACAATTGTTAGTTTGTATCCTCTTTACCTCGATTGAATTACAACTTGCATATTGCATATTTCACCTCAATAATAGGGAGCTATTGCGACACGGATTCGCGTATGTAGACAAATATTGAAAAGGTTTTTCGTGAGTTACGGGATAAAAGAAAAACTCTTAGTAAGACATCCTTTGGGACGTTTCGTCTACAATCTAGACTTTCTTAACCGTCAGAATTTTTTAGAGTTTTGCCATAAGACTACTCTTGCAGCATTGGCGTAGATAGGGGGGGCCAGGGGGGCCTGGTCTCCCCTGAAGTCCCTCAGGCCCCCCTAAGATATTTTAGGCCTCCCCTACCGACTACTAGTAAAAGAAAATGACGCTGAAAATACATACTTTTCTATTATTATTCGGGAAATATTCAAATAAAATAGGTGCATTAAAATTTAAAATCATTCAGATAATGTTTACATTTCAGGAAAAAGCCCTTGTCTTGCGGAATTAGGCTTTTTCTCTTTAAATTATCGGTAACTTTTCTGCACTTATGCAATTTCCCGAAAATATTTTTTAAATTTAAACATAATTATGCATATTGAATACTTCATACATATTGGCGACATCTTGTAAAATATTATAGAAGTGCAAGTTAAATTTCGCATTTAATAAAGACAGCGACCTTTGCCCCTCTGTTTCCGAAATCGGGTTGTAGATGTCGTAAGGTTATAAAAGACCTTTTTAAACTGTTTTTCTAAAATAAATATAATTATCTTTTTAGTTTTTTTGAGGTGAGCGTTTAGTGTCTTATGAAAATTTTCCGATTTTGGTGACAATTTCATAACCATTTTCATATTAAGTTTTCCCACGTCGTTAAATGGAATAAATTCGTCGAGCAATACCGGGAAATTTTTAATATTAATACTTCTACTCTAAGAGCAGAAATGACCGTTTTAAAGAATTGTATTTTTCGGTTAAATCAAACTGTTGGTCATGATTCTATCAAACAACATATAGCAGAAAACACCTATCCAAACCTCTACCAACTTTTTAAAGTCGCGAGTATTCTTCCAATTTTAAGTGCAACTTGCGAGAGGTCTTTCTCTGCCATGAGGAGAGTTTCTAATTGGCTTAGAACAACTATGACTCAAGAGAGACACTCAGGTTTGTCATTGTTATTCATAGAAAAAGATGTTGAGGTCGACTTAGACAGTATGGTAGACGCTTTCAGTCAGCGACGTAGAAAACTTTCTTTGTAGAATTGCTGAATCACATACTTCCTGTGTATACATATAAATAAGTTGGTAAATGTATTATTAAATTTGTTATATTAAAATATTAGAACATTTAATGCGCGTATTTTTTTTTATTCATTGCACACTTTGTGCGACTCTTTAAAACCTATGTTTGCTTTTTGTTCAAGATAGACCGGGGCCACGGCCCCCCCTGAAAAGCAAGGCTAGCTACGCCAATGTCTTGCAGGACAACACGAGGAAAGGAAGGAATTCTTGTGGAATAAAAATAAAGCCTTTTCATGGTTTTCTTTGTGTATATTTTTGACGAACCTGGAGTTTCACGATTATTTCCTAATTTGATGTGGATTGGTTCAAATGTTTGGCACAGTCTAGTCCGACAAGGTTCCTTTCATGCACACCTTTGCCCCTGTGGTTTCAAAGTGTTTCGTATAGCTGCGTCTTATTACGCTTTGACATACTCTTTCAAGAGTCAGGGACTTGAAGTGAGAAAATCTCTCTAAAATCACTTCTATATCGAGTGGATTGGGTTTGCCAAACCAAATTATGGTTAATTTCTGGTGTTTTGCCGGCAAACATGTGCCTCATTTCCGAATCAATCATTTTGGTAATTTGTCGACTCGGTAGCTATACCTAATTTATTTTAATCAGTGACGTAACCTCGCTAGAGACTGCTTGTGTTAACACAACAGGATAGTGTCAGAATTTTGAGTCAAAAATCGGTTCAGCCATTAAAAAACATACCTACTACTACTATATTTGCGGTTCCTTACCCAAATCTCGCCATGACTTAAAATTTATTTGTGGCGAATAAAATTAAATGAAACCAAATCAATTCATGTTGATTTTACAAACAAAAATATAAATCACATACAAATAACAATTAACAACATTCCCGTACCATATTCAAATCAGGCAAAATATCTCGGTATAACACTTGATGCCAAATTGCGCTGGAAACACATGTTAAGAAAAAAAAAGAAGAACTTGAGATAAGGTATAGAAAAATGAACTGGCTAATTGGAAGGAAGTTCAATTTAACAATACATAATAAGTTACTGCTTTATAGACAAATACTGAAACCAGTATGGACATATGGTATTCAACTATGGAGTTGTGCTAAAGAGTTTACAGAGATTTCAAAATAAAGTATTACGAAACATTGTGAATGCACCTTGGTACGTTCGAAATAGTGACCTTCATCGAGATCTAAAAATCGAAACTATAGCAGAGACTATAAAAAAGTACGCAAAAACCATGAAGATAAACTTCATCGGCATGTGAATGTGGAAGCAATTCAGCTTCTAGACAATACTATGCTAGTTCGAAGACTAAAAACAGTGAAGCCGTTTGAGCTAGTAAACTAAGTGAATTATATAAAACAAAATAATGCTACAAACACAACACAATTATGAGTTACAGACTAAACAAAGCGGGGCGAACTGTTAAGTGAACCCTAAGTTTAAATCTGACTTTTCTAGTAAATTAAGTTAAAACAAATTTGCTTACTGACTAGATTGTAATACAATAAACACAGTGTGTTTGACAAATAAAACAAAAACTTAAAATTTATCAAAAAATTCTGCTGAAACATTTGAAATGTATTCTAAAGGGCGTAAATTGAAACATCTATGCTCCACTCAAAAAAACAATGCAAGTAATACGACTAACTAATAGCCTGTGCCAGGCAGAAAATTTCTTTGATTTTTTCCTATTAAAACAACACTAAGTTGGATATTGGGCCTATATCTGTCGCTCATAAAATCAATCTCTATTCGAAGGAGCCAACAGAAAAGTGGCACAAACTCATTGGGCAGCGTGTTCTACGCTGCTTTGGGTTTTAATGGCCCATTTATCGCGTTCCGTCGAGTCGAAGTGTGATCCATAGACTTGCACAGGGTTACCAAATTACATATAATTAATAAACTAAAAAGAAATGAATAAAATAAAATAAGAAGCTATAAAGATGTTTTAAAAATTAAAAAGAAACGTGTTTTGCATTTTCAATAATTTTCACGTTATTTTAAATCTTTTATTTTCCAAAAATTATTTGCAATCGTCTAATGAGCCAGGTCGGAAATTTTTCAAACGTATTTTTACAAGTTAGTATTATAAAATTTGACCTTTTATTAAGTAAAATGTATTACGTTCAATTATATTTTTTTTTGCCTTCGGTATAATAGCCAGTCAGTAAAACTCTCGAAAAAAACTTGTTTTCATCTAGTCTTTTTAATTAGTCAACTGGCAGCGTTAATTGACTGACATTTAGTTATTTCTGTTTCTTTTCATTTTAATTTTTTATTTCTAGTCTATGACCACGTATTAGTTTAAAACTTAGTTGTAACGCAGGGAGATTTAAGACCATCTACCTGATGATCACTGTAAATATATTTTTTTGAGAACACATACGATTTTTTAAAATTAGATTAAGACTGCATACGATAGAAATAAACATAGTCTCCTTAAAGTAAGATCTCATACGGAAATTTTTTTTACTTCAGCTTTTCACGAATAGATGGCGCTGGAAATTTAGTGGCCTTAATCTCCATTGCTATAAAAGAAAGCGTCTCGCCATCTATTCGCAAATTACCAAACTACTACTAACAGCATGTGAGTGCTGGTGCGCCCGGGCAGAATAAAGGTAAGGGTATAAAGTATGTGTTAAGGGTAACAGATTGGGGCAAAAAGCCTATCCAAAAGCACCCTAATATTAAGATAAAAGTATTTTACAGTTAGGTACTAGGGACATTTTGGGTTGCATATTTTATGCTATGTTACCGTTATTGTTTTTACTGAGTCTGCGCATTAGCAGCTTCTAGCTTCTTTTTTGTTATATACAGAAACCGCGCCCGGTAGTTACGGTGGCAATCCTTTAATGTTACTGTTATTTTTTAAGGTTAGCTTTGTATTGTTTTTTTTTTAATGCAGTCGCATTTTTTACTAAAATTCATTAGTTTGGTTTGTAAAAGCCATAAATCTAATAAAAATAAATAAACAAATATAAACTTGAAGGAGTGTGAAACTACTAAATTAAGATTTGTGTTATGCTTCTGTTTAGTGTTTTAAAGTCTTTCTTTTTTGCCCTGAAACTTACCGATATTCTTAGCAACAATAACGGTAACAGCTGTCAAATTTTCTGTTATTTTAACTGACCCAACATGTCCCTATTATTTAAAAGTTTTTTATGTGAAATTACATGTGTGTTGAATTTTTTGTTAATGAACTTTTTTCTTTCATTTCCAAATTGTTATTTAATCGAGTTAATGACTTTGACCTGGCACTAAATTAGATAGTTGTGATTAACTTATTTTTATTTGTAATTACATAAAGTATAAGTCGTGTTCGCGTTAATGAGGAGCGTTTTTAAAAACTGTGAACGTAAAATTGCTAATTTAGCAATATAAAAAAACAGAACTGCAGCTTAAATAAATTGGTAAAAATTTTTTTTTAAGTCACAAGCTTTTATAAAATGCACTAAAAATTAAAAAATAATTTTCTAACATTCTAATACATATTATCATAATAATATATTCAACCAGACTGCCTCGATCACGGCGGTTCGCGATCTAGTGGGTTGGAATCCCACTTAACGCATGGTTTGTGTTGTTATGTCTAAAAAGCTTTTTTTTGGGCGATTGATCCTAATATGGATGGAAAAGTCCTAGTATAAAAAATTAAGGAGGAAATCACCTTGTATACTTTATGTTTCGCCGATGATCAGATAGTAGTGGCTCAGGATTATGACGACCTCGAATATATGACACGAAAACTAATAGAAGAGTACACTAAGTGGGGACTAGAGGTTAATCTCAATAAGACAGAGTATATGTGTATCGGTGGAATGAAACAGGATCTAATCTTAAATACCGGGCAGCGAATTCAGTCCTGTGATGAGTATAAATACATAGGTCTAAAAATTACAGCTGATGGAACACTAGAGAAAGCTATAAAAGATCGAAACGTACAAGGACGAAAAGCAATAACTTTATTAAATGGGATAATTTGGGACCAAAGTATATCAAAACATAACAAACAGCTTATTTATAACACCATTGTAAAAAGTGTTATTACATACGGATCAGAAGTATGGCCAATCAAGCATAGAACAGAAAAAATGCTTTCCGCTACGGAGATGGACTATTGGAGAAGAGCAGCAGGGAAATCAAAAAGAGAAAGAGTTACAAATCAAAGAATAAGAGAAATTATGACAGTGGGTGAACGTACTTTAGTGCATGATATAAGAACAAAACAACTGGTGTGGTACGGACATGTACAAAGAATGAATGATAAAAGACTACCTAAACAAATACTACAATGGAAACCAACTGGCCGAAGAAAACGAGGACGGCCAAGGAGAAGCTGGAGAGAAGGAATAGACAGTGAAATAAGAATAAGAGTCCCAGATGATGAATTATGGGCAAACAGAAACGAGTGGAAATTGAATATATAAAAAAATAGAACTTCTCCCCACATCGTATGACCACAAGCGGTAATACGTGCTGATAAATATGCTCCTAAGGAGGAACCGCTACTGACTTTACCTAACAAAATTTAAAAAAAAAGAAAAGGTGATCTAACAAAAACAATTTTAATAAATAAAAATATCAAGTAGGTATCCTTGAAAGCTACACCATAAAAGTATCATTAGGTAAGCCAAATTGCATCGGATGACCTTTAGCAAATCATTTGACGGTGAGCTCAAAGAAGAATACCTTTTAATAGCATTGCCATTATACTACGCTTACAGGATGCTTCAAAAGATAAATGACAAGGAAACGGCCACATTTAATCATTTGCTTACTCTATAATTTTTTCTTTTAACTCGACAAATACCTTAACTCAAGTTCAGCTACGACACTGGCTCTGACCGCTTGCCAAACCGATTAAATACGAATAAATAAATCGGTAGCCGCTCGGCTTTCTGGGGCCGCAAGCCATCTCGTGGCCCGCGTTACCGTGGCAACTGGGAGGGAGCGGAGGGGGTGCATACCGCTGTTTTAATGCAAAGAAAGGCATGATTATTTTGCAACCAATCCACACAGTGTTGCCACCTCTACCGATTTTTCGGTAGATCTACCGATTTAGCCGATATACCGAATTACCATAGTTTTTCACCGATTTTTTTTATTCAATATAAACTTGTTTTTTTTATACGCCTCGTAATCGCGATTAAAAAAAAACACCATAAATAAAATATTCTTTTTATGTAAGATCCTTTGTAGAATAAAAACTTTATTTCAAGCCATTGTCTTTAAAAGTGTATTTATGGCGCCATCTCTTGTATTTTGCGATATACTCAGCCGGCAGCCGCAAGCGGCATTAAAGATCACGCTATTATAAACCCTGAGGTTTTATTATAATATCATCTACCTAATAGGGACCTATTGCAATAAAGCCAGGCACAAATTGTGCCGGGCACTATATTGACAGTTTCACATTATAAGAACAGCTGTCTTCTTTCAAAATAAGGCCATTGTGTATTATAAGAGCCGGAATTAATAGTGACGCCATAAATGGAAAATAAACGATTGGATTTCTAAATTTGACTTTGGTATGTCAATTTTGAAAGATCAACTGTCAGTTTTTAATGCGAAACTGTCAATATAGTGCCCGGCACAATTTGTGCCTGGCTTTATTGCAATAGGTCTCTATGTACCTAATTTTTTTATTTAATTCTTAATTTTGGTATTTTGTCAGTAAAAACAAATCGTAGAAATACAATTTACCTACTAAATCAATCCAAACTATCGATAGTTCTCCAGCACTGCTTGCTGAGATGATTAAAAAATCTACCAAAATCTACCGATTTTTCTCGAAGCCTTCTACCGAAGACCTCAAGGTCGAGGGTGGCACCACTGTTTGCAACCAGTCCACAGAATATCGCGGTTCGGTCCGCTTGTCAATGTGTCAATGGGCCAGTCTAATTAAAATAACATGATAATACGGCAGTTTGGTACCTTATTCAAATTGTTTTGCTTTTTTAGCCGTGTTATAATCAAACCCGAATTTTTATTATCGATCTTAATAATGAATTGCGTCAGTAATATTATGAAAAGCAATTTTTCCAGTCTTTCTTTTGAAGACAAAATTAAAATAAAAGAACTGGTAGGCCCTTACCGGATCTAAACCTAACTCAAGTTAATCAAAGAAGATCACAAAACAGAAGTTTCACGGGTCATTTTTCTAGAGACATTTATAAGAAAAATTACTGGATTAGCGGGTGTGATTTAACCAACCTGTTTTCCGTGTGTGTTATATAATGCAGCATCAAGAATTGACCCTAATTGGGCACGAACGGGTGCGTGAAAAATTTGCACCATCTTGTTGGATTTGCATTGCATTACCCCCGCGCTTAAGCCATGTGCGCCCTCCCCCTCCAGCTTTATAACTCACGTGCCGCCACTGGTCCACTGTTTATTTTAGATTTTTTTTGATAATTTAATAACCCACAACGGCACAAAAGGACGGAATTTTTACAAACAATTAAAAATAAAACCCCATTTCCTACATTAATTTTAATGTAAACAATTCATTGTGTGCCATCCACGAAATGTCAACGGATCAGCTGATATATTCGTGGCGTCAACCCAAGGTCTATAGAGGATAGGTTACCTGGTAACTTTCTGACCAATCAGAGCTAGTTGTTGAAGCGGAAAATGACGTCAACCGGAGTGCCCATTTAAATAAAAAGTATTTATTTTAATATAGTACGAAATTTTCAAGATTCATCTATTCTGTTATTGATTTAAATGTGAATATCTTTTGTTATAGTCCAAATTATACGCATTTATAATGACGTCATTTTTGTTTATCTTTGTTTAGTATATTATAAATAGCGGTGACAATAAACTTTTAAAAAAAGTAGTGTCTATGATTAATTCATATTTTAAATAGGTAGGTAATTGGTTATGTGAAGTATCCGTCACTGTCAATCAAAAACATAACAACAAATATTGATTGGTAAAAATATCTACGCCATACGTTTTTTTCTCATCTGGTGACGTCATTACAAATGCGTAGAATTTAGACTATACATCAACTAACTCAAATATAAAACATACCTTATACCATTGGCGTAGCTAGGGGGGAGCCAGGGGGGCCTGGCCCCCCTGAAGTCCCTCAGGCCCCCCCTAAGATATTTTAGGCCTCCCCTACCGACTACTAGTAAAAGAACATGACGCTGAAAATACATACTTTTCTATTATTATTCGGGAAATATTCAAATAAAATAGGTGCATTAAAATTTAAAATCATTCAGATCATGTTTACATTTCAGGAAAAAGCCCTTGTCTTGCGGAATTATGCTTTTTCTCTTTAAATTATCGGTAACTTTTCTGCACTTATGCAATTTCCCGAAAATATTTTTTAAATTTAAACATAATTATGCATATTGAATATTTCATACATATTGGCGACATCTTGTAAAATACTATAGAAGTGTAAGTTAAATTTCGCATTTAATAAAGACAGCGACCTTTGCCCCTCTGTTTCCGAAATCGGGTTGTAGATGTCGTAAGGTTATTAGAGACCTTTCTAAACTGTTTTTCTAAAATAAATATAATAATTTTTAAGTTTTTTTGAGGTTAGCGTTTAGTGTCTTATGAAAATTTTCCGATTTTGGTGACAATTTCATAACCATTTTCATAATAAGTTTTCCCACGTCGTTAAATGGAATAAATTCGTCGAGCAATACCGGGAAATTTTTAATATTAATACTCTAAGAGCAGAAATGACCGTTTTAAAGAATTGTATTTTTCGGTTAAATCAAACTGTTGGTCATGATTCTATCAAACAACATATAGCAGAAAACAACTATCCAAACCTCTACCAACTTTTTAAAGTTGCGAGTATTCTTCCAAATTCAAGTGCAACTTGCGAGAGGTCTTTCTCTGCCATGAGGAGAGTTTTTAATTGGCTTAGAACAACTATGACTCAAGAAAGACACTCAGGTTTGTCATTGTTATTCATAGAAAAAGATGTTGAGGTCGACTTAGACAGTGTGGTAGACGCTTTCAGTCAGCGACGTAGAAAACTTTCTTTGTAGAATTGCTGAATTACATACTTCCTGTGTATACATATAAATAAGTTGGTAAATGTATTATTAAATTTGTTATATTAAAATATTAGAACATTTAATGCGCGTATTTTTTTTTTATCCATTGCACACTTTGCATGACTCTTTAAAACCTATGTTTGCTCTTTGTTCAAGATAGACCGGGGCCAGGGCCCCCCCCTGAAAAGCAAGGCTAGCTACGCCAATGCCTTATACCAAATATCCTAATGTCTTGGGAAGCTTTTAGTCCGTTAAAATAACTACAAGTACATATGAGTAAACTAAAACAAGAATTTACAGTTTTGAAATAAATATAGTCCGAAAAAAACACCACAAATATAAAAAATAAACCATCGAAAATTAAAAATACTTAACAAAAACATGTAAACAAAGCGCTTCAATCAAATCGTGACACTCCAAGTGACGCGCTGTAACCTCTCACGCCGCTTCGACCATGAAGTTACCAAGCAACCTATCCTCGACAGACCTTGGCGTCAACCCAAAATGATCAATTGATATGAATCGCCCTGTATAGTGCTGGCGAGGTGGCCTTTGTAGCAACGACTTTTGAGCCGACGGCGGTGGTCATTTAAATCGGCTCAGTAATCGGCCAAAATGATCGTTTGGAAGCCGTTTCGACACCGTCAAATGGATAAGTCACGCTCTCGCTTCGTGAGATGATCATCAAGTCTTTGTACCAAATAGTTTGCGATCGTAACGTATAAATTACTTGACTTAATCATATTGATGTCTTTGTTTATTTCGTCCAAATCAGACGAGATAGAAAGTGAGATTGCTACGAAAAAAAAATCGATGAGTGTATATGGTATAATGAGTTGGGTATTGAAAGGTGTGTGCCATTATTTCGGTACTGTGTAATTTTGAGTGCTAGTACAGCAATTACAAAAACATAAAAAATAAACGCTGTATTTCACGTATCTATGATGTATCAACAATCAAATACTTCAGTGTATAAATTTGTTGTTCTACTACTATGTCGGTTTGGAACGTTTTTTTACGTTGACCGACGCCTATTCTCCATTTCTGCAAACCTGGCAATCATCTTCTGTCAGGTTCTTTTTTATTCATTGATCTTTGGATTTATTGTTGTCATTCTAGTTTAGGGCGCCCTGTTTTTCTGCGCCCTATTGGTTGCCATTCTAGGACCTGCTTTGGTAGTCTTTCGTCGTTCATCCGTTGTACATGGCCGTACCATATCAGTTGTCTTTTAGTGATGTCATCCGTTATGTTTCCCTCGATTCCCATTCTTTCTTTTATGCTCCCTGTCTTAAGCTTTTCGTTACCAGGAATCCTTTTGAAAGTCGATTTTAATTTTAGATTTTGACCCTTTGTATAGTTTTTTTATCGCTTTTATGTATGGATGATTGATATTAGTTCCCACAGTTTAACACTTCATAATTTTTCTACTGGAACGGTATCATATGCTATTGTAACAGGGGCCTGCGTGTGACAGTGGTACTGTCACCTCAAGTGGCCAAGGCTTAAATGTTGTAAGCTACCAACTTAGGCTACAACTTATATAAATTATAAAAAGATTAAATGTTACTATATTTTATTAAATTTACACGATCTCGAAAGGGAATTTGACGGTTCTTGGAGGAAAAGTATGCTATAAACGTTTTTCTCAAATGTATAACTAATGTAGGATAATCATACATACCTTTTCAATTTTCTTCTTGTAGCTTCACACTTTCACTTCTTATATTTATTAGTTGAATATCGACTTTTTACTACTATTAAACTTTTGTATTCAAATATTTACACTTCTTAAACTTTTAAGCTTTATAAACCTTTTATATATTTGTTGTAAATATATATATTTATCAACATCTTAAACGTTGATTGAATGAGTGAAACTATTCAATCAACTGTTTAATTTCCTTAATATTACTGTTTAGGTTTGGGATATGTTATTAATTAAAAATGCCGATTTTAGGGCAACGAATGGTTTGTATTTTGTTGTTAAAAAAACCATAAAACAGTTAAACACATTATTTCAAAACACTGGAAACAGTAATAATTAATGACTTTAAAATCAATAAACTCCAAAAGAAAAGACTAAAATAATTATGAATAATAAAGAAAATAGCTTATACAAAGTTAAAATAATTGATAAATTTCCCGAGTTGAAATAAAACCCCCCTTAAGAAGTGTGAATGAAAGCGTAACGTACCAAGCAAAGCGCGACTAAAAAGTGACGTCCCTGACGACTTTCGAAAGTTTCTCGTCTCAGTTAAAGCGACCCTGCGCTTGAAGGGACAAATATCTTGGCGTTGATTGGCTAGAATTCTACTCCCTTTCGCCTTGGAGAGAAAGAGATAGACTGCGCTTTAAGCGCTCAACTAAGAGACAAAATAGCAATGCAAGCCAGACTTAAAAACCCGTTAGAAAGTAAAATTACACAGTGTGTTTTTTGTTAATTGAAAATAGTTTAAAATTTGTTTGCAGTTACAAAATAAGAATTATTTTGATGTTAGTGGCTCAAAGGACATATTAGCCGAATACAACTTTTAATAAAATACGGCGAACCTGAAAATATGCCTAAAAACAAGTCGCCGAGTTGCCATAAATTTTACTTAATCTTAACCTAGTCTTGCATGTAATTAATGCTTGTGATGACAAAAACAATATTTAATTAAAAATCTTTAAAAACTTATAAATGGCAAAAATACCATTTATGCTCAAATCCCGTTTTGTTACACTATGTAGGTCTACAAAGGTAACATGAGTCTCTATATTTCTGGCACTCCTTTCCTGAATTACTTGTTTAAGACAAAAAACATTTTCACTACAAGATCTGCCTGCAAGAAACCCAGTTTGTTCTTCTTCTTCTTGTTCATGAAAATCATTCTCTATTAGATCTCTAAGAATACTACCATACAATCTACTTAGAGTATTCGTTACTGAAATTCCTCTGTAATTGTTGCAATCCAGCTTGTGTCCTTTTTTAAGTACAGAGGATATGAATGCAATCAATCATCAGGTACTGGATGTCTGTTTATGCATTGATTGATAATATATGTGAGAATTTCTAGTAGTTTCTCTGAACCATACTTGAGTATTTCAGCGTATATTCCCCCAGGTCCGCTTGTCTTTCTGGCTTTAACCTTTTTAATACTATTCTTTATCATTTCTTTTTCGATTATTACTTCCTCTCCATGTACTTCTATGTCTCTCCTCGGAGAGACCAAATAAAAGTCATATTCATTCATTCCTGTTTCTATATTTTACCTTATCCATGTTTTATATTGTAAGTGTCCAGGTCTGGGATACATAGGTTTTTTTTTTTATTTGTCAAACACACTGTGTTTTTTTTATTACAATCTAGTCAGTAAGACTAATTAGCAATTTTGTTTTAACTTAATTTACTAGAAAAGTCAGATTTAAACTTAGGGTTTACTCAACAGTTCTCCCCGCTTTATTTAGTCTGTAACTCACAATTGTGTTGTGTTTATAGCATTATTTTGTTTTATGTGTAATTCACTTAGTTTACTAGCTCAAACGGCTTCATTCTTTTTAGTCTTAGAACTAGCATAGTATTGTCTAGAAGCTGAATTGCTTCCACATTCACATGCCGATGGAGTCTATCTTCATGGCTTTTTGCGTACTTTTTTATAGTCTCTGCTACAGTTTCGATTTTTAGATCTCGATGAAGGTCACTATTTCGAACGTACCAAGGTGCATTCACAATGTTTCTTAATACTTCATTTTGAAATATCTGTACAACTAAAATGTTACTCTCTTTAGCACAACCCCATAGTTGAATACCATATGTCCATACTGGTTTCAGTATTTGTCTATAAAGCAGTAACTTATTATGAATTGTTAAATTGGACTTCCTTCCAATTAGCCAGTTCATTTTTCTATACCTTATCTCAAGTTCTTCTTTTTTTTTTCTTAACATGTGCTTTCCAGCGCAATTTGACATCAAGTGTCATACCTAGATATTTTGCCTGATTCGAATATGGTACTGGAATGTTGTTAATTGTTATTTGTATGTGATTTATATTTTTGTTTGTAAAATCAACATGAATTGATTTGGTTTCATTTAATTTTATTCGCCACTTTGTGGTCCAACTGTGAATTTGGGTGACTGCATCCTGAAGTTTTTCTATGCATTTTTCAATAGATTTTTCTACCGTCAATAAACCAGTATCATCGGCAAATGTTGCTAAGTGACAATTTTCTGGCTTTGGGATATCACAAGTGAATAATAAGTATAGATAAGGGCCTAGTACGCTACCCTGGGGCACGCCTGCTTGAATTTCTCTTAAATTTGAGTATGAGTCTTCCTGTTTTACTCTAAAATGTCTATCAGATATGTATGATTCCAAAATATCCGAATATTGTTTTGGCAGAAACCGTTTTAGTTTAAAATTAAGGCCTTCATGCCACACTTTGTCAAATGCTTGTGCTACATCTAGAAAAACTGCAGAACAAACTTTTCCCTCTTCTAGTGCTTTTTCTATTATATTAGTAATTCTGTGTACTTGATCTATCGTGGAATGCTTGTCTCGGAAACCAAATTGATGAGATGGAATAATTTCTTGTCTTTCTATGATGGGTTTTATTCTTTTAAGCATAAAGGATACATAGGTGAGTACAGGAAGGATTGCCGATACACTTTCGTTTTGAGGTTAAGCTACATTTTAAAAAATAGGAAATATCCTTAAGATTACCTGAGACTTTAGAATTATTTGTCATATTCAATTCATCTGTTCTAAAACCATATTTGGCGCAGTTTCTGGAATGGAGCTCTAACAACATGTTAAGGGTAAGTCTAAAAACCGGATCGGAGTTGGGGCTCCCGACCGCCGAATTGGATTAGCATATTTTGCGTTGTTTGACTGATAACCATCGGTTGTATGTTGACGGGACATTTTTCAGTTTGGAAATTGCAGACAGACTGCTGTGCGCAAAATTCGCCCATCTTGTATTTACATTAAAAACTTTACCCGATAAACCAAATTTATTGCTTCTTATTTTCAAGATAACTATTTTGAAAAATTTTTTAAACTAGACTAAAATCGGGTAAAGAGAAGTTTTTGTTTCTCTCATATTTTTAAAGCCATTTTTTCAAGTACGAGGATGGGATGAAAAGTTTCCAGCCTGTTTGTGTAGCCTTGCTTGTGATTTTATGTGAAGTTTTAGGTATCCGCCCGATGGGTGCCGCGTTTGCCCACGCCAGATCAAAAGCTCGTGCGTCTAACCATTTCAGAGGAGAATTTGGCACTGTTTAGACATGATTCAGGGACTTTTTGCGTAGATTTATTACGGTTGAGGAAACATGGGTTCATAATTATACCCCTGAAACTATGCAACAGTCCAAACAATGGACGGCAAAGGACGAACCAGTTCCAAAGAAGGCAAAGGCAGTACCGTCTGCTGGAAAGGTCATGGCAACGGTCTTTTAGGACGCTAAAGGGATACTCCTCATAGATTATCTCGAAAAGGGAAGAATAATAAATTCAGAGTACTACAACGCCTTATTGGACCAGCTTAAACAGAATATAAGCGAAAAACGCCCTGGTTTGGCAAAAAAGAAGATTTTGCTTCATCAGGACAATGCACCTTGCCACAAGTCCGCTCTTATAATGGCTAAAATCCATCAGCTACGCTTTGAACTGTTAAACCGTCCACCTCATTCGCCAGACCTAGCCCCGTCAGACTTTTATTTGTTTCCAAACCTAAAAAAAATTCCTCAGATTTAGAAGTCATAAACGCCTATTTTGACGAGTACCTTACAAGGGGACTATGTAGAAAAGTAAATTATTATTTAGTCACTATGGTGTTGCGTTCTATGTTAGGCCGGAAACTTTTCATTCCATCCTCGTATATATAGATGTATGTAAAACGAAAGCTAGCGTGCTTTACTCGCAGACCAGTTACATTTTTAAATGGACACAGTGTACAGCGTGTCCCATTTTCGATGGGATTAAATGGGAAACTCGGTTATTATTAAAGATATTGATTTTCTGATTGCGCCTTACCGTACTCATTTTTTGAGCCCTTAAAAATGGTGTAATCAGATTTTTGCTATACCCCGTAGTTTTGCTAATACAGGGAGTTTTTGAAAAAATTGCATTTTTAATAATCCCTTATATCTCGCTTATTTTACAAAATATTTTTATTCTGTAAAAACCTTTTTATAGCAACTTTTTTAGAAGAAAATAATGACGTTATCAATTTTTTAAAATATTGTTTAGTTTTTGAGATATGGTATTTATCATAAAAAAATTAAATACGGACCTGTATTTATTTTATTACTATTTTGATTGGGTTCATGCTATTATTATCTTAAAATGATAAAACTTTAATATTTATTTGATTTAAGGTTAAAAAAAATATTTAATATTTTTTAAAAAATTTTAGTTTGAACCTGGAAATTTCCAACGTAAATATAAATTAAAAATTGCAAGACACACCAGTTGAACGATTTTTAGTTTATCTGTTTTGAGACGTTAATTAAAAGAATTATAAATAAAGTAAAAAACGTTAAAAAGTTACAAAAATAATATCATAGTAATTATTTGATGGTAGCAAAGCAACTCATGAAAATCACTTTAACATGGAAAAACAAAAGTGTGGAACTGACATTGTCATTTTACTTGTCACTTTTGTGAATAGCTCACTCAAAATTATTCTAAAATGGCCAGAAATCGACCATATCCAGATTTTGAAAAATGTGATATTTTGACCTCTTTATTCAAGCAACAAAATCCCAATATTTAAACGGCAGAAATATTTTTATGCAAAATACGCAAAAAAAAATTACTCAAAAATGCCAACAGTGTCTTACACATAATGGCAATCAGTTTGATCATTTATATCATTAAAGAAAAATTAGTTATTATTTTTTGTATTTGTCGTAGACTTTGTTTCAAATAAATCTTTAAATTAACGTAAAACAATTTTAATTTGCTAAGAATGAAAACAGTTAAAAATCATTCAACTAGCAATTTGTAATTTATATTTATGTTGGAAATTTCCAGGTTCGGACAAAATTTTTTTTTGAAAATATTAAATTTTTTTTTTAACCTTAAAACAAAAAAATATTGAATTTTTATTATTCTGTTATAATAAGAGCATGAAACCAATCAAAACAGTAATAACAAAAATCCAGGTTCGTATTTAATTTTTTTATAATAAATACAATATCTCAAAAACTAAACAATATTTAAAAAAATTGACAACGTCATTTTTTTCTTCTAAAAAAGTTGCTATAAAAAGGTTTTTACAGAATAAAAATATCTTGTAAAATAAGCGAGATATAAGGGATTATTAAAAATGCAATTTTTTCAAAAACTCCCTGTATTAGCGAAACTACGGGGTATAGCAAAAATCTGATTACACCATTTTTAAGGGCTCAAAAAATGAGTACGGTAAGGTGCAATCAGAAAATCAATATCTTTAATAATAGCCGAGTTTCCCATTTAATCCCATCGAAAATGGGACACGCTGTACACCCCAATACTTGGAATTCCCCTTGTAGAGGCTCAAACGGGAGTACATTTATCCCATGCAGAAAATAATAATGAACGAATTAGAGGAAAATATAATTTGGGATGATCTCTTTTCGACATCGCGTCGTTAGACTGTTAAGCAGGAGGGGGTTGGGGCTCTGTTCTCTTTTCAATTGAATCACACACGACGAGGGGGTGAGGTATGGGGTGGTCGTGACGTATTGATTGACGATTTATCGACGCGGGCGTAACTCCAATGGATGGGGTGAATTTCTGACCAAATACAATAAAATTTTCAATCGAATGGGTGACTCAAATAAAAAGTTATGGGTGATGTCAGTGATTTCAAAATGGTGGTAGTATTTAATTTAATAAATTGGCTTAGTGGAGCGATTTGGATCTTTATATAAACAAAGTTCGAATGCAAATAACAAAGTTACATTCAGTGTTGCCAACTTTTTCTTATTTTGGCATTCAATTCTTGCTTTTGTTTCAAACGATTTTCTAATATATGTCTAGTCCTTTCACAAAAAAAAACTTTGTATTATCAGTTTGTCACCCTTTAATTCCCGATGTTTTCAGATCCTTCTTAAGTCTTTAATGTTGTCTGGCCATTTCTTCTTCAGTCTTTTACTTTTACATTTTCCGAACAAGAATGCTTCTTTTTTTCTATATATATATATTTATCGGTTTCACAACGTTCTACGTCTTCCGATACCCAATCTCCACTCGTTTCTGTTTGCCCATAATTCATCATCTAGGCCTCTTATTCTTATTTCACTATCTATTCCTTCCCTCCAGCTTCTCCTTGGCCGTCCTCGTTTTCTTCGGCCAGTTGGTTTCCATTGTAATATTTGTTTAGGTAGTCTTTCATCATTCGTTCTTTGGACATGTCCGTACCACACCAGTTATTTTGTTCTAATATCATCCACTAAAGTACGTTCACCCACTGTCATAATTTCTCTTATTCTTTGATTTGTAACTCTTTCTCTTTTTGATTTCCCTGCTGCTCTTCTCCAATAGTCCATCTCCGTAGCGGAAAGCATTTTTTCTGTTCTATCTTTGATTGGCCATACTTCTGAGTCGTATGTAATAATACTTTTTACAATGGTGTTATATATAAGCTTTTTGTTATGTTTTGATATACTTTGGTCCCAAATTATTCCATTTAATAAAGTTATTGTTTTTCTTCCTTTGTACGTTTCTATTTTTTATAGCTTTGTCTAGTGTTCCGTCAGCTGTAATTTTTAGACCTAAGTATTTATACTCATCACAGGACTGAATTCGCTGCCCGGTATTTAAGATTAGATCCTGTTTCATTCCACCGATACACATATACTCTGTCTAATTGAGATTAACCTCTAGTCCCCACTTATTGTACTCTTCTATTAGTTTTCGTGTCATATATTCGAGGTCGTCATAATCCTGAGCCACCACTATCTGAGCATCGGCGAAACATAAAGTATACAAGGTGGTTTCGTCCAACGGAATTCCCATGTTTTGGCATTTTCTCTTCCATACTTTAAGGACTTGTTCCAAGTATATCTTGAAGAGCGTAGGCGAGATACAGCAACCTTGTTAGACCTTTATTTACTTCAAAGCCTTTAGATAGTTTTGCTTCTATTTTAACTTTTGTCTTACTATTGCGGTATAACTCTTTGATGGCCTTAGTCAGTCTATCTTATCTTAAAATGTTGGGACAGCTTGAATCTCTGATAAACCCTCCCACGTTATTGCGGTTTCTTCAACTAAATGCGACCAGAACCTTCCCAATATTATTGCCTGACTTTATCGCAATAAATTCCTAATAGTCCGAACTTATACTGAGTCTAAAAAGTTGATTATTAGTACAAATTATGATGTTGAGTTAATATAAATTTCTATACCAGCCTAACGGTCTACCACATGTATATGTACATAATATACCACATGTGAATTGACACAATACAAAACTTAAAATACTATTAAAACCGGCTATTGTTTCTCGGTGCCAACTTAATAACTCGCCACATAATACTAAATGTGTGACGTCATCGTTCGTTTGTGTACGCATAATATTAAACAAAAGAAAATATAGGGTCCATTGTTTCAGGCAAGGCCCAAGGATAAAGAGATTTTTTTTTGTTTTTTCGAACGGACGAGAGGCACGCAAAATAGCTTTATTTGGTGGTCATTGTGTTTGAAAATAAATGGGTTAGGAGTGTTTTTATTACACAATGATATTTGGAATATACCAAAAAAATACATTATAAAAAAATTAAAAATACAAACTAATATCGAATACAAAAAAACATTCCCTTCATGATTGTTGGTAGGGTAAAAATTGTAAACTTTAAAAAGTTTCTCATAAGAAACACAATCCCTGTTTTAAATATTTAGATCAGTATGTACATTTTAAAGTAAGATAAATTATACCTTTATAGGTAAGTATATTCTTTTTTGCAACCCTATCAAAAAATGCAAAAATAAATTCTCTATTAAAAACCCTAATCCTATCGGTTCAATAACTTTGTATAAAAAACACTCACCCTTAGTTTATCATATATTTTAAATAAATCTTTAACTAAGATTTCGAAAATACCATTTATCTCGTTTAAAAACGAAAGGGTTAACAGAAGGTGAATATTTATGATAAATTTACTACGATGAAAAATTGATAAAAAATTCCTAGGATTAAAAAATGTCTGGGAAAATTTTAAGGTGTCTCTTAAATAAGGATTCCTTACCAGGTGATAGAAATAAATGGGCGGGATAGGAAGGTAAAAATATTTACAGTGAAACCTTTCCTTGCGGACACACACTCTATTAAGCGGACATTACCTTTAGGGGGACAAATTTGTTGGAACCAAGCTTTTCCCTATTTTTTTACATGTAAAAATTCACTCCTATAACCGGACACTCTAATAACCGGACGCGGACAACTTTTTTTGTTTAAAAAATTCTGAAACATCCCTTAACCGGACGCGGACCTCTAACAACGGGACCGAGCACTGAACGACATGGGCATAAATATTATGCAGTATGTTGGCAACAACGCACTCTGTAGTCGGGGAATTACCTATTTCCGTTTTAATGCGGAGACTTAATACTTCTGTCGTATTTACAACATATTTTGTATGGCGGGACTGCTGTGTTTTATTTTTATTGTTCAGTTGGGTAGTAATAGATCTCTTTGAGATTCCGCCTAGTAAAAAACTTGTTGTTGTTGACGTTTCGGAAAAGGAACATCTTTATCAGCACGAAAGATCGCTGAAAAATTTAATATCGGAAAAACTCAGGCAGCGAAAATTGTTAATAAATATACAGTGTGTCCACGTAAGTTGGCGGCATATGGGAAACTTTTTTATTATTAGCTTTACGAAAAAAAGTTATTCTTCATAAAAAGTTCTGCATGGTCCAAATCCTAAAATGCAACCATCAGATGTTAAATTTTTTCCGTCATATTACGAGGTTTGTCAAAAAATGTGATTCTTGCTCTAGAGTAAAGTACCTTTCTTTTTGACAATATCGAAAATTGTTATAAAGAAAAGATGTTTAGAATTAAAAATAGCTTTCAAATATTCAACATTGTTTATTTACATTAAAAAAATATTTTTTTCTACATTTTCTCTGCATGTGCAAACTTAAATTTCCAACGTAATCGCAGAGAAAATGTAGAAAAAAAATATTTTTTTAATGTAAATAAACAATGTTAAATATTTGAAAGCTATTTTTAATTCTAAACATCTTTTCTTTATAACAATTTTCGATATTGTCAAAAAGAAAGGTACTTTACTCTAGAGCAAAAATCAAATTTTTTAACAAACCTCGTAATATGACTGAAAAAATTTTATATCTGATGGTTGCATTTTAGGTTTTGGACCATGCAGAACTTTTTATGAAGAATAACTTTTTTTCGTAAAGCTAATAATAAAAAAGTTTCCCATATGCCGCCAACTTACGTGGACACACTGTATATTAAAATTTTGCAGTTCTCTCTGATAAGCGGACACCTCCAATAAGCGGACAAAATCGACCAAACCGTTTGTGTCCGATTATAGGAGGTTTCAAAATTTTTCACCTTACACTATTAAAATTAAGCCATTTTAGAAGAAAAAAACCACCTGCTGATGACCCCATTTAAAAAACTGACTTTATTAAATAAAAATAAGTGTCACCAGTTCTTTATTATCTTTTTCTTCAATATACCAATTTATTGAAGCAGGTGTCTTCATTTACTGCCTTCCTTAGGCCAACAAATTGTGTTTTTTTTCGTCAAATAAATGAGCCTCCGTTTTTCATGTCAAGTCACCAATAATAAGAAAAGAGGGCGAATGTTTGCCTTTTTGGTGTCCCAAAAAAGTCGCAATATTTTTATAATGGATAAAATTGACCTTTTTTTAAAATTATCACCTGCACGCTTTGGCTTGCATCGCTAATTGGGTCTTTGTTAAAGCGTTTTAAAGTTTTTTTTTGCAAAATTTTTATAATAACTTTATTTTAAAGAGTGGAAAATACACCTTGTAGTTTTTTGTGTTAAGTTGAACCAGTAGCGGTTTTATTTTATGAATTTATTTTTACCCTGTGCAATTCTACGGATCACACTCTGACGCGACGCGATGAATGTTCCACTAAAGCCCAAAGCAGCGTAGAACACGCTTCCAATTAGTATGTTTCACTCTTCTGTTGACTCCTTCAAATAGAGATCGATTTTGACAGAGATAGGACCAATGTTGGACATTTTAGCGTTGTTTAAATAGAAAAATCAAGGAAATTTTCGAGTTGGCACAGGCCATCGGTTAGTCGTATTACTCGCATTGTTTATGTGCGTGGAGCGTGGATGTTTTAATTTACGCCCTTTACAATACATTTCAATTATTTCATCAGAATCTTTATTAATAAATGTGCATGGATGCAATTTTTAGCTCACACATATACTATACTATAGTAGTGTGAGCTATGGTGATCCTAATTTTTTCGAGAAAAAAAAAGTTGCTCCGATTTAAAAAAAATTATATATCTTTGCATTTCAGATGATTTTTAAACTTCTGTCTGTCTGTCTGTATGTCTGTCTGTCTGTAACGACCAACGCGCATAACTCAAAAATCGCTTGCCCGATTTCAATGAAATTTGGTACCTGGCCTGGGTCTTGGGTCGAGATGGTCCCATTTAAAAATGAACAAAATCCACCTAGCACAAGCCAAGTAAAAGGGTGGGGGTAGATTTAAAAAATTAGAGTTTATGTGAAAATATGGCGTGTGTGATATTAAACGAAAGGTAATTAAGTGTGGAGTTAAACAAAATAGATTTTTGTTAAAAAAAAGGGTGGGGGTAGATTAAAAAAATTAGAGTTTACGTAAAAATATAGCGTGTGTGATATCAAACGAAAGGTAATTGAGTTCGGAGTTAAACAAAATACATTTTAATTTTTTGGGGTGGGAGTAGATTTAAAAAATTTAAGTTTAAGTAAAAACATGGCTTGTGTGGTATCAAACGAAAAGTAATTTAGTCTGGAGTTGAATAAAATATATTTCAGTTTTTAGTTATATTAGCTCAAACATACATTATAACTATAGTACCTAGTGTGAGCTTAGGGGCCCATATATTGGCAGAGTATTTTATGCACGTTTATATTTTTTAGTAGAAAGCCTTTTAAAATTATTATAATTAATAAACTTCAAAAACGCTAATATTTTGAATGATTTTGGAAGGGTGTCTGTTTCTTTGTCCTGCTCACGATAGCTCCGGAATCACTGGACCAATTTTAATAAGATTTTAATGCAAAATAGTATTCGAAACTGAAACGAGCTGATTTTCGTCGAAATCTCTTTCTTGACAGTTAAAAAATTGAGAAAATGCAAACTTTTTACCGGAGCATCTCATCAATATGCAGTTTACGGAATTGTAGAACACATTTTTCACAATAATTTACCTCATAACCCAAAACTTCGTAGGAGCTTTCGTTTCTGAGTTATTTTACAAAAAACTGTATCCAAGGCTGATATAGTATTGGGCTAGGAAGGTACCAGATTCATCATTTATTTCCATTTCTTACCAAAAAATGGTGCCTGGAAAGATAAAACAGATCGGGACCATATCAGAACGTAATGTAAAATTATTTTAATAAAACCTAACGCATAAGTAAAATTATTTTGTCATGTGAATTTTCAACCGAAAATGCAAACGCATCGAAAAATCAATGGGAAAAATTTGAATATGACCCACAGGGGTGCGTTGCTATGCATTAATTTTTCTCCCTTGTTTAATGGGGTCGAACACAAAAGGGTTAAGAAAGTAAAGCGCTGTGCTAAATCAATGAAAGAGTGTATAAAGGTGTGTTATTTTGTAAGATATACATATCGTGCAAATGCATACGTTTCACGAGTTAGCGATACGGGGGTCATTTAAAAACTTTCGACATGTGTTCACAGCGAATACCAGGGCTCATCGTGACGTTAAAGTTGTCAAGTAGTGTCGTCGTCTATTAGAAAAAGAGGGAAGAGTTTATAGACTTGATACCGACCAGTTTAAGTGTATTTTAGCTCACACATATACTATACTATAGTAGTGTGAGCTATGGTAATCCTAATTTTTTCGAGAAAAAAAAAGTTGCTCCGATTTCAAAAATTTTTATATATCTTTGCGTTTCAGATGATTTTGAAACTTTTTTGTTGCGCCGTCTGTCTGTCTGTCTATGTGTCTGTATGTCTGTCTGTAACGACCAACGCGCATAACTCAAAAACCGCTTGGCCGATTTTAATGAAATTTGGTACCTAGGCTGGATCTTGGCTCGAGATTGTCCCATTTAAAAATGAACGAAATCCACCGAACACAAACCAAATAAAAGGGTGGGGGTAGATTTCAAAAATTAGAGTTTATGTGAAAATATGGCGTGTGTGATATTAAACGAAAGGTAATTGAGTCTGCAGTTAAACAAAATACATTTTAATTTATTTAAAAAAAAAGGGTGGGGGTATATTTTAAAAATTAGAGTTTAAGTGAAAATATGGCGTGTGTGATATCAAACGAAAGGTAATTGAGTCCGGACTTTAACAAAATACATTTTAGTTTTTGTTTTTTTGTAAGGGTGGGGGTAGATTTCAAAAATTTGAGTTTAAGTCAAAACATGGCTTGTGTGGTATCAAACAAAAGGTAATTTAGTCTGGAGTTGAATAAAATATATTTCAGTTTTTAGTTATATTAGCTCACACGTACACTATAACGATAGTACCTAGTGTGAGCTTAGGGGCCCATATATTGGCAGAGTATTTTAATACTTACAGGCCACATAACTGTAAAGATTCGGTTCACCCTAATTTGCAATATGATAGTAAGCAGTTCTCAGTAAGTTTTATATCATATAAATTCAAGTTAACTTTAGAAATAAAGAAAAAGCACATAAAAAATTTGTAACGAATCAATTTTTGTAATTTAGTCCGTGCTGTCGTAGGATTCTCATTCAAAATAGTCTCAAATCATAGTACCACCCCTGAGGGGCGGTTTAAACTTCCAAAAACAATAGAAATAATCCATGATTGATAAAAAAATTTATATAGAAAAATTTTCAAAGCTAAATAATACATAAATAAGTTAAAACTATGTCTGTAGATGCATTACCGTATTAAATACGTATCAATATTTAAATATTGTAAAAAGCACAAGATATATGAGAATCCATTTTCAATTACACATCCACCAAAACAATTGACCATCGGTTTAATCGTCGCTAACTTGTCTAAAAAATTAACATGTAAAATATAGCGGACAGCTGACTTACACCGTTTTGATTGGACATCTCCTAGTAACGTTTGGAGGTTTTTTACCAAAATATTATATTATTTTTATTAATTTCTAACTTTTGTATGGAAATAATGTCTTTGTTACTACGAAAAAAGATGACCCATATCGCAAGGTATTTATATAATTTAAATAAATATTATAAACTATTGCATTCACGGGAAAAATAAGTTAAACCTTTAACTAATATCCAGACTAGTAAACCTAGGATTGTAGCACTGTAGACTTTTTAGTAAATACTGGTGTTTTTTCGCGCTAAATAATTGCATACCTATAAGAGAGAAGAGAAAATACACTTTTTCAGGACCGGGCCTGCATTTTTCTTGTTGGCCTTGCCAGGTATCTATACATTTTTTATCCATAAATAACTTTAGTATGGGAAGGGATTTCTAGTGATGTTAAGCTATACGGTTTACATACTGAATATAAAGAATGCTATAAGTCATTAAGTCGGACTCTAAGCTCATATTTATGTACCGTTTGATACTTATTATTGTGAAGAGCATTTAGAATAAAATATTATATCTTACAAACACTCCTATAATAAGTTAGGCAATAATGTCATTCTTATACAATTTTCTTCACTACCGGTGTGGCTAGAAGGTACATATAAACGTATGTCCGTGGGAATATTTTAGAATATGCAAAATACATTATATTTTATACCTACACCTCATTATAAAGTCAATTTTTTAAGACTCAACTTACCTGTGTTAAAAATTTAAATTTTTGTATGAGAAACTTTAAAGTATTTGATCAGTAGAAATCAAATGGCTCAGTGAAACACTGTATTATAAAACTATAATAATACAGTAATGTATAGATAATCCGAACTAAAAGTTGGCAGAACCCGTTCGGTTTATGTTTAATCCGAATACGTTCAGTTTATAGATACATTTTTATCACAAAAAGTTCACGTACTCAATGTCTATAAAAACATTTATTTATGTTATACAGAAATACATACATTTATACGCACTATAATGTATTTGTATTTCAAAGTGAAAACAAACTTCTAAGAAAGAGGAACACCTTACAATACATTACATAGGTATGTATGTACTATAGAAAATAAGTACAGGCATATTGCAAATACATACGACAAATACCTACAGTATGTACAGTCGAATCTTTATAACTCGAACCTGAAGGGACAACCAAAACAGTTCGAGTTATGGAGAGTTCGAGTTATAGAAACTCGAGTTACATAGGTTAAAATAAATGTAAAAAGTGCAGGGACCGCTTAAAAGGTTCGAGTTATAGAGGGGTTCGAGTTAGAGAGGTTCGACTGTATATGTAGTTCGGTTTGCAGAATTCAAGGTGTTCAGATTATGGATATCATTTTACGAAATTGGGGCGTTCGGATTATAGAGTATTTCGGATTAAGGGGGGTTCGGACTCTCCATACATTACTGTAATTATTTTTAACTAATTTAAAAAACAAAACAGGACATTAACACCACTATTTACTAAAGGTTCTACAGTTCTAAGTGCTACAATCCCGTGAATGCAATAGTTTTTAATATTTATATAAATTGTTCATAAATCTTGCGATATGGGTCATCTTTTTTCGTTGTAACAAAGATATTATTTCCACATAAAGGTTAGAAATAAATAAAAAGAATATAATAGTTTGGTTTAAAAATGGTAGTAATATTTAAACCTTCAAACATCACTAGGAGATATCCAATAAAAACGGTGTAAGTCAGTGTCAGCTGTCCGCTATATTTTACATGTTAATTTTTTAGACAAGTTAGCAATGATTAAACCGATGTTCAATTGTTTTGGTGGATATGTAATTGAAAACGGATTCTAATATATCTGCTTTTTACAATATTTAAATATTAATACGTATTCAATACGGTAATGCATCTATATATATGGGTAGTTTTAAGTTATTTATGTATTATTTAGCTTTAAAAAATGTTGTATATGTTTTTTTATCAATCATGGATTATATCTATTGTTTTTCGAACTTTAAACCACCCCTCAGGGGTAGTATTAGAATTTGAGACAGTTTTTAACAGGAATCCTACCACTGCAGGGACTAGATTCCCAAAAAATGACATTTTGTTGCAAATTTTTTATGTGGTTTTTTTTATTTCTAAATTTAATTTGAATTTATATGAGATGAAACTGAGAACCGAACCGAACTGAACCCATACTGCACTGACAATGTTTTGGTGCAGTTTCAATCGAATACGACAGTGCACTAGTGCAACACGATCTGACTGGTTGTGTTTTTTTCTCAAGAGAATTCAAGAGAAATACCACAAAGCCCAAAAATTGTCTCTAGAAACCGCTGAAAAAAACTTGTTTTATTCATTAGCCTTTGAAACATGTGTAGACGATCCTTTATAAAAAATGTTGATTATATAACCCAAGATAACCCTTTTATTTAATTTTTCGAAAGCATTCAAGCAAGGGCGATGAAATCTGGTTTACAGAACACCACTTTAAAAAAATGTTAAAAAATTCTACCTGTGTCTGAGCGTTCTTTGTGTAGTGTCTTAAAAAACGTATCTTGGGATCTTTTGTAAGGGTATTAAGAGACCCGCATTTTTTCCTAAACATGTCTCTTTTTAAAACCTCTCTAGAGATATGTTTATGAGCGTGACGAGGGCCCACACTGAGAATTTCTTGATAGCTATAGTTATAAAATGTGGAATTTCAAGTTCAATTTTAAATAGTTTTTAGGAATTTATAAACCGTTAAAGAAGTCCTATTTTTTAATCATCCAAAGAGAGCTCGGAAAGTAAAAACTTTTAATAGAAATAGGTGAGTTTTGCGTTTAGAATTTTTCGATATTTTATGGCGAATGGCAAACTAGTTAGTGTGGGCACTAGGTTAGGTTAGGTTTGATTATGAGTGGTGCGACTGTCGCCCCTCCACTGCGACTCAGGTGGTCCATTGTGGCTCATCCCAACTTAAATATCACCAATACCTATCTCCTTTATGAAGCAGATCAGTTTGTTTGGTGATATTTCCTCAAGATCTTGAGGCTCTCTCTGTCCAGGTCCGAATATTTTCGCCCTAGTTCTTTGTCTTGCTACGCAGTGGCAGATTAGATGAAGTGGCGTTTCCTCCTCAACACCACAGAACCTACACGCTGGTGTGTTGCTTACTCCCAGTCTGTTCATGTGTTTGTTGAGTCGGCATTGGCCTGTGTATAGCCCTGTGATTATTCTTAGGCTATTCCTGTTTAATTCCAGGAGTTGGTTCGTTCTGTGTTTGTCTGGCTTGCTTAGAAAGGTTTTGGAGTGTTGTTGTCTCGGGGTTGCCCGCCAGTTTTGAGTCCCCTTTCTAACAACCCACTCTCCTATTTCTTTTGTGACTGTGGCCTTAGGTAAGCCGAAGTAAGGCTCCGGTCCAACCAGCGCGGATTCTGCTCCCGCCCTGGCTAGTGCGTCTGCTTTTTCATTTCCCTCAACTCCCGTGTGGCTTGGCACCCAGACAAGATTGATCTTGTTGGTTCTGCTGGCCTGTCTTAGGGTTTCAAGGCAATTCCAGACTAGTCTGGATTGAATTTTGTGTGAGCTTAATGCTTTTAGAGCTGATAAGCTATCTGAGATGATTTTGATGCTTTTGTTTGAGAGGTCCCTGCGGGTAATCTCTCTACAGCATACTTCTATTGCATGTAGTTCTGCTTGGAATATGGTTGCTAAGTTTCCAAGTCCCACAGATATTTCAGTCCGTGGTCCCGTCACACCCGCGCCCACCCCATTTTTTGTTTTCGATCCATCTGTATACCATACGTGGTCGGCGTTTAGCAGTTGAGCAGGTCTCTCCCGCCATTCCTCCCTCGTTGGTATAAGAACCTTAAAAGGTACATCGAAGCTGTATTTGGGTAACATGTAGTCTGTTGGCATGCTAAGTATTCGGTTATTCCTGAATACCTCAGCCAGGCCCGCAAAGTTACCCTTAGCTTGTCCAGGTTGCTCTTGGTTTAGTGTGGGCACTAGTACGGGTTTGTTAAGCACCCATAGCACTTTAAAAATGACCGCCAAATTGTCAGATTTTTGGTTTGAGCGTATCTCCAGAGCCAGTCGTCCGATTTTTATTTTTTAAATCTCGTCTTACTTCTTTTTTAAAGGCAAACAAATATTGTAATTATACATTTTTTGCTAAATCAAGTATTTTTTGAGATACACCAAAAGAATTAAAATAATACTTATGCTCATTTTATTGTAGTTATAATTTAAATTTGGTTTTATTTTTTGTTAAATAAAAGACTTTAACCCTTCATAAAGGAGGATGTCGATTTTATGCTTTCAAATTTTGGTGGATGGTACCCCTAAAGGCGGGTCTTAAAAGCGGTGGTTCCTAAAAATATTGGCAAGAATTTAAAAAAATTATTTTGCAGCGAAACAGTGCATATTAGAAAAAAACATTAGGATTTATTTTTTGTAGTACTTTTCATTCTGCTTCTTCCGATATATCGCCTTGCTTCCTAGCGTTGATAGGTACAATTTACAATTTAAAAAAAAATCGATCTTTTCGCGATAAAAATTGTTTTCTTAAAAATTGTAAAAGATACGACAATACTTATAATAACGTTTTTTATAGGCAAGAAATAGTTTTTTAAGCAATTGTTCAAATTAGCTAATCATACTGAGCAACGACTGAATGTAAAACAACTTTTTAAATCACGTTAAAAAATTGTTTAGCAGTGTTTTCTGCTTCTAAACAAAACCTGGAGGGAAAAATAATTATACGTGTTGCATAGCACAGGCAATCTGCTTTCGAACTGTATACTTTGTACCTACCTAGCTTCTATAGTAAGGGAGTTAAGAAGTTTTTTATGAGGCCTGTCATCGATTAATTCATGCATAATATTGCGCTACTCTATGGTAGACTTGTTTGTTTTAATTGTTAACTATATTTTAAAGAACCTCCATTTATCACCTGTTGGATGTCAAAACTGTCAAACTGATTATGTCATGTGTCAACTGTGACATTATTGGATGTATACCCAAGATCAACAAAGTGTAGGATCGTGGCCCGTCCTTTTTTGATAGTCGCGCTATGAAGCTGTATTTTGAGTGTAGGGCTGTTATTGACAATAATTAGCCCATGGTTTCTCGCACTTTCGTATCCTTTTGAAGCAATTTTTTGACAGTACTAAATAGTGTCAGTTGACGACGAGTGGCACACTAACTTTTTCCAAAGAATTCGCTATTACCTTTTATAGAACCACAATTTTTAGCACTCCAGAAAAAATAAATACGAGCATTTTAAATATAGTTTCCTTTTAGTAAAGATCATTTTTTAAATGCCTCTTGAATTACAAAAAAATCTCAGGGAATCTCCTTGGCACCGTTTTTAAAAAACATGTGATCAGAGTTAAAAATAAAACTTTATTTATCTATGAGACCATCTGTTATTTGACTAGACAGGCATGACTTGTGCGAAATGCAGCCTGTGCACATTTTTTACTTTGAATATTTTTTCGGGTAGCTTCTCAAAACTACAAGTAAGTATGCTTGCACAAAAAAATAGATGCTTTAAGTTGCACAAAAAGAGAATTACACAATCATGTATTATCCATGTTTTTTCTATATGTATTAAACACATAAGCCAACGTACTATCACAGATGTAGATACTATAGTTCAGGATTACCGAAATGTACCGCGTTACAGATATGGTGTACTAAATTATTCGGAAAAAATTTTCATCTTTATCAAAATATGACTTTTTGATGAATGAAAACACTACAATGTTGGATCTAGAAACGGTGTTGGTAACAATAACAATTAATAGGCTTAAAAAGCATCTCTTTTTATTAATGACTACGTTTACGTAAGAATACGTTAAGGAATTAAGGACCAAATCCTAAAACGTGTGCCAACTAAAAGTGTCTACTATAAATTGTGAAGGTCGCTTAGATACAGTAGCCTTATAAATAGCCGTGACAGAACTTTTGGTGTACTTAGTTAATCATTTTTAAAATTTAAACAAGGCTTAATATTATTAGATGTTTAGATGGTTTTGTAATAATTTATTATGTACTTGTCCAAAGCTTCTGAAGTTTTTATATTATTTTACTGCACATAAGTGGAAATTGATATTTCTACCAGGAATTTCTTTTTCAAGTCTTTTTTTTGGCTTTTATACTAAGTATAACACAATTTATTTCAGCGCCATCTGCCCCTCAATATGATAAAGCTCCCCGGTTGCACCTCTATATGGGTCATATACTCAAAGCAAAAGGTCATTTTTAGAGCATCAATTCTCTAATTCATGGAAGCATCAAGTGTTTTTTCAAAGGGGAATCTTTAATGGAAACTGTTTCTCCATTTACTTATAATGTCCTACCTTAAAAAACAATTAAATATCTCCTGAAATCCCTAGCCGAGGATAATAAGGTCGAAACGATTAATGTTTACGATTTAGAGGGGAAATAAAGCGAAATGTTTTAAATTACATGTGCCCCCCTGTGTAGAAAGACAAATTAATTTAGATTAGCGAAGAGACACAGGATCCTCGAATCGGTTCTGGATTAAGGGAGAGACAGACAGACAGACGTGACAAGCCAGGATTGCGTTTAGAAGCAATATTAAAAATAAAATAAATTGAAACTTATTGTTTTAGAAATTCAAAAAAATTGTGTTAATACATATATATTTAAAATGTCCACGTTTTTGTCAGGTTTCATGTCCTAATTTTTTTCTAGTTTTTAGTAGTTACAAACAACTAATAATTTAAAATAAAAATTTTTACCTATTTTTATTAAAATATTTCTTTACAGCTTGAAAACCTCGAAACTTAAAATTTTTGAAAGAAACACATAGACCAAAAATTGTGTCCCATAAAAACAACTGCAACAACCAGAAATGACACTCGCCTGTCCTTTTCCAAGGCCGGTTTCCAAGCCCTACCCAAACTATTAAAATAAAAATGTTGGCTATTTTACGATTACAAACACACCGTTCACCATTTAACCACTAGGTATAATAAGTATACACTTAAATACTTTTTTATAAACTCTATAATCTCCCTATTTGAAAAACAGCAACAAAATTCAAAAAGGTGTGCCAATAAAAAGATCAATGCTATCACAACAGATTAATAGAATTATTGAGAGGATCAAATGATCAATTGACAATTTTTTGACAATACAATCAATAGAAACAGGTAGTTTGCCAAATAATAGACGAAAAAAAGGTCAAAAAATCTGAGGGATTTTAATAGTTTTGTACCGTTTTGATAGTTTCCTTTTGAAGAGGGTTTTTATGGTCTGATAATTGACGTAACTTTGCGGTTTTTAAAGATTTTTTTACCTGCAAGGGCCCATTAATCGGCAAAAAAACGAAAAAGGCCCGTCTGTTACTGAGTTTGTTCAGATTAGATTAAGGTTTTTTTTTAATTCATTGCTTTTTTGTGATTTTTTTACCGTTAGGTTAGAACAAATTAAGGTAGGAAAAAAAACTGTTCTAAAAGGCACAAAATGCACCAAGAATACTTGAAAGGTTTTTTATTTTTTAGAGTTGAAGTCAAATTTTTGAAGAAAAACAAAAAGTTTTTTTATGTGTTTTTATTCTTAATTGTGGTTACTAGTCATCTCTCTTTCTTAACGCATATGTATAAGTGAGAAGGAGTATACTTCATCATACCAGACAATCAGTGGTGGCACGTGAGTTGTAAAGCTTTGAGGGGCGTAAATGGCCTAAGGGTGGGGGTAATAGATTTTTCAAGCACCCTAACTGAGTTTCTAATATTTGTTTTACCCCAATTCTAGATGCCGCATTATAAAATAACATACACGGAAAACAGTACATCAGGTTGGTTAAATCACACCTGCAAATCCAGTTTTTTTTCTTATTTATAGATGTCTCTAGAAAAATGAAGCGTAAAACTTGTGTTTTGTGTCCTTTTGTGACTAACTTGAGTTAGGGTTAGAACCGGTAAGGGCCTACCCAGTTCTTTATTTTTGATTTTATCTTCCAAAGAAAGAATTCCAAAAATTGCTTTTGATTAATATTACTGACGCAATTCATTATCAAGATCGACAATAAAAAATCGCGGTAAATTATAACACGACTAAGAAAGCAAAACAATATAAATAAGGTACAAAACTAATAACATATTGACAAGCGGACCAAACCGTGATATTCTGTGGACTGGCCGCAAAATAATTACGCCTTTCTTTGCATTAAAACAACGGTATGACCCCCTTCGCTCCCACCCCGTTTCCATCGTAACGCTGGCCGCAAGATGGCTTGCGCCCCGAGAAAGCCGAGCGGCTACCGGCAGGGGGTAAGAGCCAGTGTCGGAGCGGAACTTTAGAATAATTAAATAAAAAATATTTTTTAATTTAGATTTTAAACAGCAACCACCCCTGTGTCTGGTATAATATAGTATTTCACACTTATATAAATAAGCAATAAGAAAAGGAGGCACAAATAGTTCACAAAAAAACCCTAAACTCGTAAAAAAGTTAAAATACCAGAGTTGGTATGGGCATAGTTCAAACCACAGTAAAACTGACATCACAGTAAAACTGACATAAATGCACAGCACGGGAACCGGATTCTATAATCGCCTTTGCTCTTCGCAAGCTCAAACAACTTATGGTAAGAAATCAGCCTAAATTGCACCGTCGTTTTTAAGTATTAAGTATTATTAAGCGATGCTAAATAATTTTTTTTCAAAGAAAACTAATATTTAATTCGACAGGGCCAGCCGTTTCTTGCCACTAATTAGGTCTAGGTAATTAAAAAGTAGTCGACAAAAAACAGAATAACAATCTCAATATAAAAGGTAGGTTTTAATATAACAAAAAAAAATTAAAAATATATTCCTTGGATTAGCTCAATAAGACTCATCGTTACATTATGTGATCCCTAGTTAAGTATGCCAAATTTCAATGCCAACTACAAACCCAGGTGTATATCCAAGGAATTTAAATTGACATTCCTAAACTGCGCTATTGTTTCAATTTTTTTTTAACAATGTAGGTAGTATTGTGTTATGTAATTTTTATTTTTAAATTATCATCTGACTTGAGTATGGCTCAACAATTCTATACGCGGATGAATGATAATATAATATGATCTAATCTCTTTCGTTTTTTTTTTGTTTTAATGATTACATCAAAAATTACTTAAACCGGCTTAAAACAGACAATGTATAATGTAGGTATCCTTTTCCTGCAAACTTTGACCCTTGTTTGGCTTGATTTTTCTCGGCGAGGAATAGAAACGCAGGAAAATGTACTTAATAGTCATGAAAATGGCGGAAAGTTTTTCCATTACTTCATTAAACAAATTGAGTACAGTGAAACCTCTCCTTGCGGACACCTCTAGTAAGCGGACACTTTCTTTAGGCGGACAAATTTGTTGGAACCAAGCTTTTCCCTATTTCTTTACATGTAAAATTCACTCCTATAACCGGACACTTTAGTAAAAGGACGCGGACTATTTTTTTTGGTTAAAAAATTCTAAAACCTAAGATGCCTAGTAAAAAACTTAATTTTCTTTTTCGGAGAAGGAACATCTATCTATCACCATGAAAGATCGTTGAAAAATTTAATATCGGAAAAACTCAAGCAGCGGAAATTGTTAATAAATATATATTAAAATTTCGCAGTTCTTTCTCATAAGCGGACAACTCCAATAAGCGGACAAAATCGACGAAACCGTGAGTGTCCGCTTATAGGAGGTTTCACTGTATATACTTTTTCCTACTTACGTGCGTAAAAGTGCACTTTTACGCACGCATTTGCGTGCGGAAAGTTGAACTTTCCGCACGCCGTGAATTTTAGGCCTAATTAGACTTATTGACCCATTTATAAACTCAATTAAATTAAAAATGAGGCCTAATTAGACTTATTGACCCATTTATAAACTCAATTAAATTAAAAATGAAAACAGAATTTGTTTTTTGCTGTTTTAATATAAAAATACCAAATATATTAAAATGTAAAACCAAGCTTTTTGTGTAACTAGGAAAAATTTTGTACCTAACTCTTGCGGAAAGTGCCTTTTCCGCCCTTGACGGTGGCAACTGCCGTCGCGTGCATAAAAGTATCACTTTCCGCACTAGTTAGGTAAATAACTATTAATATCTGCGTTTCCCAAGTATCAAAATTAAAAAGTTATGGGCAGGGCCGGATGGGGAACTGTCAGTCAGGCCGGGAAAAAATAGGCGACAGTCCAGAAAAAAAATAGGCAAACGGCCCATAAGGCAACGGCTCATACGGCACCGGCCCATAAGGTACCGGTTCATAAGGCAACGGTCCATACGGCTCCGGTCCACCGGGATTTTTTTCATTTTCCCATATGGCCCATTCATCCCTGATTGTGGGGCAATTTCCCCTCTTTCTCCACACCGACAAGCGCCTTGTTATAGGTATGAGGTGTGATAATTAAATTTTAAAACTGGCCCCCCTACTAACAGGTTTTAAATGTCCACGCCTCGGGCGGTTGGAGTTATTCACCTTGATGTGCGTTCTACTACCGCGCGCAATCGTGTCGCCTTTCCTCTACTAGTTTGGCTTACGCAGTGGTTTGAAGCGGATCGTGCATATGTAGCACATTTGCTGGAATTATGACAAACGATAAAATTGAGCAACATATTAATTTAAAGTAAAACTCAAAAAATCGGCTACTGAATACTTTCAAATACTAAAAGATGTCTACGGAAAGCAGTGTATGTCTCGTGCAATGATTTTTATGTGGCATAAAAGCTTTTTCGAGGGTCGTGAACGATAAGGGCGCTCCAGCACATCCATAACATCATTAAGTTGTATTAGTATTTAAATAAAGTAGTAAATAATAGTATTAACAAAAGAAGGATCACTCTTTTGAGTAATAGAAATTAAAAACAAACTAAAATACTTTCCTGGCACAAAAAAAATTAACCATTTTGTTCCTCCATTCGTTTTTTAAATATGTGATTACGAACGGAGATTTTAGTGTTTACTTTCATGACAGATTCGGGTAATTTATTCCAAGTATTTACTATCTGGTATTAGAAAGATCTTTGAAAAAATTGACTGTGATGTCTAGGGAGGGTCAGTCTACCACGAAAGCGGAGGTTTAAGTTGTTGACATCCGTTCTAAAGCGTATTTTATTGTACAAATATTTAGGCACTTGTAATTTTATTATTTTAACGACGATTATACATATTTAGCCAATTGCTTGTTCTTAGAGTGTGACTGATGCGATTGTATTTTCGAATACCATGAATGAGCCTCTTTTTACAACAGTCTTAGAATTTTATTGTAACACCTCGTATATTCATTTTTAAACTGCAGGGGACCCAATAAATAAATTAAAAATCTCTCAAAGCTTAGCAATTCGCGACCTTGAAATTCGACTGCACTTTGGCAAACAACTTGATGCGAAATATAGCGTCTGTATCCAACTAGTTGTTGGAGCATAAAAAAAAAGAATTAATAAAAATATATACTTATTATGATAAGGAATTTTGTTTGATATGAGATAAAGTGTGTAGTCAAGATTACATAAACTTTTGTATATATTAGTTTTTTTATTACTCATGGGTTATTTCTACTGTTTTTCGAACTTTAAACCACCTACTACAATTTGAGAGAATTTTTAACGAGAATCCTACGACTGCACGGACTAAATTTCCAAAAAATGACATTTCGTTACGAATTTTTTATGTGGTTTTTCTTTATTTTCAAAGTTAATTAAAATTTATATGAGATGAAACTCACTGAGAAATGCTTACTATCATATGGCACATTAGGGTGAACTAAATCGTTGCAGCTATTTGACCTGTGAGTATTAAAAAAATACACTTAAACCGGTCGGTATTAAGTCTATAGACACTATTTAACCTAAAAATTTCATGAAAATCAGTTCAGCGGTTTAGTAGCTATCGTGTTACGGGCAGACATGCACAGACGCGGACAGAAGCCACAACGATATTGCTGAGATGGTTCAAAATATACCCAAAACACATTTTCGGCGTTATTTTAAAAAAAAATACCTTCTCTAGCTATTGCTGCCCGGGCTAGGAAGGTAAAAAATAAGGAAATAATTCAGTAAAAGTTGGTTGGCTGTATCCAGCGATTTACCAGAAAAATGTCAGTTTTTTATTATTAACTATAATTTTACTATTTAAAGAAAACCTGTGCTTTTCGCGGAAAGTGCTTTTTTCGTGCATAACCATCAAAAAGTCCCATTTCGTGCGTATCTATAAATTATGGCCGTTTGGTGGCTGATTTCCGAGGTATTCATCCCGTTTCGAGCCCAATATATTATTCTATATCTAACCATCATTAGAACCAAAGAAAAAACTTACTACCTCATAAAAAGAATCATATTAAATTATCAGGATAAAATATCAATTATTGGAAAAAAAAATCCGTATCATAAGCCGAAAATTGCTTATTTTTAAATGTCTTATTCAAAACTTAGAATATTTGTTAATTTTCTAACCTTAAAATTGTATCCTTAAAAACAGCGAATTTTTAAAAAACTCCTTACAACTTATTACTGAATAACAAGCATTATTTTTCCTAAAAAATTCATAATTATCGGTCCAACTGGTCAAGAGCTACCGTCTCAAGAAACAGACAGACGTTTTAACGAAATATTTTCTATTATAGATCAAAACTTAGATTTCTTTCTGTCTGAGAATAAAACACCTAAATATTAATTCCCTTTCGGACAATGCGATTTTTCTACCTATTTGGTATGTTTGTTGCATGTTTGGTTCATTTTCACCTAATATACTAAATTTTATCCCTGCAATTTTAGAGGAAATAGGGCTTAAAACCTGCTGTCGATGGAGCGTAGAATAGAATCCGAATTCTCAGGTTTTGATTGGCTGAAATATTTAAATCAACCAATCAGAGCCCAATAAAAGATCCGGATAATACCAAGGGCGCATCCAGCCTTAGATTTTTAATATATTTTCCACATATTTGATGATAAAACATGAAAAATACCTTAAAAGTAGACATCAGGAGGCTTCGGGCCCCTCCCAAGCCCCAAGCGCTGTGGCGTAGTTGCGAAAAGACATGACGACCTTTTTTTTTTTTTTTTTGGAGACGGTGCGGTTCAAAATTGTACGGCGCGGTTCGGTTCGGTTGGGTGGGTGTTGGTTGGTGCATTTTTTTTTTGGCCGTCACTTTTTTGAGGGCGCGCTTTGTAGCTGTCGGGGCCCCCCCCAAGACACATTCCTGGGTGCGCCACTGATAATACAATCCATGGACAGCCAGCCTTACGATATCTAATTTTTTTTTGAAAATAAGAAAAATAAAATAAAGAGTGTACTTACATTGAATAAAATCTCAACATCTGAACCACAAGTTTTCGATGATCAAAAAACTGTTCGTCTTTTTTTTCTGTCCATTAAGCGTGTCGCTGTCCCCGCGGCAAAATGATCCATCCACTTTTTATTAAACAACAAAATTGCGCGATAAACACATTCGTTTTGCATTAATATACGATAGCACAAAATATTTTATTTCAGTTTATTTATTTATGATAAACTCACTTTTCGTTGCGAGCACTCACTTAGAAAAACTTTAAAAGTTGGCGTTGTAATTTAAAAAAAAAATTCGCAGTCTCTTTTCCAGAATCTTGAAAATATTCTTAAGGCGTCGATATTCTAATGTGGCCACCTTACAGCACTCTTAAGGTGCCAAGTTTCTGTTACCAACGCCAACTTTGAACTGAAACGGCGAGCTCGCAAACGTTGAAGCAGAGCCACGGCACAATCGGATCAGTGGGCTCGTTCAGTGCGCCGACACAGTTGCGCCATCTGCTGGAGAGGGGGGCCACACTCCGACCGACGTCGACGCGAACGTTGGGGATCTCAGGGGGTCCTTGCAGGGGCGAGAGGGGGGACACAGGCGACCCGTTCTTCTGCTGAAAAGAAAAAAGAACGAACAACGGTTTTAGTTGTTGTGTGTGTAGTAAAGAAAAGGGGAAAATTTTAAGGAGTAGAGAGCATGTAAAGAAAGAAAAAGAATAAGAAAGATGCTCTCAACCACGCAGGTTCACACATAAATTCAAGTATGGGTGGGAACACACCCTCTCTTTTAGAACTATTCAAATATATTTATGTGTAAAAAGGGCGGTTAAGCAATATGGATATGGACTTTATATCCACATAGGTAGTTTATAATTAGTAATAAGTTAAGGACTTAAGGGCAGTTTAGCTTCACAAAATTAACTTACCCTAAGCCAAATTAGACTTAAGGGTTTACAGTGCTACCGGATTTAAGTATCAAGTCTATAGACTTGATACCGACCGGTTTAAGTGTATTTTTTTAATACTCACAGGTCAAATAACGGCAAAGATTTGGTTCACCCTAATGTGCAGTATGATAGTAAGCATTTCTCAATGTGTTTCATCTCATATAAGTTTAAATTAACTTTAGAAATAAAGAAAATCCACATAAAAAATTTGGATCGAAATGTAATTTTTTGGAAATTTAGTCCGTGCAGTCGTAAGATTCCCGTTAAAAATACTCTTAAATTGTAGTACCACCCTGAGGGGTGGTTTAAAGTTCGAAAAACAATAGAAATAATCCATGACAGATAAAAAAACTTATATACAAACATTTTCAAAGCTAAATAATACATAAATAACTTAAAACAATATCTGTTAATGCATTACCGTATTAAATACGTATCAATATTTAAATACTGTAAAAAGCACAAGATATATTAGAATCCGTTTTTAATTACACATCTACCAAAACAATCGAACATCTGTTTAATCATCTCTAACTTGTCTAAAAAATTAACATGTCAAATATAGCGGAGAGCTGACACTGACTTACACCGTTTTATTCGAAATTTCCTAGTGACGTTTGCAGGTTTAAATATGGCTACCATTTTTAAACCAAAAAATTATATTCTTTTTATTTATTTCTAACCATTGTGAGAAAATATTGTCTTTATGACAACGAAAAAATAAGTTACACCTCAACTAAAATCTAAACTTGTAGACCTAGGATTGTAGCACTTTTCTCGGTTTTTACAATTTGTTCGAAGTTTTTCACTTTTATTTCCTGTAAATATCATAAAAAAACAGCGCTTTTTGCACAAAAAGTTAATTTAAGTTAATCAAATGTAATTTTGTAAAGCTGAACTGGCCTTAAGTAATACAAAATGTACAATTTTGTTTTTCAAGCCACATTTTTGCTATTAAGGCATTGGAGCATTGTTTTTCACCGAAATTTTTTGCTCTAAAAATATTGGGGCAACAAATTTGTAAAGCAAAATAGCCATTTTAGCTAAAACGTCCAATTTGCCTACTTTTACAAACAAAAATTATTCATAAAATAAGTCCAAATCTGATTACCTACTTATGGCTTGGTACTCTTTCTGTAAAATGCTTATTTTTTGAGAAAATGACATAAAATTGAATAATTTCGGTTTATTTTGCATATACTATGGAAATACATAGGAAACGAGTGTACTGGTAACACTTCAGGGTTCATATTTCAGCAAGGGTACTACCCAGAGAACTCAGTGATATCTCATTTTATAGGCCATTAATTAGTCTTTATTTTATCTGTTGGAGCTCTGTCTCCGTAACTCTTACTATCAAGTGAAAGATAAGTTTACGCGCAAAATGATGGACTTACACTGGATTCGTCTCTTTCGCCAGTGGTAGCAAACATCTACATGGAGTGGTTTGGGGACCATGCGATCAACACAGCAAGAGTCAAACCAAAACTGTGGCTACGATACATGGATGACACATTTAGTATATGACCGAAAAATTGTCTACACCATCTGACGACCAACAATCAAATGCACCATGGAAATTGAAAATGATTCGGCCTTACATTTCTTGAATGTTCTTGTCAAACGATTAGACAGAAACATTCAAACCACTATATATAGAAAACCTACACACACGAGACAATAACTAAATTTTAAGTCTAATCATTCTGTTGCTACAAAACAAGGAGTTATAAGAATTATATATTTAAGAGCCGCAAATATTTGTAGTAATAATGAAGAATTAACGAGAGAAATTAACAACATTAAAAAGAACTTACGATCTCTAAAATTACAAATAAACAAAATGTAGCAAATTCTCAAAATAACAATCCGTATTTTCATCGGGAAATACGATAAATAGTTTTGTAACTAAAACAAAACTAGAAAATCCCTCAAATAATAAGGAATGTATTTACCAAATCCCGTGTGAGTGTGGTAAATCATATGTAGGTGAAACGAAACGATCTCTTCAGATTAGAGTAAATGCACATCTAAAAAGTACCCAATTAGGAGATATTGAAAAATCCGCTTTAGCGGATCATGCATGGACAAATGATCACAGGATTCAGTGGTCAGAAGCTAAAGATTTGCATAATATCATGCATATGGTGCTTTTTTAATGCTGAATAAAGAAGTTTTAGTCAACCAAGCACGGACATTCCAAACATATGGAAACCACTACTTAATGAAAACAGGCGTCTTAGGTGGGCCGTCACACCTGACTGCACACCAAGTAGTGTAATAAGCAGCCTAGAGACTAGGTTGTTTAGTTTAGACTTGAAAACGGTTAGAGATACTTACTAACCGAAACGTCGTCTTTAAAATAAATAAAGACAATGGAAGTCCGAAATTTTATTTCTATTAATTTGTCCCAGTTGCGTTAAGGTCTAACACTATTTAAATAAATTTATTGCCTTATTACTGCCAGCCATATTTTAGAATTTCCAATAAGCCTCTAATTAATACACAAAAATTAACCAACCAATGTTTTCGCTTCTAAAACAAAGACAAAGAGAATGATATATACAAAGATGGAGTGTAAAAGAGGGATAAAAGAATATTTAAAACAGATGGCTCGAGTAAGGACAGTATAACTGAAGAAGAGTGTCATTGTACCCATTTGTATGGTAATGAAAGAATAAAAAAGAACATAGTGGAAATAAAAAACGACGGCTTGGAAGGACCCTATAAGCGATAAACGCTAACGGAGCTTATAAGAAATAATAAAGAAACTTGTGCTGTTCAAGACGATAATCATTATGACGAATGACGATTATTATTATAGGTTGGTGTCTAACGGGAAAAAAATTTAATACGAAAATATCTCACAAAATTATTTAAATTTATAAAATCAAGAGATATAATATGTTTATTTTCCTTTTTTTCTTGTTTGTTTAAATATTTTTTCAGTTTTTTTAGACAAGAACGCACTGCCGTTCCACTATTTTACGTTTGCTCTAGAGACCCTGTAGGAGAAATGTACTTAAAATGGGATAGTAAGGTAAAATGGAATACCGGCACTCCTGACCAAATTGAAGATGGCAACGTTGAACTGTATCCCTAGATTTGTTCATTGGGATCGATATAGGTTGCCTTTTTTCTAAATGAGTCATCAGATGGTTACAAGCAACTGGGCGATTCCACAGAAAGTGGTCCTAAGCGGATATATTTTAAACATTTTTATAGGTTATCAAAATTAGTCTTAAATTAAAGCCAACACTTCTTAGCTTATGATCTTGAGTAAGGATTTCATATAGTTAATATAGTAAAAGCATTAAAGTAATTTATATAAAAATTTCCATTATTTTAGCTTAAAGATAAACATCTCAAAAAGCTGTTTTTCCTTGGGCTTTTGATATAAAACATTAAATTAACCATACCGTAGTACCATACTATACAACAAATGTACCAATTTTCATGCCAAAGTTCGTTTGTTTGTACTTGGTTTAGCCTAAAAATAAATTCCATGATAAACTGTTGTCACACACGTAACGAAAACAGAAATAAAAATGTATAACTCGGAAAATAGGCATTAATTAAATGAAATTTTTCTTGTCAAAAAATTATATTTACAAAAAGGTTTGACGTTTCTTGAAATCTATAAATTTTTAGACCTATGTTTATAAGAACCTCTCTTAAAAGAGAAAACTTTTTGATCTGCTCGGACACAAAAGAAAAGACTAAAAATACCATATTTGTATTTGTTAATAAGTTGTTTGAGATAATTTTTACAGAAGGTCAAAAGGAAGATGTGATAATTTTTAGTGATGGACCATCATCGGAATTTAAAAATAAATACTTACTTCCATTTTTAAAAGACAAATTTTATGTTAGTTTTACATGGAAGTATTTTTGCACAAACCACGGCAAAGGTGTAGTAGACGGTATAGGATGACGCGTAGAATCTTTGGTTTGGCAACTATCTTAATCTGAAGATGAAAAATTGGTAGTCCAAAATTTGCTCGACTTTTATAAAGCTGCATCAAGTGTTTAAAATCAACTTCTTTATGAAGACAACAACAGCAGATTACCATTTATAAAACTAAATAGGCCTAACCCAAAAAATTTGAGTAAGAAGTTATTTGGTCAAGTAATTTTGAAGTTTTTGTCTAGTTATAGTTCTTTTTAAAAATAAAATACTATTTATTAGCTGTTACTTTCTGTATTTTTTCATAAGTCACACACGTAACACGTTGTTGTCACACACGTAACTCACTTTTAAGTTTATAAATAAAATAATAAAATGCATAAAGGGGCATTTAAATATAAATCTTATTGTACAAAATATTACCATGTATTAATTAAAAAATAAAAGTTGAATTAAGTATTTGGCAGTTCGTAGAAAATTTGTAAAATAACAAAAATACATTATTCTGTTAAGAAATAAATGTCACACACGTAACGAATTTAGTAAATTAATATTTTTCAATCAGTGATTTTTTTGGCGTTAACGTAAGCAAAACTAACAACTTAACCCAGCAAAATTATATTTAATAATTACGATGTGTTTTTGTTGGGTTTAAAAGCAACAATTCTAAAAAAAATAAGTCTGAATGTCACACACGTAACGGTGGAATCACCCAAATGCAGTATTTTTTATTTATTTTTGTGTGTGCCGCTTGTAACTTTTTATATAAATGCTGAAAGAATTGGCTACTAAATAAGGTATTTTGCTGTTGATATTTTTAAAGTTTATAGTCCTGGCTACCATCAAAAATGCCGTTTTTGGCTAAATCAGAAACAATTAAAAAAGTAGGATTAGTTTAAATATTTTATATGAGATTGAGATAAAATGGGAAATTGCTAAAATAGCTAAAATGGGATATTCCGTTTTACCTTAATTAAATGACTTATGAAAACTAATTAATTTTGTGTTTTTTAGATGTCTCCTTTTTATGAACGATTTTTTGTTTTCGTTAAGTCTCTGTATCTTTTTTTATCATACGCAATATTGGCATTATTTACTGGTTATTATTAGGTTATTGTTTAACCAAGAAATAATTTGTTTTAGTTATACCTATCTTTGTGTCATATTAGGAATAAAGAGTATATTATTGTTAAGATTCCTAGATGATTTATTTAAACAAATTATATCTCATTTTACTTTTATCTTTGTGTCGAACTTTTTTTATTTTTGTATTAAACCAGTTTTTTTGCATTTTCAATGTTAATTTTATATCCCATTTTACCTAAATAGTATTTCTCATTTTACCTACACAATTAGGGTAAAATGGAAAACTGCAGTAGTCTAGATGTTTCAAAATAACAAATTATTTTAAAGTGTTTAAAGTACTACAAATGAACTATACAAAACAAAAAAGAATATTTCATCAACAGTATAATGTTTTAAACTAATGACGTTAAAACATTTTTTGTATAAATTTTTAAAGTCCATTTTAAGTACACTTCCCCTATATATATATGAGTGTCCTTAAATAATTTGATAGTTCTTACTTTTAAAATACTGTCAAATTAATTAGGGACACTAGTAGAGACCTGGCAAGACATCCCTCAAAAATATAATACATAAAAAAATAAATACATAATTTTTAATTTAATTTACATAAAAAATACATTTGTTGGTGTTATGGTGTGATGACGTCAAAACGAGTATAATTTTGGTAATTTTAAAAAAGCAATTTGTTTGTAAATTGCACTTGATGAGATAATTTTTTTAACGAATTTCTGGTGTTCTCTGTCGATAGGTCGGCCATATTTTAAAACTTATTTGACAGTAGGTTAAAAAGCATCTCGTTTTATCTGCCCGTATCAGTATTAGTAACAGTGGCGTATATAGAAAAATGTTTCGGGGGGGCCCGAACAGTTTCGGGGGGGGGGGGGGGGCGAGATCCCATGAGTCCGTATTTTACGCTATTTTCCAATATCCAAAAAAACCTTCGGGGAGGGGGCGTTCCCCCCAGCCCCCCCCCTTATATACGCCACTGATTAGTAACGAACTGCGCATGTGCATAATCGTAACTGGACTTTCAATACCCTTCGAGTATTGCATTCTTGAAGGCGTTGACTGCTTCCTGTGGTGACTGAAGTCTTTGATCACGCAGTCCATTCTTGATTTTCGAAAAAGTATAGAAATCGTTGGGACTTAGGTCGGGACCCAAACGCGGATCTGGGACAAAATCTAGGGAGGGGGGGGGGGGTAATAGTCGAAGAATTTTTTTTTCGCAATATAATTTTTTTTTCTAGGGTGGGTAATTCTTCTGTTTTCCCTTTATTTATTAGAAAAAAGTGCATTTTTTTTCTAGGGGGGGGGGGGGTAATTACCCCGTTACCCCTCAAATCGGCGCTTTTCGGGACTGTATGGAGGATGGTCCAACAATTCGGCGTTGTGTTGGGTTTAAAATTCAATGTTTTTTTGTGCTTTGTGCGAACTCTTTGATGAGCGATGACTTTTGGCAAAGAAGTGTGACGTACCAATCGGCAGTAACAGTCCTTTGATCTTCCAGAAGAATTGTTGCTACATGACCTGCTTTTGAGACATCTTTATCTTGGAACACCCAAACAGACGACTGACGTTTATTTTCGGGTTCATATGATTAAATTCATGATTCATCACCACTGACAATGCTGTGCACGTTTTTCGAGTTTCCTTTTTTCTGTTCTTCGGTTAACAAATAAATGCTGTATCCAGCGGAAAACTAATTTTATTACGTCTAATTGTTCATGCTAAATTTTTTGAATTGAGGTCTTTGAAATCTCTAATGAAGCTTCAATCTCGCGATATGTCACATGTCGATCTTCCTTGATATGCATGCGCACAGCATCGATGTTTTCCTGGATGACAGCCGTTTTTGGTGCACCTGGCCTTGGAAGGCTAATCCGTCCACGTTTGAATTCTCCATACCGACGAGAAACTGTCGACTGATGTAGTGCTTTATTACAGAAAACAGAAATCAACTTGGCAAGGCACTCTTGTTGAGATAATTTTTTTAGAATGTTTTAAAAAAATATAGCCGAAAAATGTTCTCGTTTTAGTTCCATCTGTCCACTAATTTGTTACCTTAAAAAATTCACAGTAGCTAGAAAACTACACAAGACGCTAGCGCTACCAAGTCCACTTCCAATCCCTGGCTTCGCATGCGTAGATCTACCAATATTATTTACCTCATGTATTAGAATCGATGTACAGGGTGATTTTCACTTGAATGATTCTAACCACATGAAAATAGAAAGTTTCAAAAACCTAACCTAACGAAACCTAATCAAATCTAACCGAACCGAACCAAAGCAAACTAAACCAATATTTTTTTTCAAAAAAAAACTTTCCTGACTTCCTACCTGGGATGCTAGAGGATGTGAATCCGAACCGGACCGTACCGAACCGAGCCCATCCAAACCTAACCCTACCCAACTAAACCTAATTAGCAGTACGTGTTGTAGTTTAGTTTGGTTAGGTTAGGTTTGGTTCAGTTTAGTTAGGTTCGGTTTGGTTCGGTTCGGATTCACATCCTCTAGGATCCCGGGCAGGAAGTCAGGAAAGTTTTTTTTTTTTGAAAAAAATTATTGGTTCAGTTTCCTTTGGTTCGGTTAGATTTGATTAGGTTTTGTTAGGTTAGGTTTTTGAAACTTTCTATTTTCATGTGGTTAGAATCATTCAAGTGAAAATCACCCTGTATGCATCTATTCTAAGACATGAGGTAAATAATATTGGTAGATCTGCGCTTGCGAAGCCAGGGATTGAAAGTGGACTTGGTAGCGCTAGCGTCTTGTGAAAACTACATGTATCGCACTTGACGTTTTAAATTATTGAGGTTAAGTTTTGGTAACGACAAGACATTAGTGTCGCCTTCTATGTTCCTATATATATCTTAATTGGCATTTTTCTGCGACAATTGAATTTTGTCTCTTATTTTTCTCTTATCTTTAACTTTAGTGACAGGTTGAGATTTTCATGTGAATGTTCATTAAAAAATCAGCACATAATAAAAAAGTGATTTGTATAAACAGAATTATTGAGACCCCAAGCACAATGTATCCCACACTGTGCCGTAAGTTCATTAGATAAATAAAACATTGGCGTACACAACACTCTTTCTTCCCCCTCCCAAACATACTCCTGGCTGCGCTACTGAATAAAACATTTTATTTTTAATTAAGGGTTGGTTTACCCAGCAACGTAATTCGCAATAAACAAATTTATTAATGCGAATTTTGGTATCTCTGTCTTTTTTTCGCCTGCTTAGCAGGGGCGCTAGTGCATAAGGGCTGCAGAGCTGCAGAACCCCCAAAATTTTCACATTATTTGACTATTTTTCAGCCGCTGCTATTTTTCTAATATAATTATGTTATTTCTAAAATTATTGGAATAGCAGTATATTTTCGGTCCGGTGTTGGTATAGTAGGCCTTCAAATTGCGTACGTGTGTTGAGTATGACGCCGCGCCGTCGCCGAAGGCCGCATTTCACAGTCGGTCAAATGAAGTTATTGGCATTGTTGCGCTGCTAAATTGCAACACAACGTAGCTGGGCGGCTAACGAGATCTGTGCTCGGCTAGGAACCCCTTCCTTCGCCCCGCACCGCACTTGCTCAAGGGTTTGGATCATATACGTAATATTCCAATACCCACGGTAATTTCCAGTTCTTGATGAAAACATTAAGAAATGGCAATATCAAATGTACATAAGAGTGTCCTTCTTGTAGAATTTAGTATAAAATGTCCTGATTGGTTATTTTTAAACACATGCTTTAATTTACTCATGCATCTTATTTTATTGGTGTATATCGTCCCCACACATTTGACCCGTGTCGTCACATTGATTTATCGGCGCACAGTGGCCAAAAACCCTATCTATGTAAATGTACAACTACAACTTTAAATAACGATATAGAGATTTTTTTTAAAGAGTTTAATCGCAAGCAAGTTTTTTTCAAATAAGGCAATTTCATTTGTGGCGCCTTTTTGGAAGGCTTCACATCGTCTCCTGGATCAATAAATAATGTGACAGCTTTGACCAACGTCAAAAATGATGGAAAGGTTAATAGGCTAAAAAGGGCACTAAACTGAGAGATTCTCGTAAGACCTATTAACGGCAATAATCTCTATATGCAAAGTGAGGCAAAAATATTGATATTTTTTGTAGAGAGAGCACGCTGCGCAGGAGGTGCTACTGACAACATTGACAAACACTTTAATGACAAATCACAAATGACAATCTCCTTGAAGTATTAAGTTCACAGAATACCACAGGTGATTAGAACTAGAGAGAGAAAGATTGCAATGCTTAGCATTTATTGTATGTTGTCACTCTAAAAAAACTGTTAAATTTTTGTCTCAGTGTCTCATATAGCCGTGGTCGTTCCAGTTACTTCGTATATAATTCATTAAGTTGCGGGTAGTATAATTTTTACATATAGATAATATTCAAAAAGTACTTACTATACAGGGTGTCCCAGATAAAAGTAACTACATGGGGTCTTATGAGAATTTTGGAAATGATAAGACATATTATAATTCTGGTTAAATGGAAAAAACTGACTATATTCTGAGCCCAATCAGGTGCTGTATTAAAATTTAAAATAACCACAAGGGTTTTTCCAAATATCAAGCAAAAACTAAAAACTGCTTTTAATAAAAATAATTTATTTATTGCTTGATTTTTTAAAAGTCTTTATAGATATTTTTATTTTTGAAATAGACTGGGCTCGGAATAGCGCCAATGTTTACCCAATAATCCAAATTTGTGTGTATTACTGTTTTCAAAATTCTCATAAGAAACCGTGTAATAACTTTTAACTGGGATACATGGTATACCACAACTATTTTTTAAAGTTTCTAAACAAGTAACGATAACTTTCAATGTGTTATGCAAAGTTTATATAGAAAAGAAATATCGAGTGTGCACAAATCTATCTTTCACATGGACTGCCTAGGCTTATCGGGGCAAATAATGTGTTTGCGCAGGCCTTAAGTTAAAAACGGGGTGATTGGAAAGTCCCAAACCTATTTTGGTTTCACTTCTTATATCATACTAATAAATATAATTTTGGCTTTCCTATTTGTTCTGCACTTAAATCTTATTTACACTCTGTATACAGAGGCGGATCCAGAATTTACCGGGGGCAGGGGTCAAAGTGGCAGCAAACATCAAAAACATTTTTTTTAGTGGTTTTTGATAGAAATTGAGATGTGAAATTTAGTAGCTCAATAAGAATAATAGCGCCGCAGGCGAAATTAAAAAAAAAAATAAGTAGAATTTTTGACAAATTTTAAATAAATGATGCTGCTAAACTAAAAAATAAATTATATGTTTGGGTGGGGGGGGCCTCTGGCCCCCCCTGGATCCGCCACTGTTTGTATATATTGTTTATTTTAAATACATTCTGTTTTGACTACATACACACATTGAAAACACTGTATTAGATTACACAAAAAGAACAACTAATTCAACGTTCTTGTCATAACAAGTCAAAAAATTTACCATGACTCTACACGGACATCGCAACGCAAAAGCATTGTTTATTAAGGGAAACAATGGCAAAAGCGAGATAATCAACGAAAAGCGATCTTACGTGTGTCTCGACTAATAGAGTCGCGTTTCGCCTGTCCCGCCATGCATTTGTAAAATATGTTACCCTTCGTCGCATGTCTAGGATCCGCCGCGTTCGTCGCGTCATGGCATCACTCTTTGCTAGTTAAAAAAAAACTATGCGTCCGATTGACATTTTTCTAAAACCGTTGTGATCCCTGATCTTTGATACACAAAGTTTATACAAGGTGTTTTTTTGATTAAGCAAAGGGTTCTCGAGTTATAACAAGTTATAAATTATTGTAAATACGCGTTTTCAGGGCGAGCACTTGTTTAATAGGGAACTCCATATAAAAGCATTGGGAACGATATTTTCAACATTGAAAAATAAATATTTCTGATAGAAATATTACTATATGCTTTTGGTGGAATCATGAGCACAGTTTATATATTTAAAAAATGCAAAAAAAAATTTATCAAAATTTTTGGAAAAATTACCCCCACCACCTCCTGCACACGACAATTTTTGGACGACCAATCGATTTTGCATTCTTGGGGTATAAGAAATGATTTAAATTGTATCTTACATTTTAGCAATGAAGTGCACACGAAAATCCGTTCTAGAAGCCTTTAACGCGCTTTAAAACTCTAATAGTCATATACGTAAATTACGTATATGCTAATAGTAGGTAACGCATTTCTGGCATAGACCACTGTGCCTTGCGCTTTCACTTCGCCTCCAGAGCCGGTTCAGCTCTCGTCACGCCCGAGGAAAACTATAAAAATAGTGTTTTGAGGAAAGAAACCTATTCCGCACTAGTGCGAAAAAAAAACACCATGACAAAAAATTAAAAACAAACGTGTCAGACAAAACAATATACGTTGTCAAAATTTAATATAAATAAATACTTGTAAAATTTTGTTTCACTTAATTGCTGGCCCGGCCATCTAAGCGCGTTGTTCGGCCATCTGCAATTACATGCGGCAAAGTAATATTTTTGTACTTGTTAAATTTACTATTTTCTACTAGGATGTGGAAAACTTCACCTTTCTGCGCGCAAGAAGTTAGTTTTTAGGGAGTAACTGACAGAATAATTAAATAGTCTGCTATAATTTTTAATAAAATAAAGAGAAACTATAGAATATGTGTTTAAATCATTTTGCGAAAAGATGATTTTGCATATTGGGTGTACCGGACCCGCACCACTTGGAGACCTTGGAGCAACGCGGTAATAAGACAACTTCAATATTTATTTACATTTCAATTTCGTCTAATTTGACATGTTTATTTATAAATTACATTAAATTTTTTGAAAAAAAAAAGTACTCATAGGTAAAATATTGTACCTAACACAGGCGGAAAGTGTCTCTACTTACCGCCGTTCGATAAAGGTACTTTACCGGACCCGCACCATTTGGAAACCTTAGCAACGCGGTAATAAGACAACTTCAATATTTGTTTACATTTCAATTTCGTCTAATTTGACATGTTTATTTATAAATTACATTAAATTTACAAAAAAAGGTACTCATAGGTAAAATATTGTACCTAACACAGGCGGAAAGTGTCTTTTCAACCCTTAAATAACATAAGGAACATCCAATTTACAAAAACTATCCCGAAGCCTCATGATGTCGAATTTTAAGCTATTTTTTGTGTTTTTTTCTGAAAAATGTCAAAAATATGTAAAAAAATCTAAGGCTTGCCCGAGCCCCGGGGCCCCCCACCTGGGTGCGCCCATGAATTTATAAATAAACATGTCAAACTAGACGAAATTGATGAAGTGTAAACAAATATTGAAGTTGCCTTATTGCCGCGTTGCTAAGGTCTCCAAATGGTGCGGGTTCAGTAAAGTACCTTTACCGAACGGCGTGCGGTAAAGTAATTACTTTACCGCACGCGAGTAGGTAAATTATTTTTCCACACACGACTGCTTGACCGAACTTCTTAGGCGCAACATGTCGTCTACGGCTTAAGGAAAAAACCAAATACGTAATATATTTGGTGCACTAAAGGCGTAAGTTTCCTTTCATTACACGCGCAACTGACGTCCTTATTGTTTGGTACAATAAGTGCGAAGGCTACGTGTGTAATGAATGTGACTTACGCCCTTAGTGTACCAAAGGGGAGATTTCTTTGTATTAAATTTTGTCAAGTTGGGGTTTTTAGTGATTTTTATGACTATAACTTTGTTGCTACGGGAAGGTTTCTTTCCGAATTAGTGCGGAAAAGTGCAATTTTTCGCACGCAAAATGCATGATGATACAAAACAATATTATTTATTAATTTTTCAGAGAGATATTTACTAGAGGCAGTAGTTTATTTTTCGCGCCTGTAGAAAAATAATATACCTATCTACCTACCTTGTTCGGCCATTTACAAATGCCTACGTATTTTATTATTTTCTGCTCGCATGCAAAAAATACCTAGGTACTTTGGGAACTGTTTAAGGATAAGTTTGGTGCGAAAGGTAGAATTTTTTACACTGTTATTAGATTATATCGAAAATCGTAAAATTAATTGTTTGAGTTTTAGCACTTCTATTGTAAACTAACACAGCACCATTTTAAAGACAATAGTGTATCTGTAGCGTAATATAAAATTTTGAATCTAATAATTACAACAAATTTAATTCTATAAACTTTTTTATATTCTTTATGGAATTTTTAAAACATAATTAAAAAACTATTCTTCAAGGGAATACCCATAGTCTAGTGCCGGCGCTGATTCGTTCGGGCGTGGCCGTTTTCGTATACGTGTAAAGGACAAACTTATGCAATTTTCGTATTGTCATCCTTTAATGTGATACTCAAAATCCACTTATAGAGTAAATAGCTAACCGGGTGTATTGGAATATTACGTATATGGTTTGGATAGCGAAATCTAGGCAAAAATAGAGCTGCAAAACTTGCAGTTCCAGTATAATTCCGGGCGGGCGAGCTCAGCGTTGCGTGTTTGCGGGCGCATTTATTTATTTAGAAGACGCCAAACGCATGAGCGGGAGGTTATGGTCGTGTTTGTTGTTTGTTTTTGTATAATTGTGACGGCAAAACTCATCGTAATAAATTTATCAAAACATTTCCTTTAATTTTAATAAATTATAAAAATATTACTAATTTAAATTATTTTGACTTGCCAACAAATTTTGTTGAAAATTCTTGACTTCTCACAATTTGACTAAATATTGTTTCAAATGCTATTAAACAATTCTTAAGAGGAAGAAGAACGTACGAAGAAATGAAAAGAATAAGAGATTTTAAGTTGATGATAAGGTAATTCTCACTTCAAGCTATAGTTAAGTATCCTGCAAGCTAAGACCATGTAACTCTTTAAAAAAAAATGTAATGCTTTTAAAATCTCCAAACGATTCAGCGTCGTCAATGTGAAATTTTGAATTTACTCCTAGCCCGTACAGCAATGGCTAGTCTTTGAGATAACCCCGAAAATGTGTTATTTTGGTGTATTTTGACTTACAAGGTGTGACAATAAAATTATAAGACTGTTGTAAAAAATCTACTTTATTTAAATACTAATATAACTTAATGATGTTCCCCATCAATGTTGTCTCCTTCTCATTCGACGCAGCGTTGCATGCTTTTTTTTCCAATGTTGGAAGCAATTTTAGAAATCATCAGAAGAGAGGCTGTTATAAGAAGTCTTGCCGTTTTTTCCTTGACGTGTTCTAATATTTCAAAACGGGTTCCTTTTAACGATTTTTTCACTTTCGGAAACAGGTTGAGGTCTAGCTAAAAACTGTTTAATGCATAGGGCATTATGGGCCGGTGCATTCTCCCGGTAGCGTTGTTCTTCCAAAAATCTGGACGTTTTTTTCCTTACACGTTGTCTTAGCTACATAAATACTTCCAAATATATTTATTTATTTATTTATTTATTTAGAATGCACATTACCGAGAGTTTCCCCAATTGGTACATATTTAATTTTAATCTATCGTTTTACAGTAATAAAAAATACACAATAAACAGAAAATAAATAACAAAGAATAAAACATAAAAAATTTAAAACTATAAGCTTCAGGTCCAAAATTAATTAGGTTAAAATAAGTATGGAGCTGTAGTACCAACTGAGTGGAAAACGTCATATATATCCACAATACACAAAAAAGGAAGGAAAGATATATGTGACAATTATAGAGGTATATCTGTAACTAGTACGCTAAGCAGAATATATGGCAAAATAATAAGAAATAAAGTGGAGAGCGAATATAAAGATATGGAGGCAGAAGAACAAGCTGGTTTCAGGGCGGGTAGATCGACTTCAGATCATCTCTTTTGTATAACCCAAGTTATTGAAAAGAAAATGGCATACGGACAAGAGCTCCATCTGCTTTACGTAGATTTGCAGAAGGCATATGATAGTATACCACTAAATCTACTTTGGAAAGCGTTGGAAAAGACAAACATAAGCGTACAACTAATTAAGGCCATCAAAGAGTTATACCGCAATAGTAAGGCAAAAGTTAAAATAAAAGCAAAACTAACCAAAGGCTTTCAAGTAAATAAAGGTCTGAAACAAGGTTGCTGTATCTCGCCTACGCTCTTCAAGATATATTTGGAACAGGTCCTTAAAGTCTGGAAGAGAAAATGACAAAACATGGGAATTCCGTTGAATGAAACCACGTTGTATACTTTATGTTTCGCCGATGATCAGATAGTGGTGGCTCAGGATTATGACGACCTCGAATATATGACACGAAAACTAATAGACGAGTACAATAAGTGGGGACTAGAGGTTAATATCAATAAGACAGAGTATATGTGTATTGGTGGAACGAAACAGGATCTAATCTTAAATACTGGGCAGCGAATTCAGTCCTGTGATGAGTATAAATACTTGGGTCTAAAAATTACAGCTGACGGAACACTAGACAAAGCTATAAACGATAGAAACGTACAAGGAAGAAAAGCAATAACTTTATTAAATGGAATAATTTGGGACCAAAGTATATCAAAACATAACAAAAAGCTTATATATAACACCATTGTAAAAAGTATTATTACATACGGCTCAGAAGTATGGCCAATCAAAGATAGAACAGAAAAAATGCTTTCCGCTACGGAGATGGACTATTGGAGAAGAGCAGCAGGGAAATCAAAAAGAGAAAGAGTTACCAATCAAAGAATAAGAGAAATTATGACAGTGGGTGAACGTACTCTAGTGGATGATATAAGAACAAAACAACTGGTGTGGTACGGACATGTACAAAGAATGGATGATGGAAGACTACCTAAACAAATATTACAATGGAAACCAACTGGCCGAAGAAAACGAGGAAGACCAAGGAGAAGCTGGAGAGAAGGAATAGATAGTGAAATAAGAATAAGAGGCCTAGATGATGAATTATGGGCAAACAGAAACGAGTGGAGATTGGGTATCGGAAGACGTAGAACGTTGTGAAACCGATAAATATATATATATATATATATATATATATATATATATATATATATATAAAATAAGTAAGGTAACTTAAGAAAAAATAAGAAATAAGTGACTATAAACAATTAGTACTTACATATCAGAAACTTTTATTATTACAGTAATCTGTCCAACCTACGTTTAAACAAATCACTAGAAAATGAAAATATATCAAAATCATTTGGTATATATTTATTAAATAAAACCATTATTTTGTTTTCAATACTATTTTTACAAACATCAGTTCGACTTGAATTTATATAAAATGTATTATTGTTTCTGCCATGTCTCATAGGTGCATGATAATTTTAAAGGGATAGAAGATATGGACAGTTAATTTCATTAATTATTAATTTATGGCCATTGGCGTAGCTAGCCTTGCTTTTCAGGGGGGGCCGTGGCCCCGGTCTATCTTGAACAAAAAGCAAACATAGGTTTTAAAGAGTCGTGCAAAGTGTGCAATGAATAAAAAAAAATACGCGCATTAAATGTTCTAATATTTTAATATAACAAATTTAATAATACATTTACCAACTTATTTATATGTATACACAGGAAGTATGTAATTCAGCAATTCTACAAAGAAAGTTTTCTACGTCGCTGACTGAAAGCGTCTACCACACTGTCTAAGTCGACCTCAACATCTTTTTCTATGAATAACAATGACAAACCTGAGTGTCTCTCGAGTCATAGTTGTTCTAAGTCAATTAAAAACTCTCCTCATGGCAGAGAAAGACCTCTCGCAAGTTGCACTTGAAATTGGAAGAATACTCGCAACTTTAAAAAGTTGGTAGAGGTTTGGATAGCTGTTTTCTGCTATATGTTGTTTGATAGAATCATGACCAACAGTTTGATTTAACCGAAAAATACAATTCTTTAAAACGGTCATTTCTGCTCTTAGAGTAGAAGTATTAATATTAAAAATTTCCCGGTATTGCTCGACGAATTTATTCCATTTAACGACGTGGGAAAACTTAATATGAAAATGGTTATGAAATTGTGACCAAAATCGGAAAATTTTCATAAGACACTAAACGCTAACCTCAAAAAAACTAAAAAGATTATTATATTTATTTTAGAAAAACAGTTTAAAAAGGTCTTTTATAACCTTACGACATCTACAACCCGATTTCGGAAACAGAGGGGCAAAGGTCGCTGTCTTTATTAAATGCGAAATTTAACTTACACTTCTATAGTATTTTACAAGATGTCGCCAATATGTATGAAATATTCAATATGCATACTTATGTTTAAATTTAAAAAATATTTTCGGGAAATTGCATAAGTGCAGAAAAGTTACCGATAATTTAAAGAGAAAAAGCCTAATTCCGCAAGACAAGGGCTTTTTCCTAAAATGTAAACATTATCTGAATGATTTTAAATTTTAATGCACCTATTTTATTTGAATATTTCCCGAATAATAATAGAAAAGTATGTATTTTCAGCGTCATGTTCTTTTACTAGTAGTCGGTAGGGGAGGCCTAAAATATCTTAGGGGGGGCCTGAGGGACTTCAGGGGGGGCCAGGCCCCCCCTGGCCCCCCTAGCTACGCCAATGTTTATGGCCAAATTTAAGTATTTGCTTTTCACGACGAGTGTGCAGACTATAAAAAGTTAATCATTTTCAATCTTTCCTCATAACTGTTTAGCGATTTGTCTATATTTAGTTTATACATTACAAAGTTGACAAATTTATGTTGAACCCTTTCTAGTCTTGTGAGATGCACCTCATAATATGGCGACTAAACCAGGCAGCAATATCCAAATGACTCCTAACAATCGAAAAATGTAGTATTTTTAAAACCTCAATGTTTTTAAATTCCCTGCTGGACCTGATAATAAATCCTAACATCTTAAAAGTCTTGCTGACAATATTATCAATGTGATCTGTAAATCGAAACTGGGAATCAAAGATAACCCCAAGATCATTCGCCACATCTACTCTGGGTATAGTTATGTTATTTATTTTGTATTCATAATTAATTTTATTCTTTTTTCTGGAGAAGGTTATAACTTTACATTTTCAATATAAATGTTGGATCACTGTTTGACCATCACTTGCCCATTCAAAAAACACCCTAATATCTAAAAAAAAACAATGAGCATCGCTGTTATGGATGTGCTGGAGCGCCCTTCTCGTTTATCATTTTTAACTTCTTCAAGACCCTCAAAAAAGCTTTTATGCCACAAAAAAATCATTGCACGTAGACAGCTTTTAGCATTTGAAAGTAGCCGTTTTTTTGAGTTTTACTTTAAATTAATATGTTGCTCAATTTTTTCGTTTGTCATAATTCCGGCATATGTGCTATGCACGATCCGCTTCAAACCACTGCGTTAGCCAAACTAGTAGAGAAAAGACGACAAGATTGCGCGCGGTGGTAGAACGCACATCAAGGTGAATAACACTAACCGCCCGAGGCGTTCAGATTTAAAACCTGTTAGTACGGGGCCGCAATTAAACATTTTTGACAATTAAACATTTTTTAAAATGCTAACTTTTTAACGGAGCATGACATCAACATGCGGGTTGCGGGATATAGTAGGCCACATTTTTCTCAATAATTTGTGTTATAATCAAAACCTTTGTAGGAGCGTTCGTTTCTGAGATATTCACAAAAAACTGTTTTCAAGGCTGATATATCATGGAGTTCACTTGAAGTATGCTAATAAGCTAGCTATGAAGGTATCAGATCCGTTATGGATCCATTAGTTTTTTTATATGACTGTTACAATGTAAATTTAGAAGTGTTGTATAGTCCAAATGAGTGAGAAGTTGTGAATGCGTTTCCAGTCATACAAATAAACTATCGAAGCATATGATTGATGGTACTCAATCTTTAAGAAAACTAGCTGTTACAGATATGAGAGAATAATGGCACCTTATCCATCTTTGTCTAGATTATTGGTGATGATTATGGGTAATTTCTTCGCTCTTCTGTTCTTCTCTGACCCAGCGCAACAGAATGACTAGGCTCATTGTTTCAGATGGGCTCAACCTCAGTGGCGTATATAAAAAATTACCTTGGGGACGCGCTTTGGACATTTTTTGGTTATTTTATTTGATATATATTAAAAAGTTTATATATAATTTATTTTCAGGTTTGTAAAGGAAGGGTTTGAGCCCCCTGCGCTCCCCAAAGTGCTACGCCCTTGACTATAGGAACACTTACAAAGTGTGTAATTTTCTTTAAGTGAAGTAAAACAAAAAGATTTTTTTCCGATTTAATCAGTTTATAATAGGGAGGTATCAACAAAAGATACTACCGCATTCAACAGAAAAAAATCCATAGTAATGCCTCCCAACTAACATTTATAGTAGCGGCTACATGTTCTAAAGGCTTTGCTACTTTCTTATAGTAGAAATGTGGTGATCCCAACCAAAATTTGTTACTTTTTAGTTCTAACTACTATTTAGTATCAGGAAATAGTAGATGTTTCGTAAAAACGACCCTCCAAACTACTTCATAGGATTGTTTCTTGATAGTCGATTCTGATAGTCTTCTCTACCACAATAGGACGTTGCTAAAGTTTTACTTTCTTTTTAGTCGTTATTTCGTAGTCGCCCTGACTTTTATATCCTACTTAATTACCACTAGAAAGTTAAGCTTCATTGGAGTCCCAAACAAGTGTATCCGACAACTACATTATAACTTTAATTTTTACCACAAAAGTTTGTGTCATCATAGTAACATCTGATGTAACAATGTAGACAAAATAACTTTTTGGATCAACTTTAAAGCCGCAACTACTTTCAAGTTACCTTTTCGACTATCAGGGAATATAGTTTGGGACGCCATGTTTTTATGTAAGAAAGAAAATTTAATATTTTTGTTGTCGTTTTATGAGCTCATATTAAAGAGCCATACTATTTTATAAACAAATTAGTTGAAGCTTACCAAAAATGCTCTTCTTAAGCACCATTTGTTGGAGTTAACTGTCGATTAAGAAAACATAACCTCCAAAATCACAACACAAAAATTCCATCAGCTACCAGAAAACGGCTCAATTTTACGGGCGCACCGGTTTTTTGCAATATATATAATGCATGTTATACAAAAAACTTTGCGTCGCACTCGAATTTTGATCCTCTGCTCGTAAATTCTCACACTTTTGGATAACATAGTTCATATTATAACCATAACCAAACAAAAAAACTAAGCGAGTCTGTTTACTGTTGTGTCCACCATATTGTGTTACAATTCTACCAAAAAGAAACGATTATATTATTTGCAACTACATCGCAACTTTGATGCCATTACGGAAAAAAACAGCCTCTTCGACGTAGTAGATACCTGGCTACGACGTAGTAGTGTAGTTGTTACTACAGTGACTTTAAACACTTGGCCTAGTAGTTACAACCAGAAATTGGTTCCCCACTTAGGGAATTATAACGTCGCTGTATGGTATACTGAGACGTAGCGGGAGTACGTTGCGGTTACTTTTAAGAAATTCTTTCTAGTTGGCGTTTCGTCGTTACAACTTTAAATGTTTGTTGGGCTAACATACGGTGTGTAATTAAACGGGATTTGAATATAAATGTTGTTTTCCATATTAACAAGCATTAATTAAATTTGTTTTAGGAGTATAGTAAATATAAATTATTGTGATGCGAGTGGCTCAAAGGATATATTAGCCAAATATATCTTTTATTAAATTACAGAGATCCTGAAAATCATACCTAAAAACAAGTCGCTAGTGTTGCCATACATTTTACTTATTATTAACCTAGTCTTGCATGTAATTAATGCTTGTTAATGTGGAAAACAATATTTAATTAAAAAATATTTAAAAACTTGTAAATGTCAAAAATACCATTTATATTCAAATCCGGTTTTATTACAGTGGTTTCCAATTATCCAATTCGTCTTTTTCTTGTCTTTTTACTAACCCAAATGCCTCATCTTTTCCTCAATTGTTCGCAGTATTTGCCATTAAGTCGTTCCATGATTTCTTTAACATGCTTTTGGATCATTGGTTTACTTTTTCAATAAGGAATACATGAAAATGGAGGGAATTAATTTTTTCCAAAAATGGACCGAATCAAACCACACCCCCTACGTCCTTCAGTGACAAAGCGTGGCCAGTCTTCTATCTAGGGGTAGGATTTTTGTTTGGGCCATAAGGATTGCATGGGAGAATAGACCAACGTTGCCAGTTTAGCCAAAATATCAGTAGAATCCGCTACTTGGTTCGCGAAAGGCCTACTTTTAAGTTTTATGTGCATTCATCAAACAACCAGAATTCCTAAATGTAAATAATTCACTTACTTAAATACTTACTTACATGGGCGCACCCAAGGGGGGGGGGCCGGGGCCCAGGCCCGGGCCCCCTTAAGCTTTAGATTTTTTTTTACATATTTTCGACATATTTCAGAAAAAAAAACACAAAAAATAGCTTAATATTCGACATCATGAGGCTTCGGGCCCCCCCAAGAGGCCTCGGCCCCCCCCCAAGACATATTCATGGGTGCGCCACTGTTACTTAAATACTTAAATAATTACTTAATACTTACTTAATACTTAATACTTACTTAAATAATTCACTTACTTACAGTATTTACAGTATTACAGTATTATTACACGCAGTATTTGATAGTAAATAAAAAAATTGAAAATAAATAAACAGCAATTTTTTGAATTAAAAAAAAATATTTTGCATTTCAGATTATAAATAACTTAATATATGTGCTCAACTTCTTCTTTCAAACGAAATGAAATCTTTTCCCAAGCCATGTAAGACGTTCGAATCCCACTTTATTAAAACGACGGAATATTTAGACATCATTACTTCGATAGGAAACGTCTACTTCATTCATTCATTCCTTACTAGTGGTTTAATATGGCTCTTAAAATATGTGTGCAGGAGAACTTGAAATTATTTGAGATCTTGTTAAATATAACATGAGCGTACCCAGGGGGGGCCTTGGGAGTCGTCTCTCCTCCCCAAGCTTAAGGATTTTTTAAATATTTTCCAAATATTGAATAAAATAAATAGATCTATGGCGGATATGATACCTTCTTAGCCAGTGGCGGATCCACGATTTCCGGGGGGGAGGAGCCAAAGTGGCAGCAAACATAATGTGGTTTTTGATAGAAAAGCAATAACTTTATTAAATGGAATAATTTGGGACCAAAGTACATCAAAGCATAACAAAAAGCTTATATATAACACCATTGTAAAAAGTATTATTACATACGGCTCAGAAGTATGGCCAATCAAAGATAGAGCAGAAAAAATGCTTTCCGCTACGGAGATGGACTATTGGAGAAAAGCAGCAGGGAAATCAAAAAGAGAAAGAGTTACAAATCAAAGAATAAGAGAAATTATGACAGTGGGTGAACGTACTTTAATGGATGATATAAGAACAAAACAACTGGTGTGGTACGGACATGTACAAAGAATGGATGATGGAAGACAACCTAAACAAATATTACAATGGAAACCAACTGGCCGAAGAAAACGAGGAAGGCCGAGGAAAAGCTGGAGAGAAGGGATAGACAGTGAAATAAGAATAAGAGGCCTAGATGATGAATTATGGGCAAACAGAAACGAGTGGAGATTGGGTATCGGAAGACGTAGAACGTTGTAAAACCGATAAATATATGATAGAAATTAAGGTGTAAAATTTAGTAGCTAAAGAAGAATAATAGCGCCGCAGGCGAAATTTAAAAAAAAATTAAGTAGAATTTGTGACAAATTTTAAATAAGTGATGCTGCTAAACTAAAAAATAAGTTATATGTTCGGGAGGGGGGGGGGCGTTCCCCTCTGGCCCCCCCTGGATCCGCCACTGTTCCTAGCTCCATGATATTATTATATCAGCCTTAAAAATAGGTTTTTGTAAATATCTCAAAAACGAAGGTTTCTACAAAGTTTTTGGTTATAGCACAAATTTTTTAAAAAAATTTCTACTATATCTCGAAAACCGCATATTGATGTGATGCTCCGTTATAAAGTTAGCGTATTTTCAATTGTTAAACTGTCAGAAAACTGTCTTTCGCATTAATGGATTTTTTTCATGAAAATCTCATAAAAAGCGGTTCAGCGGTTTAGGAGCTACCGTGTTACGGACGGAGATACACAAACACACACAGACAGATATCACGACGATATATATAAAGCAAATTGCTTTGAAGTAAAATATTTTGTGCTTTCCTATTTACCAAGAGAATATTTTTTTGATTTAGAATAAAAAATGTCTTGCCTTTTATTTTAATGTGAAACAGAAATTGTTTTATTATAAATTAGAATTGAATTAACCTAAGGCTCCGTTTTCTCTGGAAACAAAATATTACTTATATGAAATCAATTTGCTTTGTTACAAAATGGAGTATAGTGAAACAAAACAATTAAAGAAGACAAATAAAGTCTTATTTCGAGATCAAACGTTGCGTTGAACTAAAGAGAAATATTTTAATTCAAAACAAATCGTCTTAAGGTAAACCAATTTTTTCAAGAAAAAAAACGTGTTTTCATTAAAGACAAAATTTTTTACCGTGTCGGTAAAAAAACATTCAAATTAAATTTTTTCGGCGTTATTTAAAAAAATATATTTCACGGGCCCCTCCCAAAGACATATTTCTGGGTACGCCACTGAACATAAGTACTGCTCTTGCTGCAGCCAGCCGCTTGAGGTTTTAAAAGATGTGTGAGAAAATTGTTCGAAATATTTCACGTCTGGCAAATAACGACTAATTTGTTTAATTTTGAAAGTAGTAGGTATAAGTTAAATTAAAAAAATATTAAATATTTGAGTAAATAATAAATGTTAAGGCAATTATGCTGATGATATTGCCTTAATAACAGCTAAAAATATAAGCTTGAGTATGAACTACACTAAAACCAAAATCATACCAAACACAGGATATTATGATCAGAATTAACCAAGAAAAATGAAACAAGTAGGGGAATATAGCAGGGACAAATTATGAAAATAAAAAAAGAAAACCAAACAGCTGAAATCAAGAGACGGGTAAGATTGGCCTGGGCAGCATTCGGTAAAGTAAGTAAGTTATACATACTAAAGAATAATAGTTTATACTTATTTATTTATTTATTTTGTAAATTTGAATATCAAGTGTAATTTTAGGTTAATTTAAGAAAAAATTCTAGCAAAATTGCTAAATAAAAGCTTAAAACAAAAAAAAATTAAAAGAAATAAACAATATCCTAACAAACAGTACCTCAAAACGAAAAATGTATAACCAAAGTATCCTTCCTATACTCACGTTTGGATCTCACACGTGCACACTTACAAAATCCCAAAGATCAATGGAAAGACAAATGTTCCCTAACAGATAGAAAAATAATGAATAAATAAGAAATAAAACAAAAGTAAGGGATGTCACAGGAGAACTTGCAAAATTAAAATGCAAATTTGGCGGTCATTATATTAGACAGAAAGACGATGATGAAACAAATGTATTGTAAACTGGAGACCATGGGAAAATAAAAAGAAGTAGGAAAAGACCCCAAATTAAATGAGACCATTTGAAGAAACGGGACACGACGACAGACAAAGAAGAATGGCAGACTTTGGGGAAGGCCAATGTCCAAAGATGGATCGAAGAAGGCTAAATAGATAGGTAGAGAAGGCAATTATATTGTGGGGGAAAGAAAGTAATGGTTGACGGTAAAAATTAAAAAAATATTTACTAGAACAATATTATATTGTCTGTCAGTGGCGGATCCAGGGGGGGGCACTAGGGGCACCTGCCCCCCCCCCCGAGAAGCACCTCTGGATCCGCCCTTGTTCTCTGTAGAACGATACTGTCAAATATTTCCACCAAAAAAACGTATTTTTCTTCAAGTTCTTAACACTTATATTATAGATCTGTGAAAGATTAGAAGAAACAGAAATGCAAAAATACGCATATCAGACTTGATTGAGCAGATTGGTCCTTGGAATTAAGTTAGTAAAGTGCAAGCTCCTTAATTGTTCCATAGATGGTCTTAGTAGTTAAAAAATTAAATGCCGCCTATGTCATTTCATCAGAATATGTCATTTTAGGACAGTCTTTCCTAGATATGTAGGTAAAATTAGCTATTAAAAAAAGTTGCGTCATTTTGATGCTACCTACGTGCATCTAGTCACTGATTTTCAGTGAATATCTTAGTACCTATTTAATAAGTAGGTAATAAATTTCATAATTAATAATAATCAACAGTAGATAATAATTATTATTAAGGATTTGCGCATTTTAGTTTTTTTTATCATTTGTTTTTTTATTAGAACCCCTTAAATTTTTACTGATGAGTAGTTAAATAACTTTAATTATGTGGTCATTTAAAAATGAACACTGCAGATAATAGGAACTTATTGCAATAAAGCCAGGCAATAATTGTGCCCGGCACTATTCTGACAGTTTCGCATTATAATAACAGCTGTTTTCTTTCAAAATTAATGGAAAATAACCGACTGGATTTAGGAATTCGACTTTGGTATATCAATTGCAAAAGATCAACTGTCAATTTTCAATGGAAAACTGTCAGAATAGTGCCCGGCACTATTATTGCCTGGTTTTATTGCAATAAGTCCCTAATAAATTATTTTAAATGGATTTAAAGGGGCTTTCGCTTAGTAAATTTACCTTAAAACAGTGTCTAGTTCTTCTTATAATTTTACACCTAATCATAGCATAAAATTACAATTTTAATGCTTATTAGGTACCTCGTATACTTATTCATATTTTAAAGCGATAAAATTTTTAAAATAATAAAGGCAGAAGGTTCTAAGTAGGCATAATAAACAAAATCAGACTGGCATGGCAGCTTAGTGGAAATACCCGCAGCCCACGAGAAAGACCGGCCCGGGCGCGGAAATATCACGTGACTGTAGAAGTCCCACAAAAAAACGCCTCATTATAAAACATGTGTGTGTTCAGTTTTGGTATGTTTCTTTACGTCGATTTTTTTTTAATTCGGGCACGAATTTTATGTGAATTTTATCAAAGTTATTAAAATAACGCAGCCCACGAAAAAGACTGTAGTGGGCTGCGTTAAAATAATTAATGGCTAATGAGTAAATTATAAAGAAAATACCTATAACATAAACAATGCCGCGAACGTGTAATTAGTGTTGTTCCTTGTCGGTCCAACTAGAAAACTGAAACCTAATATGTTGCAAACGGGAAAGAAGTGGTAAAAGATAAGATCTTGGATAAGATTGATCAAGTAATAGACATCCTTAGTGACATTTTCGATAGTGAGAGTGAAAAATGTGTTCAGTTGTCATTTCTTATTGAACAATTAGGTCTCTTGAAAAGGTAACCTGAGAATCGAAGATATGGTGGATACACTTTAATGTTGGCTTCATCTTTGTTCATCCAGTTATCCAGTGCATATACGTCAATTTACAATTCTAAGGTAATATGTCTTCCGCACCCTCGCAATATTAAAAAACTGATCTGTAAAATATTGTTAACAGATAGTAATCTCTCTGGTAGTGTGAAATATTTAAAAAGTAAGATACAGCTTTTAAAAGAACATGAGTTGGTAGTTAACTTACACTTTATTGAAATAGATATTAAACTTTGTGCTGGGTAATTTTTCAAAAAATTATTGACGACCACTACATTCCGTTCATTGAATGGGAAAACCATCTCACTTATTCACAAAATCACTTGTTTCTTTTTAATAAATTATTGTGAAATGTTTTATATTGAAAATTTTTCTTCAGATAACTCTAGCGAGTGTTTTTGTGGAGAAAAACTATTGTCAAAGCTTGAAAAAATTAGTTTAAGGGCATGTAAAGTTTTTTCAATAATTTTATTAAAAAGCACAATGATTTAGTGTCTGCTAATAAATCTTTGAATAAGAACTCAAAGATGATGACAGTCAAAGAAAAATATAAAAACTAAAAGCTTAGGTTTGATATGTCCAATTTTGAAAGACTTGTATAGATTTGAAGTTACTAACGATATTATGTATGTACCTAATATATGTACCTGAAGATATTAGAGTGCAAATTTTGTATAATTTTTTATTTTATAGATTCAGTTCTTTTATCCATAATAAACACATATATCAGCAAAATATTTTTTTCAATTTTTGCCTATAAAAGAACAAACATTTTTTGTTAATTTATTTAAATTGTGTAAAAACATATAATATATTAAGCAATACAATAAGAATCCTGGGACTCCTAAGATCACGTGACCGCCGACTTGCTTAAAACGCGCCATGACCGGTCTTTATCTTTGGCTGCGGGAAATACCAGAGGTACAATGTAGGTGACCTTACCTACACTATTCCAGAACAAGTTTTTTTTTATGGAGAATCCCTAAGCTTAAAATTTAAAACAAGAAAAAAAATAGGTTGGAACCAAACCTTACTAAGAACAGTGATGAAACCAGAGGTCACATTTCTACAAACACATAAAAAAAGTGATGTCGCACATCCCCCTCGATACGTCAAAATCAGTGGCATGTTATAATTTTACATTATCCAAAATATATTTTTTAATTTGAGATTTGACCACACCCAGGTAGGAAGGTCACGTTTTTTAAACGTCAAAAACAGGTCATTTTTAATGACCATTGACGTCTCTAATTTGACGTGTAAATGACGTTCAAAAGACACACCCAAAATGACGTCATTTTTAGACGTTTTAAAGACGTCAGCAATATGACGTATTTGGGACCAAATCAGAACATTAGACACACACAGACACAAACCTATTTATGACTTATTTTAAACTCTGAATATATGAAATATTGCCTGCAGTTGAGAACACTGAAGGAAACTTAGAGACAGAAGGTGACTCTTCTGTGACTTAGACCTGGAAGTACCTACTGGAACAGGTACAGCGGCGTTCGTCTGTGAGGTACAGATCAAAATAGACCTATCCCTAGACTTACACATCTCTACCTTGAAGCGAAAGAAGCCTCGAAGTTTGTCTTGATTTAATATTTAATTTATTTTACATACGTACCCCCACATTCCGTATAAATCCGGTCAAGTACTGACTGGGGCACCATCTATGTAAGTATGAGTGTATGTCCCTTGGACAAAGTGTGCAGTGTGGGTAGTGACCAATATATGACGTTTTTCAGACGTCAAAAACTACACTACGAAAAGACGTCAAGTAACTGACGCCTTAAAGACAACATTTTTTTGGTAGATGACCTGCTGGTCATCCAAATGACCACTTTTCGACGAAAAAAATACGTCATTTGATGACCCCTGCCTACCTGGGCAGGGTTTCGTTGGTAGGAAAAATAAGTGGAAATCAATCTGAATGTGTATCTAATAATACTTAACAAAAATTAAGATTTTTGAGTTACGACGGTTTCGTAGGGCATGTGCGATGTGTAAAAACTGTTTGGAATACCTACCAACCTACTTTGTACCCTTTTGACCAAAACAGAATATTAAACACAAAAAGTGCATGCCTAACTACCTAACTAAAAATAGCTATCTACTTTTTTCAACGTCATGATTCAAAATGAATTCTGTCCAGATAAGGCAAATATCATATTGCAATATTAAGTATTTTTTTATTAATCAAACAAAACATAACTGAATGCAGCTGGGCTGGTTGAAATTTGTTTAAATAAAAAACAGTAGCGTGTCGTGGATAAAAGGGCGGGGGGGGGGGGGGGGGGGGAAGACCTTAAGGGGCGCAAATATAGGTATGAGAGTCAAATAAATTACAAAGGCTGATATATTATCTTGGTTTCACTTGAAGTGTGCTAATAGGCTAGCTAGGACGGTATCAGCCATTGGCGTAGCTAGGGGGGGCCAGGGGGGGCCTGGCCCCCCCTGAAGTCCGTCAGGCCCCCCCTCAGATATTTTAGGCCTCCTCTACCGACTACTAGTAAAGGAACATGACGCTGAAAATACATACTTTTCTATTATTATTCGGGAAATATTCAAATAAAATAGGTGCATTAAAATTTAAAATCATTCAGATAATGTTTACATTTCAGGAAAAAGCCCTTGTCTTGCGGAATTAGGCTGTTTCTCTTTAAATTATCGGTAACTTTTCTGCACTTATGCAATTTCCCGAAAATATTTTATAAATTTAAACATAATTATGCATATAGAATATTTCATACATATTGGCGACATCTTGTAAAATATTATAGAAGTGTAAGTTAAATTTCGCATTTAATAAAGACAGCGACCTTTGCCCTTCTGTTTCCGAAATCGGGTTGTAGATGTCGTAAGGTTATAAAAGACCTTTTTAAACTGTTTTTCTAAAATAAATATAATAATCTTTTTAGTTTTTTTGAGGTTAGCGTTTAGTGTCTTATGAAAATTTTCCGATTTTGGTGACAATTTCATAACCATTTTCATCTTAAGTTTTCCCACGTCGTTAAATGGAATAAATTCGTCGAGCAATACCGGGAAATTTTTAATATTAATACTTCTACTCTAAGGCAGAAATGACCGTTTTAAAGAATTGTATTTTTCGGTTAAATCAAACTGTTGGTCATGATTCTATTAAACAACATATAGCAGAAAACACCTATCCAAACCTCTACCAACTTTTTAAAGTTGCGAGTATTCTTCCAATTTCAAGTGCAACTTGCGAGAGGTCTTTCTCTGCCATGAGGAGAGTTTTTAATTGGCTTAGAACAACTATGACTCAAGAGAGACACTCAGGTTTGTCATTGTTATTCATAGAAAAAGATGTTGAGGTCGCCTTAGACAGTGTGGTAGACGCTTTCAGTCAGCGACGTAGAAATCTTTCTTTGTAGAATTGCTGAATTACATACTTCCTGTGTATACATATAAATAAGTTGGTAAATGTATTATTAAATTTGTTATATTAAAATATTAGAACATTTAATGCGCGTATTTTTTTTTTATTCATTGCACACTTTGCACGAGTCTTACCGGGGCCACGGCCCCCCCTGAAAAGCAAGGCTAGCTACGCCAATGGTATCAGCAGTAGCGTGTCGTGGATAAAAGGGTGGGGGGAGGCACCATTTGTTTTTGCGTTATAGCTTTTCTATTTTTTTCTCAAAGGACGCCAAGGGCGCCAAGCGCAGAAAGGCGGGGGGCGTTCGCCCCCCTGGCCTCCTATACGACACGCCACTGGGTATCAGATCCGTCATGGATCCATTTACAGTGTTTCATTTTTGTAATATGGATACCTATTCAAATCAGTAGTGTGTCGTTATGCTTTATTTATCCATAAATTCATAAATCCAAAGCACAAATTTAGTGTTAATCCTATATGTCCATCTTTTTATTTTAATAAGAAATAAAAAAGGAGCCGGTACAAAATTAACGATAAATTTCTGCTTAATTGATGTGTAAATAAGGCACTAGTGTGCCTATTTAATAGGGACTTATTGCAAAAAAGCCAGGTAGTAATAGTGCCGGGCACTATTCTGATAAGAACAGCTGTCTTCTTTCAAAATTAGGCCTTTGTGTATTAAAAGAACCGGAATTAATAGTGACGCCTTTATTAATGGAAAATTAACAACTGGATTTAAAAATTCGAATTTCGTATGTCAATTTTGAAAGATCAACTGTCAGTTTTCAATGGAAAACTGTCAGAATAGTGCTCGATTCTATTATTGCCTTGCTTTATAACAATAAGTACCTATTATTTGGTTATTTTTTACTTTTAGACAATATGAAAAAAGATAGTGGATCCACCTTTTCTATAAAAATAAAATCTACCTACTTGTGTGATTTTTGATGTCATTGTTTAAAAAGATAGTGCTGAACCTCATCTGATTTTAGTGTTTAGATAAATTAAGACAGAGTATATGTGTATCCGTGGAATGAAACAGGATCTAATCTTAAATACCGGGCAGCGAATTCAGTCCTGGTGATGAGTATAAATACAGGTCTAAAAATTACAGCTGGCGGAACACTAGACAAAGCTATAAAAGATCGAAACGTACAAGGAAGAAAAGCAATAACTTTATTAAATGGAATAATTTGGGACCAAAGTATATCAAAACATAACAAAAAGCTTATATATAACACCATTGTAAACAGTATTATTACATACGGCTCAGAAGTATGGCCAATCAAGGATAGAACAGAAAAAATGCTTTCCGCTACGGAGATGGACTATTGGAGAAGAGCAGCAGGGAAATCAAAAAGAGAAAGAGTTGCAAATCAAAGAATAAGAGAAATTATGACAGTGGGTGAACCTACTTTAGTGGATGATATAAGAACAAAACAACTGGTGTGGTACGGACATGTACAAATAATGAATGATGAAAGACTACCTAAACAAATACTACAATGGAGACCAACTGGCCGAAGAAAACGAGGACGGCCAAGGTGAAGCTGGAGAGAAGGAATAGACAGTGAAATAAGAGTAAAAGGGGTAGATGATGAATTATGGGCAAACAGAAACGAGTAGAGATTGGGTATCGGAAGACGTAGAACGTTGTGAAACCGATAAATATATATAGATAAATTTGGGCCTTGGACAATTTTATAAAATACACCTACCTAATTTAGTCCTGGGAAAAATATTAATTTTTCCTGCAACGTAAATGGTTTTAAAATGTCATTTGTTAAAAAATAGCACCAATAAATACACGACTATTAATGAAAAAATTCGATTGAAAAAAACAGTTAAAAATTAACAAAAAAACAACGCCTTTTGTGTGACACGCCGACAAAACGGTTAACAGTTTGGAAACAGTGCGCTTTCCACATCATTCCTTTCACTTCCGTCCGTTCGACGACCCCTTCCACTTTTCGTTCGCCGTACACGTCACACTTTTCTAGCATCGGAAAAACACGCCTACTGTCACCGTCCTTGTCTATCCGTCGTCCAGGGTGAGCCTTAGACCGCGCCTTTCGGAGGGGAATAACAAACGGGAAGGGATAATGTGTATGTGTGTGTGTGTGTGTGTGTGTGTGTGTTATGTAAGCATCTAGCGGTGAACGGTTTTATTACCCATGGTTTGTGAAAGGTTTGTCTTGGGAAAACTTTGTGAGAAAGATGTATCTGCAATTTAGAATTTTTTGTTATGCTGTTTCATGGTCATTTTAATACGAATCTAACGAACAATTTATGCAGGTGTATTTTTAACACACGCCGTTAAAAAATACTACACCGTGTGACCAGTCTTCTATCTAGGGGTAGGATTTTGTATGGGCCATAAGAATTGCATGGGAGAATAGACCAACGTTGCCAGTTTAGTGAAAATATCAGTATAATCCGCTACTTGGTTCGCGAAAGGTTTTATTTAAGTGCATTCATTAAAATTCTGCTTGTTCCTAAATGTAAATAATTCACTTACTTTTACAAACAAACAAAATTTTTAAGTGTTATTCTTGTAAAGTCAATTTTTTTACACCATAGTTTACCAATCTATTGGTCAGCTAACTATTATTTAATTTTAAGTTTTTTGAAGTGTAAACTTCTTTAGGCGCGTTTAGCAGTTTTTGTGAGTAGTGAGTTGAATTGAGCCGTCAGACTCGGCTATGTAACGGTCATTCGGGTCGGCTCAAGTCGACTAACTGTGTGAGGAACATTCAGCAAGCGATATGATGATGCAGATGAAGGCCAGTACCAGTGGCGGCTCGTGACAGTAAAGTTTGTGAGTTCTGCCGATAGGGTATAAAACAAATATGTAACAATCATTTTATACGATTTTCCCCGGCTTGAACCACACTTTTCTATTAAAATATCGGGCAATGGCCGTCCTTCTTCTTTCAGTTTTAGTTTTTCTTCATAAGTAAAGAAAGAGAATTTTTTTACAATAATTAAATTATCTACCACATTCATTGTGACACAATTATACAAAAACAAACAACAAACACGACCATAACCTCCCGCTCATGCGTTTGTCGTCTTCTAAATAAATAAATGCGCCTGCAAACACGCAACGCTGAGCCCGCCCGCCCAGAATTGTACTGGAACTGCAAGTTTTGCAGCTCTATTTTTGCCTAGATTTCGCTATCTAAACCCATGAGCAAGTACGGTGCGGGCCAAAGGAAGGGGTTCTTAGCCGAGCACAGATCTCGTTAGCCGCCCAGCTACGCTGTGTTGCAATTTAGCAGCGCAACAATGCCAATAGCTTCATTTGACCGACTGTAAAATGGGGCCTCGGCGACGGCGCGCGGCGTCATACTCAACACACGTACGCGATTTGAAGGCCTACTATACCAACACCGGACCGAAAATATACTGCTATTCCAATAATTTTAGAAATAAAATAATTATATTAGAAAAATAGCAGCGGCTGAAAAATAGTCAAATAATGTGAAAATTTTGGGGGTTCTGCAGCTCTGCAGCCCTTATGCACTAGCCGCCTCTGGCCAGTATTATTAATTTCACCTTGTTAAAGTTTACACTTCTGCCGTGTGGTCTTATGCACACACATTTTTTTTATGCATTTTTAGTCTTACCCTAACAAAGGTAATGGTAGACCTTAGGGGGGCGGTAGAGGTGGTATTGAGCTTCAAAAGTAGTTCCGCGGAGCTCATTTAGTACTTTTTCAAGACTTTTAAACTAAAAACGAAACACAGGCAAAAATATTTTAGATACAAAATCAACATTTTTAAACATAAATCGATGCAACAAAAAAATTTGATAGTAAAGTTGATAGTTTTAAGGTAAAATTGGTTAATTAATACTTTTAACTAACTCTTTTTTTAAACCAAAATTTAATGCCGACATAAAACTTGTGTATCATATTGGGTTAAAATCGTTTAAGGTGTTCTTAAATTATCGTGTATTGAAACAGACAATTTGTTTTATTATCCGGTTCGGTTCGGTACGTGTTTTAGGAACTAAATATCTCAATTTTTTTATACCCCTAGATATGAACTTGTTCAGGCGGTATGAAGCAAATACTCTAACCTTCCCCCTCCTCTAATTTTTCAACAAAAAAAGTACAGTACTTTAAATGTCATCCTTTAACGGGCCCTAACTTCCGCGGTATTTCCTTCGGTACTAGGGCCGGTTGGAGTTTGTCGGTGTGAAGGAAAACGGGGAGATGGAATAACCAGATTTCCATGGCATAACGCAAATGAGCGTTACATAGCCGAGCCTGACGTCTCAGTTCAATTCGTTACCCACAAAAACTGCTAAGCGCGCCTAAAGAAGTTTACACTTCAAAAAATTTCAACGACTATTACCACCCCCTAGATTTTGACCCAGATCCGAGCTTGCATGCACATTGGCGTAGCTAAGGGGGGGCCAGGGGGGCCTGCCCCCCCCTGAAGTCCCTCAGGCCCCCCCTAAGATATTTTAGGCCTCCCCTACCAACTACTAGTAAAAGAACATGACGCTGAAAATACATACTTTTCTATTATTATTCGGGAAATATTCAAATAAAATAGGTGCATTAAAATTTAAAATCATTCAGATAATGTTTACATTTCAGGAAAAAGCCCTTTGTCTTGCGGAATTAGGCTTTTTCTTTTTAAATTATCGGTAACTTTTCTGCACTTATGCAATTTCCCGAAAATATTTTTTAAATTTAAACATAATTATGCATATTGAATATTTCATACATATTGGCGACATCTTGTAAAATATTATAGAAGTGCAAGTTAAATTTCGCATTTAATAAAGACAGCGACCTTTGCCCCTCTGTTTCCGAAATCGGGTTGTAGATGTCGTAAGGTTATAAAAGACCTTTTTAAACTGTTTTTCTAAAATAAATATAATAATCTTTTTAGTTTTTTTGAGGTTAGCGTTTAGTGTCTTATGAAAATTTTCCGATTTTGGTGACAATTTCATAACCATTTTCATATTAAGTTTTCCCACGTCGTTAAATGGAATAAATTCGTCGAGCAATACCGGGAAATTTTTAATATTAATACTTCTACTCTGAGAGAAGAAATGACCGTTTTAAAGAATTGTATTTTTCGGTTAAATTGGTCATGATTCTATCAAACAACATATAGCAGAAAACACCTATCCAAACCTCTACCAACTTTTTAAAGTTGCGAGTATTCTTCCAATTTCAAGTGCAACTTGCGAGAGGTCTTTCTCTGCCATGAGGAGAGTTTTTAATTGGCTTAGAACAACTATGACTCAAGAGAGACACTCAGGTTTGTCATTGTTATTCATAGAAAAAGATGTTGAGGTCGACTTAGACAGTGTGGTAGTCGCTTTCAGTCAGCGACGTAGAAAACTTTCTTTGTAGAATTGCTGAATTACATACTTCCTGTGTATACATATAAATAAGTTGGTAAATGTATTATTAAATTTATTATATTAAAATATTAGAACATTTAATGCGCGTATTTTTTTTAAATTCATTGCACAATTTGCACGACTCGTTAAAACCTATGTTTGCTTTTTGTTCAAGATAGACCGGGGCCACGGCCCCCCCCTGAAAAGCAAGGCTAGCTACGCCAATGTGCATGCAAGTCTGGCAAGCATCTTTTGTGGGATATAACATGCAAAGACAGAGAGGTCTGTAAACTAGGAGAGTCCGTGAAGAAGAGGAAATATAAGGAGCTGTTGGATCGCTTTTATTTTGTGCTCTTTTCTATTGAAACCTGCTTAGGTCCTTTTGGATTGAGGAAAAAAATTTGATCAGCAAAATCGTTCAACTGATAGAGGGCGTATTAGGAGGCGATTCAAGAGCTAAGTTATTTATAACTCAAAACATAAGTTTAGCAGTTCAAATGAACAAAGCAGTATTGATCGATCGACAAAAATTTTTATGTTAATTCACGTTTAATTTTAATTTTATATTTTTGGTTAGTTTTTTTCCTTGCTTATTTAGTTATATTAATTAAAAAGTATTGTAAAAAGAAAAAATTCCAAAGAAAAAATTCAATATATCACACAAGGCGAATGGCATCGGTTGTAAACAAAAATTGCTTTTTTGATTTAACAATTTTCTAATAATCCAATTCAAATCTAACTACGTTAAACTTTTAACTAAACCGTAAACCAGTATACAGACTACTTAGACTAGAAAATTTAAAGTACAATTTGAGTAATAGATAATAAATTTAAAAAAATAATTTATGGAAAGTAGATATAACAATTGCGCCTTTTTGACCTGATCCAAGTTCACCACGATTGCCATCTAACGCCCAAACGGCAAAACAACCACAATCTCTGTTGTCGAGTGCCTTTATCGAACGAAGAAGTTACACGGATGGGTTAGATTATGGCTTATTGCATACAACCAAAAGTCAATATAAGAAAATGAACCCTTAAGTATAAGGGTTGAATTTTTATCTTTTGGTGGAAGAGCCGGAAACGTATATGAATGGTGGATTTCAATGAGCTAAATATTATACTTGACTTTCATAATTTTATATCGTCATTTATTTTACTTAAATTTAAATTTTATCTTTTTTATATAAAGTTAAAAAGGATACTTTATGGCAAAAATATTAGAAAATTGATGTGAATTACTCAAAAAATAAACTAAAATTTCTGAGGGTACTCACATATTCCGCGAGAAGATAAAAGAGTAATTCTGGCTTTCAAAGTGTACCTTGTTATTAGGGATATTTTCGTGGGAAGTAATTGGTTTGTCTTTTTTTTTGTTTCAAGTCACAGTTAAAAAAAACCAACAAGAAATGGATCAAAATAAAGTTATTGTAGTTATAATTAAGGTCACTATATCACGAAGTTTCAGGAAGTTCGTGATATAGTGACCTTAGTTATAATAGGGTAATAATCAATAATAATATCGTTAAAAATTGGCACAAGCCAAAATAACAATTTGACTGAAATTAACAATGGGTCGAAAAATTTAACCGCTTCCTTTGACAAAATAAATTATTCCCTGATAGGATCTGATACCTTCCTAGCTAGCCTATTAGCCTACTTCAACTAAAGCAATGATATAACAGCCTTGAAAACGGTTTTTTGTAAATATCTCTGAAACTAAAGCTCCTACGAAGTTTTTGCTTATAACACAAATTATTGAGCAAACTGTAGTCTAACATATTCCGAAAGCCTCATATTGGTGCGATGCTCCGTTAAAAAGTTATCATTTTTTAAACTTTTTAATTGTCAAAAAATTGTCATTAGCATCAATGGATCTTGACCAAAAACTAATCAGCTCGTTAGAGTGTCGAACACTATTTTACCTGAAAATTTTATGAAAATCGGTTCAGCGGTTTAGGAGCTATCGTGTTACGGACAGAAAAAAAATATAAAAACACAGACACACAGACAGACATCCCGCGACATTGATAGGATGGGTCAAAATACAACCAAATAACAAATTTTCGGAGTTAACTCAAAAAAATTTTTTTCGTCGAAAACAATACCTTCTTTAGCCATTGCTGTGCGGGCTAGGAAGGTAAAAATCGAAATCAAAAGCCAACTCTGTTAATTTTCCTTTTTATAATAAACTTCCCACAAAAATAAAAAATCTTTCATTGAATAAATTTAAAAGAAATACCAAAAACTTTTTACTCAAACATTGTTTTTACACTGCTGAAGATTATCTGAAAAACAACATTCGATATATAAATCGATTTAATTATAGTATGCGTATGTCCCTAATACCTTCATATCTACTTGCATTCCACGATGTAAAAAATTGTAAAATAGTATTTTAATTTAATGTGATTATTTTTTTTGTTAGATATGTCTTTTTAAATGACTGTACTAGGTATGTTATTTGCATTTTTGTACCATTTTTTATGACTTGCTATAATTTGCATTAATTTATGTAAAAAAGTAACCAATAAACGCTTCTACTTCTACTTTTGTGTACCCTAAAAAATCGCTAAATGTCGTTTTTCCGAATCTTAATAGAGGGTGTGGTTTTCTCGCATCACTATTGCCCTACCATACTGCAACTCGGTGCTTTTGTTGATAAATTATATAGTTTTTGAAATATGAATTTTCAAAGTTTGGCCATTTTGGTCTTATGGGATTCCCTACCCTAAAATTCGCTAAATGACGTTTTTCCGAATCTTAACTCAGGGTGTGGTTTTTTCGCATCTCTATAGCCCCACCATACTGCAACTCTGTGCTTTTGTTGATAAATTATACAGTTTTTGAAATATAAATTTTCAAAGATTGGCCATTTTGGTCTTATGGGATTCCTTACCCTAAAATTCGCTAAATGACGTTTTTCCGAATCTTAACTCAGGGTGTGGTTTTTTCGCATCTCTATGGCCCATCATACTGCAACTCGGTGCTTTTGTTGATAAATTATATAGTTTTTGAAATATGAATTTTCAAAATTTGGCCATTTTGGTCTTATGGGATTCCCTACCCTAAAATTCGCTAAATGACGTTTTTCCGAATCTTAACTCAGGGTGTGGTTTTTCCGCATCTCTATGGCCCCACCATACTGCAACTCGGTGCTTTTGTTGATAAATTATATAGTTTTTGAAATATGAATTTTCAAAGTTTGGCCATTTTGTTGTTATGAGATTCCCTACCCTAAAATTCGCTAAATGACGCTTTTCCAAATCTTAACTCAGGGTGTGGTTTTTTCGCATCTCTATGACCCCACCATACTGCAACTCGGTGCTTTTGTTGATAAATTATATAGTTTTTGAAATATGAATTTTCAAAGTTTGGCCATTTTGGTCTTATAGGATTCCCTACCCTAAAATTCGCTAAATGACGTTTTTTCGAATCTTAACTCAGGGTGTGGTTTTTTCGCATCTCTATGACCCCACCATACTGCAACTCGGTGCTTTTGTTGATAAATTATATAGTTTTTGAAATATGAATTTTCAAAATTTGGCCATTTTGGTCTTATGGGATTCCCTACCCTAAAATTCGCTAAATGACGTTTTTCCGAATCTTAACTCAGGGTGTGGTTTTTCCGCATCTCTATGGCCCCACCATACTGCAACTCGGTGCTTTTGTTGATAAATTATATAGTTTTTGAAATATGAATTTTCAAAGTTTGGCCATTTTGGTCTTATAGGATTCCCTACCCTAAAATTCGCTAAATGACGTTTTTTCGAATCTTAACTCAGGGTGTGGTTTTTTCGCATCTCTATGACCCCACCATACTGCAACTCGGTGCTTTTGTTGATAAATTATATAGTTTTTGAAATATGAATTTTCAAAGTTTGGCCATTTTGGTCTTATAGGATTCCCTACCCTAAAATTCGCTAAATGACGTTTTTTCGAATCTTAACTCAGGGTGTGGTTTTTTCGCATCTCTATGACCCCACCATACTGCAACTCGGTGCTTTTGTTGATAAATTATATAGTTTTTGAAATATGAATTTTCAAAGTTTGGCCATTTTGGTCTTATAGGATTCCCTACCCTAAAATTCGCTAAATGACGTTTTTTTGAATCTTAACTCAGGGTGTGGTTTTTTTGGATCTCTATAGTCCCAACTTTTGGGGTCTTTTTTGTTTCTTTGTGAGGCAAGCAATAAAAATATAAAAATTGTTTTGACATATATCCAATAACAAAAAAGTTGACTTTTTTTTTGAAGTTTTTGAAAATTTTCAACTTTTGATTCTATTTTACTCGGTAACCATTACATCTACAACGGTAATATTTTTAGGTTAGTACAAGGGACTCCGTAGCTTCGTAGTGGCACAGTATCAACCAAATGTTTTTTTTGACATTTTTGGTGAACATTTTCCTGACTAAAGGGGTACCCAAAAAGTGCAGTTTTTTAATTTTTTTAAATTGTTAACTTTGTAAAAATATATATTATAATACATTAAATTAAACTTCTCGGGGCCCTCTATATAGCGATATAAAAGGTAAGGGACTGGTGTTTATATTAATGCCGAGAGAGGCCGCTAAAGTTACTTCAGTTTTGAGTTTTGGCATTTAAACTTTTATTTATTTCTTACAAACACTAACCTACCCAACTAACATTTATAGTAGCGGCTACATGTTCTAAAGGCTTTGCCACTTTCTTATAGTAGAAATGTGGTGATCCCAACCAAAATTTATTACTTTTTAGTTCTAACAACTATTTAGTATCAGGAAATAGTAGATGTTTCGTAAAAACGACCCTCTAAACCACTTCATAGGATTGTTTCTTGATAGTCGATTCTGATAGTCTTCTCTACCACAATAGGACGTTGCTAAAGTTTTACTTTCTTTTTAGTCGTTATTTCGTAGTCGCCCTGACTTTTATATCCTACTTAATTACCACTAGAAAGTTAAGCTTCATTGGAGTCCCAAACAAGTGTATCCGACAACTACATTATAACTTTAATTTTTACCACAAAAGTTTGTGTCATCATAGTAACATCTGATGTAACAATGTAGACAAAATAACTTTTTGGATCAACTTTAAAGCCGCAACTACTTTCAAGTAACCTTTTCGACTATCAGGGAATATAGTTTGGGACGCCATGTTTTTATGTAAGAAAGAAAATTTAATATTTTTGTTGTCGTTTTATGAGTTCATATTAAAGAGCCATACTATTTTATAAACAAATTAGTTGAAGCTTACCAAAAATGCTCTTCTTAAGCACCATTTGTTGGAGTTAACTGTCGATTATGAAAACATAACCTCCAAAATCACAACACAAAAATTCCATCAGCTACCAGAAAACGGCTCAATTTTATGGGCGCACCGGTTTTTTGCAATATATATAATGCATGTTATACAAAAAACTTTGCGTCGCACTCAAATTTTGATCCTCTGCTCGTAAATTCTCACACTTTTGGATAACATAGTTCATATTATAACCATAACCAAACAAAAAAACTAAGCGAGTCTGTTTACTGTTGTGTCCACCATATTGTGTAACAATTCTACCAAAAAGAAACGATTATATTATTTGCAACTACATCGCAACTTTTATGCCATTACGGAAAAAAAACAGCCTCTACGACGTAGTAGATACCTGGCTACGACGTAGTAGTGTAGTTGTTACTACAGTGACTTTAAACACTTGGCCAAGTAGTTATAACCAGAAATTGGTTCCCCACTTAGGGAATTATAACGTCGCTGTATGGTATACTGAGACGTAGCGGGAGTACGTTGCGGTTACTTTTAAGAAATTCTTTCTAGTTGGGGTTTCGTCGTTACAACTTTAATTGTTTGTTGGGTATAGACTAACTTTTGGGGTCTTATTTATTTCTTTGTGAGGCAAGCAATAAAAATATAAGAATTGTTTTGACATATATCCAATAACAAAATACTCTGCCAATATATGGGCCCCTAAGCTCACACTAAGTACTATAGTTATAGTGTACGTGCGAGCAAATAAAACTAAAACCTGAAATATATCTTATTCAACTCCAGACTAAATTACCTTTTGTTTGATACCACACAAGCCATGTTTTGACTTAAACTCCAATTTTTGAGATCTACCCCCACCCTTAATAAAACAAAAACTAAAATGTATTTTGTTTAACTCCGGACTCAATTACCTTTCGTTTGATATCTCACACGCCATATTTTCACGTAAACTCTAATTTTTGAAATCTACCCCCACCCTTTTTGAAGAAAAAAAACTAAAATATATTTTGTTGAACTCCATACTCAATTACCTTTCGTTTGATATCACACACGCCATATTCTCACATAAACTCTAATTTTTGAAATCTTCCCCCACCCTTTTATTTGGCTTGTGTTCGGTGGATTTTGTTCATTTTTAAATGGGACCATCTCGACCCAAGACCCAGCCTAGGTACCAAATTTCATTGAAATCGGCCAAGCGGTTTTTGAGTTATGCGCGTTGGTCGTTACAGACAGACATACAGACAGACAGACAGACAGAGCGACAAAAAAGTTTCAAAATAATCTGAAACGCAAAGATATATAAAAATTTTTGAAATCGGAGCAACTTTTTTTTTCTCGAAAAAATTAGGATCACCATAGTATATGTGTGAGCTAAAAGTTGACTTTTTTTTTGAAGTTTTTGAAAATTTTCAACTTTTGATTCTATTTTTCTGGTTAACCATTACATCTACAACGGTAATATTTTTAGGTTAGTATAAGGGACTCCGTAGCTTCGTCGTGGCACAGTATCAACCAAATGTTTCTTTTAACATTTTTGATGAAAATTTTCCTGACCAAAGGGGTACCCAAAAAGTGCAGTTTTTTAATTTTTTTAAATTGTTAACTTTGTAAAAATATATATTATAATACATTAAATTAAACTTCTCGGGGCCCTCTATATAGCGATATAAAAGGTAAGGGACTGGTGTTTATATTAATGCCGAGAGAGGCCGCTAAAGTCACTTCAGTTTTGAGTTTTGGCATTTAAACTTTTATTTATTTCTTACAAACACTAACCTATAGACCAACTTTTGGGTCTTATTTATTTCTTTGTGAGGCAAGCAATAAAAATATAAGAATTGTTTTGACATATATCCAATAACAAAATACTCTGCCAATATATGGGCCCCTAAGCTCACACTAAGTACTATAGTTATAGTGTACGTGCGAGCAAATAAAACTAAAACCTGAAATATATCTTATTCAACTCCAGACTAAATTACCTTTTGTTTGATACCACACAAGCCATGTTTTGACTTAAACTCCAATTTTTGAGATCTACCCCCACCCTTAATAAAACAAAAACTAAAATGTATTTTGTTTAACTCCGGACTCAATTACCTTTCGTTTGATATCTCACACGCCATATTTTCACGTAAACTCTAATTTTTGAAATCTACCCCCACCCTTTTTGAAGAAAAAAAACTAAAATATATTTTGTTGAACTCCATACTCAATTACCTTTCGTTTGATATCACACACGCCATATTCTCACATAAACTCTAATTTTTGAAATCTTCCCCCACCCTTTTATTTGGCTTGTGTTCGGTGGATTTTGTTCATTTTTAAATGGGACCATCTCGACCCAAGACCCAGCCTAGGTACCAAATTTCATTGAAATCGGCCAAGCGGTTTTTGAGTTATGCGCGTTGGTCGTTACAGACAGACATACAGACAGACAGACAGACAGAGCGACAAAAAAGTTTCAAAATAATCTGAAACGCAAAGATATATAAAAATTTTTGAAATCGGAGCAACTTTTTTTTTCTCGAAAAAATTAGGATCACCATAGTATATGTGTGAGCTAAAAGTTGACTTTTTTTTTGAAGTTTTTGAAAATTTTCAACTTTTGATTCTATTTTTCTGGTTAACCATTACATCTACAACGGTAATATTTTTAGGTTAGTATAAGGGACTCCGTAGCTTCGTCGTGGCACAGTATCAACCAAATGTTTCTTTTAACATTTTTGATGAAAATTTTCCTGACCAAAGGGGTACCCAAAAAGTGCAGTTTTTTAATTTTTTTAAATTGTTAACTTTGTAAAAATATATATTATAATACATTAAATTAAACTTCTCGGGGCCCTCTATATAGCGATATAAAAGGTAAGGGACTGGTGTTTATATTAATGCCGAGAGAGGCCGCTAAAGTCACTTCAGTTTTGAGTTTTGGCATTTAAACTTTTATTTATTTCTTACAAACACTAACCTATAGACCAACTTTTGGGTCTTATTTATTTCTTTGTGAGGCAAGCAATAAAAATATAAGAATTGTTTTGACATATATCCAATAACAAAATACTCTGCCAATATATGGGCCCCTAAGCTCACACTAAGTACTATAGTTATAGTGTACGTGCGAGCAAATAAAACTAAAACCTGAAATATATCTTATTCAACTCCAGACTAAATTACCTTTTGTTTGATACCACACAAGCCATGTTTTGACTTAAACTCCAATTTTTGAGATCTACCCCCACCCTTAATAAAACAAAAACTAAAATGTATTTTGTTTAACTCCGGACTCAATTACCTTTCGTTTGATATCTCACACGCCATATTTTCACGTAAACTCTAATTTTTGAAATCTACCCCCACCCTTTTTGAAGAAAAAAAACTAAAATATATTTTGTTGAACTCCATACTCAATTACCTTTCGTTTGATATCACACACGCCATATTCTCACATAAACTCTAATTTTTGAAATCTTCCCCCACCCTTTTATTTGGCTTGTGTTCGGTGGATTTTGTTCATTTTTAAATGGGACCATCTCGACCCAAGACCCAGCCTAGGTACCAAATTTCATTGAAATCGGCCAAGCGGTTTTTGAGTTATGCGCGTTGGTCGTTACAGACAGACATACAGACAGACAGACAGACAGAGCGACAAAAAAGTTTCAAAATAATCTGAAACGCAAAGATATATAAAAATTTTTGAAATCGGAGCAACTTTTTTTTTCTCGAAAAAATTAGGATCACCATAGTATATGTGTGAGCTAAAAGTTGACTTTTTTTTTGAAGTTTTTGAAAATTTTCAACTTTTGATTCTATTTTTCTGGTTAACCATTACATCTACAACGGTAATATTTTTAGGTTAGTATAAGGGACTCCGTAGCTTCGTCGTGGCACAGTATCAACCAAATGTTTCTTTTAACATTTTTGATGAAAATTTTCCTGACCAAAGGGGTACCCAAAAAGTGCAGTTTTTTAATTTTTTTAAATTGTTAACTTTGTAAAAATATATATTATAATACATTAAATTAAACTTCTCGGGGCCCTCTATATAGCGATATAAAAGGTAAGGGACTGGTGTTTATATTAATGCCGAGAGAGGCCGCTAAAGTCACTTCAGTTTTGAGTTTTGGCATTTAAACTTTTATTTATTTCTTACAAACACTAACCTATAGACCAACTTTTGGGTCTTATTTATTTCTTTGTGAGGCAAGCAATAAAAATATAAGAATTGTTTTGACATATATCCAATAACAAAAAAGTTGACTTTTTTTTTGAAGTTTTTGAAAATTTTCAACTTTTGATTCTATTTTTCTCGATAACCATTACATCTAGAACGGTAATATTTTTAGGTTAGTATAAGGGACTCCGTAGCTTCGTAGTGGCACGGTATCAACCAAATATTTTTTTTTACATTTTTGGTGAAAATTTTCCTGTCCAAAGGGGTACCCAAAAAGTGCAGTTTTTTAATTTTTTTAAATTGTTAACTTTGTAAAAATATAAATTATAATACATTAAATTAAACTTCTTGGGGCCCTCTATATAGCGATATAAAAGGTAAGGGACTGGTGTTTATATTAATGCCGAGAGAGGCCGCTAAAGTCACTTCAGTTTTGAGTTTTGGAATTTAAACTTTTATTTATTTCTTACAAACACTAACCTATAGGCCAACTTTTGGGGTCTTTTTTATTTCTTTGTGAGGCAAGCAATAAAAATATAAGAATTGTTTTGACATATATCCAATAACAAAAAAGTTGACTTTTTTTTTGAAGTTTTTGAAAATTTTCAACTTTTGATTCTATTTTTCTCGATAACCATTACATCTACAACGGTAATATTTTTAGGTTAGTATAAGGGACTCCGTAGCTTCGTCGTGGCACAGTATCAACCAAATATTTTTTTTAACATTTTTGGTGAAAATTTTCCTGACCAAAGGGGTACCCAAAAAGAGCAGTTTTTTAATTTTTTTAAATTGTTAACTTTGTAAAAATATATATTATAATACATTAAATTAAACTTCTCGGGGCCCTCTATATAGCGATATAAAAGGTAAGGGACTGGTGTTTATATTAATGCCGAGAGAGGCCGCTAAAGTCACTTCAGTTTTGAGTTTTGGCATTTAAACTTTTATTTATTTCTTACAAACACTAACCTATAGACCAACTTTTGGGGTTTTTTTTATTTCTTTGTGAGGCAAGCAATAAAAATATAAGAATTGTTTTGACATATATCCAATAACAAAAAAGTTGACTTTTTTTTTGAAGTTTTTGAAAATTTTCAACTTTTGATTCTATTTTTCTCGATAACCATTACATCTACAACGGTAATATTTTTAGGTTAGTATAAGGGACTCCGTAGCTTCGTCGTGGCACAGTATCAACCAAATGTTTTTTTGACATTTTTGGTGAAAATTTTCCTGACCGAAGGGGTACCCAAAAAGTGCAGTTTTTTAATTTTTTTAAATTGTTAACTTTGTAAAAATATATATTATAATACATTAAATTAAACTTCTCGGGGCCCTCTATATAGCGATATAAAAGGTAAGGGACTGGTGTTTATATTAATGCCGAGAGAGGCCGCTAAAGTCACTTCAGTTTTGAGTTTTGGCATTTAAACTTTTATTTATTTCTTACAAACACTAACCTATAGACCAACTTTTGGGGTCTTTTTTATTTCTTTGTGAGGCAAGCAATAAAAATTTAAGAATTGTTTTGACATATATCCGATACCAAAAAAGTTGACTTTTTTTTTGAAGTTTTTGAAAATTTTCAACTTTTGATTCTATTTTTCTCGATAACCATTACATCTACAACGGTAATATTTTTAGGTTAGTATAAGGGACTCCGTAGTTTCGTCGTGGCACCGTATCAACCAAATGTTTTTTTGACATTTTTGGTGAAAATTTTCCTGACCAAAGGGGTACCCGTAAACTTTGTAAAAATATATATTATAATACATTAAATTAAACTCATTTATGGTCATCTATGGCCCCACCATACTGCATCTCGGTGCTTTTGTTGATAAATTATATAGTTTTTCAATAAAAAACCTCGTATAATAAAAAACCTCGTATGTCCCTTTGGTACATAAATTTTAACAGATCTATTCATTCGTTGAAGTAGCATAAGATTACAGAATTATAAAAAAAAATGGTGCTTTTCCAGACATTAATACAAAGCTTACGAGGGTTTAAAGGTTGGATTTTTAGTAATTTGTGAAAAAAAATTAAAAAATCTCTTTAGCCGTGACTCTAAGGACCCAAGTTCCAAGGTTGAAAAGGTAGCAAATGACCCCAACAATATCCCAAAAAATTTTGACGGTTGATGTGCCGAACACCCTGTATTTCTCCCCCGAAATAATATTCCTAGATCCGCCCCTGCAAAAAGGTGCTGTCACTAGACAGCACACTGCAAAAACATAATCACACTGAATTGAGATTCGTAAAAAGAACTTGCAAGAGTAGAGATAGTTTTCTTCAAAGATGGCAACATTTATTTGTTTTCCTCTTTACCCTTATTTCAGTGGCGTACCCAGGTTATGGGGTGGTCTAGACCCCTGATGCATACCCAGGTTTTTGTGAAAATATGTGAAAAATATCTAAAAAATTCATAGGATTGGGGGGGAGAAAGCATGAACCCCCTGATGCAGTCACGTATCGAATGTGTAGGCTTGGGTGGATAGGGCCCCGAGCCCCCCTGTGGATGCGCCAGTGATGTGTCTAATCCAGGTAGTTATTCATTAAGTCTCACCTACTGGCTCGGGATTATGATGACATTGAATATATGACAGGAAAACTAATAGAAGAGTACAATAAGTGGGGACTAGAGGTTAATCTCAATAAGACAGAGTATATGTGTATTGGTGGAACGAAACAGGATCTAATCTTAAATACCGGGCAGCGAATTCAGTCCTGTGATGAGTATAAATACTTAGGTGTAAAAATTACAGCTGACGGAACACTAGACAAAGCTATAAAAGATAGAAACGTACAAGGAAGAAAAGCAATAACTTTATTAAATGAAATAATTTGGGACCAAAGTATATCAAAACATAACAAAAAGCTTATATATAACACCATTGTAAAAAGTATTATTACATACGGCTCAGGAGTATGGCCAATCAAGGATAGAACAGAAAAAATGCTTTCCGCTACGGAGATGGACTATTGGAGAAGAGCAGGGAAACCAAAAAGAGAAAGAGTTACAAATCAAAGAATAAGAGAAATTATGACAGTGGGTGAACGTACTTTAGTGGATGATATAAGAACAAAACAACTGGTGTGGTACGGACATGTACAAAGAATGAATGGTGAAAGACTACCTAAACAAATACTACAATGGAAACCAACTGGCCGAAGAAAACGAGGACGGCCAAGGAGAGAAGGAATAGACAGAGAAATAAGAATAAGAGGCCTAGATGATGAATTATGGGCAAACAGAAATGAGTGGAGATTGGGTATCGGAAGACGTAGAACGTTGTAAAACCGATAAATATATATATATATATATATATATATATATATATATATATATATATATATATATATATATATATATATATATATATATATATATATATATATATATATATATATATATATATATATATATATATATATATATATATATATATATATATATATATATAAGTCTCACCTACTGCATGGATATATCCAAACCGGTAGTAAAAATCCAAAAAATTCAAAGCAAAATCACTGTTTAAAACTGTGTGAAGAAAAAAATCGCGAAATCGAACAACCAAAGACAATCGACCGCAGATGCAGACTGATGATGCATTTTTGGTAACCTCGAACCTGATTTCGGTTCTTCTTTCTTCTTTGTGACCATGTGGGGTTCTTATTTTGTCCGTGTTTTTTCTTTTTTATATGGGAATTGTTCTTTTCTCGAGTTGTAGGGTCTAAAAGTCTGACCGACAAGTGATTCATCAAATCAAATTTTTACCGTCTTTGTTTCAGTTGATGTAATTTATGAGTTTTTGATTTTTTTCTTTTATATTGAGATTTAGTGTCTTTTCAATGTGTTTTAGTTTAATTTAAAATAGAGGAACCTTGTGAAGTTTGTATATGCAGAGAAAAATAGTTTGAATGGTTTATTACTCGCATGCTTTTGTTCTACTTTCTCTCGTATTGTGGTAGATGGCGCTTCTTGCAGAGCTTTTGTCACTATAAACGTAGGATAAGAGGTCTAATTAACTTCATAAAGGTGTCACCCTATTCGCCTCTGCCAGTGGCGTATATAAGGGGGGGCTGGGGGCCCGGGCCCCCCCGAAGCTAAGATTTTTTTAGATATTTTCCACAAATTTTCTGAATACAAACATAAAATAGCATAAAATACGGCCATATGGGGCCTCGGCCCCCCGCAAACTGCCTCGGGCCCACCCCGAAACTTTTTTCTATATACGCCACTGGCCTCTGCAAACAAAAACTCCTCCACCAGTATTTACTAAGGCGTAAGTTTCGGTCTAGGTTTTGGTTTAAGTTTAAGGTTTAGGTTTAAAATTTAAATGTGCATTGGTTTGGAAAAATTGATTTTTTGCCGAAACAGGCCGCAATTGATTTGGTATTTTTACCTGTACGGACGATAAAATGTCCTAAAAATTGAAATTTAAGACGATTTGTTCTTGAAATGGACCATATAGACCGGAAAAAGAAGAAAACATGGAAAACTGATTTTTCTACAACTGTCTAATTTAGACTTCTACGTCACTTTAAACCCCTAGGTCATGGGATTCCGACTAAAAATCGTCCTAAATTTTAAACTACCTACGGGGGGTGGTTTATCTCATTGTAACTTGAAAACAATCACGTTTTTGTTCATTTATTTGTTAAAAATGTAAAATTTGATCATATTTAGGAACGAAGTGACAAAATTTTATTCGATTTTTAGCTTCAATTAACTATTAGAGTGAGTTTTTTAGGGCAATGTACACAAGGCTGGATAAACCATTTGGTACTAAATTCTCATATCTCTTTTATATTTTAGCATGTAGCTTTTAAACGATATTTGCCTTGACGAGAAAAGTAAAAAAAAACGATCTTCAGATTAAAATCCAAATAAACTTACACGCGATTTGTTTATTTGCAAATAATCTTTAAATGAATATAATAAAAAATGTTTTTATTTATTTATTTATTTATTGTAGTCATTTTCATACAGATATATTTAAGATGTACGTGCACCGAGATGACAGCAGATGACAATCCCAGTACTTAGTCCAGCAAGTGTCAGTCAAGTCACTTTTACGTCATTTTAATAAATTAAAAAATTTATTTTTCAGTTTCGCTTTGTTTGTGCAAGTTATATAATAAAAATTACGAAATTAGAACACATTTTCCAACAATGTCAAGTTTGAGAATTAAGTGTAAATTGAAGCATGTAAGTAATTCACTTAAATATCGCTGCATTTTCACTTAAACCTCGTTCCCTACAAACTTAAACCTAAAGTTTAAACCATTTCTTTTCCGTTTTTTCCATTTTTTTTTAACGAAATCCTTGCAGACTCTTATTTAAACCAGTTTTTTGCCATTGCGTTATAACCTATGTAGTTATAATTAGTCCAAAATTCCATTAACTTTTATTAAGATTAAAAGAAATTCAGTTAAAACGTTTCACAAAAGATAAACTAAAAGTTAAACTTAAACCTTAAACCATCTTAGTAAATACCGCCGCTCAAGTTCATGATGACGTTATTACCTCCACAAAGTGGCCTAGAACAAGTATGTCTCCAATACTCAATAGATTAGCTGTTAGGTAATTAATCTGGTAAAAGGCGTTTATACAAAAATTATGTATACTTAAAAGAACGAAGAAAATACACATCGAACGTAGAGACCCCATGATCAATCGCCAAAAGCCTGAAAAAGTAGAGGGCACTGAAACAGAGCGTATGGTGGGTCCGCGCTAAATTTCTATATACGAACATCGAAACAGAGGCCTTTTTGGGTATTTATAGTGCGAATTTTGAGAAACGCTCGGACACGTCGATTTTGTTTACGAGGGGGACACTTTTTGGCAATCTTGAAATTTTTGTAGCACGAACCTTCTTCGAGGGGTATACTTTACCCCTATATTTTGAATAGGGAAAGTGAGTCTAGTGATACACTATTTTGAAGGCGTTTTGAATGTCCTGACAACGTGTTAAAATTTCAAAAATCTATAACTTGGTTTTTGAGATAATTGCCTTCAGAATTTCAAATTTAACATGAACTGATAAAATAAAAATTTAATTAGAATTTTATTATTTTTAGGATTTAATTTTTGTATTATCATTCCATGTTAAATTTGAAAATTTAAAGCAAATACAGTGAAGTCCGCTTATAACGAACCCGTTTATAGCGTTAATACGAACCTTTTTTCCTTATACGAAACGTCATCCATAAATACTCATGTATTGTCTTACTGGTTATAACGATCCCGCTCATAGCGAACTTCCGGATATAGCGAACCAAATTTTAATAATCTAGAATATGTATTTTTCTTTTAAAACGAACTTTATATAAGCAGACAATGGGCGTTTTCACACTAGACGATACGGCAACGACACGAATGGTTGCAAAGACATGGACAAGACCCAGAATATGATCACGAGTATGAATTCGATAATGATATGCTTAATTTAGTAGAAGAACAAGCTAAGAGAAAAATGTGTGACCTCGACTTTAACGATTATGTGACTATTGATAAAGACATTGTAGCAAGAGAAACGTTGACTGATGAGCAAATTGTAATCTCTCCGTAACCTCAAACATGGTTTCAGGTGATAATGACGAAGATAATGATCTGTTCAAGATAATTCTGTTGAAGTCACTAAGGTTTATGTTCCAACCATCCCAACTAACATTTATAGTAGCGGCTACATGTTCTAAAGGCTTTGCTACTTTCTTATAGTAGAAATGTGGTGATCCCAACCAAAATTTGTTACTTTTTAGTTCTAACAACTATTTAGTATCAGGAAATAGTAGATGTTTCGTAAAAACGACCCTCTAAACTACTTCATAGGATTGTTTCTTGATAGTCGATTCTGATAGTCTTCTCTACCACAATAGGACGTTGCTAAAGTTTTACTTTCTTTTTAGTCGTTATTTCGTAGTCGCCCTGACTTTTATATCCTACTTAATTACCACTAGAAAGTTAAGCTTCATTGGAGTCCCAAACAAGTGTATCCGACAACTACATTATAACTTTAATTTTTACCACAAAAGTTTGTGTCATCATAGTAACATCTGATGTAACAATGTAGACAAAATAACTTTTTGGATCAACTTTAAAGCCGCAACTACTTTCAAGTAACCTTTTCGACTATCAGGGAATATAGTTTGGGACGCCATGTTTTTATGTAAGAAAAAAAATTTAATATTTTTGTTGTCGTTTTATGAGCTCATATTAAAGAGCCATACTATTTTATAAACAAATTAGTTGAAGCTTACCAAAAATGCTCTTCTTAAGCATCATTTGTTGGAGTTAACTGTCGATTATGAAAACATAACGTCCAAAATCACAACACAAAAATTCCATCAGCTACCAGAAAACGGCTCAATTTTACGGGCGCACCGGTTTTTTGCAATATATATAATGCATGTTATACAAAAAACTTTGCGTCGCACTCGAATTTTGATCCTCTGCTCGTAAATTCTCACACTTTTGGATAACATAGTTCATATTATAACCATAACCAAACAAAAAAACTAAGCGAGTCTGTTTACTGTTGTGTCCACCATATTGTGTAACAATTCTACCAAAAAGAAACGATTATATTATTTGCAACTACATCGCAACTTTTATGCCATTACGGAAAAAAAACAGCCTCTACGACGTAGTAGATACCTGGCTACGACGTAGTAGTGTAGTTGTTAGTACAGTGACTTTAAACACTTGGCCAAGTAGTTATAACCAGAAATTGGTTCCCCACTTAGGGAATTATAACGTCGCTGTATGGTATACTGAGACGTAGCGGGAGTACGTTGCGGTTACTTTTAAGAAATTCTTTCTAGTTGGGGTTTCGTCGTTACAACTTTAATTGTTTGTTGGGATTCGTGAAATGGAAAACAAAATTTCGGAAACTAGTAATTTTTTGGAATCACGCCAAGTTCCTGATAAAATATGAGCATCATTTTGTATCCTTGAAAGCTACATAAACAGGGAATATTTTTCAAGTAGAAATGTACAAACAAAAATTATGGATTTTTATAATAATAAAAAAAAAAGATTTAGGCTTCTTTTATGTATGTATTACATACCACCATATTATGTACTTTACATATTTCTATGTATAATAAACATCTCTATTTGTATGTATTCTGCCTTTTTTAAAAAATATAAAAAGTTATAGTATTTTTTGTAATATTTTTAGTTTTCTTAATCTTGGTTACTATTAAAAAAAGAAACACAAAAAATTAAACAAAATTTATTTATTAGTTTATAACGAACCTCGGATATAACAAACCGTATTTAGTTCATTTTTGAGGTTCGTTATATCCGGACTTCACTGTATCTCAAAACCTAATCGATGGATTTTCAAAATTTTTACACGGTTGTAAAGATATTCAAGAGAGCTTCAAAACAAGGTATCAGTAGACCCACTTTCCCTATTCAAAATATAGGAGTAAAGTACACCCCTCGAAGGGAGTTCGTGCTACAAAAATTTCAAGATAGTAAAAAAGTGTCATCTTCGCAAACAAAATCGACGTGTCCGAGCGTTTCTCCAAAATTCGCACTCTAAATACCCAGAAAGGCCTCTGTTTTTGGAGATTAAAATTGTATACTTAATTAATAATAAATTATGTTTGTTAATTTTTTGAATAACTTCCTTAAAACATTGGAAATAATAGCTAGTTAGCTATAATTTACATAAATAGTTGTTGAAGGATTTTTCAGAGGGCCAATATCAATGTTACCAGTGCGATCTTCTTTTAAAACAAAGAACAAAAAAAAACGGCGAACAAAATGTACCAGTCTGAGAGACTTCTTTGGGCATCAGGTTAAAAGAGTCTGTGTTTTAGGTGGACGACAGGTACTTTTAAAATATTTTGTATTGCAGGAAAATAAGAATATGTTTGGTCGCCACACTTTATCGAAAAAAGCTTTTTTTTATTTAAATTAGAATTCAAAAATTAAAAAATTTCTTGGTCACCTTATTACTTACTTATACAATCAGTTACTATCAACTTTTGAACTCAGGTAAGTTTGACCATATCACAATATTTTTTCCCAAAAAATCTATAGATGCTGCATTACTTTATATTTATCTTTATTATTAATTAAGTATAGGACACCCTGTACTATATTTTTTGAAATACACGTGGTTGCATGAGTCTGTGCGAGGGAGAATCTCTTTTTTTTGTAATGATAAAGCTTCATGGTAAACTGGACTTATTTTTATTATTTATTATAACGCCGAAAATTTGTTATTTTGGTGTATTTTGACCTATCTTAGCAATATCGTCGTGATGTTTGTCTGTGTGTGTGTGTGTGTGTATAATATTTCTGGCTGTAACACGATAGCTCTTAAACCGCTGAAACGATTTTCATAAAATTTTCAGGTACAATAGAGTTCGACACTCTCAGTGTCAAAATCCATTGCTAATGACAGTTTTTTGACAAATAAAAAATTATTTTAACGGAGGATCGTACCAATATGCAATTTTCGAAATATGATAGATTACATTTTGCTTAATAATTTGTGTTATAACCAAAAACTTCGTGAGAGCTTTAATTTCTGAGATATTTACAAAATACTGTTTCGAAGGCTGATATATCATGGCTTCACTTGAAGTGTGGATCCACTTATTTTAATTTTAAATTTACACAGAATCTTATTTGGACGGTATTTGAACATTTAAATTTATTTTTTTTGGTAAATTTTAAACTTTTTTCCTTGCAACAAAAATGAAAAAGGGGTTAAAATGTTTATTTTACTCTGTTTTTCAATACAGTAAATAATCATTTCTACCCTGTTTTGATGACGGATTCCATTTTTTTAATTCCCTTTTGTCCGGCCAGAATAAAATCAGTAGTCTAACTGAGCCAGCGGTAATAATAGAAACCCAATAAAAGGGTGTGAATTATGAACGGACTTCATGGTAAATGTGCAAAAAAAAAGACCACCCAGTAAGACAAAAAAACCGAGGGAGATAGATTGAGTTGAGTCATCTCTTTATTTATTGATGGTCGTATTGGCGCCGGCGTAGTTCCACTTTTCAACAAACTCAAAGACGCACGTTTGAATATAAAAATAAGACGAATTAACTATCGTCCGACTTGTCCTGATCTGAAGAAATCTCTTTTTTGGGATAACTTAATGAGCCCCCCTAATAACAGTCTCCGAGAGATTCCTTTGCCTTTTGGTCATCAAGCCAAGCAACCAAGACAGGCAGGTAGACAACTCTAAACTGTATACCGACTAAAAAAAAGACTATTGAATAAAAAACACTTTTATTTTTCTCTAAAACTTTTTTAGCACAATACTAAAATTAAATAAAATAAATAGGCATACTTTTGTAGCGCACTTTTGGTTTTTATATAGGGGAAGTGTACTTGAAATGGGATAGTAAGCTAAAATGGGATACCAGGATTCCTCACCAAACTACAGGTGGCACCGATGCACTGTATCCTTAGATTTGTTTATTAGGATCGACATAGGCTGCCTTTTTTTTTAAATCAGTCATTAGATGGTTAGAAGCACGTGCAGTATTTTTTTTATTTTTGGGTGTGGCGCTTGTAACTTTTTATTTAAATGCTGTTCATATATAAGAATTAACCACTGATAAAGGCAAGATATTATATTCTGCTGTTGATACTTGTAAATTTTATAGTCTTGGCCATGGGCGCACCCAGGGGGGGGGGGGGCGGGGGCCAAGCCTAAGAATTTTTTAGATATTTTCCACATATTTTATGAATAAAAAGATAAAATAGCACAACATACGACATCATGACATATTCCTGGGTGCGCCACTGGTCTTGGCTACCATTAAACATGCTGTTTTTGGCTAAATGAGAGACAATTAAAAAGTAGGATTAGTTTAAATATTTTATATGAGATTGAGGTAAACTGAGAAATTGCTAAAATAGCTAAAATGGGATATCCCGTTTTCCCTTAATTAAATGACTGATGAAAACTAATTAATTTTGTGTTTTTTTAGATTCCGCCTTTTTACAAACGATATTTTGTTTTCGTTAAGTCTCTGTGTCTTTTTTTATAAAAAGCATTACTGGTATTATTTTACTGGTTATTATTGGGTTATTATTTAACCAAGAAATAATTTGTTTTAGTTATACCTATCTTTGTGCCATATTAAGAATAAAGAGTATATTATTGTTAAGATTCCTAGATTATTTGTTTAAACAAATTTTAGCTCATTTTAATTTTCTTTGTGTCATATTTTTCTTATTTTTGTTAAAACCATTTTTTTTGTATTTTCAATGTGTTAATTTTTATATCTCATTTTACCTTTATAGTATTTCCCATTTTACCTGCACAATTAGGGTAAAATAAGAAACTGCAGTGGCTTAGATTTTATTTTTGTGTTTAAAGTACTACAAATGAACGGTAACAAACAAAAGGTATTATACTAGGAAATACCGGGAAGTACTTGGAAAATACTAGGAAATACCATTGAAATTTGAAGAAATACTGGGAAATACCAGGAAATACTAGAAACATCGGCGATCGCGCCACCCCTCGACTTAAGTATCCCATTTTAGGTACACTTCCCCTATTATATTTTTGTATATTTTTGTAATAAGCAAAGTAGTAAGGACTAGAAGCTGTGTTAAATATACTCCATATCATAATTTTTGAGATAACTTTTTGACAGTTATCAGCTGTTTACCATTGTAAAAAGTTGTCTCAGAATTAATGATTCGAACTATATGTCTGCAGTGAAAATTGTTGTTTTTTCTTTGTTTAATAATTTATGCTTCCTCATTTATTACCTTAGTTATTGTTTGCGATTACAAAATCTACCAAATTTAGTTTCTTCTTATAAGTCTCTTATATAAACGAAGAACAGAACTTGCAAGTATGTGACCGTTTTAATAAACGTGATTTATAAAATTATTTTTTCTTAGATGGTTCCAATTTGCCCCCGTTCTTTTACACCGTAACTGAGGATGCGTCACTGTTGTGTGACTCATAATAAGATTTTATGCTTGAACTTTTATTAAGAATATTTTAACATTGAATTGTAGGACTTTATCCAGTTATCCCCCTCATTAGAAATTAATTCGATCTATGATATAAAAAAAATACAAATGTTATTAACTGTAAAATGTAAAATCAAGGATCTTATGGTTTCTCTACCATAAAGTCGTACATATACGAATACACACATAATCCTTATATGAAGATTTAAGCTTGTAGCATCCAGAAAGAGCAGAGTAGGCTGCTGTTCCAACAAGAGAGAGAGTAAATCCCTTGTGTCTACACACCATATAATTATCAGACGCGATGTTCACCTTATTGGTTTGAGCTGAAGCCAGAACAAGGCCAACAAAAAAATACAGGCCACGATCCTGAACAAATCAGCTGTTCTCGGGGGGCTTTTGGGAGGTCAGACGTTTCTTTATGATATTTTTAAAATGGCACTAAAGATTTCCGCGAAATTTCAGTGAAATATTCTCAGACCATCCCGATATTCCACCAAACTTTTGTAAGGATACAAGATGATTAAAAGGTTAAAATCTTCAAGATTTAGCATTTCATATTTTGAATTCAAATTACCCGCCATGTACCGCATGTCAACTGTTATATTTGACATATATTTGGCTTTGTCATCTGTGCTTGTCATGACATTTGTTTACTTGTTTGTATTGTAAAACTTTTTCGATTTTTTAATGATTTTTTACAATAAAGTTCATTTATAATCCAATTTTCCGATTACTTTCCACGACAAAACGAACACATTCGCCTCTGCTTTATAATTAATTTTTGTGTGAGCTAATGAAGCGGTCCTGAAAAATAAAGGATAATTTTTAAAAAAAATGTTCTGCAGGAATATAGTAAAAAAAAAACTCAAAACCGACTTTTTAAAAAAAAATCAAATATTCGTGAACCGTCATTCTAACTTCAATATTTTAAAGGCAATCAGCTGTGTCATGACGTGGTCATCAAAAAAAAAAAAATCAGCTCCCCGATGTGACATCAACCAAGTGGAGGATCGTGGCCCGTCCGTTTTGATAGCCCTGGCCAGAATTAAAAATTAAATAAACTAATAATAAAGTAACTAAATACAAAAGTTTGACGTTTATGAAAGGCTCTTAATATTATTTTGACAGTTGTTTTGCACCAGAAATTAGTCAAATACATCCATGCGTCCCAAGCGCTGATCTGGGTCAGAATCTGGGGGGGGGGGAATAGTAAAAAACAATAAACAGGTCGTATACATATAGCAGAAATAGCACAAAATATCACCAATCCCTGACTAGCTCTGTTTCACTCTGGAATCAATTTTCTAGCATGAAGGCTGGTCGATTCGTATTAGGGATGGCCGGAGCAGTAAATTTGCCGGAACAGGTCTGACCTGTTCCGATTTTTATTATGACCTGTTTCGAAACATCTGCTCCTGCTCCAAACTGTTCCGGACTTTTCGAGGGAAATAAATTGCAACTGTTCCGCATTTTATGAAAGGAACAATTTGTTCCTGCACTGCAAGAACAGGTGTGCTGCATGAAATCTAACTATGCGTGTGCTCTGTTATTGGTGTTACAAGGTATATAAATGAGGTACAGGATGTTAACCGCTATATCTGGTTGTCGCTTATAACAATTTTATTTTTTTAACTAGAAAAAGAAATGCAATTTTTACAAAACGCTTCACTTTTTGCTGTTTTCCTTATTTCACGTAAATTTTATTGGATTAAAGGTTTTTTATATTCAATTTCAAATATTTTTATTGTTTCGTACTTCCTTGCTTTGAACGAAAGAAGACCCGGCAAGAAACGCCACTGTTAAAGATAATCTGCCGTACGTCACACAGCACCCTCCAACCCTAGCACCATGCGTGTTGTCTGTCTATCAGCAATTTCTACGAGTTGCCCCAGTGCGCACTAAGTGTATCTCTGTCGTTTTTCAAAACAATAATTTAGAAAAGGACGAAGATACACCCAGTGTGTGTCTCATAAAGGCTACGTAGCGAGCCTGAGAAAGATGCAGCTAGCTGAAGTGAAGACTCGGAACAGGCGTAAAAGCAGGGAGCAAGTTGTTTCTGTTATGTTCTGGCTCTCTCGAAGTTTCCTTGTCACTTCTGCTCCGGCGGAACAACTTGTTCCGGAAATTCATACCTGTTCCGACTTGCTCCGGGCACAGACCTGTTCCGAAAAGAACAGGTACTGCTCCGGAGTGCCATCCCTAATTCGTATCATAGGTCCTATATTCAAACACACGGGTTTTACCTACGAAATCGTTATAGCATTTCATACATCTATGTCTAACACACATTGTCCTTATTCCAAAGCTTGCTTGACAGTAATTATCCTGCCGCAGTATATCCTGTCATAAAATCCTGCCACTGTTATATTCTAGCTGCTTATTCGGGTAAGAATCTCTTTGTATGTATGCGGTCTTAAGATGTGGTCCCTTAAGAGGCGAGTGTATTATGACGTATTATTATATCTCACTGGTGTTAGAAATGATTATATGCATACATACGGTGCCTTTTGTAATAAAACTTAACTATCACAAAAAGCTGTGCTCAGGGAATAATAAAGTAGGATTGTGTAACAAAATGGTATTTGAATCTAAATTGTACTTTTGCCATTTATAAGTTTTTTAATATTTTTAGTTAAATATTGTTTTTGACATCAACAAGCATTCATTACATGCAGGACTAGGTTAAGTAGAAGTAAAATTTAAGGCAACACCAGCGACTTGTTTTTTGGCATATTTTCAGGTTCGCTGTATTTTAATAAAAGTTGTATTCGGCTAATAGGTCCTTCGAGCCACTAAAATAATTCATATTTTGCAACTGAAAACAAATTTGCTAAACTATTTTCAATTTTTAAAAACACACTGTGTAATTTTAATTTCTATCGATTTTCTAAGTCCACGCATCTTTGGATTGCGCTGGTACTTTGTCTCTTTGTTTGGAACGTTTAAAGCTCAGAGTTCAGACCAATCAGCGGCAAGCTAAGAATGCCTAGAGAGCAGGGTGGCTTTGGCTAGCGACAAGAAAATCGTTAGAGAAAACATTCTATAGTTGGGTTTCGTTCACACCACTTCTAAAGGGGGGTTTTTTTCTGGGGAAATTTATCAATTATTTTAACTTTGTACATTGTAATTATCAATTTTTCTTTTCATTTCGAAATTGCTGTCAATGCAGATTTTTGTTCTGACCATACTAGAATCACTGCCTGTTGTAAAGCTGCTTAGGACCATTACATCTCCAACGATGTTTTTCTCAGTAGTCAGTATGTAATGAATTTCGTTTTTCGTTATTACAAGCTTTTATTTAACTTCACCTGTATGTATGTATGCAACTCATTTTTGAAGAACTTCCAAACATCCGATTGACTTCAAATTTCGCATAGCGTCTTAGTTCCGATGACAATACAATAATATGGTTTCATCGGGTACCTACCTTCCCCCTAACGTGGGGGGTGGAGAGGGGGTAAAACTTTAGTTTGTCCGATTTCAACCAAAATTGGTATCTGGGGGTTTTTGAGGATGAGAATTACGAATTTTTGATCAGATTACAAAAATTCAATATGGCGGATTCTAAATGGACGATTTAATGTCAAGTTTTTCTGATTACTTTCAACTGACTTCCACGTATCCGATTGACTTCAAATTTCGCATACCGTTAATCCAATAATGTGTTATCACTGACTGCCTACCTCCCCCCTAACGTGGAGGGTGGAGAGGGGGTAAAATTTTAGTTTGTCGGATTTCCACCAAAATTGGTGTCTGGGGGTTTTTGAGGATGAGGATTACGAATTTTTGATCAGATTACAAAAATTCAATATGGCGGATTCAAAATGGACGATTTAATGACGAGTTTATCTGATTACTTTCAACTGATTTCCACATAGGTATCTGATTGATTTCAAAATTCACATGCTCTCCCACTAAAAAGGGGGGGGGGTAGAAGAGGTAAGGCTTTAGTTTATTCGATCTCTCCCTGCAATATCGATGCGCTAGCTGAAATGCATAGGCTTAGACAAATCTAAAAATATAAATTTAGAAAAAAAACTTATTGAAAACAAGCTTTTATAAAATGAACTAAAAAGCATAAAATAATTTTTTGAGTGTTCTGATATCATAATAATAAAAGCGATGGGCGTATTTAATATTAGGTAAATGCCTTTCCATGCGCATTTGGTGGATCGTCCACAACTGATGATGGGTCGACTCTTCTTTTTCAATGTGCTAAAATAAATCGACACACTGCTGGTCGCGGATGATCTGCCTAATATGAAGCAGGCGTAATAATGTCCATCCGTATTAGACAAATGTAAGGGTAGCTTGAGTAGAGTTGGGTTGGGTTGTGTTAAATTGTCTACCCTTACATTTCTCTGCTGTAATATAATGAATTTGGATTTTCACTAAACTTCGAGTTAACAAGGCTAAAACAAAAACGGGTAAATTTCCTTTAATACGCCCATCGCTTTTATTATTATGATATCAGAACACTCAAAAAATTATTTTATGCTTTTTAGTTCATTTTATAAAAGATTGTTTTCAAAAAGTTTTTTTTTCTAAATTTATTCAATTAGGGCTGAGCCATGTCCACTTTCGTTGCGGTTTCTTTCTATAGAACGAATTCATTGCATAAAGGTGTTTATATACGTACCTATATCAGTTCTTAATGTCACCTTGCTGAAATTGCTAAAATAATCATCACATATTAATAAATTATGATATCAAATCAAACCGCCTATTCATGTGCTGCATCTACAATTAAAAAGATTAAATACCGGTAGCCATGTTTAAAGAGGTATTTGCTTCAATCTTCAATAATAATCACAACATTCGATCAAAATCTCGATGGCATTTATAATCAATCTCCTGATGTTATCACTCGTATCATCTTTAATCAAATTTAATCAAAGCGATACGGCAATACTATGCTAAGGTCTGCTTATTATGTGTAAATCAAATTCGCTGACACTTTTGACAGCTTTTATAACTAAACAGACACTAGACCAAAGAACTAGACACCAATTCAGTTTGGTCCAGTCCACCAGTCTTCGAGAAGCCGACAAACAGTCAACATTTCCTGAAGATGCCATCCACTCGAGATGGCGAAACGTCGAGAACGAATTTCCAACGACGACGGCCGAACAGCCCGAAAGCACACCCACCAATTCAGTTGTCAATGGTAGATAGGGTAAAGGTAGAGTCCCTGTATGTTGACATATTTGTATTTTTAATTGATTTATTTAAAAAAAGTTAAATCTTCCCTTACGCCATGATTGTCTAGTCCTTTTTATTATCTGCCGGCAGCGCCGCGCGGGGCAAGGTTTCAATTTCAGCGGTGTATGGGTGGCTGTTTCCGCGCAGGGGCCCGGACGGGAGGAATTTTTGTTTTTGTTAACGTCGGCCATCATTATCGTGCGTAAACGTTCGTTGCCATTTCTAGTGTTGCCGGTTCTATCCTTAGTCAAGACGTATGAATTTATTTTGATTTGGGGTTTGTCAGTAGTAAAAAGCCTTACCGGTCGTGTGTCATTGTTTGTTTTCGTTATCGATTGTTTATAAAATGGAAATAAATACTGTCGATTACATCATTAACTGTGCAAATTTAAATACGTTGACATATGAACTTCAAATACAAATAAAATCTTTAAAATATAGACCGGACCTAAAAATTAGCATTTTAATGTAAGTAATGTTGAGGGGTGTTCCATCAAAACTTTAAATAGAAAATTTAATTATTTTTTTAAACAGTCTATTAACATACTAAGTATATGTCTAATTTTTGTCACTTTTTCATTATGTTCGGTAATGTTTTGCCTATAGGCACTAGTCAATTGGCACCTAATATCAGTCTTGCCTAGCACAGAAAATTCTATGTGGTTATTTAAATGAATACCACTTACTTTGTGTCTTTTTAACATTTCACTATAAAGTGTTAGATATCACACATTCTCTTTGCTATCCACGCAGGATTACTTCGTGGATTGTTCATAATAAGACAAATAAAGCAAAAAAGTATTTCGTTTTTCACAATCGCACAGCCAGTTTTCAGCATCGTATAATTTTTTATTACTTGCACTAAAATTTTGATTAATTTTTAGTTTTTTAGGTCCTGTCTTTATTTCCCTAAAGATTTTATTTGTCATCTAAGTCATTTTTATTTGTCATCTAAGTCATTATTTGTCATCTAAGTCAAATAACCGGGGCAACGCTAGGAAGGGCAACGGACGTTTTCGCACGATGATGATGGCCAACTTCAACTAAAACAAACATTCCTCCCGTCCCCGCTTGAGCACATTCACCCATACACCGTTAAAAAACAAATGAAATTGAAACCTTGCCCCGCGCGGCGCTGCCAGCTTGTAATTATTTATGCTAAAAAAGTTCACCCAATTAATTGCTTGTTGTTAACCACAGACAATAAAAAGAACAATCATGTCGTAAAGGAAGATTTGACTTTTTTTACATAAATCAATTAAAAATACTGTTTGTTGTCTAGTTTTGGTAGGACACTTCCCAGTTGCCTTCCCTGGTCCCCGCTCTCACGCACGTGCCAGTCCGGGCCTGTTACCTATAACCACGTTACCTTCTCAATAGTAGACACCCTGTATGTATGACATATTTTAAATATAAAAATATGTCATACATACAGGGTCTCTACTCAATAGTTGTAAAAAAATAATATTTTTATATCAAATTTGACATAATTATAGCGTTGTTTATAATTGGTGGACTGTCTTATTTCCGATGTGCAGTTCAGGATTATCTATCTTCAGGAAGACAAATTAATTAAGTTTAATTAAAAATAGCACGAACTTATATTAATTTTACCTATATATCACTTTTCCAACAGCTTATTTAGCAAAATGAAAAATCAACTATTTAATTTGAGCTAAATGAGTATTAAATAAATTATCACTTTTCATTGATAACGCTAATGGCGACTTATAAATTCGTAATTTAATTCAAATGAACGTTTATTATATAAGTGGTGGAGCCTGCAGATAAATTAATTAAGAATTAAAAGAAGATTTTAAATTAAAATTATAAGTATACAGTGCGAACATAAATAGACCCTCCTCCTTCTTTTTGAACTTTTGAACAAAAAGGGATATCGATTTCTTGTAAAAAGCCTTTTTTTGAAGATATCTGAGCTAAGTGACAGTTATGTCAAACTAATTTTCAATTGGAAGGGGGGGGATGTAATACTTCTTTCGAAAGGTATTTTGATTCTCTATAAAATACATATGGAATTCTTAAAATCGGTTTAGTTTCTTAGGAGATATATTTATTATTTTTCGCTTTCGACTTATAAATTGAATTTTTATGCTTATCTAAAATTAAACTTGAAAATCTACTTTCAAAAGAATTCCTGGTAACGAAAGGCTTAAGATAGGGATGTTTTATCTCTGGAACTCTTTTTAAAATATATATCGCAGTAGCTCTAAAAAACTGGAAACGTAAAGTACACGGTATGGGAATACAACTTAACGACCGATTTACCATATACACACTACAGTTTGCCAAGTAATTGTAGCTAATGATAAAGAAGATGAATATGATGAAAAAGTTAACGGAGAAATATAAAAAGTGGGGGTTAACAGTGAACGTGGATAAGACAAAGTACTTATGTATTGAAAACGAATCAAGTGAGTTAGAACTAGACAATGGACAAGTAATATCTCCATGCAATGAGTATGTATACTTGGGTGTCACATTTGATTAGACAGGAACAGACTTAAGAACTGGAAAAAATAATAGTAAAGGTAAGTAATAGGTTATTATGTAACGATAACGATAAAAAAGAATTTAAAATATAACATATATGAATTAATGGTAAAAAGCACGCTGTTGTATGGAATAGAGACTTGTCGCGTAACAGAAAAATACAAAACAAAAATGGAAAGTATCGAAATGGTTGCAATACAGAAGATCAATAAGAATATCAAGAACAGATAATATAAGAAATGAGATCATAAAAAAAAGAATTGAAATCGAGGAAAGTATAACGGATGACATCATTAAAAGGCAACTGATATGGTACGGCCATGTACAACGGATGAACGACGAAAGATTACCAAAGCAGGTCCTAGAATGGCAACCAATAGGGCGCAGAAAAAGAGGGCGTCCTAAACTAGAATGGCAAGTGGAGGTACGTTGAATTCAGTTTCGTTTTTCTTATTTATATTTTAATATTTTTACCCAGAGTTCTTTGGCACCATTTTAACAATAAATAGCTTAAATCTGTTTAAGTATTTTATATGGATTATGAATTACGTCCTTTCTCTTGTTTTTTTTTTATATAATATCATTACCTTGTTCAAGAGCAAGCCCTTTTTCGTTTATAAAAAATAAAATAAAAAAATGGGCTCAAGACTATCACTTAAAAAAATGATCAGTGATCTAATTTTTGTTTGACCTTCAAAATATTTTATTAAAATTCTATTATTTTTATTTCTTTATTAACACTATTTTTATCACAATTTATTTTATTTTTATTTATATACAGCAACATGGAATATACAAGCTTACAAATCAAAAATTATCGTAAAATCGTTCCTTGATTTGTAAACGCACCACATAAATTGCGGTATTTCTCAGGTATGGTCCCGCCTACCAAATGAATAATGTTCTTTGAAAAAACAACGAAAGTCACTTATTAAGCAAGCATCCCTATTTATAGTAAATCACGTAAGTATAGACCTACATCTGTATTGGAAAAGGACCTCTAAAAATGTACTGCTATAAGCGTGTCCGAATGTTGAATCAGGGCTATCAAAACGGACAGGCCACGATCCTCCACTTTGTTGACGTCACATCTTGGGCTGATTTTTTTTTGATGGTCACGTCACGACACAGCTGATTGTCTTTAAACTATTGAAGTTGGAATGACGGTTCATGAATATTTGATTTGTTTAAAAATATTTATGGCACTGAAGAATTGTTTTGTAGATTACGGAATCTTTTCCAAAGATATTTAAATGGAGCTGTAGTACCAACTGAGTGGAAAACGTCATATATATCCACAATACACAAAAAAGGAAGGAAAGATATATGTGACAATTATAGAGGTATATCTGTAACTAGTACGCTAAGCAGAATATATGGCAAAATAATAAGAAATAAAGTGGAGAGCGAATATAAAGATATGGAGGCAGAAGAACAAGCTGGTTTCAGGGCGGGTAGATCGACTTCAGATCATCTCTTTTGTATAACCCAAGTTATTGAAAAGAAAATGGCATACGGACAAGAGCTCCATCTGCTTTACGTAGATTTGCAGAAGGCATATGATAGTATACCACTAAATCTACTTTGGAAAGCGTTGGAAAAGACAAACATAAGCGTACAACTAATTAAGGCCATCAAAGAGTTATACCGCAATAGGCAAAAGTTAAAATAAAAGCAAAACTAACCAAAGGCTTTCAAGTAAATAAAGGTCTTAAACAAGGTTGCTGTATCTCGCCTACGCTCTTCAAGATATATTTGGAACAGGTCCTTAAAGTCTGGAAGAGAAAATGCCAAAACATGGGAATTCCGTTGAATGAAACCACCTTGTATACTTTATGTTTCGCCGATGATCAGATAGTGGTGGCTCAGGATTATGACGACCTCGAATATATGACACGAAAACTAATAGAAGAGTACAATAAGTGGGGACTAGAGGTTAATATCAATAAGACAGAGTATATGTGTATTGGTGGAATGAAACAGGATCTAATCTTAAATACTGGGCAGCGAATTCAGTCCTGTGATGAGTATAAATACTTGGGTCTAAAAATTACAGCTGACGGAACACTAGACAAAGCTATAAAAGATAGAAACGTACAAGGAAGAAAAGCAATAACTTTATTAAATGGAATAATTTGGGACCAAAGTATATCAAAACATAACAAAAAGCTTATATATAACACCATTGTAAAAAGTATTATTACATACGGCTCAGAAGTATGGCCAATCAAAGATAGAACAGAAAAAATGCTTTCCGCTACGGAGATGGACTATTGGAGAAGAGCAGCAGGGAAATCAAAAAGAGAAAGAGTTACCAATCAAAGAATAAGAGAAATTATGACAGTGGGTGAACGTACTCTAGTGGATGATATAAGAACAAAACAACTGGTGTGGTACGGACATGTACAAAGAATGGATGATGGAAGACTGCCTAAACAAATATTACAATGGAAACCAACTGGCCGAAGAAAACGAGGAAGACCAAGGAGAAGCTGGAGAGAAGGAATAGATAGTGAAATAAGAATAAGAGGCCTAGATGATGAATTATGGGCAAACAGAAACGAGTGGAGATTGGGTATCGGAAGACGTAGAACGTTGTGAAACCGATAAATATATATATATATAAAAATAAAGCCGGTTTTGAGATTGTTTTTACTATATTCTTGCAGAACAATTTTCTTTAAATGTATAGTAATCCATAACTTTTCAGAACGGCTCCATTAGCTCACACAAAAATTAAATTTAAATGTGACAAACACAGATGACAAAGTCAAATACCTGTCAAATATAACAGTTGGCATGCGGTACATGGCGGGTAATTTCAATTCAAAATAAGGAATGCTAAATCTTGAAGATTTGGTGGAATATCGGGATGGTGTCTGAGAATATTTCAATGAAATTTTGCGAAAATCTGTAGTGTCATTTTGAAAATATCATAAAAAAACGTCTGGCTTGCGATAAGACCCAATGTAAAAGTCAGCCCCCCCGAGAACAGCTGATTTTTTCAGGGTCGTGGCCTCTATTTTTTTGTTGGCCTTTGTTGGATTTCAAATGAACCCACAGGGTACTGATAAGTGCAGCCGCGCTCTCAGCGCCATCTCTTTTTTAAGCATAAAACCATCCATTATCAGTTACCTTAGGATAAATGCCCTTTATATTGTTTCAAAAAATGCCTTAAATTGTAATTTTCGGACATACCCATTTGCATCTCTCTTTAATGCACAGCTAATTTTGTATTGCTGTCCATCTCATAGAAGAATGTCATTGACATATTGTCAGATATTGGAAAAATAATCCCAGGGCTGTTTTGGATTGATATGCGCCCGTACCAATGCATTGATTTAAAAAGAGAGGGTAAGTAGCTGGATGATAATGTGTGAGTTTAGTAAATAAAACGAGTAGACCACTATTTGTTCATTGGTATATCATGGGTGTTTAGGATTATTAGGGGCTCTTACCAATACATTAATTTAAAAAGAGATAGTAAATAATCGAACAATAATATGTGAGTTCAGTCAATGAAAGAAATAGAGTTGTTAATCGAATGGTGGTGGTCCGTTCCAAAATAATATTTTGTGTTAGGGTGTAATTTTCAAGCTGCTACGTCACAATCAGCCTCTTATTTATATTCTGAGGACACATATCTTTACGGTATCAACGTTTTCTGGTTTGATTTGAATAATAAAATGACTTAAGTCGTTTTTGCTGTTTAATTTTTTTTAAATTCTAACGTTCTGCCTTTGCGAGAAATTGTGCAAAACAGTTATTTATTTCTATAATTTGTCTATCGAGCATATTAATTTTATTAACACCATCCTCGCGTAGTCGCCGTTCCTAATCATAACTCTTTTCTTTTCACGAGAATTGGAATTTAATTCCTTCGTGGTAGGTTGGTATCCACAATTTTAGATGTTTTTTAGGTAATAACAGCTTTTAAACATTTGTCCTTTCTATTTAATTTCGCAAATAAAATAATTCATTTTTAAGATATTTTGCTATAATTTTACCATTAAGCTATGGCGGCAGGGTACTACCGTGGTCGGCTTCACATGCAGAAGGTACCAGGTTCGCGTCTCGAACATATATATATTTATTGGATTCACAACGTTCTACGTCGTCCGATACCCAATCTTCACTCGTTTCTGTTTGCCCATAATTCAACATCTAGGCCTCTTATTCTTATTTCACTGTCTATTCCTTCTCTCCAGCTTCTCCTTGGCCGTCCTCGTTTTCTTCGCCCAGTTGGTTTCCATTGTAGTATTTTTTTAGGTAGTCTTTCATCATTCATCCTTTGTACATGTCCGTACCACACCAGTTGTTTTGTTCTTATGTCATCCACTAAGGTACGTTCACACACTGTCATAATTTCTCTTATTCTTTGATTTGTAATTCTTTCTCTTTTTGATTTCCCTGCTCCTCTTCTCCAATAGTCCATCTCCGTAGCGGAAAGCATTTTTTCTGTTCTATCCTTGATTTGCCATACTTCTGGGCCGTATGTAATAATACTTTTTAAAATGGTGTTATATATAAGCCTTTTGTTATGTTTTGATACACTTTGGCCCCAAATTATTCTATTTAATAAAGTTATTGCTTTTCTTCCTTGTACGTTTCGATCTTTTATAGCTTTGTCTAGTGTTCCGTCAGCTGTAATTTTTAGACCTAAGTATTTATACTCATCACAGGACTGAATTCGCTGCCCGGTATTTAAAATTAGATCCTGTTTCATTCCACCGATACACATATACTCTGTCTTATTGAGATTAACTTCTAGTCCCCACATATTATACTCTTCTATTAGTTTTCGTGTCATATATTCGAGGTCGTCATAATCCTGAGCCACTACTATCTAATCATCGGGGAAACATAAAGTATACAACGTGGTTTCGTCCAACGGAATTCGAACAAAAAATCCGTCGCCCTGTCGCCCACTTCCTTTTCAGCATTCCACAGCCGTCATCGCATAAGCATGTGATGCGATATACGCAAAAATATAAGTTGACCTTGAACATCGAGAATATACGCAGGTGTAGTCCAGGAGCCGACACGCAGCCAGCCGAGGAACCAGGAATAATAACCCAGGAGCCCACTATAAGTGCTATATAGTCGGAACCAGGATGGCGCCAGCATAAATCTCCTACAGTCAACTCACGACGACCACGACTGTTCCGCTGAAACGGAAAAAAGTCTATCGTCTATAACCAAGTTCTGTTGGGACGATAGCGGTGTTAGATAGATGCAAGTCTAACATGTAGCAGGACCACCTTTCGGAAGGGGTGTAAAAGCGTGGGTCCACTGCGTATACTTGCTTCGCAGTATAAACAACGACAAAGAGGTGTCAGGCAAAATTAAGTCCTCTTAGATAAAGAAAACTTGCATCCTAAGGGGCACGTGCATCAGTTTGATATATGATGTACGGACAAATCAGGGTTTGCGTAGTCGCTAGATCAAAAATGGTCTCCCTACTACTACTACAACTACCATTAAGCGATAAAAAAGCGATTTTTCTATATATTTCCGATTTTTTCGAAGCGCGTCGATTTATTTTTATCGAAGGAATTACTTTTATTTCTTATTTTTATTATAATTTTTTTTCTCACTCTCACGATATAGCTTTAAAAATCAACTAGTAAGACCTCACTTAAAAAATTAGGGTTTTTGTTGATAATAAAATAAAAGCAAAATCTCGATCATATGACCAAAAATTTCTTTACTCTTAAGTCACTCTAATCACCCAGGCCTAAAGTTTTCTTAAAAAAATTCCTAACAATTTTCAATGTAGACAGAAAACAATTTTCTTAAAACACACATTTTCTAACAAGCATCTCAAAAAAATTTGTTAAATCATCTTTAAAACTTTTCTATAAATAAAAAAAAACAAAAGCTACAAAAAAATCTATATTGTTATTTATTTCGGTTTCCTGAAAAGTAGTATTTTTTCAGCTATTTCTTTGTAGTTTTGGGGGTGCATTAGTTCAGTTATTTAAGAAATATTTTACACATTTTGTAAAAATCAAAGAAATTTAAGGAACCCTACAAGACGCATCCCCATTATTTAATACGCAAATTCATTCATCATGCATGAAATCTCAGAAAATTTCGCCGAATCCTCGCAGGCAACACTGTAAGAGGTATAATAGAGAAATCGATGAAAAACCATGGGCGTGCAGATTTTGTTGAAAATAAAATAAATATATTATAGACATTTTCCTATAAAATTTTTGCACCCAAAATTATAAAATTTAAATAAGTGTAAAATATTACCGGTACAGCTTTGACAGCCATTCTATTTTTACAGAATTAATTTTTTTATCGATTTATAATATTAGAAATCAATAACTTATTTACAGCTGGTAATATCCGTAGTTTTGATTTTTATTATTTTTCCCTAAAGATAAGAAATCTACTTTATATTATTTTTTTCTGGATATAGAAAAGTGTTACTTTAATCCCTAAAATTTAAAACACAGGTAAAAGTGTTTCTTTTTATTTCAAATTGTCAAAGGTGTTTTTTTAACTTTTTACTCTTTCACCTTGGTAATACATTGCTCTTAGTAAATTTTTTACAGTAAGTAGATTTGTTCTGTTAAAAAAAGTCAAAAACTCCGAATTATATACTCAGACCTTGAGATATTTATCAAAAGTTTTGCATCAGGATTTAAAGAGTCTATTTGATCCCCTAGTGTACAGGGTGCATTTTCGACACTTTTGGGTGTTTTCGGTTTCTATGTTTATAATATTGATATGCGATGTTTACCATCATTATTCTCTTCAAATTAAAGCACACTAAGGTGTAGTCGTTTTTTCTTCAATCTTCTCTAGAAGTTCCCGAAACCACCCAAATGATAAAAATGGGACAGCCTATATTTATAATATAGATTTTTTGTTATATTTTATCAGCAAAACTCTTGCCTCGAAATAAAAAGCACTCATTGGTTTATTTTACCAAAATCCATTCATTAGTTTATTAAACTCTAGCAATTAGTTTTTTTAGAAAATATTTGGTATGAGTCTGTGTTTTTTTACATTTGCAAATGTTAAAAAATATGACTTATTCAGTTTTATCAACAAAATACTTTTGATTTTCATAAAAAAATCTATTTAATTTTTATTTACCAAATAAAATAAAAATGAAAAAATATTATTTATAATTAAGTGATTATTATACAGGGTGTCCCATAACTTAGGCGCCGTAGTGCAGCAGGTGATAGAGGAGGTTATTTCCAAGAAAAAAGTTTATATAACATGGGGTCAACATTCATCTGTTTTTAAGATATAGGATTTTTAAAGAGGAGTGGGTGAAAACCGGTTATACAAAAAAAAATCTGTGACAGCCAGCTGAATACTCAGCTAATTGTGATTAAAAAATGTGGTACTCCTTTTTTGATAATATTACAAGTAGAGGAGGTACGGGCTGTCAAAATAACCTCGAAAGTGTATAAAAAATAATATTTTTTTTTTAATTAATTTTTGCTTTCCCTTTTAAAAAATATCAATAATATTTTATTATTATGTCTCGCTAGAGACTTGTTTTTATTAACAAAAAATATTTAAAAAACATTGCATTTAATATGGCATTCATAAAAGTTCATACCAAAAAAATAGTATTTTCTAAAAAAATTGACTGACTAACTTTTTTCAAATTAATTTTTTTAAATTAATTTCAATTTACTGCTTTTGTTCTAATACAAGACTACCCAATTTCATATTTTTACTGCGTTTTTTTAAAGTTATTATCACAAAAGTTAAAACAATTGCCAACAACAAGTTTTTGATCAGACATGACCTCCTCTATCACTTGTTGGCCTATGGCCTCTAAGGTATGGGACACCCTATATACAAACATTATTAAATTTGGCAAATATAAGAATTAAGAACAATATTTTAATCCATTTGACTCAAGGCTCTCTTTTAATTAATCACCAGGGACTATGCAGTAAGTAAGTGAAAAGGAAGTTAAAACTCTTTTTTTTCTGTGTAAAAGTAGGTACTACCTTTTTTCTTCTTATAGTGATATTTGTTAATTCTAACTACTTTTTTACATCATTATATGATGATCGAACATCAAAAACAACCAGTGATAATATATTATGTATACTTTATAATAAAAAGAGAGTTGAATATTTAACTACCAACCACTAGTAGTAAGTAGTCTTCTTAATTTGAACTAGTCTTTAACACCTGACCTTGGGCAAGGCATTTCGTACAAGATAGTGCCTACTAGGTGCTAAACGAACATACTGAGGATCAACGTGGTCAGAACAAAGAATGCCCATTTTGACAGAATTTTCTCCTTATTAAGGCCAATAATCTCCCTCCAAAGCTCTCTCTTGTTTGGATCAGTGGGGAATCTAGTAAAGTCATAAATTTGAATATTTTTAAAATGTTTAATAACTGTACAGTAGCATGACATAACATAACATTACAGAGTGAAAATGGTTGTTTACATAAGAAATATATTTTTTTATATATTATTGCCAGAATAAATTCAAAAACTTTTCCAAAAAAACCCAAACACTAGAGGTGGGAAAATAAGGGAATTTGCAACAATAAATAATGTTTCTTAAAACTTCTTTGTAAAATAAATCACTAATATTTTGTAAAAAAAGTTATAAACCACACCACTGTCTTACCAAATCGTAAACAATATGACGGTTTCTGGAAGAGATTCAAACTTACCGGTGAAATGATAAATCCAGCCACTTCTCTTCACTTTTGTCACACTTCTTAGGCATTTTTAAAGTTATTTAATAAAAAAAATCTTAATTTTGTGATCAATATTGCAAAAAAAACAAAGAAAACACACGTTTATTCGGATAACCTCTCAAAGGCAACAATAAATGATGCAAGGGTGACGTTTGGTCTACATGGTTGCCGCTATTAATTTTTTTTCTGAAAAATAGCGAACAAAAATCAGTTTTTTGCATTTTACGCGTCGTAGGGCAAAATTTAATGTATGAGAAATATTACACATAGAATTCCCTACAATCGGTCTCCATAGTCTATAGGTCTACAACCACACGTTTAGAAGAAAATTTGAAAAAATTATGTTTTTTGCAATTTATGCAAAAACGGTAAGTCATAAAAAAAAACTTTATTGACATAAAATGATCAAGACACAATTCTCTACAATGCGACAATGACAATTTACAACTCTACAACCATATGTGTTGAAGACAGAGGGTGCCGAAAATGCCCATTATATACTTTTTTGCGTTTTACGCAAAAACCATAAGTCATAGAGCTGTGACTCACATAGGTGAATTGTAGAGAATGGCGTCCTGGAGATTTCTTGTCTATAATGTGTTTTTCTAGGACCTACCGTTTTTAGATAAAATAAAATAATAATTTTTGCAAATTTGGCGCCCTATATGTTCTACACGTAGTTGTAAACCTGTGGCCCAAAAGGAAAGAATGTAGAAAATTGTGTCCTTTAACATTTTATGTTTATAAAGTTTCTTTCTACGACTAAAAAAAACACAATTTTTGACAACTTAGCTGCCATCTACCTTCTAAACATGTCGTTGTAGACCTATAGACTACGGAGATTGATTGTGAAGACTCGTATGGGTAATATTTCTCTTAAATAAAATTCTTCTCTACGACTTACCGTTTTTGTGTAAAATGCAAAAAACTGATTTTTGTCAATTTTGGTGCTCTCTATCTTCTATACATGTAAGTCTAGAGCTATAACCTTTAAGAAAAATTGTAAAGGAATTTTTGAAGTGTAAACTTCTTTAGGCGCGTTTAGTAGTTTTTGTGGGTACTGAATTGAACTGAGCCGTCAGACTCGGCTATGTAACGCTCATTCGGGTGAAGTCGGCTCGAGTCGACTAACTGTGAGAGGAACATTCAGCGAGCAATATGATGATGCAGATGAAGGCCAGTATTATTAATTTCGCCTTGTTAAAGTTTACACTTCTGCCATGTGGTCTTAAGCACACACAATTTTTTTTGTCAACAAAGGTTTTCTCTGCGACGTTCCATTTTCGCGTAAAATCAAATCAAAACACTTTTTGAGTTTTCCAGAGTTGCCCAGGAGAGGGTTGTAGACTAATTTATATATATATATATATATATATATATATATATATATATATATATATTATATAAAGAAAAGGTTTTTTTAACTTTCGTGATCAAAACATTTAACTTAAATTTATTTGGAGTAAAAGCAAGAGTTATTTTTATACCGAAAACATTTGTAGTGAGAACAATAATTAATAGTTAAAAGTGCAGTTTAGTCATCTGGTTTTAATAACTTTTTAAATACCACCTAGGAAGACAAAACTAATAAACTATTTTTGAACTCTAACCTCACACCAAAGAAATTTAATTAAACTTACTTTCAGTTGAACGTTTTTCACACTTAAATGGAGTCCCGTTTTTTTCAGAAAACCGAAAACCAAATCAATATTTTAAACTGCGCATTCGCTACCGTACTTTTTCTTCTCACATAAAATATCTCCCTCTCAGCTGTGGTCGAGCATGTGTTGTGAAGTTAGTAAGAGGAAGATAATTTTATGTGATCAGAAAAAGAGAGGTGCGCATGTGCAGTTTAAAAAAATGGTTTGCATTACAGGATATCGCCGCTAGTTATTTTGTGTTCCTGCAAAAAACAAACTCAAGTTGGTTGACTGTACAAAAATTGCAATTTTGTGCTAATCGTTGTACGTTCTATAAAAATCGACAATCAACAATCTTCGAAAAAAACCAACTTTAGCTGATTATTTCTAATTTATACTTTCCTCTTAATTCAAAATAGATAAGGATTTAAACCGCCACATAGATCTATAACAACAGGGACTTAAAAGCAAATGTTCAATTTTTGTTAAGTTTAGGTACCTATGTAAACAAAAATTTACCGATTGATTATTGGATAACATATTCTAACTTAAAAAAACTTTTTTTCAAACATTTGTATACATATGTGCATATAGGTACACAGACAGACATGCATACATACATATCTAGAGGTTATACTTACAACCTAGAATTAAATTGTATAGAAAAACGTTATTAATGATAAGATCTCAAAAAAAAAATCAATGAAAACAATCCTTTTCTCACATAGGATGGTAAACATATTCTATTACAGATGTATAGCAATCCAAAACGTAAGCCGAATTCAAAAACAAAATATTTTTTTGATTTTTATTAGTTACCATTTTACTTATGTACCTACATCAAAATTACAAGTTATAAAAGTACTGGCAACATTGTTGCGAATTTGAAAGAAATCCCCAGTGTAATACTTTTTGTGTCTGATGAAGTTTAGGATTTCTATACGGGGTCTACCTTTAGTTGAATGTTTTTGGTAAAAATATGAAATGCGTTTCTCGCAAACTCACATCAATTTTACGATAAATTCGATGTAATGTCTCAAGATCAATTTCTTCTTCCCGGCTATCAGAAAAACTTGGATGTGTTTCTGGAATTCAATAACAGGTCTTGTTTCCACCCTTTCCAACGTGAATCTTTTTTCTTAATTTTTAACTCGGGTCTACATAATGATTTGAAATTTCAAAAAAAGTCATTTATCCCTATCATAACAAAAACATTTCATGTAAAAAAAGCCAAGTATGCGAAAGTAGTATTCCATAAAAAGAATTGAGATAAAAGTAAAGCCAAGTTCCCCAATACAAATTTAAAAATGAAAAGTTCTTACTAGTATAGAAATGTTTTTTTAAACTTTGCTATTACAGCCAAACTTCTTTATGTTCAATTTAGCACTGTACCTAAAAGTCATTTGCAGCTGTAATAGCCAAGTTTAGAAAAACATTTCCAAACTAGTAGGGACCTTTCATTTTGAAATTTGTATTGGAGAACTTGAGTTTAATTTTATCTCAATTCTTTTGACGTAAGTGGCATTTTCGCGTACTTGGCTTTTTTTACATAAAAGTTTTTTTTTAGGTTTTAAAGTAGTAAAATATGCGGAATATTGTTCAACATTTTTTAATATAGGTACTGTGCATTCTGGAGATGGTACAGTCGCCTCCAAAAAAAAAGTTACATATCGATTATTTCCTGTTAAGCAAAAAACTTGAAAAATTGATACTTTGAGAGTGTGTACGTAACTAGCTTATAGCTTTTTTTTATTTAACATAGCTTTTTTATAAAAATTTAACTAAATTTATTAATCTTGCTATACTATATATCAATTTTTTACCGTGCACTGATATTTTTAATCGTAGTCTTTATGTTCAATATTTTCACATACATAGTTTATAACGGATTGATTTTTATCCTGTGAAACAGTGTTTTGTGCCAGATTTTAAATAAATTACGTCGGCCAATCCCATGCGCCAATGCTGAAACACCTATACAACCCTTGATACATGATTGAAATAATATAGTCACAACCGCAACTAATACGTACCGATCCAGACTTTTTCAGTCCAATATATATATTACATATTTGAAAAATTATAATAAATCAATATACAACTTTTATCTAATTTTTTTAACTAGCAAATTGAAACTTTGCAAATGGTTTAATAGTAAAAATGAAAGATACTAACCCATATTTTAAATATACGTGAAGAAATCACCATATAATCTCTGGTTTACCAACTTGGAGCACTTTTAAAAATCGCCTTTCCGCGCGGAATATGTGCGGATCATTATGCAGGCTATCAAACGGCCTATGACTTGTCGTCGTAACAAGTGACAACGAGTTAGTAGATCGATTTTCTGCATTGGGGTCTACTATTAAGGTAATTGGGCACTTTTTTAAGACTTAGTAGTTATGATAGAAAATAGTTCGATATTGCGGTTTCAATCGTCTAAATTAAACAAGCTGACCTCTGTGCGCCGCGCCGTGACCACAGATTAATAAAAGAGTGTTCACATTGGCGTAGCTAGCCTTGCTTTTCAGGGGGGGCCGTGGCCCCGGTCTATCTTGAACAAAAAGCAAACATAGGTTTTAAAGAGTCGTGCAAAGTGTGCAACAAATAAAACAAAATACGCGCATTAAATGTTCTAATATTTTAATATAACAAATTTAATAATACATTTACCAACTTATTTATATGTATACAAAGGAAGTATGTGATTCAGCAATTCTACAAAGAAAGTTTTCTACGTCGCTGACTGAAAGCGTCTACCACACTGTCTAAGTCGACCTCAACATCTTTTTCTATGAATAACAATGAGAAACCTGAGTGTCTCTCTTGAGTCATAGTTGTTCTAAGCCAATTAAAAACTCTCCTCATGGCAGAGAAAGACCTCTCGCAAATTGCACTTGAAATTGGAAGAATACTCGCAACTTTAAAAAGTTGGTAGAGGTTTGGATAGGTGTTTTCTGCTATATGTTGTTTGATAGAATCATGACCAACAGTTTGATTTAACCGAAAAATACAATTCTTTAAAACGGTCATTTCTGCTCTTAGAGTAGAAGTATTAATATTAAAAATTTCCCGGTATTGCTCGAGGAATTTATTCCATTTAACGACGTGGGAAAACTTAATATGAAAATGGTTATGAAATTGTCACCAAAACCGGAAAATTTTCATAAGACGCTAACCTCAAAAAAACTAAAAAGATAATTATATTTATTTTAGAAAAACAGTTTAAAAAGGTCTTTTATAACCTTACGACATTTACAACCCGATTTCGGAAACAGAGGGGCAAAGGTCGCTGTCTTCATTAAATGCGAAATTTAACTTACACTTCTATAATATTTTACAAGATGTCGCCAATATGTATGAAATATTCAATATGCATAATTATGTTTAAATTTAAAAAATATTTTCGGGAAATTGCATAAGTGCAGAAAAGTTACCGATAATTTAAAGAGAAAAAGCCTAATTCCGCAAGACAAGGGCTTTTTCCTGAAATGTAAACATTATCTGAATGATTTTAAATTTTAATGCACCTATTTTATTTGAATATTTCCCGAATAATAATAGAAAAGTACGTATTTTCAGCGTCATGTTCTTTTACTAATAGTCGGTAGGGGAGACCTAAAGTATCTTAGGGGGGGCCTGAGGGACTTCAGGGGGGCCAGCCCCCCCCCCCCCTGACCCCCCTAGCTACGCCAATGAGTGTTCATAAGGCATATTAAAGTGTCACATTACATTTATCTTTTAGGTAACTTCTTGGTGTCAAGACGAGAAAATGTGCAAAAAGGAAATTCTATCTTTTGGCTGAGAAAAATATATTGCCGACTTTTCCATAATTTAATTTTGGAACGGCGAAATTCGATTTTACTCCCATGATTTGTTCGTCTTGCTTTGCACTATCTTTAGTAGCGCACCCAGAAATTTGTCTTCGGGGAGGGGGGGGGGGGGGGCAAGATCTCATGATGTCGTATTTCATACTATTATTTGCTTTTATTTATGAAATATGTAAAAAATTATTAAATAAAAAAATTTTTAAATAAAAAAAAACACTGCTAAATTTACTGGTAAGTATTAGTCGCAGTTGAGTACAAAATTGATAGGTATACATAATGTCGGTGGCGGATCCAGGATTTCCTGGGGGGAGGGGCTAAAATGGCAGCAAACATCAAACCATTTATTTTTGTGGTTTTTCATAGATCTGAGCTGTGAAATTTAGTGCTAAAAGGTGGTTGAAATACGCCGCAGGCGAAAAATTTTGGAAACTTAAGTAGATTTTGTTAACAAATTTAAATAAGTGAGCGGCAGAACTAAAAAAAAATCTTTGTCTGGAAGGGGGGGAGGGGTGCCCGGGCCCCTCTGGCCCCCCTGGAGCCGCCACTGCATAATGTACGACATGCTTCAACTTTTAGTTTTGATGCCCAAAGCGCACTTATCAAATTATACAGCTTTGTATTTTCATGAATCAGGTTATTGGATAATTTTGTACCCACTGCGACTAGTAGTTACAAGTAAATTTAGTAGTTGAGTGTTTTTATTTCCAACTTTTAGATTTAATTTTTATAAAAAGGCGTATGCATTTACAATTCATTTAGCTTTACCCAAAAAGTACGTGTAGATTTTCTACGGACGCGAATAGTGTTACCTTCCATTGAGTGAAGGTGGGGGAGGAGAGAGGGAGGAGGGAACTAGTAAAAAAATCGCTTTATATCTGTGGGGCGGGGGGGAGGGGGGTGCTGGTAAAATGGTGTTAAAAAAAAAATCTGAAAGTGTATGCAGAAAGAATTTTTGAAATCGCTCTATATTTGATAAAATTATGCGAATATGATTTTTGAATGTAGGGTGGGGGGAATGACAGGAGGGAGATGGGTGGGAGCAGGGAGAACTAGAAAGTAATTAGAGGACATTTACAATGGGTAATCCAAGCAAGGGCGGATTCAGAAGTGCCTCTCGGGGGGGGGGCACTTTAGGTGATATTCTCTGTTGGTAAAAAACGGTATATATTTTTTTAAGCAGCATTTTATTAAATTATTCAGAACTAAAAAGTACATTATCTTACATATATCTAAAAATTCCAGCCTACGCTGTCCTGTCTTCGCAAATCGCTCAATTATTTTTTCGGAGGTTACTGGAATGTCACGGCAGCAATGCAATAGACAAAGACCATTTAATTTGTCTTCCCTCATAGTTACTCTCAACGAGGATTTCATCCTGTTTAGGGAGTTGAAGGTTCTTTCAGCAGTGGCTGAACTGATTCGAAGAGTCACAAAAATGTGCAATAAGTTGTGTATGGCGGGAAAAACATCTTTATCACTCAACTGCAAAGTGGAGACGGCATATTCCGTAGATCTGTTTTACCTTCCCAGTGAACTTTCCATAAATTTAATTCTCCTTCTAATTTCACCAAATCAGAAAACAGCAGATCCTTGTATGTGTCGGCAAGTTTCATAATTATTTCCAAATAATTTGGCGGATTTTTAAGAATCGCAGACGGAAGCAATAAGCCGAAATCAAAACATCTCAACGATTCCTCTGAAAATCTTGTTTCGATGTCCATGATGACATTGTCAATCATTGGGATGTAGACTGATCTCCTGTAGTAATCCCTTACGTTTTCGGCTTCATAGTTCTCTCGGTGTACTTGTCGCTTTTGTAATCTTGGAGTTTTTAAGCTCAAAGTTCTCTCTATACAGACGAGAGAAAATTGTCTCGCAGTTTAGCCTCTGTTCTTTTAAGACAGACAATGTGTTCTTTACGGTCTCTGATGCTCTGTACAAGTCGAGAGTTGGTGTTTGTAGAAGACGACTTAATGGAAGTGTGTTATTTAGTACATCGCATGACGAGTAAAGAGCAACAAGAAACTCAGTTGTACAGAGTGTATTCATCAAGACGTTGGCAGTTTTACATGAATTATTATCGTTCCAATTTGATAGTTGGGCCAACGCTTTAAGAATTGGATGGAATGAATCTCGAAAGAGCAGAAACCAGTTATGCCTGTCTATCCACCTAGTTTCACATAGTCCTATCAATTGTCTTCCCAAAATAGACGTCAAAACTAAATTTCTCTTGGCCGACTGATTGAAAAACGCCACGACTTCCTTAATAGCACCCGTGGCATTTCTAATGCCCTGGATGGATCTTTAAACATTGGGAAATGGAAAAATTAAGGTTATGGTTGTAGCAGGAAACATACTTGGAGTTTTTTGCCACCAACTTTATCCCAGAACAATATGAGCGAGAGCGTTTCCTGAAAGTTTCAGCTCCTTATCGTAGGTAGAAGGAGAGGAATTCACTGGGTTGCCTTCAGAAGATCCTATAGACTCAACTGAGTTTTTTGAATTTTTATTAGCAAAAACTTTACTTTTTACTATTCAAAAAATTCCCGGGGGGGGGGGGGCAAGTGCCCCTAGTGCCCCCCCCCCTGGATCCGCCACTGAATCCAAGGAATTTCAATAAAATTGCCTGAAATTTAGATTTGTATGCCTTAAAGCCTACTTGTGACAAAATGGCGTCTAAAGACCGCCATGTTAATTCCTGTTTAAAAAAATTTAGCCTATTGCACCTTCGGGATCAGTAACAATTAACTTTTGTAACTTTTTTGTTAAAATCGGTTCAGCCGTTTAGCCTTTAGCGTGACACAAACATACATATTTACTTACATACATACAACAATCGAAAAACATTACCCTTCCTTTCGCCGTGCTGCAGTTGGGTAAAAATTTTGGCCTTGGGGAGGGCCTGGGCCCCAAGGCCCCCCCCTAGGTGCACCCTTGCTATTTTATTCAATCTATCTTGTTCTATGCTACTGCATCTTTGTTTGCTGTCTCATTTATCAAAATAAGTTTTATTACAACTTAATAAATATTACATTAATGCTAATTAAGCAGTTTTTGTTTCATTAAGTAGTTTTTTTCTACAATTTTAAAATGGAGCTAGGTTGTAAGTTGTCTGCTATTTTTTTTCGAAACAATTATGGCGAATGCTTAAAAATAAAATACTTTAACCACAACGACCTTAACAAATTATAAATTTTATTCTGATTAGAATTAGATAACAATTTTATATATTAACTCTTTCTTTTTTTTCGCGATTTTTTTTAATCAGCAATTTAGTGTGCGTTTTATAACGAACATAAAACGGAACATAAAGTTAGTGATTATGCCACTTGTTGCATTTTTAGTTTTTATTATCACGCGGCCCCAGTATATTTAACGGCAAAATTTACTTACCCCTTAGTTTAACATTTTTGTACTTATTTAATTCAATTTATTTTATTTCATTAATTTTTCATACAATTATAAAGCACAACGTATTCAAAAAGCAGATAAATTTAATTTTTTATTAATTCGTTAAAAAAATTTTCTACGTTTAGTAATGGTGTATTGATAGTCATTTGCCTTTATAGTAATTTTTTGGTGTCCGGTAAAAAATACTCTGCCAATATATGGGCCCCTAAGCTCACACTAGGTACTATAGTTATAGTGTACGTGTGAGCTAATATAACTAAAAACTGAAATATATTTTATTCAACTCCAGACTAAATTACCTTTTGTTTGATACCACACAAGCCATGTTTTGACTTAAACTCAAATTTTTGAAATATACACCCACCCTTAAAAAAAACAAAAACTAAAATGTATTTTGTTAAACTCCGGATTCAATTACCTTTCGTTTGATATCGCACACGCCATATTTTCACTTAAACTCTAATTTTTGAAATATAACCCCACCCTTTTTTTAAAATAAATTAAAATGTATTTTGTTTAACTCCAGATTCAATTACCTTTCGTTTGATATCACACACGCCATATTTTCACATAAACTCTAATTTTTGAAATCTACCCCCACCCTTTTATTTGGTTTGTGTTTGGTGGATTTTGTTCATTTTTAAATGGGACCATCTCGACCCAAGACTCAGCCCAGGTACCAACTTTCATTAAAATCGGTTAGGCGGTTTTTGAGTTATGCGCGTTGGTCGTTACAGACAGACAGACAGACAGACAGACAGACAGACAGACAGACAGACAGACAGACAGACAGACAGACAGACAGACAGACAGACAGACAGACAGACAGACAGACAGACAGACAGACAGACAGACAGACAGACAGACAGACAGACAGACAGACAGACAGACAGACAGACAGACAGACAGACAGACAGACAGACAGACAGACAGACAGACAGACAGACAGACAGACAGACAGACAGACAGACAGACAGACAGACAGACAGACAGACAGACAGACAGACAGACAGACAGACAGACAGACAGACAGACAGACAGACAGACAGACAGACAGACAGACAGACAGACAGACAGACAGACAGACAGACAGACAGACAGACAGACAGACAGACAGACAGACAGACAGACAGACAGACAGACAGACAGACAGACAGAGACGGCGCAACAAAAAAGTTTCAAAATCATCTGAAACGCAAAGATATATAAAAATTTTTGAAATCGGAGCAACTTTTTTTTTCTCGAAAAAATTAGGATCACCATAGCTCACACAACTATAGTATAGTATATGTGTGAGCTAAAAATATAATTGGATTATTACCTCTGTTTGTGATTGTTACGAGTCCAATTTTTTTTGCACATATTGTAGCTTATTAACTGCCTAAGATTTTTTATTAAAAAAAGTACATTTTGTACTTTTTTCATACTTTTGTTAGTATTTTTAGTCTTTAAAAAAGCAGTCCAATGACCCTTAAAATATTTTATTATAAACACCATTTTGATTGTTGTGGAAGAAAGAAATATTGTTTTGAAACAGAGAAGTATTTTAGAAAGATGAATTTATAAAAAAAAAATAGATTAAAAAAATTTAAGAAATTATTTTACACGCTACCAAATGTAAAGTTTTTTGGAAGTTTTTTCCCCACCCTAAATAACTTTCATTAACTATAATTTACTGATCAAAAAGAATTTTATACTTCACAAAAAGGTGTGTGTGCTGAAAGAAACGGAAGAGTTGATTTTGGTTAGTTTCCATTTTATACAAGGTATGCTACCAGATGTACGTTTCTGTGTGTTTCACGTCATCAGTGGAGAACAGCACACCTCGGTAAGCCAATTTAAACCAAAACCAACTCCTACATATGAATTACTCGCATCCGTGAGATACGAGCAAACTTAAAGGTGTGGCGCCATCTAGCGATCTGGCTCGAGCACTCGAAAGTTGAAACACGTCATCGTCTTGTCTGAGACGCAGCTGCGCCATCTATAGGCAAGTTTCGTTCATTGAATGTGGTTTTGAAACCACGTGATCACGTAGCAATAAAAGTCAGTGTCAACTGTCTGCTATATCTTACATGTTAATTTTTTAGACAAATTAGCGATGTATAAACAGATTTTCAATTGTTTTGATCGATGTGTAATTGAAAACGGATTCTAATATATATTGTGATTTTTACAATATTTAAATATTGGTACATATCAGTGGCGGATCCAGGGGTGGGCCAGAGGGGCCCGGACCCCCCCCCCCCTCACTTAGACATATAGCTTATTTTTAGTTTAGCAGTTCACTTATTTAAAATTTGTCACAAATTCTACTTTCGATATGACTCTCCTTTCGATACTAAATTTTACACCTCAGATCTATCAAAAACCGCTAATAAAAAATATTTTGATGTTTGCTGCCACTTTGGCCCCTCCCCCCTGGAGATCCTGGATCCGCCACTGGTCCATATTTAATACGGTAATGCATCTACAGACATAGTTTTAAAAATCAAAACGAATTTTATACTTCACACAAAGGTATGTGTGCCTAACTTGCGAGTGTCAGAAGCAGAGGGAAGAGTTGATTTTGGTTGTTTTCCTACTTACACAAGGTTGCATCTCTAGACGTACGTTTCTGTGTGTTTCACGTCGTCAGTAGAGAACAGCAAACCCAGGTAAGCCAATTTTAACCAAAATCAACTCCTATATATATGAAATACTCGCGGCGGTGCAATGCGAGTAAACTACAAAGTGTAGCGCCATCTAGCGGACTGGCTCGCATACCTTTGTGTGAAGTATAAAATTTGTTTTGATCCACACACAGCACGTTTTCCATCTTTCTTCTTTGCATATGCTTCGGGCAGTACGGCCTTTTAGTTGCTACGTGATTACGTGGTTTTAATACCACATTAATGGACGAAACTTGTCATAGATGGCGCTTCGGCATCTCAGACAAGACGATGCCAGTGTACTTAAACTTTCGAGTGCTTGAGCCAGTCCGCTAGATGGCGTAACAACTTGTAATTCACTCGCATTGCACTGCCGCGAGTAATTCATATATAGGAGTTGATTTTGGTTAAAATTGGCTTACCTGGGTTTGCTGTTCTCTACTGACGACGTGAAACACACAGAAACGTACGTCTAGAGATGCAACTTGTGTAAGTAGGAAAACAACCAAAATCAAATCTTCCCTCTCCTTCTGATACTCGCAAGTTAGGCTCACATACCTTTGTGTGAAGTATAAAATTCGTTTTGATTTTTATCGATCCACACACAGCACGTTTTCCATCTTTCTTCTTTGCATAGTTTTAAGCTATTTATGTATTATTTAGCTTTGAAAATTTTTATATAGACGTTTTTTTATCAATCATGGATTATATATATTATTTTTTGAACTTTATATCACACCTCAGGGAATCCTACGACTGCACGGACTAGATTTCCAAAAAGTGACATTTTGTCACAAATTTTTTATATGGTTTTTCTTTATTTTTAAAGTTAATTTGAATTTATTAGAAATGAAACTCACTGAAAAATGCTTACATTGCAGACATATTGCACATTAGGGTGAACCGCACCATTGCAGTTATTTGACCTGTAAGTATTAAAAAAATATACTTAAACCGGTCGGTATCAAGTCTATAGACTTAATACTTAAACCTGGTCTAAAATGCTAAGTTTTAAGGTCTAAATAAATACTGGTGGAAATGTCTAAGAACTATATGCGCATTATATAAGCGCCAAAATATTATTACTTTAAACAATACTTTTGGAGGCTAGACCAGTTGTGGCTCGTGACAGTAAAGTTTGTGAGTTCTGCTGACACAATTATAGAAAAACAAACAACAAACACGACCATAACCTCCCGCTCATGCGTTTGGCGTCTTCCAAATAAATAAATGTGCCCGCAAACACGCAACGCTGAGCCCGCCCGCCCGGAATTGTACTGGAACTGCAAGTTTTGCAGCTCTATTCTTGCCTAGATTTCGCTATCTAAACCCCTGAGCAGGTACGGTGCGGGGCGAAGGAAGGGGTCCCTAGCCGAGCACAGATCTCGTTAGCCGCCCAGCTACGTTGTGTTGCAATTTAGCAGCGCAACAATGCCAATAACTTCATTTGACCGACTGTGAAATGTGGCCTTCGGCGACGGCGCGCGGCGTCATACTCAACACACGTACGCGATTTGATGGCCTACTATACCAACACCGGACCGAAAATATACTGCTATTCCAATAATTTTAGAAATAAAATAATTATATTAGAAAAATAGCAGCGGCTGAAAAATAGTCAAATAATGTGAAAATTTTGGGGGTTCTGCAGCTCTAGCCGCCCCTGGGCTAGACTTAGTGACCAGGTAATTAACTATGGGCTAAAAGTTGTTTTGCCAATCAATAACATTCTAAATAATTATTCGTTTATTAATCTGTCACGGAAACCATGATATAAAATTATAAAAATGTTAATTGGTTTTCACTTAATTTCTAAAAATCATAAGTGCCAATAAAAAGTTCATTACATTTTATACAGTGTCTTCCAAAAACAATTTTTTCCATATAATTTATACCGTCTATTAGATACTTCTTAAAAATAGTTCAACAATATTTCAAAATTGATTAAGAACATGTAAAGAGAAATAGCGCAATTGGTGCCATCCTTCATTTTCCAAACAAAACAAAAAATCAATAGGTTGTAATTATTTAGATTTCTATACCTTTTGCAAAATATATCTGTTATTATACGGTATTCTATGACAAGCCCTGTATAGTTCTTTGCCCACTTAGTACCTGGCAATATATTCTAATTTAAATTAAAAAAAAACAAGTTTTACTTTCAAGTCACAGTAAAATTATATTATTGTTGCTGTATGACCTAATGTGGTCACAATATCTTGCTGGAAAAACTGGAAGAACTTATATTTTATAAATTATTTATTTTTAGACACAAAAAATTTTAGAATATCTGTCAGCCATTCCGAGGAGAGACATAGAAGTACAGGGAGAGGAAGTAATCATCGAAAAAGAAATGATAAAGAATAGCATTAAAAGGCCTAAATCCGGAAAAGCTAGCGAACCTGAACCTGCTAGAAAATCTCACGTATATTATCAATCAATGCATAAACGGACATCCAGTAGCTGATGACTCGAAAATTGCATTCAAATCAAATCAAATCAAATCAAAATTAGCTTTATTAGTCAGAATACAATAGAATACATTGACAAAGCCTTGCTTATCTAAAGTACAAATATCCAACTAAAAGCTTTAAAACTATGGAGATACATTAATCCCTATCAAAATAACAATAATAGAAAAACTAAATAAAGTTTAAAAATAAATTTAACTAACATTTGATGTACCTACTTTTAATTGCTAACGCCATAATTTTATTTAAGTTCAAATACAAAAATTGGCTTTATTAGTCAGTTTACCAAAGTAGACATTGACAAAAGCCTCATTTATCCAATTATAGTCTATTGAACACTAAATAATTATTATTGATTTAAAATTATTTAAATAAAAAAAAGTCAAACAGTCAAACTTAAAACTATATAAAAATCGGTAAATATAAGAAAAATCTAAAATTTGATTAAAACATAACGACGCCAAAATTTAAATTCAATGAAAATTATTGATTTAAAAATATTTAAATAAACAAACTTAAAACTATAGATAAAAATTGGTAAACACAATAAAAAGCTAAAACTTGATTAAAACAAAACGACGTCAAAATTTACATTCAATAAAATCAAAACCAACGATCTGTGTCAGATTTTGTCAGATAAACCTAAATATAAAAATAAATAGTTTCAGTCAGCAAAGTATTCTTCCAAAGTATAGTAAGCTTTGCTCGCTAAAAAATCTTTTGTTTTTCTTCTAAATTTCCCTATATTTTTTATTTCTCGAAACTCAACTGGCAAATGATTAAAAAGCTTTTTTCCATTGTAAATAAATGAGTTTTTTACCAAAGTTGAGCGAGGTATAGGAAGATTAAGAGTAAAAGTATTACGAGTGTTATACTGTCTAGGTAATAATAATTCATGACGATACTTTTTAAACATTAAACATATAGTTTCTAAAATAAAAATACAACACAAAGTTAAAATTCTATGCCTCAAAAAAAGAGGCCTGCAAGAAACGCGCTTTTTGACTCCACACAAATTCCTTATTGCCCTTTTTTGGAGGACAAAAACTGAATTTATTAAAAACTGCGAACAGGATCCCCAATAGCAAATGCCATATCGAAGATGCGATTCTACCAACGAGTGATAAACATTTTTGGCAACATCCAAGCCAAGGTTATCACCAATCACTCTCACAGCATAACAGTTTGAAGCAATTTTACTTTGAAGATTTGCAATATGCTTATCGAACTTTAAACATCGATCGATTGTTAGACCTAAAAATCTGTTTATTTCTGGATTTGATAACACTTCATTTTCTAGTGTGATATCACAAAATTTAAAATGTGTGTTTTTGATATATTAAAGGACAGAAAGTTTGCGTCACACCATTGTTTTATTTTACAAATATCGTTCTGAACATCAATATTTAGTCTGTCTATATCAGTATTGTGCCAAAGAACTGTGTTATCGTCACAAAAAGCTGTTATTTTGCCCGTAATGTCAATGTTTGGTAGGTCATTAACAAAAACCAAAAATAATAATGGGCCCAAAATTGAACCCTGAGGAACACCTGTATCAACTTCTTGTTCAATTGAAGTTTCTTCGTTAAAAAAAGCTGATTGAAGTCGCCCAGACAAATATGAGCGAAACCAATCTAAAGCTATGCCTCTGACTCCATATTTTTGCAGTTTTTGCAGCAATATTCTGTGATTCACACAATCAAAGGCTTTCGATAGATCACAAAATATTGCAGCAGCCTTCTCACCAGAGTTAAGCTTAACATAAATACAATACAATCAATACATAAAAAAAAAGCTGGATTGCAATAATTACAGAGGAATTTCAGTAACCAGTACTCTAAGTAGACTGTAAGGTAGGATTCTTAGAGATCTAATAAAAAAGGATTTCCATGAACAAGAAGAAGAAGAGCAAAGTGGGTTTCGTGCAGGCAGATTAGGTAGTAATGGTTTTTGTCTTAAACAAGTAATTGAGAAAAGGAGTGCCACAAATATAGAGACTCATGTGACCTTTGTTGACCTACAAAAAGCATATGATACCGTTCCAGCAGAAAAATTATGGACAGTGTAAGAGCAAACCAATATCAATCATACATCCATAAAAGCGATAAAAGAAAGATACAAAGGGTCAAAATCTAAAATTAAAATAAAATCGACTTTTAAAAAAATTCCTGATAACGAAAGGCTTAAGACAGGGATGTTGCATCTCACCAACTCTTTTAAAAATATTTATCGCAGTAGCTCTAAAACACTGGAGACATAAAGTACACGGCATGGGAATACAACTTAACGTCCGATTTATCATAAACACACTACAGTTTGCTGACGACTAAGTAATTGTAGCTAATGATAAAGAAGACTATATGATGAGAAAGTTAACAGAAGAATACCAAAAGTGGGGTTTAACAGTTAACGTGGACAAGACACACTACTTATGTATTGGAAACGAATCAAGTGAGTTATAATTAGATAATGGAAAAACAATAACCAGAGTAATAAAAGCAAAAAAGGTTATTGAATGTCTTAACAGGATTTTATGGAGCAGAAAAATAAAAAATAATGTAAAATTTAACATATATGAAACAATGGTGAAAAGCACGCTGTTGTATGGATAGAGACTTGTCGCGTAACAGAAAAATACAAAAAATATATGGAAAGTGTCGAAATGGGTGTAATAAGATGATCAATGAGAATATCTAGAACAGATCATATAAGAAATGAGATCATAAAAGAAAGAATGGGAGTCGAGGGAAGCATAATGGGTGACATCACTAAAAGACAAGTGATATGGTACGGCCTTGTACAACGGATGAACGACGAAAGATTACCAAAGAAGGTCCTAGAATGGCAACCAATATGGCGCAGAAAAAGAGGGCGTCCTAAACTAGAATGACAACAGACTGGTATAAAAATTCTACTTTATTTTTTTGGTCCCCTTTGAGGGTGCAAACGTAAGTTGGGTTGAGTTCAGGTTGGCTGGTTCACCACTTACACCACTCATTCGAGAAATACCCAATATTTTGAGATAAGAAATTGAAAAACGTAATTGTAAAGTTTATGTAAAGGAAATCAGTAAAAACGATGCCTATAAAATATCTAAAGTGCACCTACCTTAGTTTTCATCTAGTTGCAGTCGTTTTGGTCGCTTGGAAGATGGAAAAAACGGGGAAATAGTAGCACTCACGGCGTTTCTTGTGCTTGTTGTCGGTTTCCCGATTGCGACTCCTCGCGCAGACTCGCGCGTGTCTCGGTGCGGGGATAAGTCATATGCATATATGAAAAAATAATATTAAAATATAAAAGTAGCCAAAAGCTGGCAAATAATTCTTGCACCAACACCCCCTCTATCGACGCAGCGTTGCATACGTCTTTCTCCAATGTTGGAAGCAATTTTAAAAATCATCAGAAGAGATGCTGTTTAGAAGTCTTGCCGTTTTTTCCTTGATATGTTCTAATATTTTAAAACGGGTTCCTTTTAACGATTTCTTCACTTTCGGAAACAGGTTGAAGTCGCAAGGGGCCAAGTCTGTTGAATATGGTGGGTGGTTCGGTTCGGTTCGGTTCGGGTAACAACGGGGATCTTCTTAGCTAAAAACTGCTTAATGGATAGGGCATTGTGGGCCGGTCCATTGTCCTGGTAGAGCAGCCACGCGTTGTTCTTCCACAAATCTGGACGTTTTTTGTTTACACGTTGCCTTAACTACATAAATACTTCCAAATATAACTGTTTGACCCTCACGCGCCCATTCAATAAGATTAACACCCCTAATATCAAAAAGAAAAACAATGAGGATCGTTGTTTTGGATGTGTTGGAGCGCCCGTCTCGTTCATCATCTTTAACTTCTTTACGACCCTCGAAAAAGCTTTTATGCCACATAAAAATCTTTGCACGGGACATACACTGCTCCTCGTGGACATGTTTTAGCATTGAAAAGCATTAAGTAGCCGTTTTTTTGAATTTTACTTTAAATTAATACGTTGCTTAATCTTTTCGTTGGTCGTTATTCCGGCAAATTAGCCATGCACGATCCGCTTCAAACCACTGGTTAAGCCAAACTAGCAGAGGAAAGACGACAAGATTGCGCGCGGTAGTAGAACGTACATTAAGGTGAATAACTCCTACCGTCCGAGGCGTGGAGATTTAAAACCTGTTAGTACGGGGGCCAGTCTTAAAATATAATTGACACACCTCGTATTTAGGCAATAAATTATTTGACTTGCTGTCTTTTCTGATGCATGATGTAGTGTCTCCATTATTGCCTACTAAACAAAAGCGATTTTTTGCACAAACCTTGAATGCATTATACCTGCATCTGATTTGACATTGTTAGATTGCATTGTTTAAAAATTATATTGTTCAATTATTGCCGTGCAAAAATTTGCAATTGTCGTTCGAAGGCGAAAAAACTAGATTGGATCTAGCTGCCCTATAATGCAAGGTCACCTAAGGCCATTAAAACTGGATTTTTACTGGATATCTAAAAAAGGTCATTACTTATATCAGTCGCGGCTTGTGACAGTAAAGTTTGTGAGTTGTGCCGATAGGGTATAAAAAAATGCTATTTTTTTACAGTCTCCAGATCACGGGTTTATTATAAAAAGTAAAAAATTGCTAAGTTTGGTTTGGCAAAAATTACAATGCGCATAATATGTACTCACCAATATTTTGCCTGCACGTATTTTCTAGACATCTGAGAACTCGTACTGGTACACTTTTGGGCAGTACTCGAACAAGTTTGTATACTTAAATGTATTTAAATTTAACTTCACATTTAACTCACTAATATAATTTTTAAATTTGAATTAAACAAACAACAAACACGACCATAACCTCCCGCTCATGCGTTTGGCGTCTTCTAAATAAATAAATGCGCCCGCAAACATGTAACGCTGAGCCCGCCCGCCCGGAATTGTACTGGAACTGCAAGTTTTGCAGCTCTATTTTTGCCTAGATTTCGCTATCTAAACCCATGAGCAAGTGCGGTGCGGGGCGAAGGAAGGGGTTCCTAGCCGACATCGAGGTAGAATAAAGGGAGCTGACATGACCTAATTTACATGTACCCCCTTCGGCCATATTGTTTAGACACTTCTGTCATCGCGATCGATCAGATCGATCGAGCTTTATTTTCATTTAAATTGCGTTTTCTTAAAGATTCGAATGGCATTTTTGCTAGTTTTTTTGAAAACGAATATTGTGTTTTGTGCTTTACGTTGTTATGGTAGCAGAAGCAGTGTAGATTAGAAGATATCAAAAGGAATAACATTTCATAGGTGAGTATAAACAATAAATAGAACCGTACTTGTTCTTATGAAACAAAAATTTTGAAAAATAGTTCTCTAGCTTAACTAAAGCTTACAACCGGTACACATTCTACCCTACTCTATAACCAAACATTTTTCTTTAGCGCTGCCCCCCCCCCCCTTTTTGAATTAACGAATTGGTTGCGCCGGCCTGTCCACGAATATAGGAACAAACTGTATTTTTACTACAATAAAACAAATTTTATTAAAACTAATAAATTACATCAGGACTCCCGTGCCTTCCCCCCCCCCCCCCAATATTGGTCGGCGCCCCCTGATTTGGGAACCACTGCTCTAAAGATACCCAACCAAGAAACACAAGGCTGGCGGATCAGAATCATATGAGGCACTTACGGCCCCTAGGAACCGGGGGCCATGTAAAATTAGGAAGCAGTCAATCGCAACCGTTTGGTGCAAATTCGCTGACAGCGCAGTGTATAAGTCAATTAAGTTTTTTCATTGTAAATTACAAAAATTTTTCGTGGCCTCGAAAGAGCTTCGAAATTTTTTATACATAGCCGACCTGTGGGTAATTGTATGAACTACTAATTTATTAAATCAAATCGTTCGCCCCTCCCCTGGCCCCCTATACGACACGCCACTGGTTCAGAATTAAAAAAAAAAATTGGCACCTAACCTTACTTTTTGATTAAGATAATTTTGGGTCTGTTAACAGGTCAGGCAGTGTTGATGGGATCATTAGTAATCAACTCAAACAAGGTTTGTAAAATCTTCATCAAAAAGCCCACAAAAAACGCCATGGCCCCGGAGTATCGATTTTATAATGATTTACAATGATAGAAGTCGCTGTTACTTTTCAAAACCAAATATTACCGCGGCAAAATAAAATTTTATACGGCACATTTTAATTAGGAAAGTGACTATTAATGAGTTAATATTATTGGTATTTTTATAAACATAATTTTTTATTAAAAGTAAAAATTTATCTTATCATAAATTCATAATTTTCATCCCTAAATCAATAAACATCAATTTTTCACAAACCTAAGTATTACCCTTCTCGATATCCCTTGTAGAGAAGAAGCTGTCATCTTGTATTAAAAAGAAATATAAACAAATGTATTGAGTGCAGCCCTGTTAAGCAGACATATTGGTACGACTCTAAGCCACGCCTAGGGGTCCCATTTTCTGTCGCATTATACAAATGCTTGGAGCGGCTCTACCTTGATGCTAGCCGAGCACAGATCTTGTTAGCCGCCCAGCTACGTTGTGTTGCAATTTAGCAGCGCAACAATGCCAATAACTTCATTTGACCAACTGTGAAATGCGGCCTTCGGCGACGGCGCGCGGTGTCATACTCAACACACATACGCGATTTGAAGGCCTACTATACCAACACCGGACCGAAAATATACTGCTATTTCAATAATTTTAGAAATAAAATAATTATATTAGAAAAATAGCAGCGGCTAAAAATAGTCAAATAATGTGAAAATTTTGGGGGTTCTGCAGCTCTGCAGCCCTTATGCACTAGCCGCCCTTGACTTATATTATCTACCAATAATTCATAAAATCTCAGGGCACGGTAGTGCCTCGCCAAGTTCGCGCTGCCGTACCATCTTTTCTTGAAACATTTTAACCCATATTTGACCTATCTAAAACTTTACTTCGGAATGAGCTATGAATCTCAAACTTTGCACAGTCGTAGATCTTCATAGAGTTAACAACCCGTCCAAGTTTCATGAACTTCCATAAAGTAGTAAAGTAGTTACGAAATTTCAAAAACGTCGAAAATGCAAAAATATACCCTACAATACTCCAAAAAACTTTTCCAAAACTAATTTTTAACTTGAGGGAAAATCGGAAGTGGCATCAATAATTTTTTTGACTCCGGCGGTGGTTTATCTGCCGTGGGCTTTTTGAGGAATGTGGAAATGCTGTCAAAAATCACTAAAAGTTGCTCTTTCGAATAACATATGCAGAAAGTTTGAACCAACTGCACAACCCTTGAAAATCATATTTGGCGAACTATACCTGCTTAAAGCCTGCTGTCCATGGCGCGTATTATGCGTTTTCCAGGCTTTGATTGGCTAAGATTTTTAAATCAACCAATCAGATCCCGAGAAAAGATAATTCCGCGCGGATAATACGCTCCATGGACACCCAGCTTTATAAAAGAGTATTTTTTATAAATCTTCTTTCTTTAATTTTACTTGTTGTTTATGGTTTTTTTTTTGTTTTTTTTTGCATTATTTGCAATTTGGCATTTGAAAATTATATTGGCAATCGTCCATTACGATCAAAAATTTTAACACACGAAAAAGGTGATCTCATGTTTTTAGACGTTGATACTTTACGTCTAATTTGAGTTTTTATACCTTTGACAGTGGAAAAGAAGAATTATAGAAATCAGTTGAATGAAAAATGAAAAATAAAAAATGAAAAATGAAAAATGAAAAATGAAAAATGAAAAATGAAAAATGAAAAATAAAAAATGAAAAATGAAAAGTGAAAAATGAAAAATGAAAAATGAAAAATGAAAAATGAAAAATGAAAAATGAAAAATGAAAAATGAAAAATGAAAAATGAAAAATGAAAAATGAAAAATGAAAAATGAAAAATGAAAAATGAAAAATGAAAAATGAAAAATGAAAAATGAAAAATGAAAAATGAAAAATGAAAAATGAAAAATGAAAAATGAAAAATGAAAAATGAAAAATGAAAAATGAAAAATGAAAAATGAAAAATGAAAAATGAAAAATGAAAAATGAAAAATGAAAAATGAAAAATGAAAAATGAAAAATGAAAAATGAAAAATGAAAAATGAAAAATGAAAAATGAAAAATGAAAAATGAAAAATGAAAAATGAAAAATGAAAAATGAAAAATGAAAAATGAAAAATGAAAAATGAAAAATGAAAAATGAAAAATGAAAAATGAAAAATGAAAAATGAAAAATGAAAAATGAAAAATGAAAAATGAAAAATGAAAAATGAAAAATGAAAAATGAAAAATGAAAAATGAAAAATGAAAAATGAAAAATGAAAAATGAAAAATGAAAAATGAAAAATGAAAAATGAAAAATGAAAAATGAAAAATGAAAAATGAAAAATGAAAAATGAAAAATGAAAAATGAAAAATGAAAAATGAAAAATGAAAAATGAAAAATGAAAAATGAAAAATGAAAAATGAAAAATGAAAAATGAAAAATGAAAAATGAAAAATGAAAAATGAAAAATGAAAAATGAAAAATGAAAAATGAAAAATGAAAAATGAAAAATGAAAAATGAAAAATGAAAAATGAAAAATGAAAAATGAAAAATGAAAAATGAAAAATGAAAAATGAAAAATGAAAAATGAAAAATGAAAAATGAAAAATGAAAAATGAAAAATGAAAAATGAAAAATGAAAAATGAAAAATGAAAAATGAAAAATGAAAAATGAAAAATGAAAAATGAAAAATGAAAAATGAAAAATGAAAAATGAAAAATGAAAAATGAAAAATGAAAAATGAAAAATGAAAAATGAAAAATGAAAAATGAAAAATGAAAAATGAAAAATGAAAAATGAAAAATGAAAAATGAAAAATGAAAAATGAAAAATGAAAAATGAAAAATGAAAAATGAAAAATGAAAAATGAAAAATGAAAAATGAAAAATGAAAAATGAAAAATGAAAAATGAAAAATGAAAAATGAAAAATGAAAAATGAAAAATGAAAAATAAAAAATGAAAAATGAAAAATGAAAAATGAAAAATGAAAAATGAAAAATAAAAAATAAAAAATGAAAAATTTGCAACTTTGGATCCGCCATTTTCATGTTTATAAATTTAAAACCAAATATTATATTGAGTTACCTTCAGCGCCACCATGTTTCAAGTTTTAGGAAAATCAGTTTATAAATAGGAAAGTGCGCCATTGTGGTTCCGCCATTTTATTTTATTAAAGCGACCTAAAACATCCCAAAGTTCCGAATTAGATGCATATTGGTTCATAATTGGAAAAGTCCGTCATTTTATATCCACCATTTTAAATTTTTTATCTTAATTTCAAAATAAAAATCAACGACCTAAAAGGTCCCACATTTCCGAGTTTGTTGCATATCGCTTCATAAATGGAAAAATCCGCCATTTTGGATCCCCCATTTTATTTATTTTTCTAATTAAAAAAAATGTTGGATTGTATACTAACCACCAAATACCTAGTTAAAAAGGTTTGAGAAATATACAAATAAACAAATATATTATATTAAATAAAACTGTTTAAACAATGGCCAAATGTAACAAATTGGCCGCGGCGAATTGTCCCATTCTCAAAAATTTGCCCCCGATAAACAAACTTTTGTTTTTGGATTTTTTCGAAAAATCTATACTAAATAATACCTTACGTTTTCGGTGGGCCATCCTTTATGTTAAACAATTAAAAAAGCAGATATTAAATAAAAATATCTATGTCTGTATTAATCCCGCCAAAATACACACATCCTATGCTAATAAACAAGAAATCAGCAAAAAAAAGAAATGTATGTATCCAAAAAACGGAATGGGACAACTGGGCGCCGCCAACTGGGCGCCGCCAACTCGGCGCCGCCAACTGGGCGCCGCCAACTCGGCGCCGCCAACTAGGCGCCGGACCAACTCGGCGCCGCCAACTGGGCGCCGGCCAACTCGGCGCCGGACTAAAAAATTTTTTTTGATAAAATGTGTAGATGAAAAATATTTTTTTTGATAAAATGTGTAGATGAAAAATAAAATATATTATTTATATAAAAACATCTTTAAAAAATCCTTTACGCAATTTTTTACAAGCTTTTTTTAGCTTCAGATGTTCTGTCTAACTAACTAACTATATAACTATAACTAAATTTGGTACACACGTAGTGGTCCCATGACAATACAACATTAAGAAAAAAATATCCTCCAAACCCCTACCCCCACCCCTTCTATAGAAAAATGTGTTTTTGACACATTTCCCGTTATCCGATTTGGATAAAATTTGGTATACATATAGTGATCTGATGACAATACAATATTAAGAAAAAATATCCTCCCACCTCTACCCCCACCCCCTTTCATGGAAAAATGAGTTTTTGACACACTTCCCATTATCCGATTTGGATGAAATTTGGTATTCACATAGTGGTCCGATGACCATACAACATTAAAAAAAAATATATCCTCCCACCCCTACCCCCACCCCCTTCCATAGAAAATGCGTTTTTGACACCCTTCCCATTATCCGATTTGGATGAAATTTGGTATACATATAGTGGTCCGATGACAATACAACATTGAAAAAAAAATCCTACCACTCCTACCCCCACCCTCATCTATAGAAAAATGCGTTTTTGACACACTACCCATTATCCGATTTGGATGAAATTTGGTATACATATAGTGATCCGATGGCAATACAATATTAAGAAAAAACTATCCTCCCACCTCTACCCCCACCCCCTTTCATAGAAAAATGAATTTTTGACACACTTTCCATTATCCGATTTGGATGAAATTTGGTATACATATAGTGGTCCGATGACAATACAACATTTTAAAAAAATTCTACCACTCCTACCCTCACCCTCATCTATAGAAAAATGCGTTTTTGACACACTTCCCATTATCCGATTTAGATGAAATTTGGTATACATATAGTGGTCCGATAACAAAACAACAATAATGAAAAAATGTCCTCCCACCCCTACCCCCACCCCCTTCCATAAAAAATGCGTTTTTGACATACTTCACTTCAAATGACTTTTATAAAATTTGGTATATGCATAAAGGTCCGATGGCAATACAGCCCAAACAAAAAATATATTTCTACCTCTACCCCCACCCTCTCCTTCCCCCGATGAGAGATGAAAAATGAGTTTCCAAACAACTCACGATCAGCGATTTCATTATAATCTAGAATAAACTCTTCTTTATTTATTTACCTCTGCATTTTTCCATCCAAAATGGCGGATTTTCTTATTTACTAACCGATGTCTCAAACTTGAAATATTACATTGCTTGAGGTCACTTAACAAAATTTTTTACTCAAACTTAAAAAAATCAAAATGGCCGATCCAAAATGGCGGATTTTCTTATTTACTAACCGATTTGTCTCAAACTTGAAATATTACATTGCTTGAGGTCATTTAACAAAATATTTTACTCAAACTTAAAAAAATCAAAATGGCGGATCCAAAATTGCGGAAATAAATTGTAAATTTTTTTTTTCACAAGTCACAAGCTCTTATAAAATGCACTAAAAATTAAAAAATAATTTTCTAACATTCTAATATTATCATAATAATAAAAGCGATGGCCGACTGATTGAAATTTTGACGATGTTAGCACGATAAGATATCCGTATCAATTAAATATCACTATTTGCAAGAATCAATCTAGCAGAAAAATGCAGAGGTAAATAAATAAAGAAGAGTTTATTCTAGATTATAATGAAATCGCTGGTCGTGAGTTGTTTGGAAACTCATTTTTTTATCGGGGGAAGGAGAGGGTGGGGGTAGAGGTAGAAATATATTTTTTGTTTGGGCTGTATTGCCATCGGACCTTTATGCATATACCAAATTTTATAAAAGTCCTTTGAAGTGAAGTATGTCAAAAACGCATTTTTTATGGAAGGGGTGGGGGTAGGGGTGGGAGGACATTTTTTCATTATTGTTGTATTGTTATCGGACCACTATATGTATACCAAATTTCTTCCAAATCGGATATTGGGAAGTGTGTCAAAAACGCATTTTTCTATAGATGGGGGTGGGGGTAGGAGTGGTAGGATTTTTTTTCAATGTTGTATTGTCATCGGACCACTATATGTATACCAAATTTCATCCAAATCGGATAATGGGAAGTGTGTCAAAAACTCATTTTTCTATGAAAGGGGGTGGGGGTAGAGGTGGGAGGATATTTTTTTCTTAATATTGTATTGTCATCGGATCACTATATGTATACCAAATTTCATCCAAATCGGATAACGGGATGTGTGTCAAAAACAAATTTTTCTATGGAACTGGGTGGGGGTAGGGGTGGGAGGATATTTTTTTTTAAGATGTTGTATTGTCATCGGATTACTAAGTGAATACCAAATTTCATCCAAATCGGATAATGGGAAGTGTGTCAAAAACTCATTTTTCCATGAAAGGGGGTGGGGGTAGAGGTGGGAGGATATTTTTTTCCTTAATATTGTATTGTCATCGGATCACTATATGTATACCAAATTTCATCCAAGTCGGATAACGGGATGTGTGTCAAAAACAAATTTGTCTATGGAAGGGGGTGGGGGTAGGGGTGGGAGGATATTTTTTTCTTATTGTTGTATTATCATCGGACCACTATGTGTATACCAAATTTTATCCAAATCGGATAACGGGAAGTGTGTCAAAAACACATTTTTCTATTGAAGGGGTGGGGGTAGGGGTGAGAGGATATTTTTTTCTTAATGTTGTATTGTCATGGGACCACAACGTGTGTACCAAATTTCATCCAAATCGGATAATGGGAATTGTGTCAAAAACGCATTTTTCTATAGATGAGGGTGGGGGGTAGGAGTGGTAGGATTTTTTTTTCAATGTTGTATTGTCATCGGACCACTATATGTACCTATACCAAATTTCATCTAAATCGGATAATGGGAAGGGTGTCAAAAACGCATTTTCTATGGAAGGGGGTGGGGGTAGGGGGTGGGAGGATATTTTTATTTTAAATGTTGTATTGTCATTGGACCACTATGTGAATACCAAATTTCATCCAAATCGGATAATGGGAAGTGTGTCAAAAACTCATTTTTCTGTGAAAGGAGGTGGGGGTAGAGGTGGGAGGATATTTTTTTCTTAATATTGTATTGTCATCGCATCACTATATGTATACCAAATTTCATCCAAATCGGATAACGGGATGTGTGTCAAAAACAAATTTGTCTATGGAAGGGGGTGGGGGTAGGGGTGGGAGGATATTTTTTTCTTATTGTTGTATTATCATCGGACCACTATGTGTATACCAAATTTTATCCAAATCGGATAACGGGAAGTGTGTCAAAAACACATTTTTCTATTGAAGGAGTGGGGGTAGGGGTGAGAGGATATTTTTTTCTTAATGTTGTATTGTCATGGGACCACTACGTGTGTACCAAATTTCATCCAAATCGGATAATGGGAAGTGTGTCAAAAACGCTTCACAAGATTTGATAGATAGTTAGACAGAAAATAAAAACTTGTAAAAAATTGCGTAAAGGATTTTTTTAAGATGTTTTTATATAAATAATATATTTTATTTTCCATCTACACATTTTATCCAAAAAATAAAATTTTAGTCCAGCGCCGAGTTGGCCGGCGCCCAGTTGGCGGCGCCGAGTTGGCCCGGCGCCCAGTTGGCCCGGCGCCCAGTTGGCGGCGCCGAGTTGGCGGCGCCCAGTTGGCGGCGCCCAGTTGTCCTAGACCGTCCAAAAAACGTGTATGGCTTCGCCCGTTTATCGGCCAATATTCCAAATAGTTATTAATTTCAATAGCAAAAATTGCATTGCACAAAAGTGCACAGCGACACCCGATCGTCGTGGAGTCGAGGGAATGAAAGCGCGCGATACGATGTTCAATAATTCATTCATTCAGAAACCTCGCCTGGTATTGGAATTCTCATCCAAGCACTTCTGAAAACGGCAGCGGCCATTTATTAAGTCCCCGACTGTACAAGTTTTCCGAAAATTTATGTATGATCTTTGGTGGCTTAATGAAAGAGCATTTGCGTACAGAGCAAGAGATCCGGGTTCGAGTCCCGGCCGAACACAAACTTTTTTATAATTCATCTTTCTTTAATTTCATTTGTTATTAATAGTATAAGGAGTTGCAGTACGATGTGGCTATATAAATGAGGAAAAAAACACACTGCGCCTTGATGAATATTAATGTTAAAATGTTTATATTTACTCATAAATAAATTATTTATCTTTATTGGTCGAAGATGTGTGGTCTCTGTCCGGCTGTCCGTCAGTAGTTGCACTTGAGCAAGCGCCCATTCTTTGTTTTTACCTACAAAATTTAATTTAACCTGCAGATGTTGGAGTTTCTATCATTAAGGAGAGTTTACACATGCATGGATTTGCTGGCGCCAATAAAAACTGGCCCGCCAGTAAGTTAAATTTGCAAGTGTAAACACCGACTTGCACACAAGTTATTTTTTTGCATGCATGTATCAAAAAAGTCTGCAGCTGACTGAATTTGCTGGCGCCAGTGGTGACGCATGCGCGCAGAAAAGGAAAATTTTCATGTGTAAACAAGTGCTTGCACGTCGGCTCGCCAGTTTTAAGTTAATTATTTTACATTATTTTTTATTTTCATTGTGTTTGAGCTTAAAAATTTTGTTTATTTTTGTTTTTATAGCTTAATATGGCTAAAAAAAGTGGTCAGCAGAACTGACCATACAGTTTCTTGAAGGCTATGAATGTTTTCCTTGTTTATGGGATGTACACAGTAGTTCGTATAAACACAAAGATAGTCGAGATAATGCTTCCCAAAAAATGAGTAAAATAATGACTATTGAAGGCTTTGAAGTTGCAGAAGTAAAAGCAAAAATAGGATCCATAAGAAACACATATGCTTTGGAATTGACAAAAATTAAAAAAAGCCAACGTTCCGGAGCCGGTGCAAATGAAGTATACACCCCAAAAGTACCATGGTTTAAAGTAGCAGACCGAGTTTTAAAGAATGTTGTTTAAATAAGAGAAACTCTAGAAGAATATCAAAATGTTGCTTTGTCATTCGAAGATGGTTTTTATAGCTCGCAGGATCTTCTGCTGCAAGTTCTCCTAAAAGCTTTTCGGAAGCACCCAAAGTAGATCGACTAGCAATCCATGCTTTAACCCATGCAGATACGGCCTTTTCGTTGTTCCTTTTCCTGAATCTCTTTTATTTTTTTTTTTTTTATAAAATTTTAGCGACTATTTTGCAGGCTTCCGAGAGTTCAGCCGACATATCGCGTATCGTGTACACTTTAAAAATGAAACTGGCGTGCCAGTCTTTTTAATTTTCGCACAATAGTGTAAACCTTTACTGGCGTGCCAATAGAACTGGCGCGAACACTGGCGCCACTAAATTCATGCATGTGTAAACCCACTATTATACATTATTATGTTAAAGCTCTACTACCGTTTTTTATCTTCTAAGCCTGTGCAGTAATTGCTAAAGAATGGTATTGTTTTAAACAAAAATTGAGATCATAATAAAAACATTTGATGTTATAAAGAAAATGTGCGTACCATTTCAAACACAAAAATTCTTACTAGTATGGAAATGTTTTGTTAAAGTACAATAAACCTTGTTTATGTTTAAGTTACCATTTCAAAATCAAATGTTTTACTAGTATGAAGATATTTTGTTAAAGTACAACCAAACTTGTTTATGTTTAATTTAACACCGTGCCTATAAGTCAATTTACAGTAGCAATAGCGAAGTTTTAAACAAATATTTCCAAACTAGTAAGAACTTTTCATTATTTTTTATTTATCTTAACTCTTTTTACGGAAAACCAGCGTACCTACGTGGGTTATTTTCATGAATTTTTTTGTTAGTGCTCGGTGCTTTTGTTGATAAACTGTATAGTTTTTAAAATATGAATTTTCAAATTTGGCAATTTTGTTCTTATGGGATTCCCTACCCTAAAATTCGCTAAATAACGTTTTTTTGCATTTTAAATCAGGGTGTGGTTTTTTCGCATCTCTATAGCTCTATCATAGTGTAACTCGGTGCTTTTGTGATCAAACTGTATAGTTTTTAAAATATGAATTTTCAAAATTTGGCTATTTTGGTCTTATGGGATTCCCTACCCTAAAATTCGCTAAATGACGTTTTTCCGAATCTTAACTCAGGGTGTGGTTTTTTCGCATCTCTATCGCTCTATCATACTGTAACTCGGTGCTTTTGTGATCAAACTGTATAGTTTTTCAAATATGAATTTTCAAAATTTGGCTATTTTAGTCTTATGGGATTCCCTACCCTAAAATTCGCTAAATGACGTTTTTCCGAATCTTAACTCAAGGTGTGGGTTTTTCGCATCTCTTTGGCCCAACCATATTGCATCTCGGTGCTTTTGTTATATCTATATATAGTTTTTAAAATATGAATTTTCAAATGTTGGCCATTTTGGTCTTATTCTAAAATTCGCTATATGACGTTTTTCTGAATCCTAACTCAGGGTGTGGTTTTTTCGCATTTCTATGGCCAGCACCGGAATTAGGGTGATTGGAGCCTGGTGCAGTATTAGAGTTTGGCGCCGCCCCCTAATACACGACTCAAAAAGCGCATAACGGCGCCCTCTGGCGATAACGCTTTGTGCGGGGGCACCGGTTGTACCCCCCTAGTTACAACACTGGTTTAAATGATTCAATAAATATATAAAATATTAGTTTGAACCGAAACACTTATTAAAATTAAAACCATTGTTTATCAAACCAAACCAAATTTTTACAAATTAAAAAAAAAACCTCCGTTTCTATTTTGTGGCATACATGTATCTTAAACTAACCTTTTCAAATAAATACTGTTGTAGGATCAGGGGTCGAACAATCCGCACGATTTGCAAACAACAGTAGCATTATTAATATGCTCAATCTGCTCAAAACAATAGAAGCAAGTAGAAAATAAAAGAAAATCTGCGGTTAGATGTTAACTGTGTTGTCGGTTCATTTGTTTTCCGAGATACACATGTTCCAGGCATGCTACGGTCCATCAACGTAGCAATTTAACTTTTCCATGGAGGGGGTTTGATACAACACTTTCCATTTCATCACCTTTGTAAATTGGTTGTGCCGTATTGAAGGAAGGGGGGGGGCAATCGAGGGGTGCCCGATTGTCAATTTTTGTACATTAAAAGGAAATACCTACGATAAAGGTTTTTATTGTATCTGGCAGTACAAATATTTTTTAGTAAAAACAATGTAAAACATTTATATTTTAAAGTAAATTTATTATTAACTCCGAATGCCAGCCATCGTTGATTTCACCGAGATCAAAGACCGTCAGCCGGCTTATTTATCTGTTTGTTGGGTATCCTGTGATTTTAGTGCATGTATTAAATTTTTTTATAGCTGATATAAATCACGAGACATGAGAGACGAGACGAGACGGGAGAAAGGCTCTCTCGATTGATAAAAGAGTCCTATCGTCGAGAGAACTATTTTATCTCGCATAACGAGAGGAAACGAGAGAAGGCCTTCTCTCGTCTCGTCTTATCTCGTCTCGCGGCAACAGTAATGCTTGCTTTTAAAGTCAGTGCGAGGTCCAAAAGATATGTGCGCCTGTGGACTCTGTTAAGAATCAATTTCAAAAATTTTTGTTGAAGAAAACTTTAGCCTGAGGGGTGAACCGCGTGGGTATTTTGGTGTACAAATCTTGGGTATTAAGTGAAAATGGCAGTGAAAAAAAATAAGGTAAGTTATGTTCAGTAGAAATGTCTGTGAGACTGATAATTGTCTATATGATTCATTTTTCATAATACTTTAATTTAAGTTGGCAATCGGCTAAACTAATAAAGCTAGCAATAAAGTTAGGTTATGTTAACTCCAATATTTTCATGCAGCACCGAGTGCAGCACGATTGCTATTTTTTTTACAATGTTGCCAATAATAGTGTAATACAGGTAGTAATATGATTTTTCAAATTCAATTTTAAATTTTTCAAGGGGTCGAAATAAATTTTTGGTTTTTGACTGCCGTTCATTTTTACTTGTAAAGTCCTAAATGTGTATAGTACCGGCAAAAAATTTTGAAAAATTTTTATTAGCTAAATCATCTTAAAATGGTCCAAAACACGTAACAAACCTATTTTCAGCAAAAAAAAAATTGTGTCTGTCGGTCTATAAGTCTGTCGGTGTGTCGATCTGTTAGTTTACGCGATAACTTTTAAATGAATTGAGCTATCGACCTGAAATTTGGCACACAGATAGAGCTCCATAGGAGAATGGTTCGGATTGTATGTACAAATCAGCCCAGGGGTAGGGGGTAAGAGGTGAGTTGAACTGCCAAAAAAATGAATTTTTCGGTGTAAAATGCAATGAGGACGGTTTTCGGGGTCTGTTTTCACATGTAAATTTTTAATCAGGTTGTTCAAAAGCTGCATGACGTACTTAGCTTTGGGGATGGGGGTAAGAAGAGGTGGGGATGTGGTGAGATGGAAAATATCGAGTAATATGTCGTTTTTGAGGTTTGCGGGTTCGGGTATCTCATTTCCATGAACTATACTTCAATTTAAAAAAATTAAGACAACATTTACTGAGAGTTTGACCCAACAAACAATTAAAGTTGTAACGACGAAACCCCAACTAGAAAGAATTTCTTAAAAGTAACCGCAACGTACTCCCGCTACGTCTCAGTATACCATACAGCGACGTTATAATTCCCTAAGTGGGGAACCAATTTATGGTTATAACTACTTGGCCAAGTGTTTAAAGTCACTGTAGTAACAACTACACTACTACGTCGTAGCCAGGTATCTACTACGTCGTAGAGGCTGTTTTTTTTCCGTAATGGCATAAAAGTTGCGATGTAGTTGCAAATAATATAATCGTTTCTTTTTGGTAGAATTGTTACACAATATGGTGGACACAACAGTAAACAGACTCGCTTAGTTTTTTTGTTTGGTTATGGTTATAATATGAACTATGTTATCCAAAAGTGTGAGAATTTACGAGCAGAGGATCAAAATTCGAGTGCGACGCAAAGTTTTTTGTATAACAAGCATTATATATATATTGCAAAAAACCGGTGCGCCCGTAAAATTGAGCCGTTTTCTGGTAGCTGATGGAATTTTTGTGTTCTGATTTTGGAGGTTATGTTTTCATAATCGACAGTTAACTCCAACAAATGGTGCTTAAGAAGAGCATTTTTGGTAAGCTTCAACTAATTTGTTTATAAAATAGTATGGCTCTTTAATATGAGCTCATAAAACGACAACAAAAATATTAAATTTTCTTTCTTACATAACAACATGGCGTCCCAAACTATATTCCCTGATAGTCGAAAAGGTTACTTGAAAGTAGTTGCGGCTTTAAAGTTGATCCAAAAAGTTATTTTGTCTACATTGTTACATCAGATGTTACTATGATGACACAAACTTTTGTGGTAAAAATTAAAGTTATAATGTAGTTGTCGGATACACTTGTTTGGGGCTCCAATGAAGCTTAACTTTCTAGTGATAATTAAGTAGGATATAAAAGTCAGGGCGACTACGAAATAACGACTAAAAAGAAAGTAAAACTTTAGCAACGTCCTATTGTGGTAGAGAAGACTATCAGAATCGACTATCAAGAAACAATCCTATGAAGTAGTTTAGAGGGTCGTTTTTACGAAACATCTACTATTTCCTGATACTAAATAGTAGTTAGAACTAAAAAGTAACAAATTTTGGTTGGGATCACCACATTTCTACTATAAGAAAGTAGCAAAGCCTTTAGAACATGTAGCCGCTACTATAAATGTTAGTTGGGGACAAGTCTGACATTTAAATGTTACTTGTAATGTCACATTTGTCAAACAGTCAATAAAAAGTGTCTCAATTATTTTTAATCGGACTATAACATTGAACATTTTTGATTATTTTGATAAAAGTTTCAAACTATTTTTCTTGTAAAATGGTTTTCTTGCAGTTTTATGAAATGACAGTTCGTTATGTGGCGTGTCCAAAAACTGTGTTGTTCGTGACAAATAGCTATGGTTATTAACCACTAACATAACTATAACTATAACAAAATTGACGTCTACATGTGCTGACCAAAAACACTCTAATAACTTTTTAACTGCGAAAAGTAGATTTTTTTCAGTGATATTAGTGGATATTAGTAGGCTCGAGTAGGTATTAGTGGGTATTAGTGGGTATTAGTGGGTATTATTATGGGTATTAGAGGGTAATAGAGGTATTAGTTTAACAAATTCGTGTATTAGAGGTAAAATGAGGTATTAGTGTACACAATTTTGGAGCGCGGTTTACCCCTCGCTTTAGCCTTAGAAAATAGAGATTTTCCAGAGTCCTTTTTGAAAAATATTTTAAAGAGAAATTTTTTAAAAAATAAACGAAAGAGGGAGGAGAAAGGGGAGTCGGGACTCCCAAATACCTTCCTCCTTTTACACGTGTGTGCTATGGTCAATTAATATTCATATATTCCGCAAAATCGTGACCGAATGTGCGCGCCCAATAAAGAACAGTACAAATTATACACAAATTTTATTTAGTATTACACACGCCGTAGCCCGGCCTGCGGACAGCTCAAATGGACATTTAAATATACCTCGAATTACAGTGTTTACCACATTTATTTTCAAATAATAAATGTGGAGTTACCTACACCATATTAATACCTGAAGCAGTTTGATAATTTGTTACTTTTAAATTATCCCCCTGTTTATTATGTTCAAATACTACAGTCCGGTGCAAAAGCGTCAAAATTTGGCCTTTGTAGGCTTTTGATGAAGATTTTACACCTGTTTTATTCGATTACTAATGATCGCAACAACACTGCCTGACCTTTTAGCAGACCCAAAATTGTCTCAGTATGGGGTAGGTATATACAGTGGCGTATATAAGGGGTGGGCCTAGGGGGCTTGGGCCCCCCCCGAAGCTAAGATTTTTTTAGAAACTTTTCACATATTTTATAAATAAAATAGCATAAAATACGGCCTCATGAAGTCTCGCCCCCCCCCCCCCCCCCCGAAACTTTTTTCTATATACGCCACTGGGTATATAGAAAGGTTAGGGTAACAATAGTAGTTTACCTAGTGCGGAAAGTGCCTCTTTTCCGCACGCGATCGCGTCGTTTGGCCAGCAATCAAGTGCGGAAAAGACACTTTACGCACGAGTTAGGTACACTATTTTTTCTATAAGCGTGAGGAAAAAACTAAAAATTAATCAGAAAATTATTTATATTCAAAACGTTTTAATCAAATCAATTATTATTATTCACATTCTAGCGGCTTCTAGAACTGACTGGGGTAGATCTTCGTCCGAAGAATCCATTGAAAATCTGATTTTTTTGTTTGAAAAATTCAAAAGACGCTTGCTGCAAAATTGGCTTTGTTTTGACAGTTTGTTTGTACTTTGTTGCTATGGTGATTTAAGATGCCAAATTTAAAACATTGACAATGACGATATTTATACCGGGGAGGTTTAAAACTTATAATTTGAACCTATTTTACTGAAAACTTTATTTTATCGAAAATATTGAAAATATAGCAGAATTTTAGTCAATTTGAATATTTTTAGGATATTTCGTGTGCTAGGAAAGATACAAATGTATTTTGAACGGTCTAAATGTTATAGAACACCTCAAAATCGTAACAAATTTACTTTTCCGCACTAGTGCGGAAAAATATTTTTCCGCACTAGTGCGGAAAAGTGGCACTTTCCACACTAAAATGCGTGCGGAAAAGTGGACTTTTCCGCACGCTTATAGAAAAAATATTTTTTCAATTCTGAACGGTTTAAGCGACAGTAATGAAAATTGGCACGCACATTGGCCTGTACGTACGTATTATTTGGCTGTTAAAACAAGTTATATAATTTGCTCGTAGCAAGGGGGAAAAATGTGTGTTTAGATTATGCTTTATATCTTTTAAACTAGTGCACCTAAAAAACTCATAGTTTGATCTCACCGGAAAGTCATTCAAGATATTCTTAACTAACACAACAACAGAATTTCATGGTTGTATTATACTTAAATATCATCTTCTCATTAAGATAAATTTAGAACGTTTTTTTGTCAAGACAAGAATTTTTTTAAAATTTAGATTTATTATTATTTCTTTGTTTTAAAACTTGTTCCTTTTCAAAAAAAGCTATTAATAGCCGCGTGGGCAGTTGACACAGACAGACAGACCAACAAATATGTCTCGACTCACTTAACCCTTAAGTAGTCGCTACGGCGTAAAAAGTGCGCCACTCGATCTAAAAACCATCTAACGTCTTTTTTTGCCCTGTTTTCTTGGTAATATATTATGGAAATTAAAGGTATTTTTGATTATTTATCTGTATGTTAGGGATTAATAGTCTACATATAATAATATGGGACTAAAGTATATAAAAAAATAACAAAAAGCTTATAACACCATTGTAAAAAGTATTATTACATACGGCTGAGAAGTATGGCCAATCAAGGATAGAACAGAAAAAATGCTTTCCGCTACGGAGATGGACTATTGGAGAAGAGCCGCAGGGGAATCAAAACGACAAAGAGTTACAAATCAAAGAATAAGAGAAATTATGGGTGAACGTACTTTAGTGGATGATATAAGAACAAAGCAACTGGTGTGGTACGGACATGTACAAAGAATGAATGATGAAAGACTAGCTAAACAAATACTACAATGTTAACCAACTGGCCGAAGAAAACGAGGACGGCCAAGGAAAAGCTGGAGAGAAGGAATAGACAGTGAAATAAGAATAAGAGGCCTAGATGATGAATTATGAGCAAACAGAAACAAGTGGAGATTGGGTATCGGAAGACGTAGAACGTTCGGTTCATCAACCGATAAATATATAATATATATATAAATATGCATTGTTTAATTAAATGAAAATAAATAAAGAAAATTAACAATTTTCATATTTTTCGTAGTGGCGTACAAAATACGCCAAGCGACCATCTGCGTAAAAAAAATCAATGCGACTACTTAAGGGTTAAATAAAATAAAAGCCAGCGCAGCATCTAATGAGCTGTAAACACGCATTCTTAAGTCGGCTTGGGCGTATAATTGGCCACTATGATATCTCACCCAACCAAATTTGGGACTGGACAAATTATTACAAAAGAGACATAAAACGCATTTGATGACATGATTTATTTTTTATTTTAATTTTTTAACTCCCAAAATAATGTCCCTAATAATGAATTTAATCAGCTATGATTAAATTAAAATTATTAATTTCTATATGACGTGAACAAGTTCACATCTAGGGGTATAAATTTTCATAAGAGGATAAAAAACAGATAGAGTATAGCATTTAATAAAAAGAGACCGCGATACACAGAAAGCTTTGCAGCGTTGTCAAAGGTAACCTTGATAGACAGACAATAGACAATAGACAACTTTATTAATCTTTTCAGCTACAATAATGTAGATAAGACACGTCAAATACAAAAAATATAACATTAAGTGTAAATAATAATAAAGTAAATATTTAAAAAAATAAAAACGAAAACACATTTACAAAATTTGTATATATATGTATATAAATATTGAGAACAAAAATTTACCTTCTGCCCAACATGTAGTTTTCAAATTCAATTAAACTATAAAAAGTTTCTTTAAATAAAAGATTTTTGATTTCTTTTTTGAATCTTGGCAGCGACGTAGTTTGTTTGATTTTGTTTGGCAACAAGTTAAAGAATTTGCATCCAAGATAATGAGTACTTTTTTTTATATACTCATGGTTGTGTTTATGGATGCTGAAGTGGTTACGACTTCTAGTTGGATAGTTGTGATAAGAACTATTTAATGTAAAAATATTTTAGTGTTGAAAAATGAAAATGAGTAGTTTATATATGTAAATACTTGTTATTGTCATAATTTTATTATCCTTAAATGCAGAGCGACAAGTACCGTTGTAAGGTATATTGAAAATTAATCTTATAAGTCTCTTTTGACCTACCAATACTCTTTCCACATCCTGAGCACTACCCCATACTGCCACACCATAGGCTAGAGCCGAGTATGCATTAGCATAATACACAGTAATGAGATTTTTTTATACTGAGAGAGTTTTTAAGTGACTTAATCATGAAGTAGCATGTATTAAGTTTTGAGCATACACTACTTATGTGTAAACTCCACTCGAAATGAGTATCGACAATAGTTCCCAAAAACTGGCAAAGGGATGTCATTAAAGATTATATTGAGGTCGGTAGGTTTACGGGACTTTGTTCTAAATTCCATAAAGACAGTTTTAGAGACATTTATAATCAGATTGTTTTGCTTGCACCAGTTGGAAAATTCATTTAGGGTTAAGTTGATTTTTTCATGAAGAAAATTTGTGTCTTTTGCGGATACAACGATGGACGTATCATCGGCGAACATAAACACAAGTCCCCACGTGATATATTCGGGAAGATCGTTAATAAACAGCAAAAATATTAAAGGTGCAAGCACACTGCCTTGGGGCGTGCCTATGTTTGATTCTGTAGATTCTGAATATGTGCTTCCTATTTTGATTTTAAATTTTCTATCTGTGAGAAAAGATTTAATGCAGTTATTAAGTTATAAATTACTACAGGCGCACGCGGTCGCACTCGTCAAGGGGCGGACAATCTGAAACATTTTTTTAGGGCAAGAATTATTATTTGACTTGTCACCATACAAGAAGTGGACTATTCAAAACGTGAACATTTTATTTTTAAAATTTTATTAAATTTAAGTTATTTAGTTCCTTCGGATAATAAAATTAATTGTCTGTCTCAATACACGATAACTCAAGAACACCTAAAACGATTTTAACTCATTATGATACACAAGTTTTATGTCGGCATTAGATTTTAGTTTAAAAAATGGGTTAGTTAAAAGTAATATTTAACCAATTTTACCTTAAAACTATCAACTTTAATATCAATTTTTCTTTTTGTATGGATTTTTGTTTAAAAATGTTCCTTTTGTATTTAAAACATTTTTGCCTGTGGCGCATGATGATATTTGTCTTGAAGAAGTACTAAATGAGCTCCGCGGAACTACTTTCGCGGCTCAATACCGCCCCGCTAACCCGGTGCCCACCTACGACTTTCTCGTGTGTGCTCGCGCACGCGTCACATGACTGTAATAACATTTCATATTGAGATCATGTGACGCGAGAAAGTCGTAGGTGGGAACCGGGTGTAAGGTCTCAACCACCCTCCCGCGTCCTTCACTATGGTCTACCATTAACTTTGTTAGGGTTAGTAAAATTGCATTTAAAAAAAACTAAAATTAAATAATAGTTAGCTTACCAATAGATTGGTAAACTGTGGTGTAAAAAAATTGACTTTAGTGAATGTGAAACGAAAATCAATAACAAAAATAACACTTTAAGATTCTGTTTGTTTGTAAAAGTAAGTGAATTATTTACATTTAGGAACAAGCAGAATTTTAAGGTATTATTCTGGTTGTTTATCACCTCGTTTGATGAATGCACTTACATAAAACTGAAAAGTTGACCTTTCGCGAACCAAGTAGCTAAACTGGTCGTTGGTCTAGCCCATACATCCTATAAACAATGATTTGTTTAAAAATATTATATCGTTAGTAGGCCTATCAAGTCAGATGACGTTCATCATTATGTATCGTATATTACGCGGACGTTCTCTTCTTTAAAATCATTTATTTATATACTTATTATATGACCAATAAATTTTCTTTGGCAGTGCAAACATTATTATGCTAGGGTTTTAGCGATTGTATTATTAATGTTTATTTTAACTATTGAAATATTTTAGTGGTCACATAAATAAGTACTGGTAATTTAAAAGACATAGGTAATAAAATACTTCACAAGATGGACATCAAAGTTTACCCATTTTCAAAGATAAAAACAATAATAATAAAAAAAACATTATCAAAAAAGACGCCTTCCAAGCTCGCCTATTATCACACTTCAAGTGAAGCCATGATAATATGTTAGCCTTGAAAACAGTTTTTTGCAAATATCTCAGAAACTAAAGCTCCTACGAAGTTTTTGGTTTTAACACGAATTATTGAGCAAAATATAGTCTACTATGTACTACTACTACTACTATAAAAACAGTGTATTGATCAGTGGCGGCTCGTGAAGTATAAGAATTGGTGTGCGCTATAATAAGTGAGTCGAAATAAATTTAAAATAAATAAAGTTAAAAAAATTTGCATATAGCTAAATAAAAGAACTTATGGTGCCCACTAGGTAATAAGATTGTCAAAGTAAAAAAAAGCCGGTCTCCAATAAATAAAAATATGCCTACACAAAAAAAATTGCCTACAGTATACATACATATTAGTTTTTAGCCAACGATGGATAACATTAATTCAATGTACAAAACCGTTTTATCTTAGCTTTTGATTCAAATACCATTTCATACTGTAATGTTCGTATACGTTGATTTAATGTTATACGGTCATCGGCTGAAAATTAATGTTAAATTGATATTACGCACCTTTTTGTCAGTCCTGCTTTTTGTTTAGTTTCCTAGTCCTTAAATAATAATAATAACGAGTTTGTAACATCACATCCACAAATCCAGTTGTTTTTTTGGTAAATATCTTTTAAAATTTCTACCTTCTTTTCTTTTGGAGCAAGTTTGCGATAATTCTAGTTCTGGAGTCGGCCATCCTAATCTTTTAATTTCAATTTTTTGATTTAAATTAAAGGAGGAAAAGCTTGCTATAATGTTTTGTACAGAATTAAATCTTGAATTACTTCCAGGATTACCCGAACTTATAACTGCCTCAGACATATTCGACACTTGTAGATAATAATTAATCCAAAAATTACAAACAAGAAGCCGAAAACAGCATAAACTTCACTTAAAAACTGCGTAAATAAATTTTAATTACGCCCAATACACGCATACTAACGATAATATAAACAGTAATCAGCTGAGAACTATAAAAAAACGATGCAAGTGTGTATTGATTTAGTGCACCAGCCCGCCCTTTTCTCGGCCGATATCCCGAGCATTTCCGATCAAATTGCGTGGCAAAAATTGGATTAAAGAGGAACGCCGAATCCACGCGCACCTCCAGATTCAAGCCCGCCCTCTCATATCTCTAGATTTAAGCGAGGCGAGGCGATCGAAGGCCACCGTATGCGGCAGCAAGCGTCAACTCGAAAAGATATTAATTACTTCCGCTAATGGCCGATAGATGCCACTAGCGGGATCGGGATCATTAAAAAATAAATAAAAAACAACAGTAATTATTTAATAATAGTTTGTATTTATTTTTTTTCTTATTTTTGCTGGGGGTGCGCGCGCACCAGCGCTCCTATGGACGAGCCGCCCCTGGTATTAATACGATACTGCGTTAAAAGGTCAGCATTTTTTAAAGTTTTTAATTGTCAAAAAACTGTCATTAGTTTTAATAAATTTTGACCAACATCTAATCAGCTCGTAACAGTGTCGAAAACTATTTTACCTGAAAATTTTATGAAAATCGGTTCAGCGGTTTAGGACCTATCGTGTTATGGGCAGAAATAATATATACACAAACACACACAGACATTATGACGACAAAATACATCCAAATAACACATTTTTGACGTTATCTCAAAAAATAATTTTTCAGCGAAAATAATACCTTCTCTAGCCATTGCTACGCGGGCTAGGAAGGTAAAAATAAAAACTGGTAACCTTTGGGATCACACCAGATAATATCCAGGGTAAAGGAGATGGGTTAAACTGGTGATTCTCTGAATGGATTCGGTGGCCTGGCCATTCCTATTTGGAGGTGGCAGCTAGTGCGGGCACATTGTGGCTCTCTATACCCTGTTGATTATGTCAAAAAGTTTATGACCCATCAGTGGTCTAAGACTACAACCAATGCATTATGTGGTATGTCATGTTGACTAACTTTCTGGCCTAAAATACAATAGACAATGGATTTATTCAGCCAAAATATATACAAAAGTAAATTTAGATCGTCAACAATTTTTCTCTAAAATTTCACTGCTATACACAGCTACGTCCCACAGAGGGGCAAAATCAAGAAAACATGCGATTTAGTGCAGAACTCATTTATCTAATATAGGAGATATTTTTACTGAAAACTATTTATTAATAATCGCTTTACCATAGCAAGTTAGCTTCGGATAGTCAAACGTCAAACAAATAAATAAAACACCTTGTCAAAGTTACCGTGTTTTGAAAACTGACGTTGCGTAGTTGTTTTAAGAACACAAATGAATCAACTTTGTCACAATTTTTAATGTTTATCAAGTTTGGTTAAGATAATTTTAATTATATCAGATAATCACTATGGTGAGTACATTATTCTCGTATAAAAAAAATGCAAAATTTTTTGTTGTTTTTCTTCAAACTGCCATTTTTGTAAAATCTTTCAAAAATTTATTATTTTCTTTAATTTTAAAAATATACGTGGACACAAAGTAACTTGTCGCCCGCTGTCGCGGGTCAATTTTAACATGTCATTTTTTATTGAACCTTCCTTTTTAAAATGATGCCACATTTAGCTGCTACTTTATGCTAATAAGGCCGAAATTTATTTTTAAATATTAACATTTTTCTCCAAACTTAGCGAAATATGTGTTTTAATTGTAATATAGATATTTAAAATACAAAGTGCTAAATACATATACATCTAGACATACTATTATTATACTCATTATATATTAAGGAATTAAAGTCACACCTTATCCCGAGGCAAAAAGTTTGTAGCCTGAGCGTAGCGAGGTATATAATTAGCCAATAGCTCACAAGATACTAATTACGAATTTTAGGAGATATTTTTTAAACTTTTGGATTTTTCTGCCCTAAAATTAAATTATAATTATAATTATGTGGTTTTCAGCTACTTTACTAAAAACAATGTCTGATAGAGCCTTTTATTTTGAATTTTAGGTATAAAAAGTGACAGTTTTATCGCTAAAATAAGGATTACGGAGGGCCCTATTCTTATAATATATACCAAGGATAAAAGTGACACTTTTTAATTCAAGGTAAAAAGTTTTTAGCATGAGCGTAGCGAAAGCTACAATTCGTTAAAGGATAAAAATACTCTTTTATAACGAGGTTTATACGTGAATTTTACACTTTCAGACTGATCTTTTTGTTAATGTATTATTTGATTTATTAATATAGTTAAATTATTTTTTATTTTGCTTAGTGTAATATATAAACATGTTTATTTATAAACAAAGAAAGCTTCCAGTGGCGTATATAGAAAAATGTCTCGGGATGGGCCCGACACAGTTTTTGGGGGAACCGAACCCCATGAGTCCGTATTTTATGCTGTTTTATGTTTGTATTCATAAAATATGTGGAAAATATTTTTAAAAATCTTAGCTTCGGGGGGGGGCCAGGCTCCCTCTTATATACACCATTGAAAGCCTCTGTCAAGTCGTTTTAAAAATGGCGAAAGTCAGTCAAAAGAAAAGTGAGCAAAATTTCATGTTGGATCTGTAAAGTTTTTGGGGGGGGGGGGGGGTTAGGTGTTTTCAATTTTGGGGAGGGGGCAAACTCGGCCTTTCCGTTCTGAAGGCTCGACAACATAATATAATATTTTGTAAACATTGCCGTCGTACATAGTATTTTAGGAAATATTTTGAAGTTTATTCGACCACTTATACCTCGACGATCACTAAGTAATTCATTTTAAACATTCCTGACTACAAAGGAATACATCCATTGCACTGTGGGACTTTATCGCATCTTTTTATGCTTCTGCCCCACTGTGCATACGTCATACCTCGTCATTTGAAGTCTACTTGGTTCTATAAACTAGAAAGTATTTTAATTATTATCTGAGTGGTGCACAACGGGCCCAGAAAGGCGGCTGGCACCTAGCCAGAACCCGCAAGAAAATGGCTTCCTTCGGCAGAAGCTTGCAAATTTTGGAGACAAAATGAGATGTAGAGTCACGCACATATCTTGGAGGTAAAGGTGCTGAGCGGTTTAGAAGCCGATACAACTTTTCGTGTAATCTACAGTCTACAAGTTAATAATAATATTGTCGGCATATAGCAATTATTTTCATTAACTTTGTATACCTTGCAGGCGAGTTTCTTTATGCACATACAAACATACATACATACCGTTGTCATTTACGTCGACCATTGGCACATACGTCTTTTAAATTTCAATTAGCCGCGGAAATAGAATTATCATGTATATTACACGTCCAAGTAGTGGGGTCACTAAGTCAGTTTATCCAGAAGACAAAGGACATAAAAGAGCGACCAAACGAAGCATACTGTTTAAAGCGGATCGTGCATAGCTCATTTGCCGGAATTATGACAAACGAAAAAATTGAGCAACGTATTAATTTAAAGTAAAACTCAAGAAAACGGCTACTGAATACTTTCAAATGCTAAAAGATGTTATGCTAAAAGCAGTGTATGTCTAGTGCAATGATTTTTATGTGGCATAAACGCTTTTTCGACGGTCGAGAAAAAGTTATGTAAGCAGTTGTCTTTGTCGTACGCGTAGAAAACAAATAAGAATTCATTGACTGTCGGTCTTGATTTGACCCGAAAGCAGCGTTATGTAAAACATAGTGGGAAGTCAGTGCATGCAAGCCCAATGCGAGAATTCTGTTCGCACCCCTTAGCCTTGAAATCTCTGTTCTCGGTCTGTTCGGTTACGTACATACGCGTTTCACAAAGGCCTGCCAGCAAGAGGCTTCGGTTTCGGTAAAGGAAATTCCAACGGGCGTTAACAAAAAGTTTTCTTCCTAAAGCTTAGTGAAAAAATAAATAGGTATCAAAAATAGCAAGCAAGAAATTAAAGTTTACCAAAAACTAAAAAGGATAGAAAAATACAAATAATCAAGTTTTAAAAAAATTGCTTCTCTTCAAATCAAATACATTTATTTTGAGATAAATTTCTCGATTTCCCTAGATTTGTGTGAAATTCAAGAATAGTGCTACAGGTCAAAACTTTGTTTACTTTTAGTTTTTTTATTATAGATTTGCAAGAATCTATTACTTTTTATTATATTCTTTTTTTTTTAAGCTGACTACTGTGACCATACTTAGTAGTAGTAGTAGTGGGGGGCTTGACTCGCAGGTCTGACAAGTAGGCCAGAGTAGGCTCTTATTGCCATGCACCAAGTCTGTCGCTTAACCCACTCTATGCACTTCCCTTTGATGGTCGGGTAACTCATTGGGCCTTCCTGTTCTCTTTACAAAGTCCAGTAAGTCTGCCCATTTGAGCATGTGCAGTTCTTTCTCGCTCAGAGCTGGCGCTCCGAGTGCCTGTTGTCTCATCCTTGCGTAGGCCTCGCATTCTGCCACGAGGTGTCTTGATGTTTCTTCTTCCTGTCCACAGGCTGGGCGGGTAGGATCATTCTCGACTCCTGTACGTGTCATGTGTCTCCTCAACCGGTTATGTCCGGTTAGAGTACCTATCAGCAGGTCTTTTCGTGTCCGTCCCAGCATCCATCTAATACTGGTCGCTTTTGGACGGTCTACGAATTCTCTGGTCTGTCTGCAACCCGTTCCTGTTTCCCAGGAGTTTAATAGCGCGTCCTGGGCCCATTTGTTGAGTCCGGTGACCATACTTAAATATTCTTTGTATATATATGTTGTATACGTCCATCACAGCAATTTTTTATGGCCTGCAGCATGAATGCTAATTCGAAATTAATAGTTGCTGTTGTTGCCAACCTGCTACTCTGACGCCCGCAGGAATTAAATAATTTAATATTATATCTACATTCTTAATAAAACTTGACAAAACATTCATCAACACTTTTTCTGTTTGTCTTTTTTTTAAATTTATATTTCACTATAACTGAACCATCGATATGTAAAAAAGTTACACTGTGCTTTCAGGTTCGTAAACACATAATTTAAGGATTTTTAAGATATTAAGTTCCATAATTTCCACTTGGTCAGACTTTGAAAACTAATTTTTTAAAATATCAAGTCCAGTGAAACCTCCTATAAGCGGACACTCACGGTTTCGTCCCTTTTGGCCGGTTATTGGAGGTGTCCGGTTATGAGAGAGAACAGCGAAATTTCTTTCGTGCTGATAGATGTTCCTGACATGTTAACAAACTTCAATTTTTTCTCGTACACAAAGAAGTTTTTTACTAGGCGCCATTTCAAAGAGATCTAATACTACCCAACTGAACAATAAAAATAAAACACAGCAGTCCCCGCGAATAAAATATGTTGTAAATTCGACAGAAGTATTTAGTCTCCGCATTAAAACGGAAAGAGGTCATTCCTCGGCTGCAGAGTGCGTTGTTGCCAACATAAAAGAGGTTCACGTCCGGTTAAGGGAGGTTTCAAAATTTTATAAGCAAAAAGAATTGTCCGCGTCCGGTCATTGGAGTGTCCGGTTATAGGAGTGAATTCTACAAGTAAAGGAATAGAGAAAAGCTTGGTTCCAACAAATTTGTCCGCCTAAAGGGAGTGTCCGCAAGGAGAGGTTTCACTGCAATGTTGCAAAAAAAATATGGGGGGGGGGTATTTTTACAAGATGCTAAACTTTTTAACCTATAATGTTTTTTGTCTTCAAGATTTCAAATATTCGATGTGGCTCTGGAGGTAATAATTCCCTCTCTACTTCCCTCGTAATAAAAGATGCTAAATGAATGCACTGGAAGTTTCAAACTGAATATTTTACAAATTATAGATCATAACAAAAACATTTCATGTAAAAAAATGCCAAGTACGTGAAAATGGCATTACGTAAAAAGAATTGAGATAAAAGTAAAGCCAAGTTCTCCAACACAAATTTCAAAATGAAAGGTTCTTACTAGTTTGGAATTTTAAACTTTTATTTTTTCCAGAGGTTTGGTCATAATTTCTATCAGTTTGCCAAATTTCAGCTTTGTAGCATGTCTGGAAGTACAGTAGAATATTGATGATCTATACATGAGTGAGTGACAATTTCGACGTTTTTTGAAATTTCGTAACTATTTAACTACTTTATGGAGGTCCATAAAACTTGGAGGGGTTGTTAACTCCATGAAGATCTACGACTGTGCAAAGTTTGAGATTCGTAGCTCATTCCGAAGTAGAGTGTTAGATAGGTCAAATATCGGATGAAATATTTCAAGAAAAGATGGTAAGGCAGCGCGAACTTGGCGAGGCACTGCCGTGCCCTCAGATTAAAAATAAAATAGGGAATATTCTTAAATTACGTGTAACACAAGGCCAAACACACCCTTTGAGTTACGTAATAGTTACCATAGTTACCTAACCACCGTATTACAGCTATTCTTCAATTAAACAAAACGTTTTAAAACATCAGATTTTTCTTAGATGTTCAATAATAAATCACCAAAACACATGCACAGCCATTGGGGGCTCCCTGGTGGTCCAGAAAGGAGATTGTCTGGAATTTAACGGTGTCAGGTGTGGACTGTATAAAGTTAAGGGAATAAGGTCATAGGCTAAGCTGGTACAAGGGATTCTGAAATGGTCTAGTTTACCTTCTAGGTTAGTGTAGCAATAAACAAATGTATGTAAGGTAAAAATAATGCATTTTCACTTACCATTTTTATACAGGAAGTGGAACTCATGGGAGGACGCGCTGTTAAACCGTAGTTTTTGCACCCCACATTCCTGTGGTAGGAGAGTCGCTAACACGCGTGTATACTGGTTGGAAGACGAAACGGTTCTCTCTGATGCTGCAGCAGGTATCGCTGCTGCGTTCATTCTCCCACATGGCGCCCAGTGGCGTCGTTAATCCATAGGCGTAGGAGAAAAGGAATAAGTAGGAAGGAATGAGATTACGAAGGTCCATATTAAAGGAACTAGGAACCTTAGTAATTCAAAATGCATTTTATGTAAAGTAAATTAATTATAGCAAATTGTAATATTTGCCTCTAAAACCGCGGGAGTTTCAAATGCAAATAACCCAGTAATTTTAAGTACTTAATTAGTTAATTAATACTAAATAAACAAAAAATAGAAAATGCTCTAGTGAACCACCAAATAGCCTAATTCGAACCAATTTGGTAAATTATAGTAAAAAGAACATATTTACAAAAAGGAAGGCGGGACGAACCATTTCCCACCCCCCTGAGAATGCCCAGGGGCATTTCAGAGAGTTTAATTTGTAGGCAGGGCGCATAGTTTTACCAAAGGCCGTTTGTAGGTACCTTTAGTAGTCTTTACAATAGCAACCCGTGGAACATTATCAGAACCTTTAATAAGGTCTTCAATGCGGCCTAGGGGCCAATCCAATGGAGTGGAATTTTCATCTTTGATCAGTACCATAGTACCAATATCAATGGAAGCAAGAGGTTGGTGCCATTTGGCTCGCTGTTGCAAAGTGTGCAAATATTCGCGATGCCAGCGAATCCAAAAATCGCGGTGCATTCTTTGCAACAGTTGCCACCTGGACAGCCTGTTTAACGCAATATCGCAGTAGTTTGGATCGGGTATTGTACCTGGAGGCCTCAAATTTAAAAAATTATTAGGAGTCAAGACCGCCAGATCAGTAGGATCGGTGCTTAAGGCACATAAAGGACGTGAGTTCAGTATGGCTTCAACTTGGGTTAAAACCGTATTTAATTCCTCATAGGTGAGTATTTGATTTCCAACTACCCTGTGAAGATGAGTCTTTAAAGATTTAATGTTTGATTCCCAAATGCCTCCCATGTGGGGAGCAGCAGGTGGGTTAAAAGACCAAACTATACCTTCCCCCTTCACGCAATCAGAAAAAATTTGTCGCAAGTATTTTTCAGAGGCCACGAAGTTGGTCCCGCAGTCTGAAGAGATCTTTGAGCATAGTCCTCTTCTAGCTATGAAGCGGCGCAGAGCAGCCAGAAAGGCTTCTGATGTCATATCAGAGACTAACTCTAAATGCACGGCTTTAACAGCGCAACAGATAAATAAACAGACATATGCTTTCATGGTTTTTGCACCTCTGGTCCGACCAAGAGTAATCGTGAACGGACCACAAAAATCTATACCTACATTTTCGAACACCTTTGCTTCGGAAACTCTAAATTTCGGTAGGTTACCCATAGGGGGTTGAAGGGAGTTAGGTTTAGTTTTCCAGCAAGTATGGCAAGAACTTAAAACTTTTCTCACTACCTTTTTAGCAGACAATACCCAGAAGTTTTGCATTAGTAAAAAAGTTGTGGTCTGTATACCACAATGAAGATTGCTGCGATGCAAATCTAAAATCATAAATTCAGTGAATTTTGCACTAGAAGGCAAAAGAATTGGAAATTTTTTATCGTATGATAAATTTGAATGGCATAAACGGCCTCCAACACGAAGCAAATCGTAGCTTTCATTATGCAAAAATGGACATAATTTTTGAAAAGCTTTTGGAAGCTGTTTCTTATCTTTTAGTAATTCAATTTCTTTTTGGAAAGAAAAAGATTGTACGCATTTCGAAATAAAAAGTAAGCTTTTGTAGTAATCCTGATTTGTAAGGTAATCAGTAGCAAAATTGTATGAGGGATTTTTAAACTTTTGTAACCCTCGCAAAAAGTAAGCAACTATTCTCTTAATTTTAAAAAGAGAACTGTATTTTTCAAACAAGTTGTTTACATAATATTCAACTGTTTGTTCGCAAGTAAAAACGTTAAAAATATTTTTTCGCTGTTCTTCCAAAACTGCATTCCCATCGTAAGTAACTGTCATAAAATCCCAAGTATTTGTAGGTTGGTTTAGAAAAGAAGGCCCTTCTAACCAAAAATAAAATCTTTGTAAATCAGAGGGATACATTTCCCTAGTACCGCAGTCAGCAGGATTTTGTTCAGTAGGAACATAATGCCAAAACTCAGGGCTAATTCTTCCTTGTATATAGGCAGTTCTATTCGAAACAAATGTTTTAAATTTGTGAGGAGATCCCTGAATCCAAGATAAGGTCACTGTGCTATCAGTAAAAGCAAGAATTTTATCAAATTTAATTTTTTCCGAGAACGTTTCTAGTAAAAAATCCATTAATTTAGCCAACAAAACAGCTCCTAAAAGCTCTAGTCTTGGTAAAGTTAGTTTACGACGCAACGGTGCGACTCTAGATTTACTACAAACAAAAAAAACTTTAATGTTTCCATCAGAATAAAAAATTCGAATATAAGCGACAGCACAATAGGCCCGTTCTGAACTATCGCAAAATCCTACTAGCTGGATTTGACTAGCATTAGGCAAAATTATTTGACGAGGAATTTTAACAGAATGCAAAAACTTTAATTCATTTTTAAATTTTTCCCATTTAAAAACAATTTCCGGACTGACAGGGTCGTCCCAGTTTAAGTCTTCTGCCCAGCAGTATTGAACAATTAATTTTAAAATTAAAACTATTGGCGCCAAAAAAGACAGAGGGTCGTAAATGCGGGCCAAATTACTTAAAATTGTTCTTTTAGTGCATGTTTGGAGAGAACAGTCGAAAGTATAAAAAAATTCATCAGTATGAGGGTTCCAATTTAAACCGAGAATTTTCAAAGTTGAATTTTCAGCATCTAAATCGAGAGAAAGAGCCTTCATCGAAATGTGTGACTCAGGAAGATCGGATAGTAACTCGGGACAATTGCTCGCCCATTTACGCAATTCGAATCCACCTCGGCTAAGTAGCTCGATTAATTGATTTTTCATCTCAGTGGCCTTAAAAAAGTCATCACTTCCCGAAATCACATCATCGACAAAAACTGCCTCCTCCATGATTTTTGAGGCAAGAGGAAGGTCCTCATGCTCTCTAGCAAGTTGCAGCAAAGTTCTGATAGCCAAAAAGGGGCTACAAGAGACCCCGAATAAAACTCTATTTATTTCGAAGTCTTGAATAGGCTGGTTAGGATCAAACCTCCAAACTATTCTTTGAAAATTAGTTTGACTAGGGTCAACTAAAATCATCCTGTACATTTGACGGATGTCGCAACAAAAGCAAAATTTATGCAAACGATAAAGTAATAAAATTTTTTGTAAGTCCCTTTGTAAAGGGGGCCCAGTATAAACAGCGTTGTTGAGCGAGATTTTGCCAGGGGCGTGCATGCTCGCATCAAAAACCACCCTCAGGGGGGTGCTAGTAGAATCTTTTTTAAACACCGCATGGTGTGCAATATAAAAATGATTTGAAATTTCGGTCGGCAAAGGTGCAGAAACCGGTTGCATATGATTATTATCTAAATAATCTTGTAAAACAGAGCTGTAGGCAGCATAAAAATCAGGGTTTTGTAGCAATTTCTTCTCAAGGGAGAAAAAACGACGTACGGCAATGGATCGAGTGTCGCCAAAATCTGGAGCAGTAACTTTAAATGGTAAAGATACAATATATCTCCCCTCCTCATTTTTTGAGGTAGTTTTCAAAAAATAATTTTCGCAAAACTCATCTTCGGGGTCAATGGCCTTGACATTAGGTATGTCATCTATTTGCCAAAATCGTTGTAGATTTTTATCTAAATTGACAAAAGAATCGTTCATTGACGTAGTAAAAAATGTTTTAATTTGATTTGTAGTTGAAGGTGAAAGTGAAAGATTGCCCATTATTCCCCAACCAAAAATAGTATTAATGCAGACGGGGTTGTTGGGTCCCGTAGACAAACGACCATCTAGCAAAATGTAAGGGTACACATCGCCGCCCAACAATAAATCAATTTTATCGCTTTTATTAAAGCCTGGGTCAGCTAGTTCTAAGTTGGCGAGAAAAGGAAAACTTTTAATCGAAAATGAGGAATGAGGTAAATCACTACAAATTTTATCGAGTATTATCGCATCAAAATTAAAAACAAAATTATTATCACGCAAAGAGGATATATTGCAATTAATTCCAGATTTTGCCGAAGTTGTCATTCGATCTAAGCTTTGTAGAGTCATGGCGATATTAAATTTAGGAAGGCCCAAACTATCAGCACATGACTTAGATATAAATGAAGATTGAGCACCAGAGTCACAGATGGCGCGCACTGTGTGCCAATTTTGAAAAACATCCTGTATTTGTATTAAAGCGGTACAGAGAAGTACTTCGCGATCATTTAAAGACATACCAGTAACAATGGTGTTAGTGGTTCTATTAAATTCGGTAGCCACGGGGCTCCTCGGGGGTTGCACTGCAGAAGTAGAGGGGCTACTCGCAGAACTAGGTGTAGAATTAATAGGAAAAAAATGTAAGAGACTGTGATGAAATTGGCCACAATGTAAACATCTTTTTTCTGATTTGCATTGCTGGGGTAAATTATGCTTTGAGGCCAAACAGTTGACACACGCTTTATGTTGTTTAACAATCTCAAAACGTTGCTGGGGAGTTTTCGCCAAAAAATTAGGACATCTGTATATTATATGATCGCCACTTTTACAGAGAAAACAAAAATTTTGAGGGTTTGGAGTATTATTTAAGCCACTTTGGCCATTTGGAGACTGGGAGGCATTTTTGGAGGCTCTCTTAGTATTAGCAAACAAAGCAGATCGATTTTGAAACTTTGCTTGATTTTTCTGACTTGAAATTGACAAATCTTTATTTTTTAAGTAATCTTGAGTTTGTTGTATTTGTTCCAACGCAATGCAATAGCTAGAAACAAAAGCACGAATTTTATCATAAGAGGGGATCTCATTGGAGCAATAATTTTGCTCAAATGCCTTGCGCGTGGTTGGGTCCAACCTATCCAAGAGCATTTGTGCCATAATATAATCCCAAAACTCCGTTTTAAAACCCATGACTTTTAAAGCACTTAAGTTTTTCGAAAAACAATCAAGCAAATTCCTCAAATTCGTAGCATTCTCTTTAGTAAGAGGAGAGAAGCCTTCAATTGCCTTCCAGTGAAGGTAAGCTTGTAATCGTTTATTTGTATACCTATCCACCAAGGTGTGGTAGGCATTTAAATAATTTTCAGCAAGGATAGGAATGTCAGAAATGACATCCAGGGCAGGGCCCTTTAAATTAGAAAAAAGCAAATTGAATTTTTCAAAGTTTCCCAGCGACCTATTATTGTGCACGGTAGCATTAAAGGCTTGCAAAAAGGTTGGAAACTCCTTAAATTCCCCTTGAAAAAGAGGTATTTTTATCCTAGGCAGTAAACCATGCTGGTTTGTGGAGGCACAGGGACTGCCCATGGGATTTATCGTACTGCTCAAAAGCCCTCCATCTTCAAAGGGTAGTTCGAAAAGTTCGTAAAATATAGTGGAAATCTCGTCACAGCGTTTGCAAAAGTCCATAGACACTTTGGTTTCTACTACTAAGCGATCCTCATCAGAGGCTACCAACGTCAACAAAGTATTATGGTGCTTTTCAAAATCTTTTTTGATTTTTGACAATGTCCGAAATTTGACTTTAAAGCCGCTGTGATAGGCAGGGTCATTTTTTGCGAGGGTCGCGGATTCAATGATCAAATTTAGCTGTGAAATCGCACTATAGCGCAAGGCTTTAGCCTTTAAAATTTTATCCGAACTAGACATGATTTAAAAAAAAATCCAAAAAATAATTGACAAAAATTAGGTAAACTGAAAAAAAATCAAAATTTGGACACCCTGTATAAATATTAATGTCCTACGTTTGATTACAATAATCAAACTATAAGCGCACAAAAGTAAAGAAAATACCCGATGCAAACTAATGATAACAAAAAACTTGTGTATAAGTTTTTTTATCTTCGCCTCGCGAATTCAAATAAGTAGGTACCTACTATGTATTAAATTTAAAAATAAATACCTACAAATCAAAAGCATTTAATTTGGTAAAACTATTTATCTGCCTTTACACGAAAACAAATTCTCAAGTTAAGAATTAAATTTCCTTCAAAATTTATTATGCACGCAAAAAATGGATACAATCATAGCCATTTGCAGACAGATATTATAATAGTAAATTAGAAATAGATATATTCATAGCAATTTTTACGCAAAAACGAATATAGTAAAGCATCCGCAATCGGATATAGTCATAGCAATTTGCAATAAGCAAAAATGAATATGGCAATTTGGAGATTTTTTTCGAGCAAATTGGATATAATTATAGCAATCCACAAATGTGAAGGCACAACGGCTAAAATAATAGCACTTTGCAGACACTATTTTAAACTATTTCCAGTGACAAACAAAAAAACACCCAAATTCCATACGGTTTTTTTTTTACAAAAAAGAAACGAAAAAACTTGATTTATTCGAAACAAAAAAAAAGCATAGTAGTTTACAGATTTTATCTGTGTTTGGTTTTTCGCATGAAAAGGCTAAATTTATTGTTAAAAATATTTAATTTTTACACAAAAAAAATCGCAAAATGTATTTTAGAAACCTAGGGGTTTTCTAAAGTAGGCATGTAAGAAAAACAAGGGTTTTTCTTGCATTTGTTTTTACACAAAAAAAAATCGCAAAATGTATTTTAGAAACCTAGGGGTTTTCTAAAGTAGGCATGTAAGAAAAACAAGGGTTTTTCTTGCATTTGAAACCAGTAAAAAAGGCATTTAGGAAAAACAAGGGTTTTTCTTGCATTTGAAACCAGTAAAAAAAACTAACCTAAAAAGGCAAAAAAACGATTCCAGAAATCCGGGTCGCTAAGGATCAAAAATGGGGGCTCCCTGGTGGTCCAGAAAGGAGATTGTCTGGAATTTAACGGTGTCAGGTGTGGACTGTATAAAGTTAAGGGAATAAGGTCATAGGCTAAGCTGGTACAAGGGATTCTGAAATGGTCTAGTTTACCTTCTAGGTTAGTGTAGCAATAAACAAATGTATGTAAGGTAAAAATAATGCATTTTCACTTACCATTTTTATACAGGAAGTGGAACTCATGGGAGGACGCGCTGTTAAACCGTAGTTTTTGCACCCCACATTCCTGTGGTAGGAGAGTCGCTAACACGCGTGTATACTGGTTGGAAGACGAAACGGTTCTCTCTGATGCTGCAGCAGGTATCGCTGCTGCGTTCATTCTCCCACATGGCGCCCAGTGGCGTCGTTAATCCATAGGCGTAGGAGAAAAGGAATAAGTAGGAAGGAATGAGATTACGAAGGTCCATATTAAAGGAACTAGGAACCTTAGTAATTCAAAATGCATTTTATGTAAAGTAAATTAATTATAGCAAATTGTAATATTTGCCTCTAAAACCGCGGGAGTTTCAAATGCAAATAACCCAGTAATTTTAAGTACTTAATTAGTTAATTAATACTAAATAAACAAAAAATAGAAAATGCTCTAGTGAACCACCAAATAGCCTAATTCGAACCAATTTGGTAAATTATAGTAAAAAGAACATATTTACAAAAAGGAAGGCGGGACGAACCAGCCATCTATAGTATACCTGTACAAAAAAATCTGTGGATAATAATTTATTACACGCTCACGCCTATTTACCGAACCAAACAACACAAGACCTGTCAAAATCAAAAAACTCTTCGTTTTTCTATGATTTATGAACCTCTTCGACGATACGTGAAGGTTTTTGTAAAAGTCGACATGCCTACATTCATATAGACAATTAAAATACACTCGAAATAAGCCAAAATTTCAAGAGTTAAATTATTATTGGTAAAAATTTTTTTTTAAGTCGCATGCTTTTATAAAATGCACTAAAAATTAAAAAATAATTTTCTAACATTCTAATATTATCATAATAATAAAAGCGATAGAAATTTTGAAGATGTTTGTATCAATCACTATTTGCAAGAATCAATCTAGCAGAAAAATGCAGAGGTACCAAACCCACCCAACCCGACCCAAGATGCCCCAGACATAGGTATGGCAATGGCATAACATTGCAGCACATCAAACATATCTTTGATGACCTGCTATGTTGAATATTCTTTAAGTGTTTAGATCACAAATTTAGATTAACTTATGCTTTGATTTGCGGCCATCGCTTTTATTATTATGATAATATTAGAATGTTAGAAAATTATTTTTTAATTTTTAGTGCATTTTATAAAAGCTTGTGACTTAAAAAGTTTTTACCAATTTATTTTCTACTTTTTAGTCTCAGCGCATTTTTTATGGAAGGTGGTGGGGGGTAGGGGATCGGACCACTATATGTATACCAAATTTCATCCAAATCGGATAATGGGAAGTGTGTCAACAACGCATTTTTCTATAGATGGGGGTGGGGGTAGGAGTGGTAGGATTTTTGTTTTCAATGTTATATTCTCATCGAACCACTATATGTATACCAAATTTCATCCAAATCGGATAATGGGAAGGGTGTCAAAAACGCATTTTCTATGAAAGGGGTGTAGGGGTGGGAGGATATTTTTTTCTTAATGTTGTATTGTCATGGGACCACTATGTGTGTACCAAATTTCATTTAAATCGGATTAGGGAAGTGAGTCAAAAACGCTTCACAAGATTTGATAGTTAGACAGAACATCTGAAGCTAAATAAAAGCTTGTAAAAAAGAGAAGGATGAACCGAGTCACAATAGTGGACAATCATGACCCAGACATTTTGAGGGACTGGTAAACTCATCCAAGTCCAATTTATTTGAGTCAAAATCAAATGAAGGAAATTGCTGACCTCTATACTCTAGCATTGTTTAAAAAGAGACGGAACTTTTTGTCCAATAAAAATAAAGGATTTTTGACAAAACATGTATCGGGGGTGACGAACAAACATGTTTGTTATGCTGCATGATAATTGATGTCAATCACTGCATGACTACAGCCTGCTAAGCACCCTAAAATTATCCTAACAGTGATTTTCTTTTCTCAAGGAGGTTTTAATTTTGCCTTTGTCGGGCACAGGAGTCTTTATCGTGCTAGCGCTATCTAGGCTCTTAATATGAGACCACCGGTTTAACGTGACTCCGAACCGCTGCCTTATATTGATCATCAACTTTGCCTACTTCGTTTATGCCCAAGACAGGCATTACCAGTACTTCCAGTAAATCTGTCTTCACAAACGGATATTGCTCTTTGTTTAAAACTCGTAGACAATGATTTAGTAGAAACAAAATTTCGGACTTTGTCTTTATTTGGTAACTGATAATGAGTGATGCGCTCCTCATTATCAGTTACCTTATCTCTACCCTAAAAGTGCAAATTTTTATACCTACTAAAATTTGTCGAATGTCGGATTCATAGCCTTAGTATTGGAATTGCTGGTCTTTGTTCAATAACATTTAAAAAATCCACAATACTTTTACTGCAGCATTGACATTAAATAAAGCAATAGTAATTTGACCTGAAAAACGCTTGACATTTTCTTTTACGGCTGCAAATAGAAAAACCTGGTCGAGAAAAAATTAAGAATACATACCGTGAAGATAGCAATCTTTCGTTTAACTAGTAAAAATAATTAAATATAAAATGTCCTTTTAATGGCGTATAACAACTAACAACCTATCTTTTTTTACATTCAATTTCGCCAATAAAGGTACGTAGAAAACAAAAAAGTTTGACTTGCAAGGATATCTACGTGTTGATAAAATGTAAATTTAATTTGCAATGACCTAAAATTATTTATTTATCTAATAATAAATTTAATAATCTGTGACTAAAACTATTATTTTCTATACCGCGTGGCCAGTCTTCTATCTAGGGGTAGGAGTTTTGTATGAGCCATAAGGATGGCATGGGAGAACAGACCAACGTTGCCAGTTTTGCGAAAATATCAGTATAATCCACTACTTGGTTCGCGAAAGGTCAACTTTTCAGTTTAATGTAAGTGCATTGATCATGGCTAATAATGCAGACGCCTTAGTGGTATATCTTTGAGCCAAAGTGTTAAGCCTAAATTATTTATTGTTGTAATCTGCAGAGTTTTTTCATGTACTGGGTGGAAAAAAAAAATATGCCACTTTAGTAAAACTTAGTATGTAGGTACGTGGGCACAATAGATCCATTTGTGGTCGCAGAGCATGGAGGTCCAGTAGGGCCTGCCACCACTTTCGAATACATACATACGAATACATACAAGTGTGCTTTTGTTGATAAATTGATTAGTTTTTAAAATATGAATTTTCAAAGTTTTGCCATTTTGGTCTTATGGGATTCCCTACCCTAAAATTCCCTAAATGACGTTTTTCCGAATCTTAACTCAGGGTGTGGTTTTTGCCCAACTCTATGGTCCTATTATACTGCAACTCTGTGCTTTTGTTAATAAACTGGATAGTTTTTAAAATATGAATTTTCAAAGTTTTGCCATTTTGGTCTTATGGGATTCCCTACCCTAAAATTCCCTAAATGACGTTTTTCCGAATGTTAACTCAGGGTGTAGTTTTTTCGCATCTCTATGGTCCTATCATACTGCAACTCTGTGCTTTTGTTAATAAACTGGATAGTTTTTAAAATATGAATTTTCAAAGTTTTGCCATTTTGGTCTTATGGGATTCCCTATCCTAAAATTCCCTAAATGACGTTTTTCCGAATCTTAACTCAGGGTGTGGTTTTTACCCATCTCTATGGTCCTATCATACTGCAACTCTGTGCTTTTGTTAATAAACTGGATAGTTTTTAAAATATGAATTTTCAAAGTTTTGCCATTTTGGTCTTATGGGATTCCCTACCCTAAAATTCCCTAAATGACGTTTTTCCAATGTTAACTCAGGGTGTAGTTTTTTCGCATCTCTATGGTCCTATCATACTGCAACTCTGTGCTTTTGTTAATAAACTGGATAGTTTTTAAAATATGAATTTTCAAAGTTTTGCCATTTTGGTCTTATGGGATTCCCGACCCTAAAATTCCCTAAATGACGTTTTTCCGAATCTTAACTCAGGGTGTGGTTTTTGCCCATCTCTATGGTCCTATTATACTGCAACTCTGTGCTTTTGTTAATAAACTGGATAGTTTTTAAAATATGAATTTTCAAAGTTTTGCCATTTTGGTCTTATGGGATTCCCTACCCTAAAATTCCCTAAATGACGTTTTTCCGAATGTTAACTCAGGGTGTAGTTTTTTCGCATCTCTATGGTCCTATCATACTGCAACTCTGTGCTTTTGTTAATAAACTGGATAGTTTTTAAAATATGAATTTTCAAAGTTTTGCCATTTTGGTCTTATGGGATTCCCTATCCTAAAATTCCCTAAATGACGTTTTTCCGAATCTTAACTCAGGGTGTGGTTTTTACCCATCTCTATGGTCCTATCATACTGCAACTCTGTGCTTTTGTTAATAAACTGGATAGTTTTTAAAATATGAATTTTCAAAGTTTTGCCATTTTGGTCTTATGGGATTCCTTACCCTAAAATTCCCTAAATGACGTTTTTCCAATGTTAACTCAGGGTGTAGTTTTTTCGCATCTCTATGGTCCTATCATACTGCAACTCTGTGCTTTTGTTAATAAACTGGATAGTTTTTAAAATATGAATTTTCAAAGTTTTGCCATTTTGGTCTTATGGGATTCCCGACCCTAAAATTCCCTAAATGACGTTTTTCCGAATCTTAACTCAGGGTGTGGTTTTTTCCCATCTCTATGGTCCTATCATACTGCAACTCTGTGCTTTTGTTAATAAACTGGATAGTTTTTAAAATATGAATTTTCAAAATTTTGCCATTTTGGTCTTATGGGATTCCCTACCCTAAAATTCCTTAAATGACGTTTTTCCGAATCTTAACTCAGGGTGTAGTTTTTTCGCATCTCTATGGTCCTATCATTCTGCAACTCTGTGCTTTTGTTAATAAACTGGATAGTTTTTAAAATATAAATTTTCAAAGTTTTGCCATTTTGGTCTTATGGGATTCCCTACCCTAAAATTCCCTAAATGACATTTTTCCGAATCTTAACTCAGGGTGTGGTTTTTGCCCATCTCTATGGTCCTATCATACTGCAACTCTGTGCTTTTGTTAATAAACTGGATAGTTTTTAAAATATGAATTTTCAAAATTTTGTCAATTCGGTCTTGTGTGATTCCCTACCCTAAAATTCCCTAAATGACGTTTTTCCGAATCTTAACTCAGGGTGTGGTTTTTTTGCATCTCTATGTATAGTTTTAAAAATGTGAATTTTTTTTTGAAAGTTTCTCTTGTGGTTTCGATATTTCCCTCTCTATCAAACTCTGTCTATCACAGGTGGCCACAAAAGTGGAAAGGTTGGGTTTCAAATATCAACCAGAATCAAAAGTGCAGTATTTTTGAGGATCAATTATTGGCTACAGAAATACCATTCATTAAATCGTAGCTGATGGTTCTTATTTGTATTTTTTCAATATTTTTTTTTTTTCTAACATTAACTAGAAATTTTCTAGTAAAAAAAGGAACAGAGCGTATCTAAAGTAACATGAAAATTATTTTTATTTTACTTTACATTATATCTCCCTATCTAGTGTGCAGTGGCGGTTTCTCCATAAGTGCACATGTGCACTTGCACTCCCAAATCTTAAACATAACTTAAAAAATTACTAAAATTTAATTAATAATTACGTCAATCGTAATTCACTAAAGACTGGAATATTACCTACAAATTAATACCCGGTATGTATGTGTTTGTATTCGTGTTTAAACCACCTGCGGTGCATGTTGGCGGATGCGCTATATAGTTAGTTCGAATCTAGTTATTCACTTTTATTTGCTCCGTAGATGTTGTGTCGCATTCTAATTACGAAATATAGAAAGAGAGGACAACCTGTCCCAATAGAATTTTACAGTACATAGAATCTGAACCTTCCTGCGGCAGTGCCTAGGACAAAATCTGTGCAAAAACTAGCCTCGATGCCGCCCGTACCCCCGTGACGCCCCCCGCACCCATGGTTCGCGTTGCATGTTAGAGGAGCTCAAGGTCACTTTTAATTAGTGCTGCATAGTGATGTGCAACGAATACTTTTCTAAGTATTGAGTAGATACTGATACTTTCTATTCGAGTATTAGATTATTATTATTAATATTATATTATCGGTAAATCCAATATATAAATATCGGTCCAAATGATTACAAGTACTCCAAACTCGTTACTCATACGGCCGATAGAATTGATACGAAAGTAACACTTCGGCTTCGGTCCCATTCGGGATTCGAGTAACGAGTATTTGGCGTCGAAGGATATTCGATTACACCGAATCCGCCGATGTATCAGATATTAAAGTACCGAGTAGATAGTATTTGCACACCACTAATTTGGCATTATCGGTCGGGCGCTGCGGTTTGTTTTGATTTCAACGATTTGGTTTTTACGACAATGGCGGAAGTTTCAAATTCTGATAGCATTAGTGTACAATATTTAAAAACAATTAAATTTTCATCTTTGCCATTAGTAAACTAGGTATGATACATTTATTATTTATTTATAATTTCAATAATAATAGGTAGGTAACTAAATCTCATTTTTTAATTATTGGCAAAAAATTTCGCCTGCGCCGAAATTTTTTATTTTTTTTGGTGTGCACTCCGAAAGCTTTTTACCACGCGCTGCCACTGCTAGTGTGTCCCCGGTATCCCCTACTAATGAAAAGTTTTTTATTTAATTTTTGACGAGCGTATCAGTATGAACCAAACGTGCTAACATCGGCGACCACGCTTCCCGCTACATAATTTTTATTGCACATGTACGTGAGCAATGTAGAAATGAATTTATTGATTTTTAAATTATAAAAAACGAATGAAGATTGAAGATCCATATTTAAACAGCATGTCAATGTTTTATGTGCAAACGCAAAACGTGATTAAGTCAACAAGTTTCTGGTTTGTCCGTGTAGATAGTGAAGATAAAACAAATAAATTTGTTGATCATTCAAAGATACACAAATCTACAAAAGAGAAGCAACGGAAGAACCAACCTTGTTGCGCAAAAGAAAAATAATATTAATAGGGACTTATTGCAGTTCCGGGTCAGAGCCAAAAAATGGGCAGAATTTTATTTAATATTTATTTTTGTTCCTAAAACGGTAGCGATCCAATATTTTAGGATGTTATTTATCAAACGTGTTGTTTAGTACCCGTAAATTTAAAAATAAAACAAATTTCGTGGCTAATCGGGTAAAAAGAAGTTTGTGTTTCTCTCATATTTTTCCGTGGGTAGCTTGAAAGCTTAAACTCACGAGGGTCCAAGGTCTAATGGACACCTAATAGATGTTGAACACTGCTTGGTCAATGTTGTGCCATGTTCTTTTAAATCTCTGACAATTGTGTCGAACTTTAGAAATAAATCTTCTAATTTTTCTATACGTTCGTCTTTTAAATGTATCAGTTTTCTCCAACATGCTAATTTAGTCAATGACGTCGACCTTATAAATACTCCCTTTAGGGCTTCTAGCTGGCTTTTTGCAGTTGTTCTGTCTTTTATTATATCTAAATGCTTATCTGAGACTCCAGCTACTATAATTGCTTGCGCTTTAAGATCTGCTTTTTTAAAATCTAATTTTTCTTTTGCACTTGAGCTATCTTCTGGTGGGTTACCATCAATGGCATCTATGCAGCCTTCTTTATTGCATATTGTTTTGACTCTGAATAGCCAGTTGTTAAAGTTGCTTGCCTCTAGTATAGGTATAGCTAATGAACTGCTCATTCTAATGATTCTATTTCTACAGCTTACCTTACTTTTATATTAAAAATTATTTTGCAATTATGCTCTTTTCCTTTACTTGCTTCTGATCTAATTTTTGTGTAACGAGCCCATAACCTGATAAGGTCTGTGGATCTTAGACTGCTTAAATGATTGAGCACAGGAAAATATCAGAAAATCGTTTATAATTTAGCAACTAAAATTCAATACTTTTTACAATTTAAAGTCTTATTGAAGTTATCATACTTGACAAATTGCCAAAACAAATATTCATTTATGTGACACCTTAATAAATGTGACACCTTGCGAAGTTAATTAGTCTATAATTCTATGTAAACAGTGAGAAAACTCTCGCAAGAAGCGCCATCTACCGAGATACAATAGAAACTAGAACAATAGCAAGCGAAAATAAACTGTTATACATATCAATCAATAAAAAGATCGATTAGAAATAAAAAGAAAGAAATTTTCGGACCAGATCAACGCTGATTGCGTTTTTACCTGCCATCAGACACGTGAGCGTCAATCAGCGGAATTTTCAAGCCAAATAATACTAACAAGCGTGAAGTTTAGTACCCGTGAATTTAAAAATCAAAGTTTAGTGGCGAATCGGGTAAAAAGGAGTTTTTTTTTTCACGTTTGTTATTTAATAGCTCATACACTTCCTTAGTTATAGCCTTCAGTGTGCTCTCAGACGCAATTAGCTCGTACGAGGAAGGGCTGACATTTATGCTCATACATTTATGCAAAAAAATTCTTTTTTTTTCTCGTTCTTGACTTTTTTTATATGAAATGTTTTTGTTATGATGTCTATTTTTTTTTTATTATTACAAGCTTTTTATTTAGCTTCAGATGTTCTGTCTAACGATCTAGCTAACTATCTAACAAACTATCTAAGTAACTATCTAACTAACTATCTAACTAACTATCTAACTAACTGTCTAACTAACTATCTAACTAACTATCTAACTAACTATCTAACTAACTATCTAACTAACTATCTAACTAACTATCTAACTAACTATCTAACTAACTATCTAACTAACTATCTAACTAACTATCTAACTAACTATCTAACTAACTATCTAACTAACTATCTAACTAACTATCTAACTAACTATCTAACTAACTATCTAACTAACTATCTAACTAACTATCTAACTAACTATCTAACTAACTATCTAACTAACTATCTAACTAACTATCTAACTAACTATCTAACTAACTATCTAACTAACTATCTAACTAACTAACTATCTAATTAACTAGCTATCTAACTAACTATCTAACTAACTATCTAACTAACTATCTAACTAACTATCTAACTAACTATCTAACTAACTATCTAACTAACTATCTAACTAACTATCTAACTAACTATCTAACTAACTATCTAACTAACTATCTAAATAACTATCCAACTAACTATCTAACTAACTATCTAACTAACTATCTAACTACCTATCTTACTAAATATCTAACTAACTATCTAAATAACTATCCAACTAACTATCTAACTAACTATCTAACTAACTATCTTACTAACTATCTAACTAACTATCTAACTAACTATCTAACTAACTATCTAACTAACTATCTAACTAACTATCTAACTAATTATCTAACTAACTATCTAACTATCTAACCAACTATCTAACTATCTAACTAACTATCTAACTAACTATCTAACTAACTATCTAACTAACTATCTAACTAACTATCTAACTAACTATCTAACTAACTATCTAACTAACTAACTATCTAACTAACTATCTAACTAACTATCTAACTAACTATCTAACTAACTATCTAACTAACTATCTAACTAACTATCTAACTAACTATCTAACTAACTATCTAATTAACTATCTAACTAATTATCTAACTAACTATCTAACTATCTAACTAACTATCTAACTAACTATCTAACTAACTATCTAACTAACTATCTAACTAACTAACTAACTATCTAACTAACTATCTAACTAACTATCTAACTATCTAACTATCTAACTATCTAACTATCTAACTATCTAACTATCTAACTATCTAACTATCTAACTATCTAACTATCTAACTATCTAACTAACTATCTATCTAACTAACTATCTAACTAACTATCTAACTAACTATCTAACTAACTATCTAACTAACTATCTAACTAACTATCTAACTAACTATCTAACTAACTATCTAACTAACTATCTAACTAACTATCTAACTAACTATCTAACTATCTAACTAACTATCTAACTATCTAACTAACTATCTGTCAAATCTTTTGTAGCGTTTTTGACACACTTCACATTATTCGATTTGGATGAAATTTGGTATACATATAGAGGTCCGATGACAATACAATAATAATTAAAAAATGTCCTCCCACCCTACCCCCACCCCCTTCCATAAAAAATGCGTTTTTGACACACTTCACTTCAAATGACTTTTATAAAATTTGGTATATACATAAAGGTCCGATGACAATACAGCCCAAACAAAAAATATATTTCTACCTCTACCCCCACCCTCTCCTTCCCCCAATAGAAAAATGAGTTTCCAAACAACTTACGATTAGCGATTTCATTATAATCTAGAATAAACTCTTCTGTTCTGTTATTGAACAAATATTTTCATTTATTAGAGTAGATAGCTGAGACTAAAAAGTGGAATATAAATTGGTAAAAAAAATTTTTAAGTCACAAGCTTTTATAAAATGCACTAAAAATTAAAAAATAATTTTCTAATATTCTAATATTATCATAATAATAAAAGCGATGGCCGCAAATCAAAGCATAAGTTAATCTAAATTTGTGATCTAAACACTAAAACCACAGATGACCTTTAGGTGATCCGTGCTAAAACAATATTCAACATAGCAGGTCATCAAAAATATGTTTGATGTGCCGCAATGTTATGCCATTGCCATACCTATGTCAGAGAAGTGCTGGGGTATCTTGGGTCGGGTTGGGTGGGTTTGGTACCTCTGCATTTTTCTGCTAGATTAATTCTTGCAAATAGTGATATTTAATTGATACGGATATCTTATCGTGCTCACATCGTCAAAATTCTCGGCCATCGCTTTTATTATTATGATAATATTAAAATATTAGAAAATTATTTTTTAATTTTTAGTGCATTTTATCAAAGCTTGTGACTTAAAAATTTTTTTTACCAATTTATTCGCCAATTTGTTTAGCCACCAATTAGGTTTTTTATTGTTCTGGGTCAATGCAGCTTTTTATCGTGTGTGAATAAAGCCCACTGTGGTATTTTTTGTTAATTTTATTACGGTAACAAAACCAATTTAAAATTGATTTAGTTGCCCATATATGTGAGCAAACCTTTATATGACTATCATTAGGGAAGGGCTTTATATGGTAAACTAAACTATTCTAATAGTTTACGTGATGTTACGGCCGGACTTGGTCTAAAAATTGACCTGGGCGCCATTCGAGAATCTAGCCACAAAGAATATAGCCTGGGCTAAACGTGATATTGGAAAAAATAATTTTTTTTTCACAAGTTTCGCCCAAAAATATGTGCTAATGCAAGTTTGTTTTAATTTTTGGTATACAGTCGAACCTCTATAACTCGAACCTGAAGGGACAACCAAAACAGTTCGAGTTCTGGAGAGTTCGAGTTATAGAAACTCGAGTTACATAGGTTAAAATACATGTAAAAACTGCAGGGACCGCTTAAAAGGTTCGAGGTATAGAGGGGTTCGAGTTATAGAGGTTCGAGTTAGAGAGGTTCGACTGTATTTAGTTGATTAGGCAGTCTGTAGTGGTTCATAGTTTGTGAATATAAATTAAATAAATGTTATTTTATCTGCATTTTAAAGAATTAAAATTGAAAATAATATATAATATGTAATTGTGTAATCCTTTCTGTGTGCAACTTTAATTTCGTGCTCTCGAATTCATACGTTGCCTTCGATCTATCTTTACGCGACACGAACAAACCTACCCTTTCTTTTAGTCACGTGACTTTAAATTTAACTCTCTCGCATATGATCACATGCCTGAAGTAAATCGATCACTACCCCAACAGCATTCGGTTTTTGGGCAGTTATTTGGTCGTTCCATCTAACCGAAACCGTTTTAAAACAGTTCTCGTACTGCATTGCGCGCGCTTTGGGATTTTCGGACGGTTTTATGACTGTCGAACACTACTATTAAATTTAATTAAAAGATAGGAAATAATGTGAATTCATGAATTTCGGAAGAGGTATTTTTCTTAAAATACAAAAATAGGACCACAAGTTACCACTGGAGCGGTAACTATCCAGTGGCGCACCTAGGAATATGTCTTGGGGGGGGAGACCTCTGGGGGGGGGCAAAGCCTTATAATGTTGATTTTTAAGTTATTTTTTGTGTTTTTTCATGAAATATGTGGAAAATATCTAAAAAAATCTAAGGCTTGGGAGGGCGGACCCCGAGGCCCCCCCTGGGTGCGCCCATGCCTTTCACTTTGTTATACAGCGTTTAAAAAGAAATTAAATTTATTGTCTACGACGAAGTATGGAACACATTTTTTGATAAAGAGCTTGGCTTTTAAGAAAATCTAATAATACTTGTGAAAAATATTTTGTTTATTTATGAATATTTTATTAGTTAGTCAAGTCAAGTCAAACCCAAGCGCAGATTTAAGGGGGGGGGGGGGGGGTAACGAAGTAATTACCCCCCCTAGAAAAGAAAATATGCACTTTTTACTAATAATTAAAGGGAAAACAGGAAAATTACCCCTACCCTAGAAAAAAAAATATATTACAAATAATTTTTTCCTCAACCAATTACTCCCCCCTAGAAACCCGAGTTTCACACTGTTGAAAAGAGAATTTTATTGTCTACGATAAAGAATAGTATATTTTTTTCATATTAAGCTTAGTTTCTGAGAAAATTAGATAAAACTAGTAACAAAAATAGCTTGTGAAAGGCTTTCGCGGCCATCGTCCAATGGTGGGTGTGCTTTCGGGCTGTCAAAAAATAATATAAAAATGCTTGTAGAAAGTGGATTTTCCGAAATCTTGCCTTAACTAACACCCATTTTACAAAATTTTGGCAAACTGTGATTTTGTGAAACTTGGATTGTATAGCTGACCTGCAGCCAATGGACTGCAGGTTGTCTGCAGGTTTTTTTTTTATTTGTCAAACACACTGTGTTTATTGTATTACAATCTAGTCAGTAAGACTAATTAGCAATTTTGTTTTAACTTAATTTACTAGAAAAGTCAGATTTAAACTTAGGGTTCACTCAACAGTTCTCCCCGCTTTGTTTAGCTGTAACTCACAATTGTGTTATGTTTATAGCATTATTTTGTTTTACGTGTAATTCACTTAGTTTACTAGCTCAAACGGCTTCACTCTTTTTAGTCTTCGAACTAGCATAGTATTGTCTAGAAGCTGAATTGCTTCCACATTCACATGTCGATGGAGTCTATCTTCATGCCTTTTTGCGTACTTTTTTATAGTCTCTACTACAGTTTCGATTTTTAGATCTCGATGAAGGTCACTATTTCGAACGTACCAAGGTGCATTCACAATGTTTCTTAATAGATAATTTTGAAATCTCTGTACAACTAGAATGTTACTCTCTTTAGTTCAACCCCATAGTTGAATACCATATGTCCATACTGGTTTCAGTATTTCTCTATAAAGCAGTAACTTATTATGAATTGTTAAATTGGACTTCCTTCCAATTAGCCAGTTCATTTTTCTATAACATATCTCAAGTTCTTCTTTTTTTTTTGTTAACATGTGCTTTCCAGCGCAATTTGGCATCAAGTGTCATACCTAGATAGTTTGCCTGATTTGAATATGGTACGGGAATGTTGTTAATTGTTATTTGTATGTGATTTATATTTTTGTTTGTAAAATTAACATGAATTGATTTGGTTTCATTTAATTTTATTCGTCACTTTGTGGTCCAACTGTGGACTTGGGTGACTGCATCCTAAAGTTTTTATATGCATTTTTCAATAAATTTTTTTACTGTCAATAAACCAGTATCCTCGGCAAATGTTGCTAAGTGACAATTTTCTGGCTTTGGGATATCGCAAGTGAATAATAAGTATAGATAAGGGCCTAGTACGCTACCCTGGTGCACGCCTGCTTGAATTTCTCTTAAATTTGAGTATGAGTCTTCCTGTTTTACTCTAAAATGTCTATCAGATATGTATGATTCCAAAATATCCGAATATTGTTTTGACAGAAACCGTTTTAGTTTAAAATTAAGGCCTTCATGCCACACTTTGTCAAATGCTTGTGCTACATCTTGAAAAACTGCATAACAAACTTTTCCCTCTTCTAGTGCTTTTTCTATTATATTAGTAATTCTATGTACTTGATCTATCGTGGAATGCTTGTCTCGAAAACCAAATTGATGAGATGGAATAATTTCTTGTCTTTCTATGATAGGTTTTATTCTTTCAAGCAATAATTTTTCATAGAGCTTGGATATAATTGGCAGCAAAGATATTGGCCTGTAAGATGACACGCCATGGAGTGGTTTTCCCGGTTTTGGAATCATGATAACTTCTGCAACTTTCCAACTTTCCACAGTTTAGGTACATACCTATGCCTAAAAGACGCATTAATTAGGTTGCATAGTTTTACGATAGCTTTTCTGGGGAGTTGTTTTATGACTACCCCGTTAATAAGATCAAACCCTGGGGCTTTTTTCGAATTAATATTTTTGATTTCTGTTAATAATTCTTTTGGTGATGTAAGCTTAATATGGTCCTCGATTTGATGGGGTTCATTTAAATGAAAGTGTTCATCTGGTGCGTTTGTCTGCAGGTAAATGGACTAAATGTTTTTTTTTTTAAACGAATGGCCCACTTTTGGGTCGGGCCCTCCAGGCAATCGCCCGATCATCTGATGGCCCAGCCCGGCCCTGAGTGATGTGTTTCAACTCATAATACCGTTTGATCTAAGTGGCTGTGTGTTTGTAGGCGATTTGATATGCTTTGGTAGCTTTATGAAATCTATTATCTTTAGAATGGTATTTTAATATTATATTGCACCTCGTGTTGTTCCACATAATTTTTATAATGTTTATTAATTTAATAGAATTTAGAATATGTACAGAATTGAAGAATATTAAGGATTTATTGCAATAAAGCCTATCTACTATTTTGCAGGTACGTAGATAGCTTTTCTTTCTGGGAGGGTACTCCCAGTCCCATATAGAGTTATATAATAAATTTCAGTATTATTTCATGATAAAAACTTTGCTCAGGGTATTTTGAAAAGTACCCTGAGGAAAGTACTACTTTCCCCCCTTATCTACGTGCTATTTTGACGGTTTTTCAATAGCTAAGTTTATAAAAACATTTCCAAACTAGTAGGAACGTTTCATTTTGAAATTTGTCTTGGAGAACTTGTCTTTACTTTTATCTCAATTCTTTTTACGGATAGAATGCCATTTTCGCGTACGATTTCACTTTTTTTTAAATGATTTTAACAATATTTGAGTTTCAAAGGTATATGCGAAATATTGTTTAAAACTGACTTTTGCGATGCCTATTTCCGATCACCTTTACCTTTTTCTTGTGCATTAGTAGAATTCTTGCATTGCACTTCTATTCCTGGCAAATTTCCAATTTAGTTTTGCTCCTTCTTCTTTGACATCCCTTACTATTGTTTTATTTCTTATCCTTTCATTCATTTTTCTTGTCTTTCTATTGATCTTTGGGCTTTTGTTGCCTTATCAAAGTTTGATTTTCTAAGTGTCCAGGTCTGGGAGTCATCGGTAAGAACAGGAAGGATACTTTGGTCAAAAACTAGTATAACTCGTTTCTGCTTTGGTTATAAGCTTTCGTTTTAAGGTACTGAGGATATCTTTTATAGTATCTTTAACAATCTGTATGGTTTAAAATGTTGTATGACCAGTGGTGCACCCAGGATCATGTCTTGGGGTGGGAGGCGAGGTGGCATTTGGCGGGGGGGGGGGGGCGAAGCCTCATGATGACGTATTTTATGCTATTTTATCTTTTTATTCATGAAATATGTGGAAAATATCTAAAATAAATTTGGAATTGGGGGGGGCCCGGGCCTCGAGCCCCCCCCCTGTGGGCGCCCATATATAGGATTAATTTAATGAGTTCCATTCCAGTGATATATTTAGTTTTGGCTAAACCTCGGAAACTTCCATTTATATAAATTTCCATTTTTCATGTAATTTTATAGGAATGAGAATATGATCTTCGATATTTTTATAATTTTGGTTTATAACAGTTTTATAGGTATTGTAAATCACACCATATCATCCGCGTATGGTAATAATGTGTGCTTTTCCAGCACATGTGCGACGCTATAGCTTAGAGTACCTTTATCCAAAAAGAATACTTTGAATTAAAAAATAAACTGGCCAAAATAGTACCCAGTCCTCCTAGTCAGTACGCAAAGTAATGTGTTCCCGCACACGGAAGCAGTTAGGCGAACGATACGAAGCGGAGTTCGGATAAGCGTTAAGTGCGGGAAAACTATAATATTTCTATTTTGAGTATGCGAAATACGTAAAGTATAAAATAATTCAAAAAATAAACCAAAACAAATCCACACCAATGGCGTACCCAGGAATGTGTCACTTGGGGGGGGGGGGGGGTGAGGCGACAATCTTGGGGGAAAGCGAGACTCACTGATGCCGTATTTTATGCTATTTAATTTTGTTATTCATACAATATGTTCAAAATTGTTTAAAAAATATAGGGGGGTATTGCATGACAATGATTTCGGTTGCTAAGGGAACAAATCCCATTTGACACAAAGACGGGTCCATATGGTAATTTTTCTTAAATTAATTAATTTTTCTTTGTGCGGAAAAAATATTTCCGCATAGTATACAGGAAAGTGCCAATTTCCATAAGCAAAAGTGTGCGCAAAGAAACTTCCTTTAACAGGCTCGTAGAAGACATAGCTTTCTCACAAGTGCAGAAAATCTTCATCCAAAAGAATTCTATGCACTAAACCTTGTGTGAAAACTCACTTGTTCTACACGCTTGTAGAAAAAGTAATTTTTAGTCAGGTCATAGTCGTATGATTTTTTTTTTAATTTTAATGACAAAAAATGACAGTCAGCTAAAGCCAAAAAAAGTAATTCCTCAGTTTTCAAAATTTCTCTTTAGTTTCTTTTTTTTCTGATTTTTAGTTTGACGTTTCTACCCGGTTTGACATATAGCCACCAAATTTGCTATAAGGCAACAAAAATATTGGCCTTTTCGAACCTTGAACGCCGCTGTACCCTAGATGACTACTGAGCACAATCAGGGGCGTGCAAAAATAAATTTTTATAAATTCTCCTTTTTATGGCCAAACCTGACTCTGTAGGTGATCGTTGATATCAGACTCTAGGTAAATGCCAATCACGTTTTATTAAAGTTTAAATATTTATGCCGAGACAGTTTTTTTATTTTTGTTAAAATATAACCATTGGCGTCACGATGATTTTTTTGTAAAAATGTCAAATATTTCGCACAGTCCATGGATTCAAACGAATTTTCTCTCTGCACTACAGATGATTTTGATGCTGCTTCAATAAAAATGGCAGAGCAGAGCTTACGCCACGCGTGTCATCTGATTTAGGTTGTAATATCTCACAAACGAAAGTTTGAAGTTAAATGTAAACTGCGACGGAGCCAGAAATGTTATGCTTTGGTTGCGGTTGGCGTCTTAAGCATTTTAATGTATGATACGCAAAAATTGGTTGTGAAAAAAAAAAGTAACTACCGATAAGAAATTTCAGTGTCTATCAAAGAGAAGATAGATTCCCCGCATTTATTAATATAAAATATATCAAATCGAGAAAACAATATTGTTTTAAGTAGAGAAAAAATACTCTGCCAATCTATGGGCACCTAAGCGCACACAAGGTACTATAGTTATAGTGTACGTGTGAGCTAATATAACTAAAAACTCAAATATATTTTATTCAACTCCAGACTTAATTACCTTTCGTTTGATACCAAACAAGCCATGTTTTGACTTAAACTCTAGTTTTTGAAATCTACCCCCACCCTTTTCTTTTAACTAAAATGTATTTTGTTTAATTCCAGACTCAATTTCCTTTCGTTTGATATCACTTACGCTATATTTTCACTTAAACTCTAATTTTTGAAATTTACCTCCACCCCTTTTTTAAAAATAAACTAAAATGTAATGAACTCCAGACTAAATTACCTTTTGTTTGATACCACACACGCCATATTTTCACATAAACTCTAATTTTTTTAATCTTCCCCCACCCTTTTATTCGGCTTGCGTTCGGTGGATTTTGTTCATTTTTAAATGGGACCATCTCGACACAAGACCCAGCCTAGGTACCAAATTTCATTTAAATCGGCCAAGCGTTTTTTGAGTTATGCGCGTTGGTCGTTACAGACAGGCAGACAGACAGACAGACAGACAGACAGACAGACAGACAGACAGACAAACAGACAGACAGACAGACGGCGCAACAAAAAGTTTCAAATCATCTGAAACGCAAAGATATATAAAAAATTTTGATTTTGGAGTAACTTTTTTTTTCTCGAAAAAATTGGGATCACCATAGCTGACACTACTATTATAGTATAGTAGAAGTGTGAGTTAATACTTGTTGTGATTTACGATTTGCAAAACTTCTTGTTTTTTTCTTGAATCAAGAAATGTAGCTTTCTGATTGGGAAAATAATGGTTTTAATTCAAGAGACGGAATTTCTTGCTTAAAAAAAGTTGAATGTTGCAGCCGTCGTTATCTCGATTTGAAACATTTTATGTTGCTTGATCGAGAAAATTAGTATTTCTTCAATACAGTATATTTTTTTAGTTTGAATAATTCATTGTTTAATAGTTAAAGTGGTGTTTCCTCAGTAAAATCAAGATATTTTAAAAAAAGTTGATTTAAAAAAAGTCTTTTGCTATGAAATACTGAGGCTCCTTTGAACACCAGATTTCGGAAATTATAAAGTATTGCGTAATGCGTTTTCTAAATTTAATATACCTAATTTTTTTTCTGGGTAGGTTAAATGGCCTTTGATTTCAAAACGCCAAACTTAACCTATAAATAAAAATGGTATGTTTCCCATTTCCAAAACCCCATACATTTTTGTGAAAAACTTTTGTAATAATTAAGAATTCTAAGAGTTCCTAGCTTCACTACTCTGAAGTTCAAAGGTTTTCAACTGACTATATTTTTATTTTTACAAAAAGTTGATTTTGCCCCATTTTGCCCTGCATACGGGGTAAAATGGGGTACCTATATGTGGCAAAACGGGCAGCGCGGTTGTGTAATTTAGAATCAAAATTTTTGTTTTATGTTTTAACAAGTTTTATTTAATAAAATACTAATCAAGATTAAAATACTTATTTAAAAAATAAAAAATTGTAATAAAAAATACATTATAATAATTAATTTTAGTAGGTATTTACAAAATTTATAAAGAATTACAGCGACCTAGTCATTGCTTTTGAATTTTGCGCCATTTTTGGCAAAGACAACATAAACAACTTTCAGTGACGGTACCAAAAAGTTTAAAAAAAGATAATTTTTGTGATAATTAAGTATCGTAAGAGTTCCTAGCTTCACTATTCCAAAGTTCAAACGTTTTAAACTGACTATATTTGTTTTTACTTCTAGTATAATGCATATACATAATATTCCAATACCCACGGTAACTGTCCATTCATGATGCAAACATGAGGGCCTTGGGATCCTTAAGCAAAAAAGACCTGATTGGTTGCTTTCAAAGACATATGAATATTATTTCCATATAGTACGTATTATTGCAACTACTAATACAGTACCTTACGATGCAGAATGCAAACATATTTATATATATATATTTATCGGTTTCACAACGTTCTACGTCTTCCGATACCCAATCTCCACTCGTTTCTGTTTGCCCATAATTCATCATCTAGGCCTCTTATTCTTATTTCACTGTCTATTCCTTCTCTCCAGCTTCTCCTTGGCCGTCCTCGTTTTCTTCGGCCAGTTGGTTTCCATTGTAGTATTTGTTTAGGTAGTCTTTCGTCATTCATTCTTTGTACATGTCCGTACCACACCAGTTGTTTTGTTCTTATATCATCCACTAAAGTACGTTCACCTACTGTCATAATTTCTCTTATTCTTTGATTTGTAACTCTTTCTCTTTTTGATTTCCCTGCTGCTCTTCTCCAATAGTCCATCTCCGTAGCGGAAAGCATTTTTTCTGTTCTATCCTTGATTGGCCATACTTCTGAGCCGTATGTAATAATACTTTTTATAATGGTGTTATATATAAGCTTTTTGTTATGTTTTGATATACTTTGGTCCCAAATTATTCCATTTAATAAAGTTATTGCTTTTCTTCCTTGTACGTTTCGATCTTTTATAGCTTTGTCTAGTGTTCCGTCAGCTGTAATTTTTAGACCTAAGTATTTATACTCATCACAGGAGTGAATTCGCTGCCCGATATTTAAGATTAGATCCTGTTTCATTCCACCGATACACATATACTCTGTCTTATTGAGATTAACCTCTAGTCCCCACTTATTGTACTCTTCTATTAGTTTTCGTGTCATATATTCGAGGTCGTCATAATCCTGAGCCACTACTATCTGATCATCGGCGAAACATAAAGTATACAAGGTGGTTTCGTCCAACGGAATTCCCATGTTTTGGCATTTTCTCTTCCATACTTTAAGGACTTGTTCCAAGTATATCTTGAAGAGCGTAGGCGAGATACAGCAACCTTGTTTAAGACCTTTATTTACTTGAAAGCCTTTGGTTAGTTTTGCTTTTATTTTAACTTTTGCCTTACTATTGCGGTATAACTCTTGGATGGCCTTAATTAGTTGTACGCTTATGTTTGTGTTTTCCAACGCTTTCCAAAGTAGATTTAGTGGTATACTATCATATGCCTTCTGCAAATCCACGTAAAGCAGATGCAGCTCTTGACCGTATGCCATTTTCTTTTCAATAACTTGGGCAAACATATTTGAAATAGCAATATAAATGGGTATAAGTCTATCCTTTTTTTGCGGTCCTTAAGATAAAATGTCCTGATTGGTTATACTTTTACGCATGAATATTATTTTATTCTTGTATTCGTTACGTCAAATCATCGATGTACAGTTGACAAAAACTCTATCTATGTAAATTTGGTATCTGTGCATTTTTCGTACCTTTATTTCTGAATGTTTGCATCAAACGCCAACCATTGTGTAAATAAGTAACAGGGAGTATTGGAATATTACGTATATGGTAAAATGGCACTCTAGCTTTAACCCGACCGAACGAGCGATCGGATCAGCGCTTGCTAGATGCTGTGCGGCGTTGGGTTGTAAATCATTGTAAATCACCCCCGGAACTTAATGCGCCCTCTGGCGGTAAGCGATAAAGGCGCCAAGGTGGGTGCCGATACGGCTCTAACGCTGATATATGTATATGACGCATTATATAGCTAGTTTCAGCTATAATGTGTGAGTATATGTAGCTGTGCTTTGTTGCTCGTATTGCTATAATCAATAAATTGGTTTCTGTTATGATGGCAATCAAGCGCGGATTTCAAGGGGAGTAACGTGGTAATTATCCCCCTTGAAAAAAAAATATGTACTTTTTATTAATTATTAAAGGGTAAACGACAAATTTAATTTTCGCTTCTTGCGATAGTCTTTTCACTATTTACATTTGATTAGAGACCAAACCGTCTAATTATTTTTTTTCAATTTCCATGGTGCATTTGATTGTTGGTCGAATACCGTTCAGATGGTGTAGAAAATTCTGTAGTTCGTCATAATTTTCCGGCCATGTATTAAATGTGTTATTCATGTATCGTAGCCATAGTTTTGGTTTGACTCTTGCTCTGTTGTTCGCATGTTCCTCGAACCACTCCATGTAGATGTACTACTACTCTTTTTATTTTACCTTTTTACTTACCCCGGTATTTCAACCGAGATTTTAACCCGCAGTCAACGATAAAGACCGGCCATAGCGCGTTATAAGCAAGTCGGCGGTCACGTGATCTTAGAAGTCCCAGGATTCTTATTATATTGCTTAATATATTATATGTTTTTACACAATTTAAATAAATTAGCAAAAAATTTTTGTTCTTTTATAGGCAAAAATTGAAAAAAATATTTTGCTGATATATGTGTTTATTACGGATAAAAGAACTGAATCTATAAAATAAAAAATTATACAAGATTTGCACTCTAATATCTTCAGGTACATATATTAGGTACATAATATCGTTAGTAACTTCAAATCTATACAAGTCTTTCAAAATTGGACATATCAAACCTAAGCTTTTAGTTTTTTAATTTTTCTTTGACTGTTATCATCTTTGAGTTCTTATTCAAAGATTTATTAGAAGACACTAAATCATTGCGCTTTTTAATAAAATTATTTTAAAAAACTTTACATGCCCTTAAACTAATTTTTTCAAGCTTTGACAATAGTTTTCTCCACAAAAACACTTGCTAGAGTTATCTGAAGAAAAATTTTCAATATAAAACATTTTACAATAATTTATTAAAAAGAAACAAGTGATTTTGTGAACAAGTGAGATGGTTTTCCCATTCAATGAACTGAATGTAGTGGTCGTCAATAATTTTTTGAAAAATTACCCAGCACAAAGTTTAATATCTATTTCAATAAAGTGTAAGTTAACTACCAACTCATGTTCTTTTAAAAGCTGTATCTTACTTTTTAAATATTTCACACTACCAGAGAGATTACTATCTGTTAACAATATTTTACAAATCAGTTTTTTTAATATTGCGAGGGAGCGGAAGACATATTACCTTAGAATTGTAAATTGACGTGTATGCACTGGATAACTGGATAAACAAAGATGAAGCCAACATTAAAGTGTATCCACCATATCTTCGATTCTCAGGTTACCTTGTCAAGAGACCTAATTGTTCAATAAGAAATGACAACTGAACACATTTTTCACTCTCACTATCGAAAATGTCACTAAGGATGTCTATTACTTGATCAATCTTATCCAAGATCTTATCTTTTACCACTTCTTTCCCGTTTGCCACATATTAGGTTTCAGTTTTATAGTTGGAGCGACAAGGAAGAACACTAATTACACGTTCGCGGCATTGTTTATCTTAAAGGTATTTTCTTTATAATTTACTCATTAGCCATTAATTATTTTAACGCAGCCCACTACAGTCTTTTTCGTGGGCTGCGTTATTTTAATAACTTTGATAAAATTCACATAAAATTCGTGCCCGAATTCAAAAAAATCGACGTAAACAAACATACCAAAACTGAACACACACATGTTTTATAATGACAGCGGGCCGTGAGGCGTTTTTTTGTGGGTCTCCTACGGTCACGTGATATTTCCGCGCCCGGGCCGGTCTTTCTCGTGGGCTGCGGTGTTGTTCGCATGGTCCTCGAACCGCTCCATATAGATGTTTGCTACTACTCTTTTTATTTTACCTTTTTACTTACCCCGGTATTTCAACCGAGATTTCAACCCTTATTAAAATGTTTACTTTTTGCTGAAGGCGCCAGGATCGAGAAAAAGGGGTGATATAGGGTAGCGTGTAGTTCATTCTACTTTCGTTGCATATCTCAATAAAAATACAATACTGAAAATCCAATATATTTTTTTTACTATTATTATTATTATACAATGCTTCGTAAAATTGCGTGGTGTATTATTAATAATGAAAGGTACTCCGTGCCGTTTTTTTTTCATTTCAAATGTTTATAATATTTTCTGAAATGACCGACAGGACCTTTTCAAACTAGACACGCAATCTAAGGAAAAACCAGGAAAAAGCAGAAATTTTTTATGTCCTAATAATGGGGTGAAAAAAAATCAGGTTTTTCTGGGAACAATCTAAAAATCTACAAATGAAACAACACCAAAAATAACAGCTAAGTATAGTTATTATATTACCTAGGGTCCGTTATTCTTTTTTCATGTAATTTCGGGAATAAAAAATTGGACAAATGTTACTACATAATTTATCACATTGTTTAAAAGAATAAAAGACTGTGCTTATATTAAGAATTATAGAGCCAGCGCCGTAGATAGGTTTTTATTTGGAGGGGGGTTAACATTGTAAAATATAATACTTGTTCAACTAGTTTAGATGCAAAGTATCTTGGCATAGGGGAAATGGGGGCAATATGGTGTACAACGTGTCCCATTTTCGATGGGATTAAATGGGAAACTCGGTTATTATTAAAGATATCGATTTTTTGATTGCACACTCTTTTTTGGAGCCCTTTAAAATGGTGTAATCAGATTTTTGCTATACCCCGTGGTTTCGCTAATACAGGGAGTTTTTGAAAAAATTGCATTTTAATTAATTCCTTTTATCCCGCTTATTTTGCAAGATATTTTTATTCTGTAAAAACCTTTGTATGGCAACTTTTTTGGAGCAAAATAATGACGTTGTCAATTTTTAAAAATATTGATTAGTTTTTGAGATATGGTATTTATCATAAAAAAATTAAATACGGACCTGGATTTTTTTTATTACTACTTTGATTAGTACCATGCTATTATTACCTTAAAATGATAAAACTTTAATATTTTTTTGATTTAAGGTTAAAAAAAGCTATTTAATATTTGAAAAAAAAATTATAGTCCGAACCTGGAAATTTCCAACGTAATTATAAATTAAAAATTGACACACTAGTTGAACGATTTTTGTTTATCTGTTTTGAAATGATAATTAAAAGATTTATAAATACAGTAAAAAACGTTAAAAAGTTACAAAAATAATATCGTACTAATTATTTGATAACCAAACAGCAGGTCGTGAAATTTACAAAACAAAAGCGTGGAATTGAAATTGTCATTTTACTTGTCATTTTTGTAAATGGCTTACAATTATTTTAAACTGGCTAGAAATCGACCATATCCAGATTTTGAAAAATGTGATATGTTTGACTGCTTCATTCAAGCAACAAAATCCCAATATTTAAATGGCAGAAATATTTTTATGCAAAATGCGTTAAGAAAAATTACTCAAAAATGCCAACAATTTCTTACACATAATGGTAATCAGAAAGATTAGTTATTTTTTATAATTTGTTTTTTTTTGTATTTTTCGTAGACTTTGTTTCAAATAAATCTGTAAATTAACGTAAAACCATTTTAATATGCTAAGTATCAAAACAGTTAAGCTAAAAATTGTTTATCTAGCAATTTTTAATTTATATTTATGTTAAAAATATCCAGGTTCGGACAAATTTTTTTTTAAATATTAAATATTTTTTTTTTCGTTAAAACAAAAAATTTTAAAATTTTTATTATTTTATACTAGCATCAAACCAATCAAAATAGTAATAAAAAAATCCAGGTCCGTATTTAATTTTTTTATGATAAATACCATATCTCAAAAATTAAACAATATTTTAAAAAGTTGACAACGTCATTATTTTCTTCTAAAAAAGTTGCTATAAAAAGGTTTTTACAGAATAAAAATATCTCGCAAAATAAGCGAGATACAAGGGATTATTAAAAATACAATTTTTTTCAAATTAGCGAAACTACGGGGTATAGCAAAAATATGATTACGCCATTTTTAAGGGTTTAAAAAAAGAGCACGGTAAGGTGCAATCAGAAAATCAATATCTTTAATAATAAACGAGTTTCCCATTTAATCCCATCGAAAATGGGACACGCTGTACTTAACTTAATAGGCTTATTTCTCCCATTAAATGATCACCATTGCGTTCTACCTGAAGAGGGCGTTTCGCTTCACATGATTTACCACACTCACACGGGATTAATGCCTTATTATTTGAGGGATTGTCTGGTTTTGTTTTAGTGACAAAACTCCTTATCGTATTTCCCGATGAAAATTCTGTTTTTATATTATAGTGCTTGGCTATTCGTCTTATGTTTTCTGAAATCCCTTGAACATATGGAATGTCAATAGTACCCAACGGATTATTTTTTTGAGAATTTGCTAGATTTGGTTTGTTTTTAATTTTAGAGATCGTTGGGTTTATTAATTTCTCGGAATAACCATTCTGTTATAAGTCCTTTTTAATGTTGTTAATTTCTGTGGTTAATTCTTCATTATTACTACAAATATTTACGTCTCTTAAATACAAACTTTTTATAACTCCTTGTCTTGTAACAACAGAATGATTAGACTTAAAATTTAGGTACTGTCCCGTGTGTGTAGGTTTCCTATATACAGTACAGTGGTTTGAATGTTTCTGTCTAATCGTTAAAGAATTTAACGATTATTCCAATTAACCTACTTTTCATCAATGCAAGAAGCTTAAACCCCCCCTTCCCTTAACATCCTGACTCTCACCCTCTCTAAAAAAAAAGCCAACCCCTTTCAAACCCTGACCCAGCCAAACTTTTAATTTCAGCGACAGCTGTTCATTTTTATAACCAATACTACCCTCGAAAATACTGAAAACTATTCATTACGAATCTTCCGGCTCCCAAGGGGTGGGCTCCACAAATTTAAGTTCACACACGTTCGCCAAAATCGCTTGTAGGATTTTAAAAGAGGGTAGTGGCTTAATTTTTGTGTACTCAGAAAAGATTTTTGGTGTTAAAAATGGATCAGTTCAATTGTAGATTGCGTTTGTCAATAAATAATTAGTTAACTGCAGTTTTTCGCTTCTCCTGTAAAGTTTTTAAAAATGCGCTTTTGTTGGTTTTATCAGTTTTAAACAACACTTTGAAGTAGTTTTTGCATCCCGTGATATAGTTTTTTTTAAATTGTTAAATAGTGTAGATATTTAAAGAATTTAATAATTTAATATTTTGTGGTGTGTTTTGTGAATGTGACATCCTGCTATATGTGCCTACTTACTACTTCTTAAGAATATTAAAACAAAATTCTTGTGATTTGCAGGAATACGAAAATTAAGGTATAGAAAGAAGTATAATAAAAAAAAAATTGTTATTAAAAAAGGTAATAAATATTCTAAAAATACGTAACGCAAAAATGTAGGATTTTTGATCCCCTCCTCAGTTTGTATTTAATTTTAAAGAAAAAACATATCAGAACAAAAGCATTTAACAAACGTGCAATTTCGTACCCATGAATTTAAAAATCAAACAAGTTTCGTGGCTAATCGGGCAAAAGGAGTTTTTTTTTGTTTCCCTTATACTTTTCCGTGGGTAGCCTGAAAGCTAAACCTCACGGGGGTCCAAGATCTAATGGATACCTAATAAGTGTTGACAGTTAACCGTTTCGTCCTTATGGGACTCCTCAGAACACTGCTGGTCGATGTGACAAATCTTGCGAAGTTAATCAGACGGTTTTGTCTCTAATTAAATGTAATTAGTGAGCGAACTATAGCAAGAGGCGCCATCTACCGAGATACGAGAGAAACAAAAAAACCAAAAGCAGGCGAAAGAAAACACTGCTATACAATATCGATCAATGAAAAGATCGAATGCAAATAAAAGAAAACAACTATAGTCCGTGACCTACGACAGCTCTTTGTCTTTCAGGCCGGATCAACACAGATTGCATTTTTACCCGTCTTCAAGACAGTGAGCGTCAATCAACGGAATTTTTAAGTCAAATAATCCTAATAAACGTGGAATTTCGTACCCGTGAATTTAAAAATCAAACAAGTTTCGTGGCTAATCGGGCAAATTAGCCACGAAACTTGTTTGAAAAACATTTAATGTAAAAAAAAGCCAAATACGCGAAAATGGTATTCAAGTTCTCTAATACAAAGTTTAAAAAAATTAAAGGTTCTTACTAGTTTGGAAATGTTTTTTTAAACTTTGCTATTCCAGCCAAACTTCCTTATGTTCAATTTAGCACTGTGCCTAAGAGTCATTTGCAGCCGTAATAGCCAAGTTTAGAAAAACATTACCAAACTAGTAAGAACCTTTCTGTTTAACATTTGTATCAGAGAACTTTGCTTTACTTTTATCTCAATTCTTTTTAACCATTTTCGCGTACTTGGCCTTTTTTACATTAAATGTTTTTGTTATGATTTCACTCCTTTTCTAAAGGATTTAGATAATATTTACAGTGGCGCACCCAGGAATATGTCTTGGCCTCTTGGGGGGACCCAAAGCCGCATGATGTCGAATTCTAAGGTATTTTTTGTGGTTTTTTTATGAAATATGTGGAAAATATGTAAAAAAAAATTATTTGGTAGAAAGATGTCTAAGTGTAATTTTGAATTTGGAATATCTTCGTTAATTTGAACTTTTGAAAAAAAATCAAAAGACAGTTTTTGTGTAGAAATAAAAGACCTATCAGAAAAAATTATAAAATACAGGGTGTTTAATTAAAATTTCTTCATCAGAAGCAGAAGCAAAAAGCGTCACAAATTCTGCTAGTTTGCCAATTTAAACTTTTTTCTATCTTTAATAATAACAAAGTTAGCAATGGTCGTCCCTTAGCTTGGAAAACTCTGTTTACCTCAAATCCAACCTTTTTGAAAATCCTCCCGAACTTAGAGGACAATAAAGATTTCAATGCGAGGTTTGAATTTTTGCGCATCTACTATTCTTATTAAGTACATGACTTTATTTGGGTCAGTTACCTTATCTTATAATTGCTAATTCTACTTATATAAACTAACTAATTATCATTGTTTGAGCCTCGCAAAATTTCTGCATTCGGTAAAAAAACTTGGAACAATTAATCACCACATTAAATAATCATTAGGACCAACAAAAAATAAATGGTGAAAAATTAGTAGTCTGTTTTTTGCGAATAAGTGAGTTTTGGTTCAGGAACCCAAAAAAAAATCAAGGCTGTCTCGCCTATGCGCTTGCCTGTCAACAAACTTTGATTTCTTTTGTTTAATTGACAAAACACTGACTAAGCAACGATTTTTTGATTGTGTAAGGTCAGAAAAAAAGTTAAAAATTTTGTTTAGCGAAAATTATAATTTTTTAAAAAAAGGAAATTAACAAAGAATCACAAAATATTTGAAACAATAACCAATATATAAAATGTATGTTTGTAGCAGATTTATTTTACAAATCAAAAATGTATCTGGGTATTATATACAGTCGAACCTCTCTAACTCGAACCTCTATAACTCGAACCCCTCTATAACTCGAACCTTTTAAGCGGTCCCTGCACTTTTTACATGTATTTTAACCTATGTAACTCGAGTTTCTATAACTCGAACTCTCCATAACTCGAACTGTTTTGGTTGTCCCTTCAGGTTCGAGTTATAGAGGTTCGACTGTAAAACTATTTAGGAAATTTTTTAAGTAAAAAACCACTGCGTTTTTCCTAGAAAAAGAAAAATAACTAATTTCTCAAGCCTTTGCTGTGCGGGCCAGGATGGTAATAAATTTCAACATGTGATTCTAAAATATTAGGTATTTATTTTTACTTATTCATAACTGAAATAAAACATTTTTTAAATTGTGCTTATAGAAAGCTTTCCCTCAATTTTTTTTTTCTAATTATGGCCATCTGTAGTCAAAATCAAGGGGGGTATAAGTGACCGAAAAAAATATTTGTAATTTGCCTTTTAATTATTGACAAAAAGTGCATAATTTTTTTTTTCTAGAGGGGAGTGGGCTAACTACCACGTTACCCCACTCAAATCCGCGCTTGATATGCCACTGTATTTTATATCAGTTTGCAAATCGGATTAAATCGTTAAGAAAAAATTGCATATCATACTTTTGTTTAAGAATTTTATAATTTTGCAATAAAAATCTTATTATGTAAATTTATCTGTGCCTTACATCTTGAGTACTTTATTGTTCTGTATTTACCTTCCTGCTTATTTTTTATTGCTTACATTTTTATATGTAATATTTAAAAGTTTTATAGGGTCTCTTAACCCATCCCATAAATGTAGCTAACTTTCCAGTATCTCCATATCAAAAACAACAAAGCATTTGTGTTTCATTTCTAACATGTATAGCAGGAATAATCTGATGCGGAAGAGAGACATAAAATAGAGATGGACACTTTCTATCTTTACTAATTTTACATATGTTTTGATATAGGGAAAACTTTTACTTTAAAGTATTAAGTCGTGTGCACCCGGTAAGTGAAGCAAAGTCGGCATTTTTATTGCATTTTGTATTGTTTGCGATCACGTACTTATTGAATTTTAATGAGCCTCGCTTAAAAACTACCTTTCAGAGGCGTAGATGTAAGTAACAGCATTAAATTGAAAACTGCCAAACAGTAGTAGAGCATGGCTAGTATGTACTGCAAAAATAAGAGAGACAGAACAAGCAGGTATCGCATGGTTTGTTCGCATGTCGTCTTGATCTTGTGTATAAAGAAATTCTGCCAACTATGAAAAAAGATTTGCAAATTAGCAAATTTGTGAAAAATTGAAAGCAAGATAAGAAACGTTTAATTTCTATTACATTCTATTAAAAATATAATGGAGCACCCAGGAATTTGTATTGGGGGAGGGCGAGATCCCATAATGCCAAATTGTATGCTATTTTATTATTTTATTCATAAAATATGTCAAAAACACTTTTAAAAAATTTGGCTTGGGGGGGTCCGGGCCATGCCCCCCTCTTGATGCGCCCATGATAAATAAGTTTTATTGCATAAATATTCTGTACAAATTTTAAAAACGTGTCAAAATGACACGCCATTCCAAATGACATGATAAGATACGATACACATCAGGTTTGCCCTTTTCAAATGATAGACTATGAGAATGTGGTGAGTGATCTGTTGAAATAAAATGAAAGGGACAAAAGAAAGAATTTGTTGTGTTGACCCTATAGTGCTACCACCAACGCTGATTTTTTTTTTATGTAAAATATAATACTGTGTTTGCTATCTAGCTTGTATATATTCAGATCATGTTTTTTTACTGTCACCTTGAATGTCGTTTGCAAAAAATGCCAATCAGATACATTGTTTAGAATACGATTTAAATAATGTGCATTATCACCACCAACCGCTATCTCTTTTGTGAATTTTTTTAAATAACAAAATAAATAAACAGGTATGCATAGGTTGTTCCAAACTAATACCATTTTTGATCTACACTGCTCTTGATCGCTCCTTTCTGGAGCAGAACTCTGTTTTAATAAATTGGTAAAAAAAATTTTTTAAGTCACAAGCTTTTATAAAATGCACTAAAAATTAAAAAATAATTTTCTGACATTCTAATATTATCATAATAATAAAAGCGATGGCCGACTGATGGAAATTTTGACAATGTTAGCACGATAAGATATCCGTATCAATTAAATATCACTATTTGTAAGAATCAATCTAGCAGAAAAATGCAGAGGTAAAACCCACCCAACCCGACCTAAGATACCCCAGCATTTCTCTGACATAGGTATGGCAATGGCATAACATTGCGGCACATCAAACTGATGACCTGCTATGTTGAATATTCTTTAAATGTTTAGATCACAAATTTAGATTAACTTATGCTTTGATTTGCGGCCATCGCTTTTATTATCATGATAATATTACCGTGGAATTTCATCCTGAAAAGAGTCACATTTTGAGTTGTGAAAGTTTTCGTGTGAACTATTGGTTAAATCTGACCCATATAACAAGTAAAATACTGTTCTTTTTTGTGTTGTGACTATTTTTTCGAATTGTTCAGTGTACTTAGAATTAAGGAGAATAAGAAAAAAATCTTTTGAATTTATTAGAGAGTAATCACATTCCCAGTTGTTATTCAGCATTTTATAACTCGTTGTAAAAATAAATACAAAGTTTCTTCTTTATCTGTTTTCTTTTTTTATATTATTTACCATCCTGCGTGACATCCTGATTTACAACGTCGTGATGCCTTGTTCTAAAAAAGTGTCACAATATCGGGTTTTTGTCTTTTTTTTTACTAAAAACGACAAAAATCATTTATTCTGAGAAACGTACTGCACCAATTACATTGAGTTAATAGGTTCCTGTTGATATAAAATAACATGTTAACTCGTAATTTATCATGTTAGTGAAAAATGAATCTCTCTAATGAACTAAATTCTTTAACAGCGATTTTCTCAAAACAATGTTTTTTGAGTTGTGACTATTTTTTAGCGGGGGTGCGATGTGATGTTCAAATGTCAACAATGTCAAATAGCGTTAATCGTCGGTCGTTTTCGGCATGACCAAAAACTATCTAATATCCCAACCGAAAACGCTAATAGCCTTGACTGAATAAAGTTATTTGATGAACGCTATTAGTAGTCAGTGCATTTAGTTTAGTTTTGGCGCCAAGGAAGTCTCAATAAGCGAAGTAAACGACTCACGTTATCGATGCATCATCCTTGGTGACGTTTTCTGATTATTATTTCGATTGGATCGTCCGATAACCGGCCGACCGACGGTTATCTTTCATATGACTTAGGAGTAGGTAGCTATAGCTTTTTACTGTCTGTCTGTATGTCTGTAGGTGCCTGTTTTATGGCTAGCCGCTTTTATATTTCAATTAGCGGGTTTGTGAAGCAATCTAATCATAACAATTGAAGATAAAAGTAAAGCTAAGTTCTCCAATACAAATTTCAAAATGAAAGGTTCTTATTAGTTTGCAAATATTTTTTTTAAACTTTGCTATTGTAGCCAAAATTCTGTATGTTCAATTTAGCACTGAACCTAAGAGTCATTTGCAGCCGGTATAGCCAAGTTTAGAAAAACATTTCCAAACTAGTAAGAACCTTTCATTTTGAAATTTGTATTGGAGAACTTGGCTTTACTTTTATCTCAATCCTTTTTACGCATTATAATTATCGCAAAATTGGCTCTTTTAAATGAAATATTTTTGTTATGATTTGACTCATTTTTTAAAGGATTTGGGTTTTAAAGTAGTAAAATATGCGTGATATTGTTCAAAACTTTTGCAATGCCTTATTAAAAATTTTGAGGTTATTTAATTTTTTAATGGTTTTGTTATAGTTCCTATGAGCCTTCTAAAGCTCAGCTCTCTGGCGTTCCTGGGCAATGTTACTTTTACATAATTTTACATTTAATAGGCGACGGAAGCAAATTAAAATTTTGGGGTTTTTAACTTTTTTCCTATAGTTTTATTGTATTTCCTATTAGTCTTTCACAGCTCAGCTTTTTAACATTTCTGAAAGTGGGCAATGTTACTTTTACATAACTTTAGGTTTATTGGGGTGGAAAGTAAATTAAAATTTTGAGGTTTTTCAATTTTTTCTTATAGTTTTATCATATTTTTCATCAGTCTGCCGAATCTCAACTCTCTAGCGCTTTTGGAAGTGGTTATTGTTACTCTTACATAACTTTAGATTTATCGGGGTGGAAAGTAAATTAAAATTTTGGGGTTTTTAAATTTTTTCCTATAGTTTTATCATATTTTTCATCAGTCTGCCGAATCTCAACTCTCTAGCGCTTCTGGAAGTGGTAATTGTTACTTTTACATAACTTTAGATTTATCGAGGCGGAAAGTAAATTAAAATTTTGGGGTTTTTCAATTTTTTCCTATAGTTTTATCATATTTCCTATCAGTCTGCCAAAGCTCAGCTCTCTAGCGCTTCTGAAACTAGACAAGGTTACTGTCACATAACTTTACATGTATGGAGGAGGGGAGTAAACTAGAATTTTGGGGTTTTCTTATTTTTTCCAAGGGTTTGATCAAATTTTCTGTCATTCTGCCAAATTTCAGCTTTGTAGCATGTCTGGAAGTACAGTAGAATTTCGATGATCTATTTTTTGAAATTTTGTAACTACTTTATCACTTTATGGAAGTCCATGGCATTTGGAGGGGTTGATAACTCTATGAAGATCTACGACTGTGCAAAGTTGAGTTTCGTAGCTCATTCCGAAGTAGAGTTTTAAATTTAAGAAAAGATGGTACAACAGTTTAAGGGACCTTAGCCGGGCACTGCCGTGCCCCCAGATTTTAAATAGGATTTAGTTTAAAACCACTTGATGGGTCAATTTTTATTGTTTAGATCCTCGGTCAGCTCTTCTTGGCTACCAGGACCATGGCGAGCACTGACATTTATTACCTTACTCAGGGCTATCAAAACGGACGGGCCACGATCCTCCACCTTGTTGACGTCACATCCGGGGCTGATTTTTTTTTTGATGGTCACGTCACGACACAGCTGATTGTCTTTAAAATATTGAAGTTGGAATGACGGTTCATGAATATTTGATTTTTTTTTTAAATAAAGCCGGTTTTGGGATTGTTTTTAGTATATTCTTGCAGAACAATTTTTGTTAAATGTATGGTAATCCTTAATATTTCAGAGCCGCTTCATTAGCTCACACTAAAATTAAATTTAAAACAGAAGCAAATGTGACAAACACAGATGACAAAGTCAAATACATGTCAAATGTAACAGTTGGCATGCGGTACATGGCGGGTAATTTGAATTTAAAATAAGGAATGCTAAATTTTGAAGATTTTAACCTTTTAATCATCTTGCATCCTTACAAAAGTTTGTTGGAATATGAGGATAGCGTCTGAGAATATTTCACTGAAATTTCGGGGAAATCTGTAGTGCCATTTTGAAAATATCATAAAAAAACGTCTGACCTCCCATAAGACCCAATGTAAAAGTCAGCCCCCGGAGAACAGCTGATTTTTTTAGGGTGGTGGCCTGTATTTTTTTGTCGGCCTTGCCTTACTAACTAAGAAATCCAAAACGAGTAGCCAACAAAAATAAATTGACAAGGCAACTTTTTAAAGCAATAAACTGAATTTAACAAGGATAAGTAAATGGCTTTATTTTACTTAATCCTGATTGGCTTTATCGATTACCAATCGCGCCATTTACACCCTAAACTTGGTATACGACCCTCGCGTCGATACATGTCACTGTCAGATATAGAATAATATGATCGACACGACAGAGTCGCCCCCACACACGTTGCACCCTCACAACATTCAACCCCCTTTTCGCATTATAATAGAAAATATACACTCGAATTTTGTTGGAAACGAACACAACCGAACTATTTACCCCAACTCACTCCAAACTATGTTTTATCTCTTTTTAAAACCTCAATATCACTATCATTTTAATTTTTTTTAAAAGATTTTATCTAGGACATACTTGGGGGACAGCTTAGCTTACCTCTCAAGATCCAAATTAAGCCCCCCCAAAAAAAAAGCATCTACACCTCGTCCTCTTCTCTTATCCCCTGACAAATTGTAATGTAATCTTCGCTATCCTCGTGCTACAAACTTCAGGGTAAAACAATTATGTTTATGTTATACTTTAATGATATATTAGAATAAAGCAATATAATTTAATATACGATAAGACAGTAAGTAGATATTAATAAAACCCGCCTTATCTTTTCCAGAATGAAGCAAATATTCCTTTAAGTAAAAAAAGTCAAATATAGGATGAGTTAAGGGAGGGTGTTTTAAGCGAATGTCCATGTTTTTTCCATTTTTGTGTGTGCGTGTTTCACCCTCAATCGTATAAGTAATGATGCCTTTTTTCAAGAGGGTGAAATATGGCATTCTTATAAAGAAATATTGAAGCAATATTCTTTCCAACTCTAAGTAGTTTATATTGGATTATTACTGTCCTAGTTTTTTAATTTTTTTCTTTTATTATATAGAGTACAGGGTGTCCCAAATTGGACACTTTTAGGGGGTTTAAGGTACTTCTAGGGAGACAGAGAAAAACTGACCACGCATTGCGAGGCTTAAATTTCAAGAGAAGACTTATAGTGAAAACCGCATTTTGAAATATCGTCTCGTCTTTGAGCTACGGGGGCTTTTTGAAAAGTATGCATTTTGGAAGGAGGTCGATAACTTCGTTATTAATGGAAATTTTGGGAGGAGGTATACTAAAAACTCGATAAAAAAAATATTTGACTTGCTTTTGCTGACATGATTCTTTTTACAATTATATACTTTATTATGAGCTCATTCGCTGGCACCATTTATGTAAGAAAATACCACAAAAACTTGCACATTGCTGAGAAAAAAAGCTGGGGTGGGGCGGCATATTCCCCATCTTGCTCCAGACGGCCAGTAGTCTAGCGACGGCCCTGATAAAACGAGTTTTTTTTGTTAATGGAAAACCTTTCTGTTATTCAATTTTTAATAAAATTTTCCTTAAAGAAGCCATTAGTAATATCGCCTTTATATTAAAAAGTCACACATATGTTTCGTTTCTGAGAACGACATTAGTAATGACACTCCAGCTTTTATATACGTCTTCACAGTAGCATATATTTCGTATTTGATATATCCGAATTTCCCAGTAAAAGCGGCTGGAAAATTTGTAATAAATTTTATTTTTAGCAAAATCCCGCACTGTGGACATCATGCATGAAATAGCAGAACAAAAATATTTAATAATTAAACAAATTTTCGTGGCTAATCGCGTAAAGAAGTTTTTGTTTCTCTCATATTTTTTCATGGGTAGCTCGAAAGCTTAACCTCACGGGGGTCTAAGATCTAATGGACACCTAATAAGTGTTGACAGTTAACTGTTTCGTCCTTATGTGACTCTTCAGAACACTGCTTGGTCAATGTGACACCTTTGCGAAGCTAGTCGGTCTTTTGTCTCTAATCCTACGTCTATAGTGAAAAAACTTTCGCAAGAAGCGCCATCTACCGAGATACGAGAGAAACCAAAACAAGAGCAGGCCAGTATAAACTGCTGTATATATCGATAGATAAAAAGATCGATTGCATAGAAAAATAAACCATGCGTGACCTACGAAAGCACTTCTGTCTTTCAGGCCAGAGCAACGCTGATTAGCGTTTTTACCTACCTTCAGACGTGAGCGTCAATCAGCGGAATTTTTAAGCCAAATAATTACGTTTGTTAAAAATATTTATTAGCAAAACTCATAAATACAAATAAATGATAACGAGAAATAGATACTAATGAAAACTTATATTCTAAACTGGAGAGAGATTGTAAATAAAGATATTAATCACTGCGAAGGGCTGATCATTCCGTCAGGATCTGTACAAAATCTTGACAAGACGTGGCAGGACTTGACAGGACTTGTCAGCATCTGGTAGGCCTTGGCAGGACTTGGCAGGAACTGGCAGGACTTAGCAGGACTTGGCGGGACCTGGCAGAACTTGGCAGGACCTTTAAGGACCTAAAAATTGAAGGGTAGGGACTGATTTTTTTCTTCAATGGTATCTGACAGTTGAATTCATTAATATTTTTAAAATAGAATAGAAAACAAGAATAAATAAAAACTTTGGGTAAGTAATGGTAACAAACTTTAGGCACTAGTGTAATAACAAACCTGATCGATAAGGACCTGGCAGGACGCATAAAGACTTAGAAGTACCTGGCAGAATTTGCAAGGACCTTTAAGAACCTAAAAATTGAAGGGTAGGGACTGATTTTTTTCTTTAATGGTAGCTAACAGTTGAATTTATTAATATTTTAACAATAAAATAGAAAACAAGAATAAATAAAATCTTTGGGTAAGTACTGGTAACAAACTTGGCAGGACGCATAAAGACTTGGAAGGACCTGGCAGGACCTTTAAGAATCTAAAAATTGAAGGGTAGAGACTGACTTTTTTTTTCAATGGTAGCTGACAGTTGAAGTCATTAATATTTTAAAAATACAGTAGAAAACAAGAATAAATAAAAATTTTGGGTAAGTACTGGTGACAAACTGTAGGCACTAGTGTAATAACAACGTGATCGATAAAGACCTGGCAGGACGCATAAAGAGTTGGAAGGATCTGGCAGGACTTGGGAGGACCTAGAAGGACTGGCAGGATCTGGCAGGACAGCAGTACCTAACAGGACTGAGCAGTACCTGCCAGTACTGAGAAGACCAACAAAAATATGAATCTGGTTCTTAATGTCTCAAATCAGAGCAAGATACCTCCCATTCTGACGAGAGTTTATCTTCAATTCAAAGAATAGCAAACAACCCTCTTAATTCTTTTTTTTTAATTTGAATTGTAGATGTTTTTTAATGCTAATTTAAAGAAATGGTATAGTGTGCCAGACGAGGCGAAAGGGTGACAATTCAAAGGAGATGAATCCTTCAAATTGACGTCGCGATTTCAAAACGTGTTCACGCTACTTTTAAACTCAAAACTGAATACTTTTATGGTCAAAACTCTTTATGTCAATCTTATTCCTGCTTGAGTTTCTGCAAAGGTGAACTCATAAAGCCTTAGAGATGGCTACGGAGCTGGCATACACAAGTCGAATTTTTGAATTTTTTTAATATACATGTTTGACTGTTGCCGATCATCCCCTATTACCTTTATTTTCGTTTATTTCTTCAAGGTCTCCAGTTTAAAATACATTTGTTCCATCGATCGTCTTTCTGTCCAATATTATAACCAGTGGCGCACCCAGGAATGTGTCTTGGGGGGGGGCCCGAGACCTCTCGTGGGCTGACAGCTAAAACGGGCGCCTCGCAATAATCGTGCAACCAAAAAAAAAAAAAAAATGCAATCGTGTGTTGGAGCGGTCCGACAGCTCAAAAGGACGCCCGTCAAAAATCTTGCGACCAAAAAAAAAAAAGGTCTTCTTGTTTTTCGAACTACCGCGGCTTGGGGGGGGCCCGAGTCCTCATTATGTCAAATTTGAAGCTATTTTTTTCTGTTTTATCATGAAATATATAGAAAATATGTAAAAAATCTAAGGCTTCCATTGATCTTTGGGCTTTTGTTACTTTATCCATGTTTGATTTTGTAAGTGTCCTGGAAGGATACATTGGTCCATTTTCGTTTTGAGGTACTGAGGATATTTTTTTTTAATATGTAGCCTAATTTACGGAATGCTCTGCCGTGCAAAGCAGAAACCTAGTAAGTCAAAAACTAGTGTTTTGGGAAATAGAGTTTGAAGTTTATTTAACTTCATACTAACTATAGTTTATTTAACTACATTCTAACTACATAACTGCCTTGTTTTTCAAGATAGCCACATTCTAGAAAAACTAGCTGGTGCAGTTTTTTATTGCGATTTCAATGATATAAAAATCTCATTTTCGAGTAAGTTGAGTTACTAGGTATTTGCTTTGCACGGCAGTGCTGCCCAGGCCAATTTTACCTGCCTTATTGCTTTCAGCTATTTGGTTTTCTTTTCTTACTTTAATAATTTGTCCCAAATATGTATTATATTCCTCTACTTGTTTTATTTTTTTTTTGGTTTATTCTGATCGTGTTTTCTCAATCTGTGTTTGTTATGATGTTAGTTTTAGTGTTGGTCATACTCCAGTCCTTCCAGCATTTTTATCAGTTCTTCTATCTTATCTGTTATTAAGGCGAAATCATCAGCATATCTTAGGTGGCTCAAGTATTGTCCGCTTACTTTGATGCCTATTTCTTCCCAATCTAGGTTTTTAAAAACATCTTCTCTGCCTAGTGTAAATTGTCTTAATATAATTTCACACAAAAATTGGATCCGATCAATACAAAATCTGTAATTGAAGACCGGCAAGTTTACATTTCCTAAATGTAGGATAATAGTCAGCAAAGTGCAGGGCTTGCTTGATTCTTGCACCAAAATTCGCGAAATTTCAATTTGTATGGATCGACATGCTTAAGTTATTTTATGTGGAAATTGTCTTCAGTTTAGCTTTAAAACTTGTTCATCAAACAGTTTCACGGGGGTTTTTGGAAAGTACAGGCAAAATGCTTGAATTTGTCATTTATTCGGGGAAGCGAAAAAGGATATGGAATAAGGCCCAACAGAAATAAGCTTTACAGAAACCTATATGCGCTAGAGGAGATGGTATATAATTTGATATTTCGAAGCTGCTATACTTCAGCTCAGAAAGCAAAGCTCTTGCGCCCAATGGAGGAAATGGAACATAAAATAGTAGCTGCTTTTTCCATTTCCAGTTTGCTTATGACGAAAAAGTTACTGTATATATTATTTAATTTTAGTTTAAATGATATTATTATGCATTTACAGAGACGATTTCAAGTTATTTAGCTTTGAAAATGTTTGTACACAATTTTTTTTATCGATGATGAATTATTTTTATAGTTTTTCGAACTTTAAACTACCCCTCAGAGGTGGTATTACAATTTGAGGATTTTCTTAATGGGGTTTTTCTTTATTTCTAAAATTAATTTGAATTATTGTGGGTCTATAAAGGTTGTTAAAAACCATTATCTCAAAAACAAATTTTTCAAATTTAAGTACATTGTAAATATGTAACCTAATAAAAATACTGATGCATTATAAAAAATAAATCTTGAGATGCCACATTGTCAGTTTTTAGCCAACAAATACACAGACAGTTTTTTGTTGGCAATTAATTTAGTTTGTCTGTCTGTCAATCGAAAGAGATTTATTTTCTGACGCTCTATACATTATTAATTTCATAATTTATTTTAACAAAATATATTTAATATTTTTGCATTATTTATTGCCATATTAATTTGTCATGTCCTTTTTATATCAGTAAAGATTCATAAATTGTTTTTTTAGATAAATCAGTAATATTTTACAGACGTTTTCATACATTTGGGGACCATGAATTACTACATAAAATTTATTTTAAAAGTAGTAGTTTGCAACTTTTCTATTAAGGTGGCAAATTCCGCCCGAAAACTTACCATCTGACAACACTGATATCCCATTTTTTTTGCCAAATCTTTGTCCTAATAGATATAGATACGTTTGACAACTTGAAAAAATCTTTTATGTAAACAGAAAAAATTATTCAACTCGTTTTTTATATCTATTAGGATTTATAAAAGCGTGGTCATTATAATATTTGCTGCAACCGAACCGAACCGAACCAAATCAAACAAGAGCCATCAACCTCTTGACTGAGGCGCTACCCTCATATACCTGTTATATAAGTTTGTATTTAAAGAAATTTTTTTCCAGTTACAAAAAGTATTCCCGAAAACAGGAGATGTTCGTTTTCATATTCTGGATCAAAGATATCTGAACGTCTTTAATATCCTGGTTCTGAATGTATTTGGTGGCAAGCTGGTCTAAATCGAATTTGTTGCCTTAAGCGTACACCATTGTATACAGTGGCGGATGCAGGGGGGGGGGGGGCAGAGAAGCCCCCCCCCTGCCCGACACATAACTTATTTTTTAGATTAGCAGCATCACTTATTTAAAATTTGTCACAACTTTTACTTAATTTAAAAAAAAATTTCGCCATAAATCCGCTTCAAATACTAAATTACACACCACAGATCTATCAAAAACCGCTAATAACAAATATTTTGATGTTTGCTGCCATTTTGGCCCCTCCCTTCTGGAAATCCTGGATCCGCCACTGATTGTAGAATAACCTTTACATCTGAAATATTTATTATAACTTAGAAATTGTAAAAGTTACAAATTTTTAAACCATTTAGGTTAAATAAGTAATTGATGACAAAAATCGCTTATAGTTTAGTCTTGTATGCAAACACTTCTAGCCTGTAAAATATTTCGTTATCTTGAACGGAATGCCATGTCAATCAAATTGGGGTAAGATGGGAGGATAAAAAAGTCCCCCCTAAATCTGTAACAGGCTCAGATATGGGGAGATCGCATCGTTCAAAAAGAAATTTGTCTACAACCGCGAGAAAATTGCATTTTTACTCACACGTATGTATTTTTAAAGCTTTACTGGTGAAGTGAGGCCAATTTTGTATTTTATACGAAGACTTTTTTAAACTTAAAATTAAAAAAACAGTGAATAACCCAAAAAATTTAAATTTTTGTCAAAATAAATTGAGTTTCACAACCAATTTTAACACATGACAAAATGCCGGGCAAGCCACATAAATATAAAAATATTTTTTAAGTTTCCAAAAAAAAATTGGGCATCTGTTGATTTTTTTGCAAGAGCCTTTTCATATTTTTGACTACGAGACTGCGGATCGTGTAGATATACCACATGAAAAAAAGCTATACTGGCCATAGGATAGCCTGCTTAGAAAAAGAAAAACTAGTTTAGCAGGTGATTGGACAGGAATAGAAACATAAGGGTTTCCATTTTTACAGAATAAATTGGGTTTTTACACAACAGTATTTGCAAAAAAACAATTAGCTTGTAAATTTTAATTTTCCATACAAAGGTTACGTTTTTTACTAGAATTTTAGAAAATGCTTTTTTAATGATGATCTATCCAGTTTATGCTAAATATCCAAAACCAGCAAGAACTACGAAGGAAAAAAATCAAAAAATTCATTCCTACTACATGTTATTTGTCTTTGCTGCTACTTTGTTGTTAAAGTTGAAGATGACCTAGTTTTGTGTTCGGTTCCTGCCATCCTCCTAAAGAGATGCCGTTTTGTCGTTCTGAAATTGGGGATTATCCTCCTGCCTGCCTGGCTGCTTGCCTCTCCTGCCTGTCATGTCTTCTGCTGCTGTCTCGCTACTGTTACAGGAATCGTAAGTCCTTTTTAATTTGCCCACCACAAAATCGGTTTACTCTAAGTGCCTTGTTCTTGTTTAGGTAATATTATATACAAACTATTAAAAACATCAACACCGTCCTATTTAAGAGAAAAATTATCTTTTCGTAGCGATTTTCGAGGTTTTCCAATAAGATCTGATAAACTTATTTTACCCAGATATCGTTCTAGTATGTTTGAACGCAGTATTTCTTATACCTGTGTTAAATATTATAATGAATTTCAAACTTACTTTGCCGCCTGCGGAAACGTTTTATCATTAAAGAAAAAACTTAAAATGGTTTTTATAGACAAGCAAAAACAAATATTATCGACGGATTGGAGAGTAGTTATTAGGCTTCGCAAATTTGTTCGTTTTTTTTCTCCTTCATTGTTTCATTGTTTTATAGATATAAAATTAATCTGAGATTAGTATTTAGAGTACGTAAGATTTATTAATCTTAATAAGGGTTAATGTTGAGTAGCTGGACTGTCAGCTAGACTTCGCCCTTTGAAAAGTGCTTTTTTTTTATTTACTAAATACTTATTAAATTTCCAGCAATATTGTACATGGCATTTTTTTCAATAAAGACAATTTATTATTATTATTATGTAAACAACAATTCAAAAAAAAAATACTCTGCCAATATATGGGCCCCTAAGCTCACACTAGGTACTATAGTTATAGTTTACGTGTGAGCATATATAATTAAAAACTGAAATATATTTTATTCAACTGCAGACTAAATTACCTTTTGTTTGATACCACACAAACCATGTTTTGACTTAAACTCAAATTTTTAAAATCTACCCCCACCCTTAAAAAAAAAACAAAAACTATAATGTATTTTGTTAAACTCCGAACTCAATTACCTTTCGTTGGATATCACACACGCCATATTTTCACTTAAACTCTAATTTTTGAAATATACCCCCACCCTTTTTTTAAAATAAATTAAAATGTATTTTGTTTAACTCCAGACTCAATTACCTTTCGTTTGATATCACACACGCCATATTTGCACATAAACTCTCATTTTTTAAATCTACCCCACCCTTTTATTCGGTTTGTGTTCGGTGGATTTTGTTCATTTTTAAATGGGACCATCTCGACCCAAGACCCAGCCTAGGTACCAAATTTCATTAAAATCGGCCAAGCGGTTTTTGAGTTATGCGCGTTGGTCGTTACAGACATACCGACAGACAGACATACAGACAGACAGACAGACAGACAGCGCAACAAAAAAGTTTCAAAATCATCTGAAACGCAAAGATATATAAAAATTAGGATCACCAAAGCTCACACTACTATAGTATAGTATACGTGTGAGCTAAAACTAATGTAATAAAAAGTAGACAAAAAAAAAAATAGTTTTTAGCTCACACATATACTATACTATAGTAGTGTGAGCTATGGTGATCCTAATTTTTTCGAGAAAAAAAAAGTTGCTCCGATTTCAAAAATTTTTATATATCTTTGCGTTTCAGATGATTTTGAAACTTTTTTGTTGCGCCGTCTGTCTGTCTGTCTGTCTGTCTGTCTGTATGTCTGTCTGTCTGTCTGTCTGTCTGTCTGTCTGTCTGTCTGTCTGTCTGTGTGTCTGTATGTCTGTCTGTAACGACCAACGCGCATAACTCAAAAACCGCTTGCCCGATTTTAATGAAATTTGGTACCCAGGCTGGGTTTAGGGTCGAGGTGGTCCCATTTAAAAATGAACAAAATCCACCGAACACAAGCCAAATAAAAGGGTGGGGGTAGATTTCAAAAATTAGAGTTTATGAAAAAATATGGCGTGTGTGATATCAAACGAAAGGTAATTGAGTCTGGAGTTAAACAAAATACATTTTAGTTTATTTAAAAAAAAAGGGGGGAGGGGGGTAAATTCCAAAAATTAGTGTTTAAGTGGAAATATGGCGTGTGTGATATCAAACGAAAGGTAATTGAGTCTGGAGTTAAACAAAATACATTTTAGTTTAAAAAAAAGGGTGGGGGTAGATTTGAAAAATTAGAGTTTAAGTCAAAACATGGCTTGTGTGGTATCAAACGAAAGGTAATTGAGTCTGGAGTTCAATAAAACATACTTCAGTTTTTAGTTATATTAGCTTTCACGTAGATACACTATAACTATAGTACCCAGTGTGAGCTTAGGTGCCCATAGATTGGCAGAGTATTTTTTCTGTTGTAGTTTTTTTGCCCTATGTTCGATTTTTGTGATTTTGGTCTTTATCAAAAGCAAAGAATTGAGACTACACGACTTTTTTGTCAACATTGGGTTTAAAATTTATCCATTTTTAGAACCCGGTCAAATTTTTTTGTGCCTCATTGTACTTTGTTCTAAACATTGACGAAAAAGCCACTATGTCTTTGCTGTGCACAAGAAGGTGTCAACTGAAAAAATTGGTTAAGAATCATTGGGGCACCCTAAAATTTGCGGGGGGGGGGGGAACCAATGCCTCTGGGTGGTCCCAAAGCCTCATATTTTATGCTATTTTATCTTTTTATTTATGAAAAATACATATCTAAAAAAATCTTAGGCTTGAGGGCCCCGGGGCCCGGGCCCCGAGGCCCTCCTCTGGGTGCGCCCATATAAGAATAATTAATAAAGTTGTACCTTAACGAATTAGGTGTTGTCATTGGCGTACCCAAAATTTTGGCAAGTGTTTTAAAAATATTGCAATTTTAAAATGATGCGCCATTTTGGATTTTATCAAAACCACAAATTAAGCATACAATGTATAAAATCGAGTACAGTGACGCACAAAAAAATTTGGAGAGGGTCTGAAAAATGGCTTCAAAATGATGCGCCATCTTGTATTTCACAAAATTGTCAGTTTTGACAAAAAACTCTGCTAGTCCTCACTTTTAGCTTTCGATAGAGACAAAAACCACAAAAATCAAACAAAGAACAAAAAAATGACAGGCGAAAAAAAAATATGGTTTTTTTTGGTCCACCTTATATTTTGCTTTCGCTTGAATATTTTGTTTACTCTATATTTAACCATTCAATACCCAGTAGATATTAAAGGCTATTTAAAGACATAGACATTTCTTGCAAACTAGAAAGGGGTGCAATTAAAAGTCGTCAGGAATCGAACCTAGTTCCTTCGGCTTCACGCGTCGATATTTTCTAAAATTTTGCTATTAAAGCCAATATGTTAATATATATTTTAATTTAAGACAATTGACAACCAAATTTTGTTGCATAGATTATTATCAGGTAACAAGGAAAAGGAAATATAAAACTCTACATAAAAAAGACGCGCCGTTTTAACCCATTGATTAAAAACCCAAAGCACAAAAAGGGAACACACCTCTACAACAACATATGCATAACAATAGACACACGGTAGTACAAGACATCCTCTGTTCCTCAATTCCCAAAGAAATAAAGACCAAAACTTCTTCAATAGGAAACATCAGTTCAACGTCCCTAGGTTTATAACGACATCGATGTTTAATCGACAACTAAATGGGACGCCTCCTCAAAAAAACATGTTTAAAGGCGCGTTTTTACGAATCGATTTTAGTTCAATCAATCAACTTTAGTGGATCAAGTAAGTTTTTGTTCAGACCACTACCAAAAAATCGATCGAATTTGTTGAATAAAAGTGACGTCAACGCGTTA